>CM040767.1:47733252-48333252 GCA_022829085.1 Abramis brama
CAAAAATCATCATATTGCCTGTTCATTCACTAAGGAATTAATTCTTATTCATTCAGAGTTTAATCCTCAATCAAAAGTGTTACGTTACCACCACTGTGAAAACGCAGCAATAAGATACAATGACTCTTTTTTTTTAACACATGATGCATAACCAGAGAAACAGAGCTACACTGTGTTTTAGAAACACCGAGATATCACAATTTAGCACATGAATCTCAACAATGGTGGCAATATTTCTTTATTATTATTATTATTATTCATGCAGCAGTGCATGCTGGGAGTTTTATATTATCCTGGAACCCAGCATGCATTGCGACATGAAACTTTTCACCATTGTTGAGATTCATGTGCTGATTGTTGATATCTGTGTGTGTCTGATCCAAGCAGGAGCAAAATAAAATTGAATGCACTCTATGATTACAATATTCTTCAGAAGACCTGATTACAGAAATATTGATTTCATTTAGTAGATTCACAGATATATGCTAAATATGAGCTGACTATAATTTCAATGACTATATACAGGAAAAAACTGAAAATCAGGCATGTCCAGGATGATTGTGACATCATCACTAAAAAATAAAAACACCTGATCAACTTTCTCTTGACTTTTTCTTGCCATAACAAATGTGTTTTATAAACTCACTGTTACAGCAGCCAGAGAGAGATAAAAGATAAGAAGTCCAGGGACAAGAGACCAACTAAAGCAAATACTGATCTCCATCATGGTGACAACAAATTTTATTAATAACTAAATCTCTGTTAATTCTCAACAAGAACTTTTGTACATGTATGAAAGAAATAATCGTAAACTGGTTTGTAAACTGGTTTCACACTCAGTGTGGCTGGAAGTCAGTTGTAGTTTTTGTGTTTCTCTTTTTTCTGTTCTTGTTTCTCTGTCCTTCAGTGATTCTGCTTATCAGGTGTTCATCAGTGTCTCAATTCACTCACTTCTTTTCATTCAAGTGGACTATATTAGTGAACTAATGTAGGGAATAGTGAATGAGGGTATAGGGTGTGATTGTGAAAACAGCCTCTGAGTGTTGACTTTGAGCACTGTTAATTCACAGTATATTCCTGTAGGCTACTTTTATTTTCTACAGTATATTACTGTTTTAATGGAAAATGGTATAATATTGTCAGAATTTTACAGCAAGGGTTAACAGTGTAGGTAACCAATGCAGTGATGATAAAATCGGTGTTATATGATCATATTTTCTTGATCTAGTAAGAACTCTAGCGGCTGCATTTTGGACTAACTGTAGCTTGTTTATTGAGGATGCAGGACAACCAGCTAATAAAGCATTACAGTAATCTAGCTGTCAGTGCCCGATGCTCTGGAATGTGAGGGTGGGAGGGAGCGCGATGCTTGGGGATGCCTGTGACACCACACACATGACACCATATAACCACACTCACACACATGACACAAAGCTTGTTGTCTGTGACACACACACACATAACTAGAACATGACACCATATAACCACACTCACACACATGACACACACACACATAACTAGAACATGACACCAGCCGTCAAAACATCTGTTCTATTCAAATGGGGCAAAACTATCCTTCAAAACTATCTGTCAAAACTATTTAGGACTACATAGGTCATAGGGCAAAACTAACTGTCAAAAACCATGATCGATAGGGCAAAGGTTAATCCCATGACCTCATTCGGGAAGTTCAACCCATCAATCATAAAAGGTCACAGGAAGTTCAACCTGTCAAAAGGTCAAAGGTCAAAGCCATTAATCATTTTGACACAAGGTGTCTCATAAGAACTACTTCTGGAGATCCTCTGAGCTGCCTAGGAACACCAAGATCAGGATCTTTAACTCCATGATAAAGCCTGTTCTACTGTACGGTGCAGAGACCTGGAGAACAACAGTCACTACCATGAAGAAAATCCAGTCCTTTATTAACACCTGTCTCAGACGAATCCTAAGGGTACGCTGGCCGAACACCATCAGTAACCTGGAGCTGTGGCAGCGAACAGGACAGCAGCCTATTGAGGAAGAGATCCTCCAAAGACGCTGGAGATGGGTTGGCCATACCCTTCGCAAGCCTGCATCAAGCACAGCAAGACACGCCCTCTTTTGGAACCCACAAGGGAAAAGGAAGCGAGGCAGGCCAAGGAACAGCTGGCGCCGCGATCTGGATGCAGATGTGAAGAGGTCTGGCCACACATGGGGACAGTTAGAGAAGTTGGCCCAGGACCGGCACGACTGGAGAGCCCTTGTTCGTGGTAGGCGTAAGTAAGTATTCTTGCTCTGCGCCTATATGTGGACAGAATGCAAAGCCTCAGGACCTCAGACTAGCTCTTCGTCTGTTACGGAGGCCAGCAAAAGGGAAAGACTCTCCACGCAGAGGTTGGCCCATTGGATAGTCATAGTGGATGCCATCATCTTGGCGTACCAAACCCAAGACGCACCATGCCCCCCTTAGGTTGCGAGCCCACTCCGCTCGGAGTGTAGTTTCTTCCTGGGTGCTGTCACAAGGTGCCTCGCTGACAGGTATCTGTAGAGCTGCGGGTTGAACGACACCTAACATGTTCGCTAGGTTTTATAGCCTTCATGTCGAGCCGGTAGCCTCCCGTGTACTATCTTCCTATACCCAGTAAACACCGAAGACCCCGCTCAAAGTGTTGGCTTGCTGCACCATTCCCCTCCTATGGACCAGTGTTGCCTCCCCCCTACATAGGCCGGAGCCACTTCAGTGTACATATGTAACCGAGACGTTTTTTTGAAACAACAGCATTGCGGTTCTCACAAAATGTTTTTAAGTCAAGTCAAATTTATTTAATTATATAATCTTTCACTCACCACGACTGTTTTGGAGGACATGGAGGTAGATTGATCTCCTCCCAGAGCCAGGTTTCAGGGAACTGTGTACGTACAAACACGTCTTCTGATTCATCATCAATATCATCTTCCTCACCTGAGCAAACAAACTAGTGTACACTACCATTCAAAGTTTTAGGGCCAGTAAGATTTTTTTTCACTCAGCAGTATGTTCACTCAGCCAGAACACATTAAATTGATTAAAAAAATGTACAGTAAAGACATTCATAATGCTACAAAAGATTTCTATTTCAAATCAATGTTTTTTTTGTTTTTTTTATCCGAAACTAATCTAAAAATATAAAAAAGTTTATTCTGGTGGGTTGTAATTGAATTTGTGATCATAATATTTTCATAATATTCTAGAAAATTAACAGCTATAAGTAACCCCACATGCACTCAAACTTTACAACTGTTTCTACATTATAATATGTCTGAATGAAATTTAGGACAAAAAAAGCAAGAAAGAAGCATTTGAGAGTTAATCAGGTGAATAATTATCCTGCTGAAATCACTGCATGATTGAGAGCTGTGAGAATGCATTTACAAATGAGGCACAAATCTCACTGCGGGCCAGAAGCATCTCATCCTCGCTGTTATACGTCCTCCTGTGGTCTTCGATCGTGTTGCAGCAGTGCAGGAAGGCCTGGACACATTCCTGTACATCAAAGATGTATCTGGCTCGCCATTCACACGAGTAGCCGAGTGGATTCCATTGCATGCCATCCACGCAGCACTTCTTCAGTTCGCCAGAGTATTTACCACCTGAGAAAACAATGTTAGTGTAAAAGAGATAAAGAGCAGACAGTGAGGGCAGAAGGAGAGAAACTGCATAAACGTTCTCAGGTTACGCATGTAACCATGGTTCCCTGAGAAGGGAACGAACGCTGCGTCACTATGACGACCTTTGGGGAATCCCTCCAGCGTCAGCTAACAAAACTCCAATTTACAAATCCATCAAAACTGTCTTGTTTGTATGATTTCGATTTGCATAGGTGCGCAGTGGGTAGCTAATCCACTGTTTAACCTACAGGAGAGATCGTCTCGTTGAATATTACTGGAATAACCACAAATTCAATCTAGCGATACAATATTTAGGCCTTTAATAACTGTGGTGGGGAGCATCGCCCACCTGACATTGAACTGACATCGGCTTTGTGCCTTATACAGTTCGTCACCGTCCGGATCGTGCGTACAAAATTAATAACAATATACACATAAATTGAAACTGAGTTGCTCACAAAACAAAGCTTAAAATGTTGCCTTTTGATTCTCCACCATAAATATGTAACGAAATCAGCTCAAATGAGGGGAATGTATAATTAATAATCAATTAATCATTAATAATTAATCATACTGGTTATGAGCCATATTACCTACACATTTTAAATCGCCCAAAAAGGGAATACATAGCCCGTATATTTGTATCTCTATATATAGATAATTAACCACAATGAATTACCATCAACTATGAATATACTGTACAGATGGGCTATAGATCAAATTTGTGAATGCCTACGAAATTAATGTCACATTGAATTATGCGATTTTCTTATCGACTCTCAAAGAGGATTCTTCTTATAAACTCTCAAGAAAGGCTATTCCTCTGGCCATGAGGAATAACTTTCTTGTTTTATAAGATTATTAACTTGTAGGCTAATCACACTTTATAAAGCTTGTAGCTAAGATCACACATTTAAGAGGCTTTGTTCTATGAGCAGCAAACAGAGACAATCAAGCGTATAATGGGTTTTTAATAAATGAAACTATAAACATACAACTACATCTAACAAAGAATACATATATGAATAGTATAATGAAAGAAAGAAAAAAAAGAGCAGATTACAGAATGGCAAACATATCACAAACAATGAACCTTTGAGAACCAGCAAAGAATAGGCAGATAACCTTAACGCATTTAAATCTCAGTAAAAAGAATACTTGCATTGAACTTTGTCGCTGAGCAGGAATGCGTGTGTGTGAGTGTCCGTTCTCGGTGTGTCCGTTAGTTGGACGCGTTCTTTCGGTTCTTCCGGAGCTCGTGTAGTTCGCGGGAAGTTCAAACGGTTTACTTGTGAGAGTTGCCAGAAACTTAGTTTAAAGTCCGTTTCGCTGGTAGGTAGAGATGAGTGAACACGAGACTAAAACAAGGCAAGGAGCCGGAGATACGACTAATACAAAAAGCTAAGAAGCAAAAGTAAAACACAAAACAAGACGGAGAGCGGATAAACTTGAAGAGAAGACAAAGCAAAAGACAAGACAATACCAAACAAAACACTAAGAACTAAGAACACAAGAAGCAAAGACCATGGCGTGTGCATCCTTCTTTAAGGAGTTCGAAACCCAACCTTCTTTTGGGTAGTTAGACCAATCGGATTAAGAAATTTTGAGCGGGAAAGAGTTTCTTCGTCTCCGCTTGACGGCCTAATTTGCATGGTTTATGACGGTGTTAGGATTTGTCATTTCTACTCCAAATGATGGTAAAGACAGTATAATACATTTTATCATAACCTACAACATATATTTAGCTTCGGCACACAGAGAGGTTTAATTAGGTACCAAGATTGGTATATCTGAAAGATACAAACATAGAGATACATTCTTATTCTTTAAAATAGGCACTTAGAGTTCAACTAAGTCACACTAGGCTAATAAAAGGGGCTAATCATACATGCATACAGGAATACATCATATACACTTTTGAATCACTTATATTCTGAGTTAAATGCAAAGAATGTTTGTGTGTGTGTATTTGGCATCTCAGAGGGGTCTCTTCGAGCCATCTGGATTTCTTGCTTGCAGAGAGAGGGGGTTTGAATTGATTACGATCTGTTTGAAGCTCACAGAGAGGAGTTTGGAGGTGGTTCTGTTAAACTTCCACTCGGCCACAAACGTGTCAAAGGGGCAATTTGATTCAGACTCATCGACGCTAAGCTGTGATTTACATTTATGAGGTCGATGGTAAAAGCATTTCTGAATCTTAAAATGACAAGTCATCGTGAGTTTGTCCATACGCTATAGCACTGTCCCCGACCGCCACGCGATGCTGCAGAGGCGTGTCAGCCAAGACAGCCCCACAACATCCAGAGACTTGAGGTACTCAGGGCGGATCTCATCCACCCCCGGTGCCTTGCCACCGAGGAGTTTCTTGACTACCTCGGTGACTTCAGCTTGGGTGATGGACGAGTCCACCTCCGAGCACTCAGCCTCTGCTTCCTCAATGGAAGACGTGTCGGTGGGATTGAGGAGATCCTCGAAGTATTCCTTCCACCGTCCGATGACATCCCCAGTCGAGGTCAACAGCTGCCCACCTCCACTGAAAACAGCGTTGGTAGGGCACTGCTTCCCTCTCCTGAGGCGCCGGACGGTTTGCCAGAATTTCTTCGAGGCCAACCGGTAGTCCTTCTCCATGGCCTCGCCGAACTCCTCCCAAGCCCGATTTTTTGCCTCCACAACCACCCGGGCTGCAGTCCGCTTGGCCTGCCGGTCAGCTGCCTCAGGAGTCCCACAAGCCAGCCAGGCCCAATAGGACTCCTTCTTCAGCTTTACGGCATCCCTTACTTCCGGTGTCCACCACCGGGTTCGGGGATTGCCGCCTTGACAGGCACCGGAGACCTTACGTCCACAGCTCCGAGTGGCCGCGTCGACAATGGAGGTGGAGAACATGGTCCACTTGGACTCAATATCTCCAGACTCCCTCGGGATCCGGTCGAAGCTCTGCCGGAGGTGGAAGATCTCTCTGACAGGGGATTCAGCCAAACTTTCCCAACAGACCCTCACAGTACATTTGGGTCTGCCAAGTCTGTCCAGCTTCCTCCCCCGCCATCAGATCCAACTCACCACCAGGTGGTGATCAGTTGACAGCTTCGCCCCTCTCTTCACCCGAGTGTCCAAGACATATGGCCGGAGGTCAGATGAAATGACCACAAAGTCGATCACTGACCTCCGGCCTAGGGTGTCCTGGTGCCATGTGCACTGATGGACACCCTTATGCTTGAACATGGTGTTCGTTATGGACAAGCTGTAACTAGCACAGAAGTCCAATAACAGAACACCACTCGGGTACAGATCAGGGGGGCCGTTCCTCCCAGTCACGCCCCTCCAGGTGTCACTGTCGCTGCCCACGTGGGCGTTGAAGTCCCCCAGTAGAACGTCGGAGTCCCCAGTCAGAGCACTTTCCAGCACCCCTCCCAGAGACCCCAAGAAGGCCGGGTACTCTACACTGCCATTTGGCCCATAGGCGCACACTGGGAGGGAGTACTAAAGTGAGCCCCAGTGGCGTAGGGCAAATAAACTAAAGCTGTGGGTAGCCAAAAAAAACACTAAGCCCAAGGGAAATGGAGGCCAACAATATTTTCACCTTATAACTTGACAATTAATTCAAGGGGCCTAGATAACCAACCTAAAGACTAACTGGAAATTCCTAGCTACAATATACTGCTCTGAAAGCGGAGACCTCAGCATTACTGCTTCCAAATCTCTCTTCCCAGAGAGACAAGTCTGACAACACCCAGAATATACCTGCATGGAAGGCTTAGGAATAGCCTACTACCTATGCGGCAATTTTTTTCTACCGTTGACATCCACTAGCATTATCGCCTAATGCATAGGTAGGTTTCAGGTTGGTGGAGAGTTCCTGCCTCAAGTGGAGGAGTTCAAGTATCTAGGGGTCTTGTTCACTGGTGAGGAAAGGATGAAACGGGAGATTGACAGATGGATCGGTGCAGCTTCTGCAGTAATGCAGTCGATGTACCAGTCTGTCATGGTGAAGAAAGATTTACCGATTTACCGGTCAATCTACGTTCCTACTCTCACCTATGGTCATGAGCTGTGGGTCATGACCGAAAGGTCAAGATCCCGGATACAGGCAGCCGAAATGAGCTTTCTCCGCAGGTTGGCTGGGCGGTCCCTTAGAGAAGCTCAGCCACTCGGGAAGAGCTCAGAGTAGAGCCGCTGCTCCTCCACATCAAGAGGGGCCAGCTGAGGTGGCTCGGGCATCTTTTCAGGATGCCTCCTGGACGCCTTCCCGGGAAGGTGTTCCGGGCATGTCCTACCGGAAGGAGGCCCCGGGGAAAACCTAGGACATGCTGGAGGGACTATGTCTCCCGGCTGGCCTGGGAACGCCTCGGTGTCCCCCCGGAAGAGCTGGAGGAAGTGTCTAGGGAGAGGGAAGTCTGGGCATCCCTGCTTAGACTGCTGCCCCCGCAACCCGGCCCCGGATAAGCGGAAGAAGATGGATGGATGGATGGATGGATGGATGGATGGATGGCATAGGCAGGCGTAGGCTACACGACTCTTGTAGGAAGAGGCAAGTACCAGGGAACAAACTAGACCTTACATAGATAAGCTGTAGATGATCTAACTCTAAAGATCCTATGCACATATACTGAGGGACGAAAAAGCTTCTAGCAGATCGTCTCAAACAAATTCCTAGTACACATGCCTAAGCCAGATATTAAGGCAGCCATTGTGGGGATGGCAATTGAATATCCTATGTCTGAAGTTCCAAACTAAACTCTCAAACCAACTCTCAGAAGTGAGAGGAGACCTGTTATAAAAATAAAAGGTGGCTATCCAGGTGGTCCGATGAGGGCCAACACTTGGTTGGTCTATCTGGAGCTTTATACAAAAGCTCCAGATAGCGAACAGATCGACTGAGGATGCCGTGGCTACAGCCCTCCATGCTGCACTGTCCCACCTGGAGCAGCCGGGGAGCTATGCCCGGTTACTTTTCATAGACTTTAGCTCTGCTTTTAATACTATCCTCCCCCACAGACTGGTGTCCAAACTGTCCAACAGTGGAATACCACACTCCACCTGCCTATGGATTAAGGACTTTCTGTCAGACCGCACTCAGAGGGTAAGAATGGGCCCCCATACATCCACGGCCCTCAGCCTCAGCACTGGCTCCCCGCAGGGCTGTGTGCTGAGTCCCCTGCTCTATACCCTCTACACCCACGACTGCACCCCTGCTCATCAGAGCAACACCTTTGTCAAATTTGCTGATGATACCACAGTAGTGGGGCTCATCACAAGGGGGGATGAGTCCAATTACAGAGACGAGGTGGAGAAATTGGTGGGGTGGTGCAAAGTTAACAACTTGCTCCTCAATACATTAAAGACCAAGGAACTCATTGTGGACTTCAGGAGGAAGAAAACGGTAATCCAGCCACTGTTCATAGGCGGAACCTGTGTAGAGAGGGTTTCTGACTTCCGCTTCCTGGGAGTCAACATCATGGAGGACCTGACCTGTGCCGTCCACACCACTGAGCTAGTGAAGAAGACCCAGCAGAGACTACTTTCTAAGAGTTCTCAGGAGGAACAACATCCCCAAAAAACTGCTGGTGTCCTTCTATCGCTGCTCAGTTGAGAGCATCCTGTCATACTGTCTCTGTGTGTGGTTTCCAAGCTGCACTGTGGCACAGAGGAAAAAGCTCCAGGGTGTCATAAAGGCAGCACAGAAAATCACTGGTTGCCCCCTCCCCTCTATGGAAGAACTTCACAGCTCCCGCTGCATCAAAAAGGCCAAAACCATCATACAGGACTCATCACAACCCGGTCACACACTGTTCAGACTATTGCCGTCAGGCAGGAGATATAGGTCCATGAAAACAAGAACAAATAGACTACAAAACAGCTTTTATCCAACAGCCATAAGTGCATTAAATAATGCTGCTAAATTATAGTCCCCACCACTGATCTGTGTCAAAAGGGCCATGTGCCCTGTTTTTAAATGTGGATGTCTGCATGAGTGTGTCTCCTATGTGTTTTTAGTATTAATGTAGTAGTAGTATTTTTGTATTTTTAGATGTTTGACACTTGACAAGGACTGTACTTAATTTCGTTGTACCAGTTACAATGACAAATAAATATTCTATTCTAAGCGGTGGCCTCAGGAGAAAACCCCAAATGGGAGGAAGCCATCTCACGCTAAACAGAATCTGTTTGAAGCTCTCATGTGGAGTTGTTTAATCCTCCTCTGCTGTGATCACAGATTTAATGTCTTCTTTTCTCTTCAGTTGATTTCATCTGAGGCTGTGGCTGAAATTACTATTTTTTGCCTATGATAAGGTCCAGTTCTGGTTTATTTCTTTACTCTTTGCTGACATGTGGCATTGCTATGCAGAGGTGTAAAGTCCAGGTTCAGAACGTAAAAGTCCTCCTCAGTATTTTGTTCCCATCACCTGGATTTGCTAATTCAGACAGGAGAGAGAACTAATTAGTGAAATCAGCTGACTGAGTTTATGGGTGGAATAAACATATGGCAGGACTTCTACTCATTGGGCCCTGGATTTCCCACCTCTGGAGTTGAGTAACATTCAAGCTACTTTAAGGCATGACGATTTTTTTTCCCAAGGTAAAAACTTTTAAATATGTAATTTTGGTGATCAAAGATGGGTTTTAAGGGATAAATGATTGATTACAGGGGGACTTTAACATTTTCTAGCATGATTTAGCACATTGCTAGCATGTTTTACGTGTTGCTAGCATGATTGTAAGTAGTTGATACCATATACCTCCTGTCAAAAAAATGATTGATTGACAGGTGCCCCGCCCCTTCCGGTGACAGGTACCCGCCCCTTTTGGCATAGGATCAAAGGGATCAAAGAAGATGATATGAGATCAAAGGAGATCAAAGGGGTTTTGAAGTCTTTTTGACAGCTAGTTTTGATTTTTGATTGACAGGTTGACAGTTCGTTTCGGGTTTTGATGTCTTTTGAAGTCTTTTGAAGCCTTTTGATATTGACAGAAAGTGTTTTAATAATTACATCATGGCTATGACAGCTAGTTTGATGCCTTTTGATATTGACAGAAAGTGTTTTAATAATTACATCATGGCTATGACAGCTAGTTTGATGCCTTTTGATATTGACAGAAGGTTTTGAAGACACTGTGATTAAATAATTATGTCATCTAGTTTTAATTGTTTGAAGCCTTTTGAACATGACAGTTAGTGTGTGTGTGTTTTGGAAGACATAGTTATAATAATTATGTCATGACAGCTAGTTTTGGGTTTTGATGCCTTTTGAAGCCTTTTGAACATGACAGTTAGTGTGTGTTTTGGAAGTTGGTATCACAGGATCCTCCTTCCTACATATTCCTTAGCTTATCCGGGCTGTACTGTGAAAACTGATAAGGAAAAAACTGTGGAAGTTTATCTCACACAAACGTTGAAAAAGCCATTCAGTTCTTTTAAAACAATATAAATGATTATACAATAAATAAAGATCTTACTAAAACCTCACACCAAAAGTTTAAATAAAATGGTAAAAAAAAAAAAAAAAAAAAAAAACAATTGCAATGAGTCTCTCAAAGCACCGTCTCAAAACATAGGGAGCGCGCGCATCTGTGTGTGTGTGTGTGTGGAGATCAGAGGAGATGTGACCATCTGTGTGTGTCATGGGATTCCCCTCTGACATCTAAAACGTGCTGTTCAGACGCTGTGATTAAACAATGTCACAAAATTACAATCAGTTAAATGTTTAGGGACTTAAACAAGTTTATGAATGGGTTCACAAAAATGTGTTAAATATAAAATCACATATTGGTTCTCCATCCCCCTCCGTCTGCTCCTCCACATTCCAGAGCACAGTGATAGTGAGAAACAGAGATTTTATAAAATAATGTATATTTCACACAAATAATATAATATACAATAATATAAAATAACATCTTACTGAAATCAATTCTTTCAGTTTAAGATAAACAAAAGAATAAAAATCATTTTACATAAACATTCTGTTCTTTAAAAGAATATAAATGATTATAAATAAATAAATAATATAAAATAAAGATCTTACTAAAACCTCACACAAAAAGTTGAAATAAATGTAGAACTATACAGTTTAAATAAAATGGATTCACACAAAAAAATGCAATGAGTTAAATGTTTATAGAGTTGAAGAAAAAACATAGGCCTACATGTTATGAAACAATTTGTTAAATGTTTAGAGAGTTGAAGAAAAAAACATACAGCTCATGAAACAACGCAATGTATGAAACGGGTTCACGAAAATAAAAAATCATCTTACATGTTTAGAAATCAGGGCCCTCTGGCCTCTCTTTACATCAGCGTTTGACCTGCGGAGCTTTCAAAAAGCACCAGCCAAAGGGTATGTGTGTGTGTGTGTGTGTGTCAGAGAGTCACACAAATTCAGTGATCAGGATATCAGGTGCTGAGTTTATTTATAAGAAGTATAATCTTAAAAGCTTAAATGATATATTTTAAAAACAAAAGACTGTTTAAATAAAATCTTTAAAGTTTGAATACATACGCATCTTCTATTCACCTTTTACAAGATTATTGTAATGATTTTGTTTAAATTGAACCTAAGGTATAATTGTTATTAAACAATGTCTGTTCAAAAACTTTAGATGGTTGAAAAACTGCACTTAGTTGTCTTAAATCTCATTTATGTGAAAAGATTCAATCAGCATTGTTTTTGTCCATGCTGGGGTTTCAATTTTTATGGTGGGGGGCTTTTCATAGCCATAATGATTTTTGTACCCTAACTGCATATTCTATCCCGTACACCTAAACACGACCATCACAGAAACCTAAATTTTCAAAAATGAAATAAATAAATAAATAATTAAATAAAATGTAAACAAAGTTTTAGCTAAATAAATATATAAATAAAAACACCTTACATTTTTAGAGAGTCACAAAAGTCATCTCATACCTGTGAAATGTTCAATAATTCATTAAGTTGTATCTGTGAGAAAATGACCACATAGGCCTATCTTCAGAGAGAGAGCAACAATGAAAACATTTAGAAGCTGTGACCTGTAACTGTAATGTTAGTCTGCTAACGCTTTTCCAGAGCCAAAGTTTTGTTCGTACTAAATTTATTTCAAAGCATAATCGTAAATGTGATCTTTTAAAATGAAAGATTGTTTTAGTCTGAAGTGTAAAGTTCTTAACTTTCTTTCTTTAAAAAATCTTTAAAGTTTGAATACATTCATATCTTCTATTTATCTTCTTAGAAGACTTATGTATGATATAAATGATTTTGTCTAACGGTGACCATAAATTATAATTGTTGTAATGTGAGACAATGTCTGTTCAAAAACTTTAGATGGTTGAAAAACTGTATTTAGTCGTCTTAAATCAGCATTTTTTTTTTGTCCATGCTGGAGTTTAAATTTTTATGGCTTTTCATAGCCATGATGATTTTTGTACCGTAACTGCATATTCTATCCGTACACCTAAACACGACCATCACAGAAAACATGTACATTTTCAAAAATGAAATAAATAAATGGTAACACTTTACGGTAAGGGTACATGAATTATCATGAATTCATGTATAAATTCATGCATGAAATATGCATTCATTCATGCATTAATATCTCATGAATCATCAGGAACTAACATGAGTTCAACGTTTTTCATTCATGACTTCATGGATGAACAACACCTTAATTAAAACATTAACTAAGATGAGTACATCATCATGAATTATGATTTATTACGCATGATCATGATGTTTTCTTTGTTCACACAAAAAATTGGTCTTTACCACCCATTGTGGATAAAGCTATGGTTATGGTACATGAATCATCATGAATTCATGCATAAAAAAGTATTAATTCATGCATGCAAGACTACTCTTCGAATTATTAAAGGAATGTACAAAAAACCACATTATCTAATGCATGCATACAGGCTAGAACAGTATATCAATTAATGTGAGAACTTTTTTTCTGAATTATGATCTGAGTTTCCAAGCATGTTCATGTTTTCTCATAGCCTGCAGGTAAATGGACAGAGCCCAAAATTGGCCAATCACAGCATATTATACGAATTCTGTTGGCGTTCAAATACTAGTCATCATTAACTAAGCATTATTTATCAATGACTTCATCATGTGTGTGGCCCCTCAACTAAAGTGGTGACTTGGTGCTTTGAAACACTGATGAACAATGTGGCATAACTGAAATGACATGAATATGGACATTCAAGTTCAAGTCTTTACAAACAATGTACTGTGGACACAAATGGACTTTAATCTTAACTGTACTGCTTTATTCTTAAACGGTATAAACCAGTTAAAAACCATAAAGCTGTTTAAAAAAAAATGTTTCACAAACAGCTTGATCTCTTTTTGGGTAAAGAGTCACCTTTAAGCTACTGATGTGACTCCTCCATATCATGAAATTGTAAAACAGCTTTATGGTTTTGTAAAGAGTTTTCAGATATACACTTAAAATAAAGTTCATGGTGTAGGCTATGTACTGAATTCCTTCTCAGCTCTTTCCAGCTGTTGATTTAACTGGTTTATACCGTTTGGTTTCAGAATAAAGCAGTAAAGTTACATAACATTATTACGATTTTACAGCTAAAAAATGTACGTTAAACTATTTACGAATATTTCATATTATAAAGATATCTGTATAATTTCCCTTTTACCATTTTATAGATTATAAATGTAAGATCCCTTAAACCTACTCCCACACCTAAACATACCCATTTTATAGACAATATTAAAAGGATAAAACGTAATGGACAGATATGTGTAGGGAAATGGCAGTTTTATTAACAATGTAGCATTAAAAGATAGTTTGAGCAACTAATCCTACCCCTACCCCTAACCATTTCTTAAAACTGCGTAACTACAATTATAAATTAAAACAACAGACAGACAATCACAATCATTTATTTATTGAGAAAATGTCAAAACCGGTACCAAAAGTCGTTCACATGACGATGTGTCGCAGTCCTCTCTGGTAGTAACGTTATATAATAGTTTTGTATGAGGTAACGTTACGGAGCAGAATTTAAGTTATTAATCCATGAAAATGTTGATTCGGTTTCGGTTCGCTGTTCGCTTCGCTCTGTGAAGGCGCGCGCGCTTCTCCATTTCAAATGTAGTACACAACTTAAACACGGCATGTCGCAATCTGTGACGAAGCATGCGAGAGCCAATGAGCGTTTGATATCACTGCCGTAAAACATGTCGTAACGCTTCGGGCGCAATTTTTTAATTTGAATTCACCACGAGCTCGGGATTTGACGTTGGTCTCTGAGAGAAATGGAGATGAAGATCACTGGATAAAGGGCTGCATTTGGATCTGTTTCTTGCAAACAACGTATGGATTATAAAGATTTGATCACATTAAGCTAATAAAATTGATTTCTTTTGGGAATTTATGTTGTGTTTTAGTGTATTATGAGTCAAAACATTAATGCCACGATTTGAATATGCATAAGTTAAATAGGAATACGCCCAAATTTGTACGTCGTTGTTTGTATAAGTTGTTTATAAGTAAATTACGTTTTTGTGCTGTCCACTGTCAGTATTATACGTTTCTGTGTGTATAAAACGTAAATAAATGTACGTATGGTAGAACTACACTTTACCTAAAAATACACACGTATTCTCATGAGATCACGTTGCAAGTTAAGATCAAAGTCCATTTGTGTCCACAGTAGGCTACATTGTTTGCAAAGGCTTGAACTTTCATGTTCATATTCATGTCATTTCACAGTTATGCCACATTGTTCATCAGTGTTTCAAAGCACCAAGTCACCACTTTAGTTGAGGGGCCACACACATGAGGAAGTCATTGATAAATAATGCTTAGTTAATGATGACTACTGTATTTGAATGCCAACAGAATTCGTATGTTATGTGCTGTGATTGGCCAATTTGGGGGTCTGTCCATTTACCTGCAGGCTATGAAGAAGACATGAACATGCTGGATAACTCAGATCATAATGAAAACACATTGTTCATCAGTGTTTCAAAGCACCAAGTCACCACTTTAGTTGAGGGGCCACACACATGATGAAGTCATTGATAAATAATGCTTAGTTAATGATGACTAGTATTTGAACGCCAACAGAATTCGTATAATATGCTGTGATTGGCCAATTTTGGGCTCTGTCCATTTACCTGCAGGCTATGTGAAAACATGAACATGCTTGGAAACTCAGATCATAATTCAGAAAAAAAGTTCTCACATTAATTGATATACTGTTCTAGCCTGTATGCATGCATTAGATAATGTGGATTTTTGTACATTCCTTTAATAATTCGAAGAGTAGTCTTGCATGCATGAATTAATACTTTTTTATGCATGAATTCATCATGATTCATGTACCATAACCATGGCTGTATCCACAATGGGTGGTAAAGACCAATTTTTTGTGTGAACAAAGAAAACATCATGATCATGCGTAATAAATCATAATTCATGATGATGTACTCATCTTAGTTAATGTTTTAATTAAGGTGTTGTTCATCCATGAAGTCATGAATGAAAAACGTTGAACTCGTGTTAGTTCCTGATGATTCATGAGATATTAATGCATTAATGAATGCATATTTCATGCATGAATTTATACATGAATTCATGATAATTCATGTACCCTTACCGTAAAGTGTTACCAAATAAATAAATAATTTAATAAAATGTAAACAAAGTTTTAGCTAAATAAATATATAAATAAAAACACCTTACATTTCCAGAGAGGTGAAGTAGTTCTTTATGCAACAATCCAAAAAGAAAATAGTTTAAGTTGTCATAATCAAAACAGCTCCAGATCCTTCAGAGATACACTACAGTGTGAACTGAAGCTTCAGGATATAGGGTAACAGACCAGATGAGTCTCGGGGGGACAATGTCACAGTAAATCTAGTCTGCGTTCCAGTGTACATCCAGAGTTTATACTAAATTCATTTAAAAGCATAACCTTAAAAGTTTAAATTAGACATTTATATATGTCAATAAAAGTTAAAGTTATTAAAATCATATCTTCTATTTATCTTTTAGAAGACTTATGTATGATGTAAATGATTTTGCTTAAATTTAACCTAAGGTATAATTGCTACTAAATAATGTCTGTTCAAAAACTTTAGATGGTTGAAAAACTGTACTTAGATCTTAGATCTTTTGTCCATACAACATGGTGTCACAATGTTTTTAAGAAATCCGAGGACTCTACGTTGCTCTTATTTAGACTAAGTTGTATCATTTGGAAAATCACCACACAATTATATTTTCATCTGTGGGTGGCTGAAGGATTTCCTTCAGGATTTTATGAGTCTCTGAGATGATGTGTTTAAATTATGTGTCGTCTCGATCTGCCAGGTCTCATGTTCTCTATTGATCGGGTCAGTCTCATCATTGATGATAAACAGTTCAGTGTAGATCTTGTTTAGAGAGACCGTCTGTGGTGCACTTCCCTCCAAAGTCCTCTCAGCGTCACGCAGCATTCTTGAATTCATCTCATTCCTTACATTCGGAAGAATTTCTAAAAATCAGGACAAAGTTGGATAGTCATATTATTAACAGGAGCATCACACTTGAGAATGCACAGTGTTCTACAACAAGAGATCTTACCTTGTTCGTTTACCAAGGTAGAGTGAGACACCTGAAAAACAAAACAAAAAATACTCATACATAAATATATATATATATATATATATATAACATACATAAATCATTTCTTAACTACGCAACTGTTTCTTAAATTGTCAGACACTCAC
This sequence comes from Abramis brama, assembly GCA_022829085.1. Classification (NCBI taxonomy): domain Eukaryota; kingdom Metazoa; phylum Chordata; class Actinopteri; order Cypriniformes; family Leuciscidae; genus Abramis; species Abramis brama. The sequence goes on from CM040767.1 coordinate 47,750,595, forward strand.
CGCACTGATGCTAACATCACCATATATTGTCTTTTCTACCATGATTGGAGCAAATATTGACCCACCATTCTTCTGGTCAATTGTGAAGTTAAGCTGATTAGGGATCTGAATTAATGGCTGTCCGAACGATGTAGTATTATTATGCTGTTGATTTGTCATGTTTCCAGAATGTGCACCATCTGTTAAAAAAATTAACAATTAAATACACAACCAAAACCATGTAAACATTATAGTAAAGTTTATTGAAGATTGAGAAACATATTGAACTACTAACAAAGTAAATTATAAATCTTTTCCTATGTTTGATATTCTTTTTTCTGATTTTTTTCACTATGGACTTGATCCTTTTTAATGCTGTTTTCTCTCCATATTTATTCTGTAGTTCCTCTACTGTGTCTTCCAACCTCCCTGTTGTTCTTCTCCAGCTGTGTTAACCAAAGACAAACAGTTAGAAGAATAAAATGTATGTACAATAGCAAAAATAAAGTTGGTCATTAGTTGTTAGGGTTAGATACACCTGCAGACGCATTCATACACCTGTTCACCTGTTTTCATTTAGCATACACCAGAGTTCAAACATTCACTTTTTCAAAGGCCGAATGATTACGTGGTCAAAATTTCTCTTTTTAACATAAGAGTTAAAACATGTACACGAGTCACGACGCATTGCATTATTCACCTGACCTGCCGGTTGATGAAGTATTTATTACATCAAGAAAACATGAATACAACACACTGCACTTGGATAAATACATTTATTTATAATATTACCAGTTCCATATGATCTTTATTAAAAAATAAGACAATAAATGATTTTATTTTTTAAATTTGACTGCATTCTTGTCCATTTCTAAATGTTTACTTTTTGATTTATGAATTAAAACAGACTGATGGGAAAAAACATTATTTTGCTGTTACTTTTTTAAAATTTGTTTTATTATTATTATTCAACAATCTCTTTCTTTTTGTTATTTTTTATTAGTTGTAATTTTATATAAACATTTAACTTTTAAAATAAAGGTTTTACAACAACATCACCATCTTCTGTTATATTTGGGCCTCCATGCTCATCTATTTACAGTATATGATATTGGTGAAGGGGGTCCACATGAATATTTTTCAGGGGACCCCGAATTCTCTAGCTACGGCCCTGTTCACAGGAGCCGCTGAGAGCGAGTTCCAGCTGATAATGGTCATAAAGTGTGAGATAAGGTGCAAGTAGCTAAACTAAACATTTCATATTTGACAGCTGTTTTGAGAAATGTTAAACAACAACAAAAATAATCAGGCAAACTAATCAACTTTTTTCTAATTTCACCATTTTGAACTTAAAATAGGCCTATATAATACATGTGATTTAATGTGAGAGGAGAAGAAACAAATAACAGTAATTTTCATCATATTAGGCATAAGATTAATAATGAATGTGTACATATTGTGAATTAATTTAATAAACATTTATCTAACATCCATAGCCTTCAGTAAATTAAGGCTAGACAAGAACAACAAAGTTCCTTTTTAACTCTGCCCCCTGCTCTAGTTAGAACTTTGGAGCGCTTAAAAGTGTGGGGCTCAAAAATAAGTGTCATTTGGAACTCTTTTATCAAAAAATATGTTGATAATGATTAGTTATGCCAAATGATAGTTTGGCATGCATGGGATTGTGTGTCCATATGCTAGTGAGAGAGAAATACATTCTACAATGATATAAAATATATCTTCATTAAATGCCGATTTTGTCTATTCTTTAATCCACACATAAAATAGGTTTTTATACCTGCTCAAGTACTTTTTGATGAGTTTCTTCTGTATTAACGGGTTGCAACATCTCAGGAATCCTCTCACACTGCTCGTGTTCACGCGCTCCATCGCTGCACTTGTGTGTATGACTCGAATGATTCAAACTTCCATAAAGCCAGGGTTGCCAGGTCCCAGAAATATTTCCAGCCCAATGACAACTCAAAACCCGCCCAAATGGAATGAAAACTAGCCCAATTTTCCCATGTCCAATCAGATTAGACAACGGCTGGATTATTAACTTACGTCTTCAGCATCTGATGATTATAGATATTATCTGATATTATAGTTAATTTATTCCTTTATGGTTCAGCATTTAATATCAAATTAGAGGTTATGGTTTTATTGTTTTACACTTTTCAAGCGATTTCTGTTTGCTTTAAACAATTTTACTTTTTATAATTAGACTTTTTATTTTAATTTGTAGACTTGATAGAGTATTTTATATTTTGGAGGCTTTTTTGTTAAAGACCCTATCCTTAAAGGTATGCTGTGTAGGAATTTCTCCCATCTAGCGGTGAAATTCTATTTTGCATTTAAACGAATAGTGCTCTCTAGCGCCTCGCTTTTTCAAATGCGTGTTGCAACTGCGGTAGCCGTTATGTGTCAAGAATCTATGACAACATGTCTTCCAATAGCACTTCATCGAGTTTACCTGTACATGTTTTACTGTTATGCTGCCTATATAATGATTTACACAAACAAGCAATGAAAAAAAGCTTGTAATTTAGACCCTAACTTTGACTTACCTGTCGAGAAGAAAGTAGGCACCTTCAGCGTCCTTTTCAAAGTCTTTCTCCTTCATTAGCTCTTTCCACCTGGGAAAAGCTATCCCGATATTTATTTACATCCCGATAAATTAAATTTTTGCTTTTTGGCGATGAGGATTCCTTCTCCTGCATAACTATGATCCAGCATTATATTGTCCGGTGCAGTGCAGCCTTTTCAAATTTGCCCGGGAGTATCAACACTTCCCATATGGTCTAGCGGTTAGGATTCCTGGTTTTCACCCAGGCTGCCCGGGTTCGACTCCCGGTATGGGAAGACAATTTATTTTATATTGCCAACAAAATTCAAGTTATTCAAGTTCATCAATAATCATTTTTAGTTATTCATAGTCTTAGAGGCTTACACGAACTGCAGAAACAAGCAGAAGATATGTAAAAACTCATAAATGCTGATTCAGTACTGAATCATTTTCACAAATACAATTATATTGAATTCAGAAAATTTCACTATGGAATATTTACTTTATCATAATTTCAATTTAGTATGTCATCATTTAAACTTTTCATCTCATAATTATGACGCATAGTCATAATTTTAATTTAAACTTTTTAAGTCATAATTTTGACTTTTTGACATAATTATTACTTAATTCAGAATTACAATTTTTGTCAATTACGCCTTTTTGATGTAATACTAAAAACGATTTTAAGTCATAATTTGGTAACACTATTTTGATGGTTCTTTTGAACGAGCTGTTGACTATAGTGTTGCACCTGCATCTCCACTTACTCGCTTGTGAGAGTCAGAGTGTGTAAAGTAAACTCTCATTAGTGTTAGTAGAGTATTAATGGACTGGTAGGGTTATGGTTAGAATAAGTTGAGATATAGTTGAGTTACTTATAATCAGTAGAATACCTGTTGGGGAGCATCACAATAAAGAGTTAGCAGATATCTATTTTTATCAGTTGTTTAAATGATAAAATACCATTTCTTCAACCGAGTGAATCTAGGCCTTCAGAAGTCATAACTTCAGGGGTCAACGGTTTAGGTCAGTTGGCGAAAACCCTACATGTGTAAGGTAGTTTTCCAGATTTGCCCCCATAATCAAATACGGTATTACGCTTTTCAAAGGATAATCTAGCTTTAAAGTTAGAATAAAAAGTTAAAAAACAAACATATCTTCATACCTGTTGTATGAACACAAGGTTATTTTTGTTTTATAAATGTATTTGCTTATTTCTACAAATATCAACCTGATAAATATGGACTACCCAATACGTCTGACACAACATTTTTAAGAAAAAAACAGTGCTTTAAAATACAACTAAACCATGATAACAGATGATTTTTTTGACAGTCCTACTGTTTTTGACAGTCCTACATAAATGCATGTTGATTGCTGAGTTTCAGGCATAGTGCAATGTTTGAGAAATCTAATATCGGTGTAATCTTTGCGAGGTCTCACTCACAACGCACAACTTTGTGTTGGGTGATATATGTCTATGAAACATCGGTGTGAAAGATGAGTATTGCTGTTTTTTCTGTTACATATTACACTTCAAACTCGTCTAACTATTACACTTATTTTGTTATTATTACACAGTTATTTTGTTTGTGTGTTTGTGTGCGTTTGTGTGTCGCTAAACAACAGTTAAGCTAATGAATTACAGTTGATACGTGGTATTTTTACGTGAAAGGAGGGTTGATTCATTTTTTATTCTGTCCACACCAATACTTTGAGTTTTAGGCATCTGTCTTTTAGGCTCGATCCAGAAAACAGACGTTGTGTTTTATGTCTCAATAATTGTTCTTCTTTCTATGATAATGCCGAATGTTTTAACATATCGTAAATTTCAATGGTTAGATAAATCACCTAACTATTATATCTAACAATCAAAAGTTATATGTGAAACAAGCTCAGTCGCATTAGAGTTGGATTCTTGTTTATATTCAACATTGTTATTGAAGCGCATGTTTAACAGCGCTATTGCTCTCGGCCTCATCAAAGTTTTCACCGGAGCATACCGACCCTGAAACAAGACCAAATATTAGCATGTAACATTTGTTTGCATTTCTTCTGAAACACCCTGTTTTGAAATTGTTTAGCAATTTTTAACATCACTAGCGTAACACTTATCGTATTGCCGGGTGTGATTGTAATGTTTTCTTTACACTTTCCCCCGGATATCTGTTTCCTACAGTTAGCTGTAATGTTAGTGAACTCTAGGTCTTCTCTTTGTTCATATACGACAGTATTCGCATGAATTGGTTTGATTTGATAAAATGATGGTTTAAACCATCATCTTCACGTGAGACATTTACATTGTATTATTATACCGTCCTAGTTTTTTAAATAGCGCTAAAATGTATATTTAATATTTTAACCCTTACTGCGGATATAGAATACCACACAAGGATCTCTGTTCTCTGGTTCTATGTTTTAAAAAATACCGCGAAACAAAGACAAGGACCCTCAAAATCTGTGCATACAACAAAACACACATGTAGGAGTACGATGATTTATCAGAAAATTACTTTTGTTTGAAGAAAAACTTAAATCAGCTGGTGCTTGATAACTATTGAAGTTATTAACCCTCTGAGGTCTGAGCTGTTTTCTGGGCCCTGGAGGTGTTCTGACATGCTCTGACATTTCTGGTTATTTCTGTTACTTGTGACATTTTCATGGCTAAAGTCTAATTACACTGTATTCAGCACAAACTCTGCTACAATAATATATCAACAGCATGTATGTAAAAGTTTGTAGTTTTGAGATAATGACATTTATGCGTGGTTTGTGAAAATACAAAAAAAAAATCTCACTGAAATAAGGCTATGAAACCCATACTGATTATTTCTTCACAAGACTTTTGAAAATTGTATCACGTAGCCTAGAATATTTGCTCTAAAACTATGTGAAAATCACCCTGATTGCTCATTCAGATAAGACAATATATTGATTTAAAAATTTTACGACGTGTTTTGTGTGAAAAAGCCTTATGCGAGAGGTCATTAATATGTAAGCTTTTCTCACCTGAGAAAGACAAAGACCCTCCCCTAACGGCCCTATTAGGAGCTATCAGGCCCTGTCATTCTGAGCAACCTTGCACAATACTGTAAATGAGGAGATTTAAAAAAAGAATGGCTTTTAAATTGTTTGGATTTATTTACAACACAACATAGTCCAAAGATACACACAACAAATGCCAAAAAAGCACTTATTGAAAACAATGATCCAAAGACAGAGACCTTTGTGCCATTCCTAAAAACATTGTACATACCCCAGCCAGCAGAGCCATGTGGGGCCCAAATGGGTTTGACCTGGGCTATCTAACTGGGACCCAGCCAGTTTTGCACCCAGTTTCCATGTAGGCCCCACATGGATTTGCCCAGATGAAATGAACACTGCTTAGTGTGCACACTACAGGCTGTTTAATGTAACACTTAATCAGTGTTGGAGGTAATGAGATAATTAAGTGATTGAATAATGATTTTGTATTAGTGAAGAACACCTGCTGTTAACAAGCATAATCACTGAAGGAAAGAGAAACACAAGAACTACTTCCAGCCACAGCCTTGGATGAAATCAACTGAAGATAAAATACATTAAATCTCTCAAGATCTCATTAAACAACTCCACAAACAGCATTACCAGCTTCACTTATTACAAACCAGACTGACTTTATTTATGTCAGACATCTACAGAAAAGAATTAAGAAGAGGTTTAGATGTTGATTACTTATTTGAAAGTAATAGTTTGATTTGATGTTACCATTGTGGCGATCAGTGTGTGCTTTAGTCAGGCTCTTGACTTTTTAACATTTGTTTTTCTCAGGCAGCTGTGTCTGTTTGTTATGATGAGAACAGCAAGAGAAAATATAATCAGATGCTGTAAGCTGATTGATGATAAGAATATAATCATCATATATTGGCTTATCTCATTGATATTATGTGGGAGGTTTATATGGGTAGTATGTTATTAATTCTGTTTTATTGTTGTGATTCTACAGCAAGAAAATAATAGAATTTAATCAGAACATCAAACGATTTTTAACACACCATTTACATATTTTGGGCTCCTGTTAGTTTTACTTGCACACAGACATCAAGAATCAGCATATGAATCTCAACAATGGTGACATGCTTCATAGTGCAATGCATTCTGAGTGCATCATACGAAACTTATCCATGGCTCCCAGAATGCATTGCACCATTGAAGCATGTCACCATTGTTGAGATTCATATGCTGATTCTTGATGCCTGTGTGCGAGTAAAACTCACAGGAGCCCATAATATGTAAATGGTGTGTTAAAAATCGTTTGATGTTCTGATTAAATTATATTATTTCCTTGCTGTAGAATCACAACAATAAAACAGAATTAATAACATACTACCCGTATAAACCTCCCACATAATATCAATGAGTTAAGCCAATATATGATGATTATATTCTTATCATCAATCAGCTTACAGCATCTGATTATATTTTCTCTTGCTGTTCTCATCATAACAAACAGACACAGCTGCCTGAGAAAAACAAATGTTAAAAAGTCAAGAGCCTGACTAAAGCACACACTGATCGCCACAATGGTAACATCAAATCAAACTATTACGTTCAAATAAGTAATCAACATCTAAACCTCTTCTTAATTCTTAATACGAACTTCTGTAGATGTCTGACAGAAATAAAGTCAGTCTGGTTAGTAATAAGTGAAGCTGGTAATGCTGTTTGTGGAGTTGTTTAATGAGATCTTGAGAGATTTAATGTATTTTATCTTCAGTTGATTTCATCCAAGGCTGTGGCTGGAAGTAGTTCTTGTGTTTCTCTTTCCTTCAGTGATTATGCTTGTTAACAGCAGGTGTTCTTCACTAATACAAAATCATTATTCAATCACTTAATTATCTCATTACCTCCAACACTGATTAAGTGTTACATTAAACAGCCTGTAGTGTGCACACTAAGCAGTGTTCATTTCATCTGGGCAAATCCATGTGGGGCCTACATGGAAACTGGGTGCAAAACTGGCTGGGTCCCAGTTAGATAGCCCAGGTCAAACCCATTTGGGCCCCACATGGCTCTGCTGGCTGGGACCTTTCATTTCCAAGGTGTTTGATTTTCACTTTACCATGTTCATGTTCACTGAAGTCCTCAGTGGCATCTGGGCCCTGAAAAAAAAAAGTGAACATACTGATATCAAGAGAAAGGCCTGCACGATTTTGGGAATAAATTTTAGATTTTTAAAATTCACAGAATACACACACACACACACACACACAAATGTTTCCAACAATATATAATATAATGAACAGTGAACACCAGGTTTGTTGTGCCTTGTAGGCATAAGCTATGCGCAGTGCTGGATAAAATATGATACATTCAAACGTGATCACGATCCAAAATATGATACATTCAAACGCGATCGCGCTGCAAAATATGATACATTCAAATGCGATCGCGCTGCAAAATATGATACATTCAAACGCGATCACGATCCAAAATATGATACATTCAAATGTGATCACGATCCAAAATATGATACATTCAAACGCGATCGCGCTCAAATATAAAACATTATGGTTACCATATACATATCTACGTTTGAGCAGATATCCACAAACACAGTAACAGTAAACACGGGTCTAAATATTATAATATTCACCATATATCTAGCAACAGTTCAACTGCAATGTGAAATTTATGCAACAATAGCAAACTAATATGTAAGTATATAATTTCTTACCTTATCTTTCTTGTCTTCAAATCGGGTTCTTCTTCTTCTGATGTAAATCCAATGTAAGCTCAGGCACGTCTTTCAAACTCGACGAAAAGTGAAGTGAAGTGTTTTGTTGTTGAGGTAATGAGCGCGATCGCGTTCCATGTGGAGATTTGCATGTGAATATCTTTTGCGCGAGTGGGCGTGGTAAATTAAAAAATAATTAGGAAGCGTTTGAGAAGCTGGACATCTTGTTGGTTTTATACAAATTACTTAAACAGAGAATATTTGTTTTCGTTTTGAATCCGATCATTTAAAAGTACACACTTAAATGTTTATAAAGGTGTATGGCTCATAAATGTGTGACAAGTATTCGCTGAGTTTTGTTTCAGTTTATAGACGTGCTCAAGAAAAAAAAGTTCACCGCGACGGAGAGGCAGAACGCACACCCTGTCTATTTTCTTTATTTTACAAAAGCACAATGTTTTGATTTGATTGTAAGTGGACACATACAAAAGTAGAAATATCACAGATTCTTTTTTTATATTTCTTTTTTCTGTATGACCATAAATGACGAAGAAATTTAAGTTTATAGTGCTACAATGTGGAGAAAATCCAACAAAACGCGCCCGCGCGTTTGTCGACCTCAGAGGGTTAAACACGGTAATGATGTGTTTAATGCGATATTGATTTTAATTTTAACTCAATGCGCTAAAGGTCTATGAACTTTAACATCTTAATAGTTAACTTAAAGCATGCGCAAAATGAAATAGATCCTTACTACTTTCTAAATGTTTGTTACAGAACTTATGGCGAACAATTCACCCATGCATATGTTTAATCAGATTTTGTAACTGGATTGAGTAAAAATAATAAACTTCTCTCTGGTGGCATAACTTCTCCATGACACTACTTCTGTTGCATCGTGACTATAATTTACATAGTTATTTATGGCTTTCCTGATGACGACACCCCTATACAACCCCTCCAGTGGGGCGAGGGGCGGACCCCAATCGCCATCCTGATAAATATTTCAGGACATCGCACGCTCTAGCTCTACTTCTAGCTCTACTAGCCTCAGACTGCTGTGCTACTGCATCATCTTATTGATCAAAAGTTGAAGGACTGTCAAAGCCCGCTTCAACATTTGCCTGATGAAAACTACGCTCCTGACCCAAAAACACAAACTTCCGAGCATTAACGCACAAACCCTGGACGACTGTGCCGCAAGGACTCACTCAGGCGATTCCAGGAACGAAAAGCATCTTTCATCATCGAATAGTGGACTATTCGAAAAGTTGAAAAAATGGCGACGCAAAACCTGATGGAGAACAAGTATCATCCAGCATGTGAGTGCGCCACGGGCAAAGAGTGTCCTTTAAGAGCTACGCTAGACTCTATGTTTAAAGATCATTTTAGAGGCCAGATGGTTGGCTTGATGCACAGGATCATCGATGCTGCGTGTGGTATGAAAAACGATTGTGCACAGGATACCAAACGTGTGACAAATCTCAAAAATGAAATGGATGTCATAAGAGGCCTGACAAAGTCATGGACTGATGTAACGGCCATGTTTTTTAACGGCAAAGAGCCGAACGGCGTAATCCTCAGAAAAGTTCTGGATGTGCTGTGTGCATGTTGTGATGAATTTGAAATCACCGAGATACTCGCTATTTGTACTTTTGTAACGGATCTCTGTGTGTCACTGGTGTCAAAAAATGCAAAAACAGACGTTGGTGAATTAGTTGAAAGTCTGGTCAACTACATCCTAGAGCAAGACATGATAGCCTGCAGAGATTTTCTATTCTGGTTAGACCATCTGTAAATGTTTTCTGTCATTATTGTTTTACTTTATGTACTGCCGATCTATCATTTTCTTCACTACTTCAATGTATGAAAGTATAATGTTGAAATAAAAATTTCTGAATGAAAAAAATGTCTGAGCTCATAATAATAGTATTATAATAGTATACATAATAATAATATTTAAAATAATTAAAAATACTATATGATTTAAAAGATTAAATATTTAAATATTTCAATATTTGATTTCTGCATTTAAATGACTGTATTCCTGAGGTGGCAACCATTTCCAAGATGTGAATACCTGAAATTGTGTGGTGATTTTTCAATTTTTGAAATTGTGATGTTGAACAAAATTTGATTTTGTTCTTAGCATCGGTTCCTGCATCATAGAGGGTATTTAATAAGATTAATAAGATTATGTGTTCTGTCATGGACGACTAGACACTAGTCATGGGATGTCCAGCAGAGAGAAGGGCTTGAGTGGACACGCCCTGTGGTCACATTTTTACCCGCCACCGCAAACCTCCTGTCGTCCTCTCACTCTGCCTTTTCCCCCGCTTCGCAACGTAGCCATCCTACAGCTTTCCGCCCCTGCGACAGCCGTAACATCGACCACCACGGCATCCATTTCAGGCCAAATGGAGGAGCAGGTGGGTTACTTAAACACAGCATTCAGCAACCTGGCCCTCTCCAGTCCTATGTCTCACCAGCGACCTCCGACTTGTCACAATCCTGGCATGCGTCGGGAACTGGAACGCCTTGACACCTTTCAGAATTGGACTCTTGCTACATTAACTCCAGCCGAGCTTGCCAAAAGCGGTTTCTACTACCTTGGCCAGGGCGACAGAGTGGCTTGCTTCAGTTGTGGAGGCCAGCTTAGCAACTGGGAACCGGGAGATCGGGCAGTATCAGAGCACCAGAGGCATTACCCCAACTGTCGCTTCGTTCGAGGTGACCGTGCAGATAATGTACCTTTATCTGGTGGTGGCCTTTCCAATGGATCAGCAATGCAACAGTGTGAAGAAAGGTTGCTCACATTTGTCAACTGGCCCTCAAGAATAACTGTTCGACCAGACCAATTGGCTAAGGCTGGTTTTTACTATGTTGGTCGTAATGATGACGTGAAGTGCTTTTGTTGTGATGGTGGACTCAGATGTTGGGAGTCTGGTGATGATCCATGGAGAGAACATGCTAAGTGGTTTCCAAGATGTAAATACCTGTTGCAAGAAAAGGGCCAAGAGTTTGTTCATCAGATTCAAGCAAGATTTCCAAGACTATTTGAACAGCTATTGACTAATGGAGACAGCGACTCAAGAGAATTTGTTGATCCACCTGTTGTACACCTGGGTCCTGGAGAAGACCGTTCAGAAGATGCAGTGATGATGAACAATCCTGTGGTGAAGCAAACCGTTCAAAGCAAAATCCTCGCAAGTGGAGAAAATTACGAAACCGTTCAAGAGTTGGTGTCTGATTTACTAAGTGCAGAAGATGAGAAGAGAGAGGAGGAGCGAGAAAGTAAGTTTCTTACTTTTCTTAAGAAACATCATCTTGCCATGTCACAGCAACTAAAAAGTGTGCAGAGCTTAATGGACCATCTTCTAGAGGAGAACGTCATCTCGCAGAAAGAGTATGGCATTATTCGTAACTGCACTACAGTCAAGCAGCAGACAGGGCAGCTCATTGAGTTAGTCCTGTCGAAAGGAAATGCAGCAGCAGAAGTCTTCTGCAACTGGATCAAGAAGAATGATGTCTGCCTGCTGAGAGAACTGATGGCCCAGACCAATGAAGCTGCATCACTGAGTCAAGATCTTTCAGACTTGCCTATGGAGGAACAGTTAAGAAGACTTCAAGAGGAGCGCACATGCAAAGATTGCATGGATAAGGAAGTGAACATTGTCTTCATCCCCTGTGGTCACCTAGTTGTGTGCAAAGAATGTGCATCTTCTCTGCGCAAGTGCCCCATATGTAGAGGCTTGGTCAAAGGCGCTGTCCGTACTTTCCTATCATAAAGTTTTCCTATCATTTGGATTTGCAAATTTACATTTAACTTGATGAATAAAAACAATGTAACCAAAAAAAAAAAAGATACAACTTAGTCTAAATAAGAGCAACGTAGAGTCCTCGGATTTCTTAAAAACATTGTGACACCATGTTGTATGGACAAAAGATCTAAGATCTAAGACGCCTAAGTACAGTTTTTCAACCATCTAAAGTTTTTGAACAGACATTATTTAGTAGCAATTATACCTTAGGTTAAATTTAAGCAAAATCATTTACATCATACATAAGTCTTCTAAAAGATAAATAGAAGATATGATTTTAATAACTTTAACTTTTATTGACATATATAAATGTCTAATTTAAACTTTTAAGGTTATGCTTTTAAATTAATTTAGTATAAACTCTGGATGTACACTGGAACGCAGACTAGATTTACTGTGACATTGTCCCCCCGAGACTCATCTGGTCTGTTACCCTATATCCTGAAGCTTCAGTTCACACTGTAGTGTATCTCTGAAGGATCTGGAGCTGTTTTGATTATGACAACTTAAACTATTTTCTTTTTGGATTGTTGCATAAAGAACTACTTCACCTCTCTGGAAATGTAAGGTGTTTTTATTTATATATTTATTTAGCTAAAACTTTGTTTACATTTTATTAAATTATTTATTTATTTATTTCATTTTTGAAAATGTACATGTTTTCTGTGATGGTCGTGTTTAGGTGTACGGATAGAATATGCAGTTACGGTACAAAAATCATCATGGCTATGAAAAGCCATAAAAATTGAAACTCCAGCATGGACAAAAAAAAAATGCTGATTTAAGACGACTAAATACAGTTTTTCAACCATCTAAAGTTTTTGAACAGACATTGTCTCACATTACAACAATTATAATTTATGGTCACCGTTAGACAAAATCATTTATATCATACATAAGTCTTCTAAGAAGATAAATAGAAGATATGAATGTATTCAAACTTTAAAGATTTTTTAAAGAAAGAAAGTTAAGAACTTTACACTTCAGACTAAAACAATCTTTCATTTTAAAAGATCACATTTACGATTATGCTTTGAAATAAATTTAGTACGAACAAAACTTTGGCTCTGGAAAAGCGTTAGCAGACTAACATTACAGTTACAGGTCACAGCTTCTAAATGTTTTCATTGTTGCTCTCTCTCTGAAGATAGGCCTATGTGGTCATTTTCTCACAGATACAACTTAAGGAATTATTGAACATTTCACAGGTGTGAGATGACTTTTGTGACTCTCTAAAAATGTAAGGTGTTTTTATTTATATATTTATTTAGCTAAAACTTTGTTTACATTTTATTTAATTATTTATTTATTTATTTCATTTTTGAAAATTTAGGTTTCTGTGATGGTCGTGTTTAGGTGTACGGGATAGAATATGCAGTTAGGGTACAAAAATCATTATGGCTATGAAAAGCCCCCCACCATAAAAATTTAAACCCCAGCATGGACAAAAACAATGCTGATTGAATCTTTTCACATAAATGAGATTTAAGACAACTAAGTGCAGTTTTTCAACCATCTAAAGTTTTTGAACAGACATTGTTTAATAACAATTATACCTTAGGTTCAATTTAAACAAAATCATTACAATAATCTTGTAAAAGGTGAATAGAAGATGCGTATGTATTCAAACTTTAAAGATTTTATTTAAACAGTCTTTTGTTTTTAAAATATATCATTTAAGCTTTTAAGATTATACTTCTTATAAATAAACTCAGCACCTGATATCCTGATCACTGAATTTGTGTGACTCTCTGACACACACACACACACACACATACCCTTTGGCTGGTGCTTTTTGAAAGCTCCGCAGGTCAAACGCTGATGTAAAGAGAGGCCAGAGGGCCCTGATTTCTAAACATGTAAGATGATTTTTTATTTTCGTGAACCCGTTTCATACATTGCGTTGTTTCATGAGCTGTATGTTTTTTTCTTCAACTCTCTAAACATTTAACAAATTGTTTCATAACATGTAGGCCTATGTTTTTTCTTCAACTCTATAAACATTTAACTCATTGCATTTTTTTGTGTGAATCCATTTTATTTAAACTGGATAGTTCTACATTTATTTCAACTTTTTGTGTGAGGTTTTAGTAAGATCTTTATTTTATATTATTTATTTATTTATAATCATTTATATTCTTTTAAAGAACAGAATGTTTATGTAAAATGATTTTTATTCTTTTGTTTATCTTAAACTGAAAGAATTGATTTCAGTAAGATGTTATTTTATATTATTGTATATTATATTATTTGTGTGAAATATACATTATTTTATAAAATCTCTGTTTCTCACTATCACTGTGCTCTGGAATGTGGAGGAGCAGACGGAGGGGGATGGAGAACCAATATGTGATTTTATATTTAACACATTTTTGTGAACCCATTCATAAACTTGTTTAAGTCCCTAAACATTTAACTGATTGTAATTTTGTGACATTGTTTAATCACAGCGTCTGAACAGCACGTTTTAGATGTCAGAGGGGAATCCCATGACACACACAGATGGTCACATCTCCTCTGATCTCCACACACACACACACACACACACAGATGTGCGCGCTCCCTATGTTTTGAGACGGTGCTTTGAGAGACTCATTGCAATTTTTTTTTTTTTTTTTTTTTTTTTACTATTTTATTTAAACTTTTGGTGTGAGGTTTTAGTAAGATCTTTATTTATTGTATAATCATTTATATTGTTTTAAAAGAACTGAATGGCTTTTTCAACGTTTGTGTGAGATAAACTTCCACAGCTTTTTCCTTATCAGTTTTCACAGTACAGCCCGGATAAGCTAAGGAATATGTAGGAAGGAGGATCCTGTGATACCAACTTCCAAAACACACACTAACTGTCATGTTCAAAAGGCTTCAAAATCCATCAAAACCCAAAACTAGCTGTCATGACATAATTATTATAACTGTGTCTTCCAAAACACACACACACTAACTGTCATGTTCAAAAGGCTTCAAACAATTAAAACTAGATGACATAATTATTTAATCACAGTGTCTTCAAAACCTTCTGTCAATATCAAAAGGCATCAAACTAGCTGTCATAGCCATGATGTAATTATTAAAACACTTTCTGTCAATATCAAAAGGCATCAAACTAGCTGTCATAGCGATGATGTAATTATTAAAACACTTTCTGTCAATATCAAAAGGCTTCAAAAGACTTCAAAAGACATCAAAACCCGAAACGAACTGTCAACCTGTCAATCAAAAATCAAAACTAGCTGTCAAAAAGACTTCAAAACCCCTTTGATCTCCTTTGATCTCATCTCATCTTCTTTGATCCCTTTGATCCTATGCCAAAAGGGGCGGGTACCTGTCACCGGAAGGGGCGGGGCACCTGTCAATCAATCATTTTTTGACAGGAGGTATATGGTATCAACTACTATTGTAGCATAAATTAACACATTGCTAGCATGTTTTAACATGTTGCCAACATGTTTTTTAAATGAGATTGTTTCTGTGCATTTTATAATGAACATGAGAGCAGCATTTTTTTTTTTTTTTTTTTTTTTTTTTTGTGAGCACAGTGTAAATGCACAATATGGGAACTACATGCACTTGTTTTGTCATGTTTGCAACATTACCAGGCTTGCATACTTCCTTCAGTGAATTGAGTAGTACAACAATGCAATTGGTGCTTTAAAAATAACAAGCAGGCACAATTAACTACCCAAATAATGTTTAATTGTAGTTATTGTCTACAAATAATGTGATTGCACACTAACCATTCAGAAAGTGTTTCATTTCTCACGCTCTCTCATGATTTCAGAGGCATTTTCACAGATCAGGACACACACGCTTTGAACCACAGGTCAAGTACACTTACTTTCCACCTTCCAGTTGTACATCCTCAGACTGGCCCATGATCAGATAGCTCTCACCCCGCTTCAGATCCAACGTTTCTTTGCATGAGATCTGTATGGTGAAAGTGCGCCGCTTTCCCTCCACATCGTTTTCCAGCTCTACACAGATAAGCAACATTTAAATACTGTATGTAACACACATACACAAGTTTGGTGACATGTTTGAGGCTCTAAGTTTGTACTGGCACAACACAACTAAAACAAATCTAATTTGTTTCTCCCAAAATACTGTAAAGGCCAGACGTGTTGCCCTCCAGTAGCTTATTTACTGTGGGATATTAAACCAGAGTTGTATAGTCCAGGGGTCAGAAAGTAGAAGTCCTGCCATATGTTTATTCCACCCATGAACTCAGTCAGCTGATTTCTATCTCCTGGCTGAAAAACTGCTAATTAGCAAATCCAGGTGATTGGAACAACATTCTGAGGAGGACTTTTACTTTCTGAACCTGGACTTTACACCTCTGAAGAGAACAGAAAAAGAGACGAGCAGAAACACAATAATTACAACTGACTTCAGCCACAGCCTCAGATGAAATCAACTGAAGAGAAAAGAAGACATTAAATCTGTGAAGATCTCAGCAGAGGAGGATTAAACAACTCCACAAACAGCATTACCAGCTTCACTTATTACTAACCAGACTGACTTTATTTCTGTCTATTTTATTTACTTTTATTTACAGAAAAATGTGTTTCTTATTCTAAAGTTAATAATTTTATACATTTCGATTATTAAAAAAATAATATGTAATTGCAATCAAGTCTTTTCTTTTAGTGGCAACTTATGTGGCATTATTGCAAATTTATATGGCATTACTGCAAACTTATGTGGCATTATTGCAATAACAAGACACTTCAAAAGACCTCAAACAACAACAAAACATTTTTTTTTTTTTTCATAAAAATTTAATATTTCATATGCATGCTAATGGTGTAGTTGAGGAATTTTGCAGTAAATAGGTTTAAAAAAAAAAGTACGTCACATCCCCCAAAACACAGCATAAATGTATAGACGAGAAGTAAATAAAAAAAATTATATATAATTTGTATTATTAAAATGTATATTTTTTGTAAGACCATACTGACCCAAAAGGACCACTGTGTGCACTGGAAACTTATAGGGTTAAACATCGAACACCCGGGTTATCTGTCGTTATCAGCCTGCGCATGCAAACTCATAGTGAACATGAAATAAAAACCACAATTGCTCAACCGGCCAAGTTGCTGTTAGTGTTTGTAACACTGCAGCTCGATTTTATATTCTTTTCTTTTTTTATCTATATTATAGCTCTGAAGGACTCGTGTTTCTTTCACCTTCATCAACCTGATTTAAATTATGATTAATACTGAATGGAGATGTTTGACCTCATGTAACTATACCATCATTTTACTTTTCAAAGGTCTGAAAGTTCAGAAGTTGATGCGGTTAAGATGTTTATCATCATGCATTGTCTGTCTTTCACAGCCAGAGCATTTTGCTGTTGTGTGTGTGTTGGTCAATACATAATGTCTGGTTTTGCAGCCAAAGAGATGAGAATGGAGAACAAATTAATTTTATTTGGCTAAATTGTTCAAAGCTCAATTAACAAATGACCAAAAAGTACAAATGATCCAAATAGACTGGGGCGAGTTGTCACATGAGGAAAGCTGTCATTATGACTAGATCACAGTCTAGTACCATTACACTACTGCGTTTTTACTATAGCAGTGGTTGCAGATGAAAACACTAAGACATTTGTCAATACAATAATTCATGTGAATTCAATGCACATACCCTGCAATTGGGGCATGTTGTCACAAAAGTAAAATGTGTTAAATTAACTCAATGTAAAATGTGTGACACCTTGTCCCAGTTTTCCCTATTACAGAAAGGTTAACGTCAGTATATTGATCCTTTCTTTCAGTAAATCTGGAGAAGACATAAAATAAAGCAAAGTTCACAGATTTCACACGTGATGAGGATCTTTATGTTGTGCATCCTAAGTTGAAGAGCTGGTCAGCGAGTGCAGCAATGCCGACGTACTTGTCTTTGTATTTTTCAGTTTGGGCCTCCTCTTGTGTCGGCCAGTATTCAATCCAGGTCTGCTCACCCAGGTTGTACCTCAGTCTAAAAAACAAACACAAACACATCAAGATCGATCCATACTGTGTGTATCAACTCTAGTCTCATAGATGACGCAGTTTGGAGCGTTTGAAACTGAACTCGAGTTCAGACTGAACAAGTGAGAGAGAGATTTTCCTTGTAATGTTCATAAAGCTCCTACCTTCCACCAATCCTAGGAAGTGATGTGGTTTGGCCCATGATCAGGTAGGTTTTGCCTTCTTCAAGTTCAAGAAACCCTCTACAGTAAGGATGAGCCAAGAAAGACCTGGTCTGCCCTTCCACAGCTGGATCAGTCCCTGAAAACCATACACTCTTAAATGTGTTGTAGATTTATTTTATAGTAAAAGAAAACAACAGCCTTATGGCATTTAACAAGTTTGTCATGTGACTGTTTGCTTCCTGCATTGCATTTATTAAAAGATTTACATTCAATTAATTTTTCATGAAATAATCTATGCTAATTCATTATCAACAAGCATTTTCAACAATTATCATCATCATATCACTGACCTTAAAATTGTGATTGATGAGTTGTGCCATCAAAAAAACATTAAGGGCCCTATCCTGCACCCAGCAATTGACTTTGTACACCAACGCATGTATCATTCCTATTTTGCGCCTGACGCACAGCGGACTTTTCCCTCCACAGACACACTTCGGTAAATTAGGGAATGAACTTGCGCTCCCGGGGGCGGTTCAGCGAAAAGAGGAGGCGTCTTCCGGCGCAAACGTTCCCTGGTGCTATTTTGCAGTTTCAGAAAACAATTCCGCCACTGACCAGGAGAAACCTAGTCTAAAGTCAGTGCCGCGTTTTCAGTGCCGCGTTATTCAGATGCTATTTTATACGCATGCTTGGCCATAATGTAGCGTGTGCACAACGCGCATTCACTTTGCTTCTCTCATCTACACAGACGCAGCAGTTCCCATTTTTGCAAACCATAAATAATTACAAGGAAAAATATTACCACACAAGATAAATCATTGTTGTGTCCATGAAGATGTGAAAAATAGGCATAAATCTAGCTTACACATTTACCCAAATTATCATACACCTGTTTAACCGAAGCTAATTTGGGTGTGTTTCTCCATCCCCAATGTCACTTCTCTGTGTTTTACGGCCCTGACGAGAACGTTGGTCTCCTCGGCTGTGAACTGGCGCGCGCCTGGCAAATCCGCCGTTATAATAGCAATCCGCCATGGAACAAGCGCGCCTGCTCTTAAAGGGAAAATTAGATGACGCTCTGATTGGTTTATTTCACGTTACGCCCAAACCACACCTATGAGTAATGAAGCTACTTCAGACCAACCCATTTTAGATTTGCGTCGGGCGCAAGAGTCATTTATCCCGCCGGTATAATAGCAACAGCGCCCGAGATCCGCTCACAAAGTTACTTGCGTTTCGGCGCTTGATACTTGCGTTTCATATCGTTAAAATAAGGCTCTAAATGTTAACATTAGTTAATGCACCGTGAACTAACATGAACAAACAATGAACAGCTGGATTTTTATTAACTAACATTAACAAATATTAATAAATACTGTAACAAATGTATTGCTCATTGTCAGTTCATGTTAGTTAATACATTAACTAATGTTAACTAATGAACCTCATTGTAGTGTTACCAAAGGCTCTTTATGTTTTTACATGCCAAACCATTTTGCAATCTGTTAAGTTATTATAAATATAAAAGGTTAATGGCAACAGTGGCTGAATCAATACAATTACTGATCAAAATATGAGAAATATTCAAAAAGTTGATGCATTTACAAATTCGTGCATATTCCTTCATTCATACTTTCAGAAATTAAACTGTATTTCCAATCCCCCACAAAGGTTGATTATTTGACACTGCGACTTGTTTTCTGCAGATTACAGTGCACTTCATAAGACATCATACCTTCCTTCAGCACTTGTTCAATGGTCATGTTGTAGATGTCTGCTTGCAGTGAAAGCTGCTTTCCCACCACCCTGGTTTTATAAACTATAAGAGAAGTGAGTAACAGCATATAAATCTCAGTTCTTCACACAGACAAACACATTTACAAAAGCAGAAAGCTGTGTGTGTTTACCGTAGTCAACTCCAGGCGCACAGGCCTTATCAGCACGCTGAGACTCTTTAATGTGATGCTTCTTTTGGAGACTGCAGTTCTCTGTAAATACAGACAGGTTTATCTACAAACATGCACACAGACACACAGTGTGTATTCAGTTCACAGACACACGTACCTTCGGCACACTCGCACAGGTCTTCATGGCAGAGTCTGTTCAGCGCACCGTCTCTCTTATGAGGATGGAAGAACTTCACACAACGATCATCTGCGTGTTAGATTCAAGTCACCATGAAACTGACAATTCTTGTTTTTTTATGGAATCATAGCATTATGCCTTTTGCAATAAAATTAGTTTTTAGGCTCTACTAGAATAGGTTTTAACCCTCTGGAGTCTGAGCTGTTTTCTGGGCCCTGGAGGTGTTCTGACATGCTCTGACATTTGTGCTTTTTTCAGTTATTTATAAACATGTTAATGGCAAAGGTGTAAATTCACTCTATATAGCACAAACAGGGCTACCAAAATATCTGATCAACATGCATGTATATGTTTGAATTTTTAAGAGAATAATGTTTATGCGTGGTTATTGGAAAAAATAAAAATGAAAGTTGCAGAAATAAGGCCACAAAACACATACTAAATATGTGGCAATAAGACTTTTGACTAAAGGATATCATCGCCTATAGTTTTTTCTTCAAAATTATGTGAAAATAGTCTTGCTTTATCGTTCACATAAAACCATACATTGATTTAAATTGATGTAAAACAGGTTTTGCTTGGAAAGCCAATATGCGAGGGGGGCATGAACGAGGAGTGGTTTACACCCACTCTGCATAATGAGCCATTCACTCAGGTGTGACAACTGACTGAGCCACAATGCAAGGACCATTTAAGATTTTGCTTACATCTATCTTGTAAATATGTTTTGCTATTTTATTAAAAAGGTTACAATTACAACAATTTCAACAATATTTCAAGTGTACTCTTTCTTTGTAAAAAAAAGATTATAGGCCTACATTTTATCTATGTATTCATTACTTTGAATATAGCCAACATTGGAACAGCTAACATCTTAGTTGATGACTTTATTTTTGACAAAAATAGTAGGCTATTTTATATATAGAAATTGCTAAACAAAAGCTTATTTGACGAGGCAGTATATTCTACAGTAAAAACTGTACCCAAATCTACTAAACAAAATGTTGTCTTTCATATTTGTAACTGTAACGTTGTTTTCATGAAATACGCTTACACACGCTTAAAATGATGATAATTAAGTGTAAAGATAGGTATTACTGAAAATATTTGGTGTTTGGGGTGAGGATTGGGGTTGATCCATTTATAAAGTAGCTGTTTTTTATTTATTTTTCTGATGTGCACAAATAAGCGACAGGTATCATAAGATTTTCTTCTCCATGTTCCTTTTTTTCTATTCTTTTATTCGTTCATGCATGTAATAATGAATGAATGAATGAATGAATGAATTTATGTATGACTTGTGCAATAAAAAAAATATATATATATAAAAATATAAAAAAAATATGATAGGCTATTGACTCGCGATCTTCGCAGTAGGCTAGTGAACGCACCGGAGAAACGCACATTTATTAGGCTACATAGTTTTTTTGTTTTGGATGGTTTTGTTTAGAACCAGCTTTCTGTAAATATATTTCACATTTTTTAGACATGTGAGGCGAGTAGGCTACGGTCTGGTTGATGATCTCCAGTTCAAGCACCTTATGTTGTGATTGCTAGCCTATATTTACTTTAAATACAGGAAATTTGTTAATGAAAAAATATTAAAATTAAGATACAATTGATACAAAACGAAATTCGTTTTAAAGAAAGGATTTGTACTTTCTGTTTTGAGGTCTCTGTGAATGTTTGAAAGTCTTTAGTGCTTTTTAAAAACGCGCTCGCGTCCATAATGGAGAACTGTCACGTAATATTGTTTTTTGCCAGCTGTGGTAAACAGCGCGCATCTATGCCGTTCATTCATTCATAAACAGAAACCCGAGAAGGAAAAACTTACTAGTATTCCTCAGCTCGTATTCCTCGTATTCCTCATTATTCCTCACAGCGCTGCGTTGTAAACAAGTAATGTTCTGAATAAACTTGTGTTTTGGTTTTGTCGAGCTGATGGGGGCGTTCACAGGATTGCGTGGATTACCTCAGCCATTTGCGTTTGAATAGCATGCGCTCTCCGTGGGCGGAGTCACATTACATTTGAATTAGCTCTAATGAGGTCTACTGGAATCGCTCTCTTTTAATACAGATTTCACAAGATGAGAATATTTGTTTTTTATATAAATTACTTCATTAAAAAGAAGAGAATTCAAGCTTCATGCCTGTGTGTCTGAATGCCTGTTTGACTGAGTATTCGCTTTGTTATTGTTTATTTTCGGACGCGTTTCAGAATGGACTACACGGACAGAGAGTAGGCAGAACTCGCTTCGTGTTTATTTTTCTTTATTTGGCAAAAAGCACAACACTATGTTTTTATTGTGAGTATACACAAAAATAATACACATTTAACAGAATCGATTGATGTATGAAACTTGTTTTGTAAAATCAAAGTCAAAAGAGAATTTCGGGTCTCAATCAACTCATAAGGAAAAAAATCGAGCAGATCACGCCGGCGTGATCTCAGACCCCTGAGGGTTAATGCTTGAATGTTCAAAAAACACATTATTTTCCCCATATTCTACATTGTTGCAGCTCCTCTCTTCCCAGTCTGTCAGTAACGCTCTGTTTAGTTCCTGTCTCTATGAAGCCCCTCCTTCGGAAAAGCACACTGTGCTCTGATTGGTCGGCTGGATCAGTGTGTTGTGATTGGTCGAGCGCTTCAAGAGTGTTTGGGAAATGTCCCGCCCCTTACCATAACCGCCAGTTTCAACAAACTACTAACTAACTCAACCAGGCCCCGCCCCTTTATTCTGCGTATTAATTATTTAAATATTTTCAAAATTAAGTCCCGCCCCACATATTATCCTGTTCCAGACGCTGTTTCACTTATATATACGTCACAATAGTGAAGAAGACTAATGCAACTTCTGTTTAATGATGTGTATGCAATATGTATACAGTATGCCTTTTCCACTTTCTACCACTGTTTTCACAGTAAACCGTGTATCGTGTGTGAGCGTCCATGTGACATCATGCACCTGGAGCGCTGTACTCGTACACAGTGACACCGGCGGGCTGCAACATTCCCACTTCATTGATCTTGTGCATTCTGAAAGCAATCCTTTCCCTCTCTTTATGAGAAACCTAATGAGACACACTGACAATTATTATGACTTTCATGATCACAAATCACTTTTGCATTTATGCAATCCAAGTATTTCCATACATGGGTAATAACTTTGTCAGCCATCATTTTAAAGAGAGATTCATACAAGTCATACTGTACCACCACACAAGTGAATGTTATAAAGAAAATATTAACACATTTAATGTGTATAAATTCAATGCATATAATTTTGCATCGATCAAATTTAATTCAGCCAAATTGTGTTTATGTCACAGTGTTATGTTATGTATGGAACCATTCACATCATATCATCATTTCATTCTGGCTACACATTAATTTACACAGCAATTTTACTAATGTTCACATGTTTGGTGTTCAGAGTCTCTCGTTGGTGTTAAAGGTTTAGTTTTCAGTACCTTATTCAAGAAGATGATTAGCGATCCACGCTCTGAAAGCTCCATGTTCATCTCAAATCTCTCAATGTACTTCTCTTTCCCTTTAGATAACTGATGGAATTAAATCAGAAAAGTTCAAACACTGAGAAAATTATCCTTATATCCTTATTATAGAACCACATCCATAATATTACCAGTCAAAACCGAGAATTATATATAATATAAAGGTGTGGATGAATGAAATTTGATTGTGGCTCAGTGAGTTTCAGGTAGCACCCAGCTAACAAAAATAAGTGCTTAGAACTTTTTGCTAATGTTCCCATTAAGGGGGCGTTTACATGACAGCGCTTTCACGGAAACCTTTTTATGTGTTTTGGCCATTCATTTATATGACAATGGCATTTTTGCGGCCTGAAAACACATTTTCGAAAACGCTACCGTTATCGTCTCTGTGTAAACTACAAAAATAGTCTATAGGCGTGTAGTGTTTCTTTACAAAGTGACATGTAGTATTATTCAATTTTTACCAAATCATTTTTACCTTTGAAAGATCAGTGTCATCTACTTTAAATCCTGTTAACAGGCCAACATCCAAAACAGACACGGCAGCATCTCTCGCTGGGTTCTTGAAACTGCACAGATGGGTTAAAACAACGCACGTGATCTAACTTTCCATCAGTTCATGCTCACATTCAGCTGAAGATGCAAATCTAACATACGGATGGACGGATCTGCTTTTACTCTACATTAACTTTTACTCACTAGGTTTCAATGGTGAGCAGGTAACTTTCAATGGCTCCTGGATGTGACACTGCGTGCAATGCAGATTGAGAAGATATAGCACTGTTAAACGTCACTAATAAATGAAGAAGACATGAATACAGATGAACTGATGAATCCTACCGTCAAGCTGTTTCTCCATCTTCACACTGAGATCAAACGCATTACAGTCATTCTCTCTCTCTTCAGGCAGGGCATAATACAGAGAAAACACCTGAGGACAGATCAAGCTGTAAATCTTTGTAAATAATGTAACTGAAGTCGTGAGCGCTCACGAATGCTCACCGAGAGAGTGGCCATCCCGTTCCCATGAGCAGTGACGTTGAATTTCTGTGTCAGTTTGACCTGTTGTGAGAACATTTTACATAGTTCAATTATGTTGCATGATTTGAAATCAGAGAAATGCATAAGAATTGAAGGGGAAAAGCGAACTGTGCATGTCTGTTCACTCATATTTGTTCGTTCACCTTGTCTGATCGCGTCACATGCGTGTTGGAACGAGTGAAAGTCCATCTGTTATGTGTTGTTCTTCCCTCCACAGAGAGTTCAATGTTCAGATTCACGTCCTGCTTCTTCGCTTCTGTACGATATTCAGCCACGGCCTGGAAAACGATGATGTTCGCCTAAGAGACGAGGCAGAAAAATATACAGCATTCCCTTATTCATGAAGCAAATGCTCCAGTGTTTTAGACCAGGGGTTTTAAATTGGGTCCAAGAAAACATTTAAAACATGAAAAAAAATAAACAATAATAATCCATACAAATTATATAATATTATTATTATAATATTTTAGAACATGTAATGGTAACACTTTACAATAAGTTCTCATTATTGAATGTATTAACTAGCATTGAGCAATACATTTGTTACATCATTTATTAATCTTAATTAAATAATTAACTAATATTAAAAAACAATAACAGATACTTTACATTGTAATAATGTAATGTAAATATTGAAATGATCATTCACTAAAATATATAAATGTTTTGTTAGTTTATTTTAACTAATATAGCTGTTTATTGTTAACAAATTAAACCTTATTGTGAAGTGTTACCAATAAAATAAATGATATAATAAAATAATATACAATAAAGTTTATTCTGAAGACTGGCATGTAATTTTGAGATTAATAACAGTTACTTTATATATGCTTCATTTCAGGTTAACACATCTTACACAGCTAATGCTGGGTAGAAAAAAGGGTGTTGACTTATTAAAGTAAATATTTTTCAGATGATATCTTATACATTTTTAACATTAGGAAAGGGGTTCGTCGCAAAGGCAACATCATATTTAGGGGTTCATGACATCGAAAAGTTTACAAATCCATGTTTAAGACCATCAATGAACTGGTCATTAAAATGGTGCACTGTTTATTAAACCTTTCACACATAAGTTTAAAATATTCTAGTGTGAGTTTAAGGGGGGCATTATTTTAGAATGTATCACCTTATTATTATTATTATTATAAACATTTATAATGATCATATTAGCTTCCACCATCCACTTCTCCCGAAATACATGAAAGTGGCTGGCGAAGTTGGAGATAGAGTACATTTTATAGTGACCTAATACCCACACATTATGTATCTGATATGTATAAAACACCTTGTCAGTTTATTTAGTCTGTATAATGCTGTTACATGTCTGTTTGTTTTTGGACTTCTTTTCATGTTCATTGTGTTCAGTTTCCCACCATTCCAGTTTCACCGTCTTCATTAGTTCATTTGGTTCACCTGTGTTGTGTTAGTCAGTTCACTATTCTCTCCCTGTTTGTTTGGGAGACTGTGGTTACTGTCGTTGAGTTCATTTGCCCCAGCTGTGTCTCGTTTCCCTCATCTGTTATCTGTGTATTTAAGCCCTCTGTTTATCCCTGGTCGTTAGCTTGCATTACATTTAAGTTATTGCTGATGTGTGGTGTTTCTCCTCGTGGATTCTCGTGTTGATTGTTCTATTAAAAGTCTCCCGAAGTTATCTCCATCGTCGTGCGCTTAAATACAGCCACCATTTTGTAACAAATGTTCGAATCACACCGGTGTGATCGTACATGTCCAGGGGTTAAAGGTGCTGTATGTAACTTTTTACTTTACTAAAGCATCAAAATACCATAATATGTTTGTAATGTTTAGGAAACATGCTAAGTTCACATACTCGTTTCTCTGAAAAACACTTCTACAGCCAGTTATTTTACTTATTATTTTACACGTTCCGTGTTGTCAGTCGGGTTTTGTTTTGGTCTATGTGACTCCGCCCACTGCCAGTTCACCCAATAGTATTTCGACACCCCGGGATAGCAGGAAACACAGCGTATCACAGCCTTGGAAATGAGCAAACAACTGGTCAGAGATTGCAGATTCCACACAACCTAAAAAGCCTCTGTATCCATCTAAAAATCTCTATGAACGAGAGCATATTAAAACGCGGGTTAAATCAAGTCTGTAAGTCTCCTCGGTTTTCGTCGTCAATTGCGCTTGCTCCTGTTGCGTGTCTCAAACTGGCCACCCGTGTGAGCGTCGAGTCTGAGAAGGAGGGGGTGGGAGAAACAACGGTCTCCGATATTTCGAATTTTGACTGCAATACCGATTTTGAATGTATGAAGAATATATGTCATTCTTACATACAGCACCTTTAAACCTTGTCAGCAGGTTTATTTCTAAGCAGTAATGATCTGCTCTGTACCTGTGTGGTTCCACTGGCTCCATAGTGAGCTCTCTGTGCTCTCAGCCAGCGTACGATCGCTCTGGTGCGCTCGAAGTCCTTCACCTTCACCAGCGCGAGAAGCGCATAACCTGTGGCCTCCAGGGAGTGCTGACGCTGTCCAGGAACTTGCCAAAATGTACCGACTGTTTAGAAGACACAAATGGAAAAGGTTGACATGGATACAGGGTTGTTATAGTTTTAAAAATGTCATAATTTGTTATTTTCAAATCAGTTAGTAATTTGTTTGCCATTTCAGTTTAGGTTAGCAAGCCACCATGAAATCAAAATTAAGAATTCTTTTCTTTTTTTTTCCGCAGTATTTATTATAAATGGTTTATCCGTGCGCAAACTTTTTTTAAATTCATTTTTCCTCATAATCTAGAATCAAAATAACTTCCCCTCCCTCTTGCAGCATCTCTTCTCTTCTCCGATGATGAGGGCGGGGCAATAACATGTCAATCACATGAGATCCACCAATAGCAAACCACAACCATCCAATCAATTCCCCACGGACAAAAACAAGCCCCGCCCACATTTGTTCTTGTTTGAGGAGCCGTTTCACTCGGATGTACATCACAATATAGGGAAGAAAAGACTATCGTAACTTCTGTTTCATGCCGACTTTAACAATCAATA
Organism: Abramis brama; assembly: GCA_022829085.1. Lineage (NCBI taxonomy): Eukaryota > Metazoa > Chordata > Actinopteri > Cypriniformes > Leuciscidae > Abramis > Abramis brama. The sequence continues at coordinate 47,778,474 of CM040767.1, forward strand.
GTTTTTATTTTATTTATAATAATCAATCGTTTATTTCACTGTAATGTGTATATTTCTACTGTAGTATTAGTTTTTCTTCATTTATAACTCAAAACACAAACTGTTCCATGCAGTTATAAAAACACAACTGACACTTAATCAGAAAATGCAGGAAGTGAACAGTGGCTGGTTGTTTTGCATATCAATCAAACAGCTGATTGGTTCTTTCTGCAACACAGTCTAAAGGATTGAGGGAGTAACTGAAAATAAAAGTCCTTTACTCAGAATTGTATTAGTATTTTTAGTTTATTGTCTGTCCATCCATCCATTCTCCATACCGCTTGTCCTATGTAGAGTTGTGGGGTAATTTATTATGTCATTGGTGTTTACAGGTTTATTTATTTATTTTTGCATTTCCTACATGTCATGCTTATAGTGGCTGTAGTTGCACTGTTGATTTGACTGTGTTGTTACTGACCTTCGTTCTGGCTGGAATGACTCATCAGGATGTCTTTATTGAGTTTTCCAGCATGGGCCAAAGCGTAAGAAGTCATAGCGACAGCATAAGTGCTGGTCAGACTGTGAACTCTCAGCGTCAGGTAATTAACGGCTCTGTTTACACTGCTCTGAAGACTCTAGTATGGAGAGAGAGACTCAGTGAGACTGATGCGACATATCATAGCGCTGTTTGTTTCCAGGAATCACACTTACAGATTCATTACAGATCTTACTGCCCTCTTGCATGGCAATCAGAACGAATGCCGTTAGAGAGGCGTCGCTGTCTTTCCCCTTTACGTCACCCTGGAATTAACAAACACTCAAATAAACGAGAGCCCAAACAATTGTTAGGAAAAAACTTGAACACAAGTTTGCCTACTGCAGCATATTGATGTCTTCCTTTAGAGCTTTTTCTCCAAATTATTTAAAACTATTATATATTCAAATTAATGACACGTCCGACCCTCTGGACTTTAAGACAACGAAAACACTATTCACATTCTCACTAGTTTATTTAAAGGAGCTGTATGTAAGATTGTGGCCAAAACTGGTACTGCAATCACTTTCAAATTACTGTAGAGCGGTGTATCCCCTCCCCCTCCCCCTGACTCGAGGTTGCCAGATAGGCTGCAGGATCCAGCACGAACGTTTGTAGCTGCAGAGTAACGGTAACTAGAGCAGAGCTGGCAACCCGGATGCCGAAACACTACTGACTTCGTGATTGGTAGAGATAGGTGGAGGGTGGCGCTTCAGGCCAAAACACAAGATGACAACATCAACATCAGTTGAGGGCTGCAACTTCACTTTTAAATGACAATATCCTGGCCGTACTACTGTTGTCAGTGATATAAGTATTTGAAATGAACATGATTTCTTAATGTCTAGTGACATATCAGGGCCATTTTATGATTAATTGAAATACATTTCTTACATACAGCTCCTTTAATTTTCATACTAATAATATTCTACACTGGAGATTCAAACATTACAGAGGAAGTAACATTTTCTGAAACATCATGTATGTACACCAAATGAAACTTACAAGCATCTCTTCATGTATAACGGCGGCGTCTTCTTTAAACGTGCCGTCTGGCAGCTGTTTGTCTGTGGCCAGCCACTTGAGGGCGCTGCAGATCACATTCTCCTTTATGCTGATCAGATCGCTGGCCATCGCAAACACTTTCGCCACATATGCCGTCAACCTGTAATGACCAGAAAAGAAGAGGTAAGAAACGACATGTAACTACTTGATCAGATAAATATGGCAGGAACGCTCGTCTCACCATGTGCTGCTAGTCTTGCTCATCGAGGCAGCAAACGACCCGTCTTGTTTACGGAAAGTTAGCTCTCGCTGATAACCTTGACAAGAAGGATACAGTAAATAACTTACAAATTCATAGCTTTTGTTAGCATAATAGAGAATATTCTGAGGGATCTATTAAAGGGGACCTATATGTTTTTTTGTGTTTTTTTTACATTATTGTGTGTCTGCAGTCTGTGTACACAACAACCCACTCCTTTTTTATATTCTACATAAATCAGAAACTGTGTCTCTCCTCCAATCACCTGACTCCATTCTAGTGTGCATCGCCCACTTTCAATGATGCAATCAGTTCCTAGTGGACAATATGGAAGTTCATTTCCACCACATAAGAAAACAACAGTGGGTTTACAGTGTTTTAGCCGGGTTTTCGCCTGTAAGGCTCTATAGAAATCTGGCACTCTATTGAACAAAGTTAAACTGAGAGAGCGTGGCGTTCACAGACACCAGAATGAACGAGTTCATAGTAACGTTCATCAGGCAGTAATACAGTACGTTCAGTTCACGTTCGCCCAAAATATGAACGAGTTCATGAACTATCGTTCAATGAACGCATTCAGGCACAACACTGGGCTTCCATAGGACAAAGCTATGCCCCGCCCTTCATTTATACTCATTAAATATCATGTTTCTCTAAGAAATGCATCAGATTAAAAGTGAGAGTGGTCAGCTGACCTGTGTTGATATGGTTAATGGCTTCATTACGCCGGTTCATGCCAACAGTCTCCCACTGCTTGGTGCTGTCCAGATAATGAGTGGCAATGACAGGTAGAGTCATGTAGATCATAGTCTCCTCTCCATTACCACGGGGCTGGACAATAAACCGCCCCATGAAGTCTCCACTGATGGCCTGCTCGATCATCTTACTGAACTCCTGACCTTGAGTAACACACAGCGGTCAGGACTGGATGAGCGGATGGTCAAGCAGAATAAATAAGCGTTCAGATTCCTACTTACTCTTGACTGTGATGTACGTGTTAGCGGGTGTGTTGGGGACCTGAGTGTCTGGTTTGAGACTCCTGACAGACACTTGTTGTACTCCACCTGTCTCACAGGGTCAGATTGAAATTAGAAAAGGGGGATTTTTGGATATTTCGGAGGGGCATTTTTGGATATTTTGGAGGAAAGACTCCAATAACTCACCCATCTTAGCAGGATTGAGCTCGACATTTTTCTCCTGTATCATAGTGAGCACACCCTCAGACTGAAACAAAGAGATTGGGTTTGATCTGTTTAGGGTGACTGCATAACATAATGAAATCAAGCTTCTATAATAATGAATGGGTTTTCAAGTGTATTGAAAACCAAACAATACATATGTCTTAAATACTTAATAAATGAAAGCAATTATCATATCGTATCTGGTCTTTAATAATGTTTTCAAAATGTTAGTACAAAGACGTTTACATCATTCATGGAAAGTTTTTTTTTTTCTGAAACGTTTTAGTTTGACGTTGGTCTAACGTTATTTCGCCCTCTGGTGCTATTCGCATGTCGGTCAAAAATGACAGAATTTATTTTTTATTTAAATGAAATTAATGTACTATATTTTAGTTTGATAATGTTTTTTATTTAATATTTTGTATTTTTAGGGGATTTAATGGTACTAAATTATATTTAAGCTGTATTTTTAATCCATTCATTAACTTTTTGAGCATAGACTTGAAAAACTTGTCATACATCTTTAATGCTTTTGATCTGTTTTCAAAGACGACACATGGCAGATTATTGTCTGAAGTGAAAAAAGTTGCAGAATTGTTTTTGACCAAAGAGCATCAGAGGGTTTTAACGTGACTACTTGTTTCAGAATGTTTAGAGAACATTCAAAAGTATCGTTTCCATAATGTTTGCACAATAAAGTTTACTTAATAATCACATACTGTAACCAAGACAAAAAAAAACAAATAATCTTTTTAAAGCATTTAAAAAAAACGTTCTGAATGTTTTTGAATGTTTAAATGAGCAGAAGGGAATGTTCAGGGAACATTCAGAAATAGCGTTTCCATTTTCGAAGTCCATTTTCGGGTCTGAAATGTAAATGATAGCAATATAAAGTAGAATTGTTATTGCTGTTTTGAATGCTGTAATTTAACATATTTATGGGATGCCAAAAAAAGAGCTCTGCTTTGCAATTTTATCAGTGGGCAGACAGGAAGTTCACTCACCACCACCCTCAGGATCTTCCTCACTTCATCACTGTAGACAGAGTCATACGCTGCTGCCTTCACATTGATCCAGTGATTGCCCAACTCCAGGGGAATAATCACATACGGGACGGACCTGGAGGACATGGACTCGACCTCCACTTCTGCTTTGTAGGAGCCCTTTCTGCTGGCGGAGCTGCAAATGTGTTCAGTCTCCATGAACTCAAGACGTGCCTGAAGGAGAAGCCGACAGTTGGACAAATGCACCCATGTGTTGCAGTGTTGTGTGTGACAGGTTGTGAATGTGTGTGGTTTGTGTGAGATTTACCATAAAGTCCCCCTGTAGTCAAGAATTGTATCCCTTAAAACTCATCTTTGATCACCAAAATTACATATTTAAACGTTTTTAATTCTTCATGCCTTAAAATATCTTGAATGTAGCTCTACACCCTTGCCTCATTTAGTATTCTCGGTTCTATGAATATGCAAATGCAAATGAGCCCCGCCTCCACTCACTCACAGCAGCTCAGAGATCCACTCGTTGACGCTCACACGTTGACCAGCGATTTAAAACCATGTTTTTGAGACGGTCTTCTTTGTTTCACTGCAGTTTTAAGGCGAAAATACTCAGCAATGGTGTTGACTTATGAATTTACACATGGCTTGTCTTAAAGCATATTAAAAACACCACATAGACATATAAACAACATTAAAAGCTTGATTTTCACTACAGGGGGACTTTAAAAAATAAAATGGTGCCATAGTTGTGGTTAAAGATAGCTTGTTTACTTGTTACCTAAAAACACTCAAATTTTGGAAGATTTAGCACTTGCTGTACTAGCCTGGTCCTTGTAAACAACCATGTAAAACCTGTGAACTTGGACTCCCAGAAGTAATGCATGATTAAAACAAATCTAATTTGCCTCATTGGCACATTTGTCCTCACGTTAATTGTATTTGACACCACATTGGGTGATTATCGAGGACCAAAATGGCTGTGTAACTGTTTACCCTAATTTTCTTCTTGGTGTAGTTGTGAAGGATGGCCCTGATTTGTATTTGCTCATTGCGCACAGCTGAGAACGGCACCTTCAGGTCAATGAAGAACCTCTTATAAACTATCATCTCGTATGGATCTGCCACACATATGCCTTTGGAGAAAAAGACAGCAATGGAGTATTAGCATGATGCTACAGGTCTAAAACGAGGTGAAAAAAAGTGTATTATATAAGTGTACTTCATCCTAACATAAGTTTTACCGTGAGATTTTGACAGGCTAAAAGCGAAGATTTGCCAAGTAGTGATAGATTCTTTCAGGTAGATTCTGTCTCTTGTGATCGATGTTGCTCCACTGGGACAGGAGGGAATAGAAAAAGTTCAAAACAGATAAAGAAAAAAAATACCCACAAAGGTTGACAGTGCATGTAAGACTATCTACAGATAATAACGAAAAATCATTTCCCATCGCTTCTGCTCATTTAAAATTAATTTTTTTGTCTCCTACTCACCATAACTTGTTATTAGCTGGGCAGAACGGCAGAATCTCCTCTGTCCAAAGCCAGCTCTCTGGAAACTGTGTACGTGATGTGATTTCATCAAAACTCTCATAATAGTCGCTGTCCTCACCTGTCCAGGTTTACAGAAAAAATATATATATACTGTGAGCAACTAGGAATTCACTTCACTCATTTACTCATCCATCATCAATCCTGGTGTTTCTTTTGGAAATCTGTAAACTCAAATGAACAGTAATTCCAATCTTACTTCCTGGTTGAACCTACATAGGTTTGTAACAAATTTGCATAACGCCAGTCTATGGTCTTGATTGGCTGCCTGCAAACAACATCTACGTTAGCAAGGTTGCAGATAAAGTTCAAAATACAAAGTTTTAATAACAATAATCCACAGGGCAAGACAGAAGATACTCCAACAGAATGCTAACACACACGAGACCGGAACACCACTGAGTGAAGGTGAGGAACTACACTCTAAAAAGAGATGTGTTAAAAAACAACACACAAGATGTGTTGATGGCATTTTGACACATGTTGTGTATATTTTTAACACACAATGTGTGTTAAAATGTAACTCTGGATAGAATAGCACTGGGTGGAGGAGAGTTTGTTTTTTATGAAAAAAAAAAATATTTATATTTTATATGGTATCCCATAAAATGCTCTAAAATAAATAAAGCAATATATTCAAATAAATAAATTAAATCTTAATTCATGAAAACTTAAAGATTATTTTTTTGCAGCCAATCACATCATGCCTCTTTTTCAATGTCTTTTTCAAATGTTGCTTTCACTTGTTATTAATAACCAGATTAACTTTATTTCTGTCAGACTCTACAGAAGCTCTTATTGAGAATTAACAGGTTTTGGTGTTGACGATTCATTGAATGTTTCATTTAAAGTCACCAGAATTGTGATTAGTGTCAGCTTTATTTGAGCTCTTGACCCTTGACTCTTTAACATTAGTTTTCTCTGATTGTTGTAAATGTGTATTTAATCTGTGCATTTGAAACAGCAGAAAAAATCATGAGAAAAATATGCTCAGATGATAATATTATCATCATGAACGTGTAAGATTGTTCAGCAAAAGCTCAGAAAAAGTTTAATATTTGAAAGATGAGTGTAATACATAAAAGATTAGCATAATGCAATTAGCTTAAAATTAATTTTTAAATACACAGTTCGTACAGAATCTTACAGTCTAAGGTATCAAACAGATATCAAGAATCAGCGTATGAATCTCAACAATGGTGACAAACGAAATGCTTCATGCAGCAATGCATGCTGGGTGCCACCATAGTGCAAATCTCATCCATGACTCCCAGCATGCATTGCTGCATGAAGCTTTTTGTTTGTCACCATTGTTGAGATTCATGCGCTGATTCTTGAGGTCTGTGTTTGACTAATTTCTGCTGCAGATTAAAATTTTCAGAAAACATTTATTTTATTATTCTGCTCTGCTGGACAGCATGATGTAGTGTCACACGATCATTATAACTAACAGCACATAAATAAAATAAATGTGCACCATCCATATACTCATAAACTTGATCAGATCAGCACTTGCTGACTACAACATCATCAAGAAATATCTGATCATCTTTTCACTCACCATAACAAATGTATTTTATTAAAATATAGTTAAAGCAGCAAGAGAAAAACTAAAAGAAGAGTAAAGGGTCAAGAGCTCAAATAAAGGAGCCATTAATCACGATTCTGGTGACTTCAGATAACACATTCAATGAAACATCAACATCTAAACCTCTGTTAATTCTCAATAAGAGCTTGTCTATGTAGATTCATGATGTCTAAACCATCCAGCTAATAAAATGTTCAAACAAACTCTTTATTAAACGTCACTGGACTCCATAAACACAAGTTAACAATATGTTTCAGTTTTCATCAAACACTCAGTTGTAAAAACACAGGAAGTAACTCTGGCAAATACACACCGACTACAGTCACATGTGACACATATCTGACACAAGTTGTGTAACTATAACACAGTAGTGTGTAAAAGGTTGTTTCAACACACTTCTGTGTAAGAGGAATAATACATTAGTTGTGTTAAAGGTAACACAAAATGTGTAGTCCTTATAAACACAGAGATGTGTTAAGAATCGACACAGGTTGTGTGTTAAATTTGACACAACATGTGTTGTCCCTGAGCACACACACTACATGTGTTAACATCTACACAACATGTGTTAACATCTACACAACATGTGTTAAAATCTACACAACATGTGTTGTCCCTGAGCACACACACCACATGTGTTAAAATCTACACAACATGTGTTGTCCCTGAGCACACACACTACATGTGTTAAAATCTACACAACATGTGTTGTCCCTGAGCACACACACTACATGTGTTAAAATCTACACAACATGTGTCATTTTTAACATCTCTTTTTACAGGTTGTGTTGTTTTCAACTCATCATTTTGAGTGTCGACTCTCACCATCACTGTGAATGGTATGCAGTGTTTGCTATGTTCTCAAACTAACAGGCCAGTGTAAATACAAGTTATTTATATACAATATTTTGTCAGTTGCTACATTTTAATTAAATTCAAAGTGCAAACTCGGTTAACTGTTATCTCTTCATGAACTTTTAAAAGCAGCATTATCAGTTAGGGGTTGAAGCGTGAATAACTGAATAATGTCCAGTACAGTGAGTCTGTCCAGTCATTGAGCTTGAAACATTGTCTTGTACTTTGTGTGCACATGCATTCTGTACTCGACTATTGATTAAACGGTTAATATTGTTGCATCTGGCCCTTTCGCTTTATTTTTTAAAATGACACAATTTGAGTGTTAAAATGACTTACACAGTGAATGAGTTAAAATTAACACAAAACTAGTACTCCTGGAGCTCACCCACACATGTGTCAAAATTGAACACAGGTTGTGTCATTTTTAACACATTCTTTCTAAGAGTGTAAAATACACAGGGAGAATGAACTAATTGATGAACAGCTGTGATAAGGACTAGTGCCCATGGAAACTGATGAGTGGCGGGAAAATCAAACAAAGGAACACATGTGACTAATGAAAACATACTAAAAGTCCAAGAAAGCGAAACTAAGAAAAATAAACTGACACCATCACTACTGTTAGACACCATCAGTCTGTTAGTTAGACTGTGTATGAAGTGCTGAAGAAGATGAATCTGAAATTCAGATATGGTAATGGTTGTTTGGTTTCCAACACATGATGTAAGGCCATCTGACCAATCAGAGCAGAGCAGACCAATCACAACAGACTGGGGTCATCTGACCAATCAGAGCAGAGTAGACCAATCACAACAGACTGGGTCATCTGACCAATTAGAGCAGAGTAGACCAATCACAACAGACTGGGTCATCTGACCAATCAGAGCAGAGTAGATCAATCACACCAGACTGGGCCATCTAACCAATCAGAGCAGAGTAGATCAATCACACCAGACTGGGTCATCTGACCAATTAGAGCAGAGTAGACCAATCACAACAGACTGGGTCATCTGACCAATCAGAGCAGAGTAGACCAATCACAACAGACTGGGTCATCTGACCAATTAGAGCAGAGTAGACCAATCACAACAGACTGGGTCATCTGACCAATCAGAGCAGAGTAGATCAATCACACCAGACTGGGCCATCTAACCAATCAGAGCAGAGTAGATCAATCACACCAGACTGGGTCATCTGACCAATTAGAGCAGAGTAGATCAATCACAACAGACTGGGTCATCTGACCAATCAGAGCAGAGTAGACCAATCACAACAGACTGGGCCATCTAACCAATCAGAGCAGAGTAGATCAATCACACCAGACTGGGCCATCTGACCAATCAGAGCAGAGTAGACCAATCACAACAGACTGGGCCATCTGACCAATCAGAGCAGAGTAGACCAATCACAACAGACTGGGTCATCTGACCAATTAGAGCAGAGTAGACCAATCACAACAGACTGGGTCATCTGACCAATCAGAGCAGAGTAGATCAATCACACCAGACTGGGTCATCTGACCAATTAGAGCAGAGTAGACCAATCACAACAGACTGGGTCATCTGACCAATCAGAGCAGAGTAGATCAATCACACCAGACTGGGTCATCTGACAATGAGATCAGAGCAGAGTAGACCAATCACAACAGACTGGGGCCATCTGACCAATCAGAGCAGACCATTTATTAGAATCTGGCTGTTTGTTTGCTTGTTTTTATTGTCTGTAATTGTTATGTGTTGTGTGAGCTACTGGATGCTTAAATTTCCCTAAAGGGATGCATAGAGTATTTATCATCATCATCATCATCATCATCATCATCATCATCATCATCATCATCATCACCATCACTTTAACAAGACCTGCAGTATTTTATTCCAAATAATTATTTAATTATTAACCATTTTATTGCCATCTAATATGCATCTTGTAAAGAAAATGGGTTTGTTAGCCTGTGGAAACATTACACAGTGTTAAGATCATGAGTTTGACAATTGACAAACTGAACAATATTTAAAAACATACTCCGAGCCAGAATCATCTCCTCCTCTCCAGCCTCCATACTACGAGCCACCACATCATTACAGCAGTGCAGGAAGGCCCGGACACATTCCTCTCCATCTACAATGTACATGGCTCTTCGTTCACAGGTGTAGCCGAGTTTATTATCCCTCATGCCATCCACACAGCACTTCCTCAGATCACCAGAGTACTGACCAGCTGAGAAGACAAAGACAATCAGGACAGAAGGTGAAGAACTGCTGAAGAACGAGCACTGGAGCGTATTCATTCATTCTCCCTCTCCAAATCATTTCCTTTCATCCTTTACGGTCTGTCAAGTAAACAAGAAAAGCTCCAGCTTCTCACCCAGTATAGTGGTGACCCGCTGAGTACTCTCAGCTCTTCTTCTTCTCTTTGAAGGGGCGGGACACTCTGGCACTAGAGGATGTTTAAATAACAGGCTAAGAGATTTGTACAGCTTTAGAAATTTGAAAGAACATTATTTATATATACCTGTTCTGGTGTCGGTTCCTCCTGCAGTGTGTGACTCAAACATCAGACCTGCATCACTGAAAACCCCCATACTGTCCCTTCCACCTCCTGCCGTACAGCCGGTGTCATGCTTCTCTACAATATCGTAAATCTAAAGCAACAAACAGACCATTTATAAGACAGTCACAAGCGTTCAATGTTGAGGTGTTGATGTAGGACCTCCACCTTCATCTGAGTGAGTCTGTTTTGATTCAGTCCATGCACAGCTTTATCCACCGCCACCAGCCCAACTTTAGCTCCAGGATCTCCAGTTATCAGCAAGCTGAACTCTTCTCCTGGCTTGTAGATCGGTTGAGGCTCCTTCACCTGAACCTTCAGCTGTGAAACACAAGAAACACTAAGGACCCTACTGGAAGAATCTACTGGACTCTAGTAGTATATATTCCTGCTGATCATGCATTGATATAATTGAACTTCAGATGCCACTGATCCAAACGAGACACTTTTGAAGCTTAGGCCGTGTGTCCACCAAAGCATTTTTTCATGCAGCTGGGTATTTTTTCAATTGTTTTCAATGGGAGCGCTGCATTTTTAAAACCCCATGAGCAGTTTCACGCTGAAGCGCTGAGCGCTCTGCGTTTTTTACAGGTCGCAGAGAGTTGAAGAATGTTCAACTTTGGGTAAAACGCAGCACTCATCACTGTCGCTTTTTACCCAACTGTCCAATCACAGTGGAGGAGGGGCGGGACTAATACCACACCGACCAACCGCCACACTAATAAAAACACAGCGCTCCAATTGAAAACAATTGAAAAAATATGCCAGCCACGTGAAAAACCGCTTTGGTGGACACACGGCCTTAGTGTCAATTCTTGATGTCGAATAGATCTATAATAATACGTGGTTGACCCACCGTTCCCATGCACGTGTCCTTCACGTCGACCCAGACTGAATCAGACACCATCTCAGACGAGCCCACATGATAATAAGCCACAAAGCGGAAGGACGGCACCATGTCTTTGGTTACAAGTAGAGACAGTGTCACTAGAGCTTGTCCTCTTCTCTTAAACCTGTCCGCTTGAACAATCTGACCTTTACTTAAGATCTGAAAATGAGAGGGAAATTTGACATTTAACCTTGACATTCATGCAGTCCCTTACGAAAAATAAGTTTATTCTTTTAAACTAAAAATAAGAGAGTATACTTTCAGTCTACATTTTATATACTTCTCAGAAATATACTTAAAATTACACTTAAGTGCACTTGACTTATACTGAGAGAAAAGTCCAAGTATATTTGGCCTGTACTTGTACTCAATCTTTTGATCGAGATATACTTAAGAGTATAATTAAGTATTCAAAGTATACTTGGCTTGTAGTTGTGTTAACTCTTTTGGTCGAGTAGCCTATTAAATATACTTTTTTTACATAGTTTTTCATATACAGTCTTATGAATCTTACATTGTTTGAAAATATTGATTAGAATCTTGATATAAAACAGATATGTTTCTAATTCTGCGTATCTGAATTTTTGGGTAGGCTAGTCCACTTGTAGTGCACATAGGAATTTATTCTAATTCTACTTTTCCCCTAGCCTGGCAAGCCAGACCTACATCAAGATGTTAGGTCTGGCAACTCACCATAGACACGGCTCAATCCGAGGGGCGGGATAAACAGCTGTCTTTCAAATTCCCTCTGCACGCAATAGGACAGCGCTTCAACCAACCAGAGCGTTTTCCCAACAGCGGAGCTAACGTTAGTTGATAGATTCAACTTTTGAATCTGGCTGGCAAAATTATGAACACATCTTCCTTTTTTAAGAATGACTTAAGTGCCGGTCTTTGCTCTTTTCTCAAAGAAAAACTTAACTCCAAGTCCTCCAGAGTCGCGGCCAAAGCCGATTTGAAAGACCGCTGTTCTCCAGCAGCCGCCATTCTTTGTTTTCAAGTAAGTTAGCAGGGAACCGTCGCAACTCTGTCGTCATTATGTTAAGCCCGCCCCGCCTACTCTATACACGATGTGATTGGCCTGACCCAATTTAGTTTTTTACAGCTCCAAAAGTCAATGGAGAGTTGCTAGACTACCCTGGCTGCAAAATACATTTTGCTGCCGCTAGGGTGCGTCTAGATTTCTAGGCTACTTTTCCCCACCATTGACTGAATTTTCCAGCTATCCATGTTTTCACTGTTATATGGTAGGGGGCGCTATGACATCTTCTAGTACATAATCTCCGGATCAAAACACAGGAGAAGAAGAAACTGAAACAAGTGATAGAAGATTGCTCACTCAAATGTAAAATAACGTGATCATCAAACATTAAACAGCTTGTAAATCAAAACTGCTTAATGTTTTCCAAATGAAATGAAGCGTAACCCATGAAGAGAAAACAACTGTGAAGCTTTGGGGGTGTCAGACTTGATCTACTCCATCTGTGTTTTGATCATCGTTCTGAATCTGATCAAGGCGTAGTCTTTGACAAAAATGTGATTTTCTCAGCTTTTTTGTTTAAAATGTTGCCTTTCTTTATGAAACTTACCGACATTCAAGTGTTGATTAAAAAGGATGCATGAAGCTAATAATTAAAAAAAAAATTAAAGTACAGTTAAAGGTATTTTTCAAGTATAAAAAAATAATATCTACATTTGAACATAGTAGTATACTGCAAGTGCAAAAATAATATATAAATAGTAAACTATAAGTATAATGTTATGTTCACTTAAAGAAAACTTACAAGTATACTTGCAGTATAAACTACTAAACTAGTAGTTTACTGAGAGTACACTCAAGTGTGTACTTTCATCAACTAAAAGATGTACTACTGTATTAAAATAGTAAGCTAAGTATTTTACTACTCTTACAATTAAACGTATACTTCTATATACTAAAAGTGAGCCAATTTAGTCCCAAGCAGTATTGAAATAGTACACTTACAAGTTTACTACAAGTACATATTGATATTAGTATACTTAAGTATAAAATATAAAATTAACTTGAAGTATACTTCTTTTTCGTAAGGGGTAGATTTTATTCTTCTAGTAAACAAATATTTATTTATTTTTATCAACTGATGTGCCAATTAATTATTCAATTAATCAATGAATACTGAATGGGCATTACAGAAAATGCTTTTAGAATTCAACGTATAGTTTGTATTTTGTAATTCTGTCTGATTGAGACTTTGGCACCTGATCAATTTGTGCTATTTTTGGATTGTTGGTCTATATAATATGTACAATATTTAAATGCTTTTCTAATTCACCTTTCCATTATGGAATTCCAAAGCTGCCAATATTAAAAATAAATAAATACATAAATAAATATACAAATAAATGTAAAAAATAAATAAATAAATAAATAAATATATAAATAAATATACATAGAAAAGCAAAAAAACGAAAATAAATAATTATTTGTACATTTATTTCCTTATTTATGTATATATTTATTTTTTTCCAAATTTATTTATTTATTCTTTTATTTATTTATACATTTATTCATTTCTACATTTATTTATTTATACATTTATTTATTTCTACATTTATGTATTTCTACATTTATTTATTTATTAATTTATTTCTTCCTACATTTCTTCCTGCGTAGGGTAATGAGGAGGGCGTGGTTTACCTCAGACATAGCAATCGAGCTCAGAGTAAGCGAAGGCGAAGGGTTGAGGCCACAGTGACACCCTGTGGCGAAATACAATAAGTATAGCTGACTGACATTGATACGGTCTGTGACTGCGAGGTATATGGTCAAAATCCTAAATCTTACTGTGTGACATGGATAGGCTACTCTTTATTCCGGACATGGCCGTAGAACATCGTTTGGTCTGGATTTGTAAAATGTCCTGGGCTAACAAACATGAAACAGGGACTCTGAAACGGAAGCGCTTGATATTTTCCATTTTTCGGTCAGAACTCACGGAAAGGAAGCTGGACACATATAGGCTACAGTGAAGTCGACGCAAGCATATTGACCAATGCTTTTGAAACGAGACCATTGCATTTTAATGTAGCCTAATTTCCAAAAACAATACTGACAGCAACAGAAACATTTTTTTTTTATTATTATATTAAGTGGTGGTAGTCTTTAGCCTACCTCCATAAACTCATGTCCAGGCCAGGGGCAACCTTATTAAATGTATGAACGTCACGTTAATCCACATCGATAAATTCAGTTAGAGGATAAGACTGTAGGGCAGTTAGCCTACCACTAAAATCCAACCAGAGCTTCATCAGAGCCATCAATACAGAAGAGATCTTAATGCATTTACACAGCAATTAGCCTACAAGTGCATACAAATATTATGAAGTGTTTTACATTTTGAAGACACAAATATGACATGATGGAATCAATGAAGTGATAGGCCTAAGTTTAATATGAAACTAAAACAGACACCAGGTGGCAGAAAGTCACTGTCTTAATGAGTGAGTTCAATCCACTCGTTTGATTCCTTAAAATACACCGAATCAAAAACAACTCGACGTGTTGAAGCGGTTCAGCTGTGGATTTGTTTCTGATCATTTCTATTTAGGCCTATGCATTATTTAAATAATAATAATAATAATAATAATAATAATAATAAATAAATAAATAAATGACCAAATGTTCAAAAAGTTGGCAGAGAGGGGTCATGTTCGGGGAAACAACATAATTGTTGATAGGCTATTTTTCGGGGCCATGAGTTTAATGCGCAAACCTGCGTGACCATATAACAACTATTCAGAAATGGAAATTACGAATGCATTAATATTTTGTTTTGAATTTAAGAAAAGTCGATTGAATATTTACAGGTTTGTATCTCGTTATTATTTTCAGAATAGTAAAGTCTTTGTAACCAACCATAGTGATCAAATATCGAAGCTATCTCTATCTAATACACTGTTAGACCTTACCGGGTTTTTTTACAGTAAAATACTGGCAACACTGTTGCCAGTAAAATACTGTTAATTGTACAGTTCTTTACTGTAATCTAGTTTGTTTCTGTAAAAATGCACTAAATTATAGTTAACTACTTACACTTGCAGAAACCGACTGCCTTAAATTGACCAACTATCATTTAAATGTATTACCTAAAATTTATAATGCATTAATAATGTGAGCAAAGCATTACTGTGAACTTCTTTCATTTGAGACCACTAAAAAACTATTGTACATAAAGAGATTTCCACTGGATCAGCAACTACACAGTCACCGCCTGTTAAATAAAGCAACATGCAGCAAATCATCAATGTTTGTAGATCTTCTCCTGGACTGAAGCACAGGCTCTACTCTTCAGCACAATGGTGACCCAAAAAAATAATTTTACAGTAAACTACTGGCAACAGTGTTGCCAGTATAAACCTGTTTTATAACTTACAGTTTATTACTGTTAAAATACATTTTGTGGGTGTGTCTTTTTTATCTTACACAGTTAACCCTTTCAACCCCTCAGGGAAATCCACACTACGAGTAAAAAGTAACGATGCAGTGAGATAATTAAGGGAATATGTAAGTGATTGTAAGCAGAATCACTGAAGAAAAGAGAAACACAAGAACAGAAAATAGAGAAACACAATAACTACGACTGACTTCCAGCCATTACACATTATTACACTTATTATTAACAGTATGACTTTATTTCTGTCATACAGAAGTTGTTATTGAGATGTTTAATTGAAAATGTTTGGTTTGAAGTTACCATTATAGAGATCAGTGCTTGCTTTAGTTGGGATGCTGATGCTAAAACATTAGTTTTTCTTTTGCTGCTTGAGCTGTGTTTTTGCAAGTCACACTTGTGCACACACAGTTTATGAATGACTGCAGTTATAATGATTATGATGACAAAATCATCATATTGCCTGTTCATTCACTAAGGAATTCATTCTCACTTATTCAGAGTTTAATCCTCAATCAAAAGTGTTACATTACCACCACTGTGAAAACGCAGCAATAAGATGCAATGACTCTTTTTTTGTTAACACATGATGCATAACCAGAGAAACAGAGCTACACTGTGTTTTAGAAACACCGAGATATCACAATTTAGCACATTAATCTCAACAATGGTGGCAATATTTCTTTTTTATTATTATTATTATTCATGCAGCAGTGCATGCTGGGAGTTTTATATTATCCTGGAACCCAGCATGCATTGCGACATGAAACTTTTCACCATTGTTGAGATTCATGTGCTGATTGTTGATATCTGTGTGTGTCTGAGTCAAGCAGAAGTAAAATAAAATTGAATGCACTATATGATTACAATATTCTTCAGAAGACCTGATTACAGAAATTTTGTAGATTCACAGATGTATGCTAAATATGAGATAACTATAATTTCAATGACTATATACAGGAAAAAACTGAAAATCAGGCATGTCCAGGATGATTGTAACATCATCACAAAAAAAATAAAAACAGCTAATCATCTTCCTCTTGACTTTTTCTTGCCATAACAAATGTGTTTTATAAACTTACTGTTACAGCAGTCAGAGAAAGATGAAAGGTAAGAAGTCCAGGGACAAGAGACCAACTAAAGCAAATACTGATCTCCATCATGGTGACAACAAATTTTATTAATAACTAAATCTCTGTTAATTCTCAACAAGAACTTTTGTACATGTAGGAAAGAAATAATCGTAAACTGGTTTCACACTCAGTGTGGCTGGAAGTCAGTTGTAGTTTTTGTGTTTCTCTTTTTTCTGTTCTTGTTTCTCTGTCCTTCAGTGATTCTGCTTATCAGGTGTTCATCAGTGTCTCAATTCACTCACTTCTTTTCATTCAAGTGGACTATATTAGTGAACTAATGTAGGGAATAGTGAATGAGGGTATAGGGTGTGATTGGGAAAACAGCCTCGACTTTGAGCACTGTTAATTCACAGTATATTCCTGTAGGCTACTTTTATTTTCTACGGTATATTACTGTTTTAATGGAAAATGGTATAATATTGTCAGAATTTTACAGCAAGGGTTAACAGTGTAGGCTACTTCAAAGATCAAATCAAATTATTTATTGTTAAATTTTGTAAAAATTTCTGTAGCCCAAACCTGCCAAAAACATAACAAAAAAATAGCTAGTAGCCTACATAACTTTTTAATTTGTATTATTATTATTATCATTCTTTCTTTCTTTTTATTATTATTATTATTAGGCTATTGTTATCATCATCATCATCAGCTGGCAAACCATTATGGAGTCTATTTAAAGGGAATGATTGTGGCGAGGAGTTTGGTCAAACTATGGCAGTGATAGCCTACAGCGAATATAACGGGTTGAAATAAAAGATGGCGCTGTCCACAGAGACATTTCTATGTGCACTATTTCATCCGTGAAAACCTTAGTCCCCTGGCTACCATGTCAGAATCTGCAATTCAAAATAAATTTTGCCTGCCACGGCAGAAAATTCAGCAGCTTTTAGATCTTGTTGTTGGTCCGACTTTGTCAAGACAAACCCGACGGAGCTCAGCCCCGAAATTCAACTGCTGTCGCTCTTCTCTTTCTTTTCTCTCCACTGTAGCTGTTGATTATGTTTTGCGTGTTGCGCTTTTATTGAGATCATCCAATAAAATTAGCGATTTACACCAATAATGTGATGCGGGCAATTAACCCTTCTTGTGGAGTAAATTAATACTATGGCAAAATATATTATGATAGTATAAATGGTAGCCATACTATACTGCCAGTTAGTGTAGCGGGTTGATTCACATTTGAATGCGAATCCGTAACCGCAACCTCTCATGTCCAAACGTATGATACCTTTGGACATGAGAGGTTGCGGATTTGCATTCAAATTAGGCTACATTAAAATGCAATGGTCTCGTTTCAAAAGCTTTGGTCAATATGCTTGCGTCGACTTCACTGTAGCCTATATGTGCCCTGCTTCCTTTCCGTGAGTTCTGACCGAAAAATGGAAAATATCAAGCGCTTCCGTTTCAGAGTCCCTGTTTCATGTTTGTTAGCCCAGGACATTTTACAAATCCAGACCAAACGATGTTCTACGGCCATGTCCGGAATAAAGAGTAGCCTATCCATGTCACACAGTAAGATTTAGGATTTTGACCATATACCTCGCAGTCACAGACCGTATCAACGTCAGTCAGCTATACTTATTGTATTTCGCCACAGGGTGTCACTGTGGCCTCAACCCTTCGCCTTTGCTTACTCTGAGCTCGATTGCTATGTCTGAGGTAAACCACGCCCTCCTCATTACCCTACGCAGGAAGAAATGTAGGAAGAAATAAATGAAGAAATAAATAAATGTAGAAATACATAAATGTATAAATAAATAAATGTAAAAATAAATAAATGTATAAATAAATAAATGTAGAAATGAATAAATGTATAAATAAATAAAAGAATAAATAAATAAATATGGAAAAAAATAAATATATACATAAATAAGGAAATAAATGTATAAATAATTATTTATTTTCGTTTTTTTTGCTTTTCTATGTATATTTATTTATATATATATATTTTTTTTTTCTTTTTTACATTTATTTGTATATTTATTTATGTATTTATTTATTTTTAATATTGGCAGCTTTGGAATTTCCATATATCATGCTCTATTCGTTGTGACATTTGTTTCAAAAATGCATATATATTTTTGAGATCGTTTAATAAACAGCATTGCTACTTTACTAGCATGTAGCAGTGGTAACAGAATAATGATGCTAGATAATTCTCTGTCTCTCACCATGTAGGTGAAATCTTGATCTCTGACTCCTGGACTTCTGCCTAGGTTCAGATTGACTTTCATTTGATCACCAATCTCAAACACTGGAGTATCAATGCCGACGTGCAGGTAGTTGTTGGAGCCGCCTTTGGTCTTGTAGGCCTGAGCCGTCATCTTCTTCACTGCCTGCTGGTCGTCATCTAATTTTGGATCTTTGGTTTGTACCTGGAAGTGAAGAGATGATGATTTGATGCTATTCTAAGCTAAAAAACAAACATAAAATGACAAGAAAAACGATTACTTAAAACAGCCTAAGCTGGTGTCCAGGTCTGGTCTCTATTGATTAGTGTTAAAGACCAGCTTAAAGCAGTGAAGACCAGTTTTGCCAGACTATAAGACAAGCAAGACTAGCTTAAACCACATAAAACCCACAAGCAATCTTAGGCGTTTGTTTTTTTAGTAAGCCTGAGACACATCAAGCTCAGTAGTTCAGTAATAAATCCGACATCAGGTCTTACAGTGATCTCTAGTGCGGAAGATCCTTCGTTAGAATTGACTGTAAGCTTTGCAATGCCATTGGCTCTCGTTCGGCCTCTGACCCCTCCAGGATTGACCTCCACTTCCACATTTTCAGCAGGCATCTTGTCAGGGTCTGTTAGATAAACCTATGAAAACATCAATTATGTTTTTGCTAGACCTGACGGACTGTTTCTAAACGCCATTTAATGGTGTGTTCAAGTAATGTTGGATAGACAGTGTGAGTTCAAAGCACATGAGTGGCACACATTAAAATTGTAATAACAAGTGGAGAAAATAAGTCAAGATTTTATTTGATCCCCAAATTTCTGAGTTGGAGGCGTGAGAATGAAAACATGGCCGACAATGGATGTAGTTGCTTGACCTCATAATTATGAATTACAGAAACAGCTTGCCAAATTAGGGTATTGTTCCAATTTCTTTATAAATATAGATAGACTACTTATTATTTTTGCAATAACTGAAATATTTCATACCGAGATGCTGAAGGGCATCCCAGGTTTGTAGAATTGTGGTGTTCTTTCGAAGTGGATGGTGTACGGTGACGTCACAATCTGAATGCCCTTCCTCTGAGCTTCCACCATTTCACTGCCTGAAACACACACCAAATTGTGACTAAAATTGTATAATATTATATCATAAAATATTTAAAATCAATATAAAATAAAATAATAAAATATATATTATTATTATTATTTATTTTTAAACACAATAGTCTGGCAGCTGGAGTTGTTTTACAGCATCTCACGCCATTAGTGCTGCATTTTGTAAGACTTTTTTTCCGGTGTAAAATTAAAAATAGCAGCAGTAGTTCTGAAAAACCCATCTTGAGATCCTTGCGTTTTGCTGGGCACCATTCAGAAAAGTCATTTATTAGACATTTTTTAATCAGATTTTATGTACGGCTTAGAGAGTGTATTGCATTATTATTATTTTTTTTTTTACATATTCACACTAAATAAATGCATTACAGCCCTAATATTTACATACATTTTTCCATGAAATGACACTTTTTAGAGCTAAATTCATGCTCTATTTTTTGTGACATGGCTCATAAATGCATACATTACTGTAGATTGGCACTGCACTTTTAATTACACTTACCAGTGTCAGTTAAAACACTGGCTGAAATGTAGATTGATCGTCCAACCAGTTGGCCGATGTCTGGGAAGGTCTGAAGTATCGTCTCCTTTGTCAGCTTGGCAGTACCTTCTCCATCTGATATCTGTGTTTTATGTAAATGCCATCACTTTGGCTGCATCACTTTAATACGTCAGGTGTGTTTTCATCTGGGAAGCTCACCTGAACTCTTTGAAGTGAGGAAGGAATACTAGTTTTCCTCTCAACTTCCATGACACCAAACACCACAAACGCATGTCCGTTCACGTTGTTTCCATGCAAGTACCTAGACAAACAGACTTCATGTGTGACATTAGGATTGAAGTGCTTTGGTAAGTATACAACTTTATGGAGTAAACACAGCAAATGTGGGAGAATATGAAACGTTTATCACTGCTCGGAGAGAATAATAAAACATAGTAGATCAAGAGATAAAGCCTTACCTGGCTTCAATGCTAACCGTCAAACTAGCATCTTTCACAAAGAAGAACGACTGACTGGGTGATAATGTGACTTCATAAGTGGGAAGCACTATAACAATAAATCCACATAACAATAATGAACACTAGAAAGATGATCATGTGCATGCTGTCGGTTCCAAAAGTCAAATATCACACACGCATATCACAATCGTTTATGTAAGAGGAATAAGAAATATCTGAAAAATTAATATCAGTACCATTGTTGTCATTGTTAACTAAAACTAAAACTTTTCGGTAACTGAAATAAAGCTGATGAAATTAGATGAAAAACTTGAAGTTTAACTAAAACAGAAATAAATATAAAGCTAAATGGCAAAAGCACATTACAAAATTACTAAAACTTAACCTACTGTAAAATGAAAATGAAAGCTAATTCAAACTATTTATAAATACTACAGTAGTATATAACTACTACTAAAGTAACACTGATCAAGTGCTGCTGTCATTAAAGCAAAAGAGACACTTGCCAAATACAAAGATATTCTCAAATTCATGTGTTGATGATCTATTAAATAATAATAAAAAATGAAATGCAAATGAAATGAAATGAAATGTGTGTATTTTCAGATGTTTTCGGTCCAACTGTATTTATGCAGTATGTAATTTGTTATAAACAACAAAAATATAATAAATATAGATAAAGCTTCTACCATATTCTTTGACTTCGAAGTCAGCAGTGTAATTCTTTTGCGGCGTGTTTGCGAATCTTGTGACCACCTTCCAGGTCCCAGGGCTACAAATATAAGCAGATCAAAAACAGATGATTACAGACGTAAGAATGAATATCCTTCTCCGGGTGATAATCCAGTCGGTTAACTTGCGTCCATGTACGTCAAGTCTCAGTCTTCAGCATGAACACACCTGGCAGGCTGAGGTACAGCATAGTTTCCTGATCTAATCCCTTGTTGTGGAAATATGGTTTCTCTCATAGTTGTGATGCCTCGAGGATCCTTCAAGAAAAGAAAAAAAGATTAATAATTATATATAATTTTATTTCATTTTAATTATAATATTTTTGTTTCATTATAATCATATATAATCTTTATAATAAACTGACAACCACCACAAAAACATAGCTGGGAAAAAGTTTTTCCACAAACTGTGGTAAATAATAATTTAAAGTGTAACAAATACAAAACACCGACACTAAATTTATTCAATAAACATGAATTTAAGGGTAAATGCTGTGATAAAAACCTCTTAGGTTAACAATAAGTTCCCTTACTATATATGGTGAAAAACCATTAGTTTATGGAAGTGAAAAAGAACAAATCTTCGTATAAATTAGTGAAAAAAACCCCAAAAAAAATTAATTCCTGCAATCCCTTCTCACACTTCACATTTTATGGTTTTACGTTGAAATAACAGGTTCTTATCAGTTCTTTGTCATCAGTTACCTACATTAGGGTTTTATGTTGCATTTTATGTTGTTACGATGACTTTTTAAAGTTCATGAATCATTTTTTTTAGGAAAGTTTTATTTTAAGAGTACCATGATTTCCACTGTTATTCCAGCATGTTCAAGTGGTTTCAGACCAGGCGTCAGCGAGAAGATCCTGTACTGAACTGCAGAAAGGATATTTTATCTTTTTTTTTTTTTTACAGAAATAGTTTCATTCAAGGAGGCATCTAATGCTGAAGCTGTTTCTTACCTCTGCTAGCAGGCGTGTAGATGGGCTTGTCTGTCTGTACAAATATATATCCAGACTGGAATGAGACCATGATCTCTTTCTCCAGAGTGTGAGATGGAAACTGAGCTTGTAGATACACATACTGCTTCTCCAGAGGATCATCAGAGAAATAGTCCCTATCACTGGGAATCTGAACAGCAGTACATAATAATGAAAGATCTACAACATGCATAAAAACAAACTAACTGTAAATAAAATAGAAGATTGTTCAAATATGAAGTTTGCCCTCTGATGAATGACACACATATTCTTACATAAGGACAAAGTATGTCAGAGTGGCATCACCTGTATCTCTGTAAGGATCTGGTAATTGTTTTCTGTAGTCAGTGTCACTGTTTTGGACAGTATCTCCAGGTTCTTCTTTGGGTGGTTCTTCACTGAGATCCTCACGTTCAGGTTTCCTCCAGTGTAATCCTGAGCCTCCACAAACACGTTCTCTGAGGAACCCACTCTCAGCAAATTAGGAGCTGACAGAACAAACCTGAGGAGATCAAATCAAACAGCTGTAAATCACATGAAGGGCACTGGTGTAGTTGTCACTTTATTCCCGTGAATATTTAGCATGGTAGGTTTAGTTTTGAAATGCATTATCAGTATAAGGATAGCTTAAAATTTCACTGCTATGCAGACAAAAAAAAAAAAAGATACATTGAACACATGTTGATAGTTTGTGACAACATGCCCCAATAACATGGCACAGAGCTGGCAAATGGGGCAAGTTGACACAGCGAAAAAGGCTGTTATTAAGTATAAGTAACCAATTCATTAAAACGGTGTGTTTAATACTCACAGCGGGTCACACAGTGTGAGGAGGGGTGAGGAGAGAAGAACAGTCAGACACAGCAGCTTCACGTCCATTATGTCTCTTACTGTGTGTGTGTGTGTGTGTGTGTGTGTGTGTGTGTTCATGTTTGTGCAACGCTGATGTAAAACTCCTCCCATTAGCAGCTCAAAACACTCGCATCAGTTAAAATTGATGGAAATAATAATGCGATTGAATATTAGCCTACATAATGATTTCAACGTACAACAGCGGTTTATTTTCTTTAAAACGTTTTTTTCACTGTAAAAAATGTTCGTAATTTTAACTGTAAAAAACTGTAAAAAAGCAACGGAAAAAAAATGTTAATTCCTTAACGGTATGTACCCTTACTATATACAGTGGAAAAACTGTAATAGCTCTCACGGGACATTTCATGTAATTTTACATTAATATACTGTTAAATGTACGGATTTTGGAAGTACACTGTAAAAAAAAAACTTACCGTTGCATTTACCGTACCTTACTGTAAAAAATACGGTAGCAAATGTTTACTAATTTTACAAAGTTTTACATCATCGAACTAAAAATTACGGTGAAAAACTGGCAGCTGGTTGCCAGTACTTTACCGTAAAAAATACGGTATAAATATTTATGTTTTACGGCATTGAACTAAAGTTTACGGTAAAAAAACTGGCAGCTGGTTGCCAGTACTTTACTGTAAAAAATACGGTAGGATTTTTTTTGCTTTTACGGCACTGAACTAAAGTTTACGGTAAAAAACTAGCAGCTTGCAAGTGCTTTACCGTAAAAAATACGGTAGTAATATTTTAGGTTTTATGGCATTGAACATTGAACTGAACTTTTATATAAAAAATAAAAACCTGCCAGCTGTGGTTTCCTGTAATCTTATTAGTGAGAATTACCAGAGGTTCAGACGTTGATGTTTTATTGAAAATAATAAAGTTTGAAGTTACCATTATGGAGATGAGTGTTTGCTTTAGTTGGGCTCTTGACCCTTGACTTTTTAACTTTAGATTTACTCTGACTGCCTTAACTGTGTGGTAACAGTTACACCAACAATAACACAAACGTTATGGCATGAAAATCAGAGAGAAAATGTGACCAGGTGATGGTGGCAGGTTAATGATGACATAATCGTCATATTGTGGCCTGATTCCCTGATCTCATAAAGAGTCTTATCTCTCACTTTATGAGCAAAGTGATAATATTAATTATAATATTAAAAATAAATATTTCATATTATTGAGTATAATATCTCTGTAAGCCAGCAGCGAGCAACAGATAATCTGAAGAACTTTAAAAATACATGGTGTAGAAAAAAGGTTTTGAACTACTGCTCGATTTAAACCAACACAGACATCAAGATTCAGCGTATGAATCTCAACAATGGTGACAATCAACACAATAATCAGATAAAACTCTGAACATCACAAAACAAGCTACTAAAAAGCTGCAACAAAAACAACATCAAAAATAAAAGCAGATATAATAATAAAAGAAAATACTATGGCAATTCAGCATAATGTATTCCTGCTGCAATGCATGCTGGGAGATACTGATGAGTTTTGATTGGAGGCTCCATCAAGTGCACTGCACTTTTATCATCACCATTGTTGAGATTCATACGCTGACTCTTGATGTCTGTGTGTGTCTGAAAGATACAACAGTTCAAACCTTGTGGATCACATGCTGTAGAATCATAAGGCTACCACAATCAATAATGTAAAATTAATAACACATAGAATCAAAGACAAGACTCTATAAGAGCTCAGTGATTCAAACATGGTGATTGCCATCACTGATACACAACCAACATCACATGATTCATTTTCTCTCTGATTTCCTAACCATAATCAACATGTCTTATAAACACAGAGTTACAGCAGGCAGAGAAAAACTAATGTCAGAAAGTCAAGGGTCAAGAGCCCAACTAAAGCAGTCACTGATCTCCATCATGGTGACTTCAAATGAAACAATAAATCAACATCTAAACCTCTGTTAATTCTCAAACAGAACTGTAGACGTCTGACAGAAATAAAGTCAGCCTGGTTAGTAATAAGTGAAGCTGGTAATGCTGTTTGTGGAGTTGTTTAATCCTCCTCTGCTGAGATCTTCACAGATTTAATGTTTTTTTTTATCTTCAGTTGATTTCATCTTAGGCTGTGGCTGAAGTCAGTTGTAGTTCTTGTGTTTCTGCTCGTCTCTTTTTTCTGTTCCTGTTGTTTCTCTAAATGGACATTGCCAGAATTCCCTGTGTGACACTTCACATTTGATGCTATTTCATTTAAATAATTATGTTTCTTCTTGGTTTTTGTTATCAGTTTTATACATTTGGGGTTTATATTACATCATATATTGTTTAATGAATGTTTATGGCATTATTTGGAGTCATGTGTGTGTCACCATGATGGTGTTTTGTGTTTGTGTGTATGACACTGTGCACCTTCTTAATATTAACATGTGCCTCAGTTTGTAGAAAACTAATGGTATACTTAAATTATTGTGTGCTTTTCTTTTTTACCACTTGTGTTATTATGATGGTTATTAGTATATTACAAAGATATAAAGCAGACTTTAATACTTTAGTGAAATTTAATGATAACATTTATCGGTTTATGTAATATAACGGTTGTCCTGTGAAAACTAAAAGGTTCCTACTGTATTTTTTATGGTAAAGTACAGGGAACCACAGCTGATGTTTTTTTTACCACACGTTTAAATCCTGCTGAAGGTTTTTTTTTTTTTTTTTCAAAGTAAGGTTGCTACCATATTTTTTACGGTAAAATACTGGCAACCAAGCTGACGTTTTTTACCGTAAATTTCACAGGGTTTTTTTTACATTGTGTTTTTTTGCCTGTAAATTTAAATCCCGTAAAACATAAAAGGTTGCTACCTTATTTTTTACGGTAAAATACTGGCAACCACAGCTGCCGGTTTTTTACCGTAAATTTCACAGTTTTTTTTTAACAGTGTAGTGTTTTAATACTGAGAGATGAGACAGCTTTCAACAAATCTCCAACTAAAGAAATCTAAAAACAACGATGCATAAAGGTTTCAAACTTAATTCTCAGTAGTGGCTGTCGTGCCACAACAATAACCAGAGTAATATCCTTAGATTTTTTATTTATTTAATTTTCTTGGACACTACAATGTACATCCCATGTATGTAAAAACCCATATAATATACAAAAACAAAACAAACAACAATATCCTTAGATTAGAAATCAAATGACTTTGTTTGCAGTTTTTTTCCCCCAGTTGATCAATCTAACGGTTACTTTGATAAGAAAATAGGTTCTTATGGTGCTTTAAGGGGGAAAGAACAGAGTTCACTTCAGTGAGATTTCCCGTAAATGACCTGCACTGTTGTGCAAATGCAACCTTTGGTAAGTCTGCTGCTCTTCTATTGATCAGTTCGGGTTGGAAAACATCCCAGTATTTCAACTGAATTATATTGTTAAACAAAGTTTTTTGTTTTTGTGTGTGTGTGTGTGTGTGTGTGTGTGGGCGGGGCGGGCTTAACGACTCTGGTTGCACTCAAAAAAAAAGATTATGTCTAAACATAAGATTTATGTATTTGAATTGCATATAGAATTTCCATCCATTTGGATTACATAGTTTTAACATAAACCAATTAATAATCTGAATGCGATTCATATTTTTAAGTCACATATAAATGAAAAAGATAAGATTTATGTAATTGTATTAAGTTAATAAACTGAATGTGATTCATATTTGTCAGTCATATGTAAATGAAACGGGTAAGATTTATGTAATAGTACACAGAAAAACGCCCATGTTAAATTAACACTTCTCAGTAGGGCTGGGCGATTTAAATCGGGATATTGTTATGCGCATCTCGTCAGTAAAGCCGGTTCCTTGATTAGTAGTAAATCGCCATCACCTGCTTTCAGATGGAGCGGCATTTAGGGCTGATGAGATAATTAAGTGATTCATTTAGTGATGATTGAGCATTATTGAAGACACCTGATGTTAACAAGCAGAATCACTGAAGGAGAAAATCACAAATTGTAAGTTACCATTAAGGTGATGGGTGTTTGCTTTAGTTGGGCTCTAGACCATTATATGTTTAATTTAATATTTACTGTTGTTTGTCTGCTGTTATTGATTTATAACAGTTAAATGAACAAAGTAAAATGTTATCTTATAGTGTTGGTTATGTTTTGACATAATCATGCTGTGATCTGAAAAAGGAAACTTATTGAGATAGTTTGGTTTAACTTGTTAGCAGCAGTTTTGTGATTTTTCAGCCTATGATTATCAGTA
Organism: Abramis brama; assembly: GCA_022829085.1. Classification (NCBI taxonomy): domain Eukaryota; kingdom Metazoa; phylum Chordata; class Actinopteri; order Cypriniformes; family Leuciscidae; genus Abramis; species Abramis brama. Next base: position 47,806,476 of record CM040767.1, read on the forward strand.
CTTTACTTATAATTCAAAATATTTAATAAACATTGTTCTGATCAAAAGACATTCGGATAAATTCATTTAAAACACAGACATCAATAATCAGCCTGTGAATCTCAACAATGGTGACAATAATAAAGCATGTTGCAGTGGCTGCCACCAATCACAACTCATTAATGGCTCCCATCATGCATTGCGGTATGAATAAATTATGATCTGAATTGTCTTTGTAATTTACTTTTCCTAATTTAATATTCTGCTCCTCACCATTGTTGAGATGCATAGACTGAATCTTGACATCTGTGTGTGCCTAAAAGAATGATTTTTTTTTTAAACAACTTTTAAGAAATCCTTTGTATTATATCAAAAATTCTGGGCATTTATGCAGATTCACAGTTATGCTGTAACCAACAACATAAATCAAAGTCAGAAAGAAGGATTTTAATGAGTTCAGTGATCAAGTTCAAATGATGATTGTCATAATATAACCAACACCATCAGATCACTTTTTTTTCTTTGTTCATCTGGCAGTTATAACTCAGATACCTCAGACAAACAAAATCTAACGTTAACAATATATGGGTCAAGAGTCCAACTAAAGCAACCATTGATCGTCATAACGGTGGCTTACAATTTGAGATTTTCTCCTTCAGTGATTCTGCTTGTTAACATCAGGTGTCTTCAATAATGTTCAATCATCACCAAATTAATCACTTAATTATCTCATTAACTTAAACACTCTTGAGTGTGGACTCATACACTCCCAGGAGTGTTAATTTAACACTGGAGTTTTTGCTGTATACAAAGAGCCGTAGTTAAAGGCAGGGTAGGTAGGACTATAAAAAAAAAAAAAGATCCAAATTTGTTAAAACTTTCTATATATATCAATACATAATTAAAATGTAAGTACTCTGAAAAAAAGAGTATAAAAATCAAGTGACTCTAGACCGTTTAATCTGTATTAAACACAGCTCATTATTTCGATTCGGGACGAATCAAAGGATTGGCTTAGGCGACTGTCACTCTCTCTCGCAACCATGGCAACAACCCTTTTGCCACGGGATCTGCCCACTTGCGCGCGGTCGCGCGCACGTTTGATTTGAGGAATTCGAGAGGCACTGAACCTAGGAATAGCAAAACAATGGCAGAGAAAGAGCAATCAAAATTCACATTACCGGCATGCAGTTAGTGAAGGCAAACAAGGCAAAAAAAAGAAGACAGTACAAGAAAAGGTAATGAACAAAAAGTCTTTGGATAAACAAAGAAATAAAACGCGTGTCAATATCGGCGTAGCTTTCCAGCGACCACCCCGTCCTCAGCCTCTACTTCCTCGGACCCTAGTTGCACGCCACGGCCTCTTGCACGACCTCCTCTGCTTCGCCCTAAAATTATTTTTATTTTACAAAAGGACATTTTACAAACCTACATTTTGCGCATGTGCTCCTGCATGCACTTTTCCAGTCACAACACAGCAATCAAAGGAGGACGCGCTGAAAACTGTAATGCTGTTCTCTTCCTTCGAATGTTTGAGTTGCAGAGGAATTTGTGACTGTTTCAGCTGTTCAACCACATCAAAGTTTCGTAATTAGTAAGTCCGTGCTTTTTCTCTTTTTGTTCTTATGTGCTGAAGGGCTGCTGTGCCTTGGTGAAACGGTGTTTGTACGTGAAGAGCTCTTTTCCAAAACGCCATAAACCTAAAAAGCTGCCTCAAAGAACCAGCAAAAGTAATGATTATGAATGTGTAAAATATTGCAATAAGACATTTTAATTGTTTATTAATTTCTGTGTCGGCTGCAAAGATGAAGTTGACGATATTTGACTCGCGATCTTCGCAGTAGGCTAGTGAACGCATGCACCGGAGAAATGCACATTTAGGCTACATAGTTTTATTTTGTTTTGGATGGTTTTGTTTAGAACCAGATTTCTGTAAATATATTCCACATTTTTTAGGCCTGTGAGGCGAGGCTACGGTTCGGTTCACGATGATATAATCTCCAGTTCAAGCACCTTATGTTGTGATTGATAGCCTATATTTACTTTATGTATTTAATGCAGGAATGAAAATATTAATGAATTAATGAAAAAAAAATATATTAAAATTAAGATACAATTAATACAAAACGAAATTCGTTTTAAAGAAAGGCTTTGTGCTTTCTGTTTTGAGGTCTCTGTTAAAGTTTGAAAGTCTCAGTGCAGCTTTCAGAGCGCTCGCGTCCATAATGGAGAACTGTCAAGTAATATTGTTTTTTCCTCATAAATGCAAACACGAAAAATAAAAGACAAAAACTTTTTTAAAAAGACAAACCATAAATTTAGAAAAAAAAAAAAAAAAGATGGATTTATAGCGTTTTGGGGGAAAAATGAATGGATTTATACCGTTTTGAAAATGTTAATTTTTTTTTACTTTGAATTGATCATCAACAATATTGTTGTTTGATTTAATAATCACTGTTGCAAGAAGTGCCTAGTTAAGTTTTTTTTTTTTTTTTTTTTTTTTGTAAGTGGAAAAAGTAGGGGGTGCCACAGATTCTGTTTAGTTAGCTCCTTTATTGTTTTTTCTATAGCCTAGAATAATATAGGTCAAATGCAGCAAGTCAAAAGACCAACTGGACCTTCTTTGCCAGTTTGCTCACATTTCTTTGAAGGATGGCAAAAATATCGCCTGAATATCTATATCTAGATATTGGAAAAAAATATCGAGATATTCATTTTTGTCAATATCTCCCACCCCTACATGCAGAACACCATATATGTTATGAATCTTACACGAAATTCATCTTCATCACAATATAACTGATGGTAATGTAAAAAAGTGTATCAATGCAACCTGTTTTTAGCTTATATAACTAGCTCGTTAGCGAATCAAAAAATATATATTTTAAATTTACCAATATCAATATGCTAGCTTGATAGTGAGTACTAAAATACATCTTATTTGTTTATATTCATAAGCAATTAGCGTTAGATTTTTTTATTACATGTGATTCTGACATGATGTCACTACATGCACTGTGCTCCTTCCTCTCTGCTTGTCTCAGGTAAATAATGCGTCTTCAGCTCAGCGGTCGGAGTTGCGCGTTCATGTGTTTTGGGGGCGTGGCTTTGGAAGGAGCCCAGAAGGGAGGGGGTGGGAGTGAATGGAAATAATGAACTGTCTTTAAAACAGTCCTGAGAGGTCTACAGACACTCGATTTTTATACTTTCTTTTTCAGAGTACTTACATTTTAATTATGTATTGATATGTACATAAATTTTAAACAAATTTGAAAAAGAAGTTTTTTAGACCATTCCTACCTACCCTGCCTTTAACTGACAAGCTGAGCCATATCACATTAAATATCGCTGGCGATACGTCCGCGATATTAATGCGATATGGCTCAGCTTGTCAGTTAACTACGGCTCTTTGTAGTAAATGCCGCTCCATCTGAAAGCAGGTGATGGCGATTTACTACTAATCAAGGAACCGGCTTTACTAACGAGATGCGCATAACAATATCGTGCGATATATCGCCCAGCCCTACTTCTCAGTGTTCATATGTGTGCACACTACAGAGTTAAAGTACCATTGAAGCAGTGTTGAAGTTAATGAGATAATTAAGTGGTGATTGAGCATTAATTATGAACACCTGCTGTTAACAAGCAGAATCACTGAAGAACAGAGAAACACAAGAACTACAACTGACTTCAGACACAGCCTTAGATGAAATCAACTGAAGATAAAAGAAGACAATAAATCTCTCAAGATCTCAGCAGAGGAGGATTAAACAGCTCCACAAACAGCATTACCAGATTGACTTTATTTAATTTCCGTTTTAATGAAATCAATAGCTGTATTTTAAAGTCACCATGATGGTGGTTAGCGTTTGCTTTAGTTGGACTCTTGACCCTTGATTCTTTAATATAAACTTCTTTTTGGCTGTGTTGGATTACATTTTTATTACATGTTTAATTTAGTTTTAGCCACTGCAATAGTATCTAAACTGATAAAATTTAGTAGACTGATTTCAGGTGATTATTGAGTCTTCAGCAAGAGTCTCCATTCCTGCCAGACCTGTTTTCTCTATTGTGTTTTAAATGAGTCAGATCACTTGATTCTCACCTTTCGGAGCCCAGACGTTGAATAGTTAGGTTGAATGACTTTCACTGAGAATCTCACCTTTTGTTCTGCAAATGGCTTTCGGACCCAAATGGTAGTGATGGCAAAATGAGGCTTCCTGAACCACTGAGACCTCGCAGGCCATTGCTTCAGCCAAAGGTTCATTACTCGAAGCTTCATTCAGCATTGCTCACTAGTGACACCTAGCTACTGTGCAAAGAAATAGCAGACCAATTAATTCATTCTGAACCAGTGTCGTGCCCTCCCTCCCTCCCAAAATATATATTTTTTTATATAAAAAAAATATATATATATTTTATAAAAATACTTTTATAAATAAAAATATTTATTTTTAATGTAAATATACAAATAAATATTTATATTTATTTGTATATTTTTATAAATAAAAAATATTAATTTTTTTATTTTGTACTCACTGTTGATGTCTGTAACCTTTCATTTGCAATAATAAAAAGACATGATCAGACATTTGTCCATTACTGTGTATAATATAAAATATGTATCTTTCTCTGCCTGAATTTACTTGTCCAGAGTCTCACACACAGTTAATTAATTATTCATAAATTGTTTGGATAGTGACAGTATGAACAACAACAGTGACACTGTTGAGTGCAGTGCTTATGTTAGAGGGAGTGTGATAAAGTACATTTATTAATTTAACAGACTATAGATAACAGATTAAAGTAAACTGCAACAGAATAGTCCGGAAGGAAGGAAAATAAAAATAGATTTTTTATTGAGAAACAGAATTATTTCAAGTGTGTTGGGGTTTAGACGATTCCTCTTCTTGGACAAAATCTCTCTAGCCTGGGAAAAGATCCTTTCACATGGAACAGAGGATGCAGGGGAACGTAAAAATGGCAGTGGTACAAATGAGGACACTGATGCTTCTGTTGAGCCCAGACAGGGGAGGATTCCCTCTTTCTTGCTGGCTCCATTACCAGGAAAAAGGAAGAGTCACAAAAAGCAAACAAATCCAAAAGGGCAATCCAAATCAAAAAGCAGTCCAGTCCAGATGCAAAAATCCAGAGCAATCCAAATAATCTTATCTAATTAATATAACAAGACTATAATATAGGCCTACTATAATAATAATATACTATAACTATTCTAACCTGATAATGTAATAATATACAGCCCTCACATATGACACAATAACGACAATGACAATGATAGTTATCTAACTCTCTGACACTACTACAACTGCTTCTACTACTCCTGCAACACCCACAAAGAGGCGCGAGTTTGAACCGCCTTTTATCCGGAAGCGACACTCAGACCGAACCGATGACGTATTTACACAAACCGAGGCCTCGTTTGTCATTAGTCACGTGATTTTCACGTTAACAACACAAGCCTCGAATCGCGGCTTCATCTGGCACGCCCACTTTTTCTCGACACACGCTCCGACGCCTCGGTTCAAATGTCACATCACTACCAAATGGCTCTTGGAGCCTTATGCTGATTGAATTAGGATTGGCCAGACCCTCACAGTCTAGGGTGTTACCTTAACCTGTATAATCATTTACATGCTTTGTTTGAATTTGTCTCCACCTCCAAAAGCCCCTCCCCCTTGGAAGGTATATAACTGTAAATGTATAATGTTTGAGTTAGATCATGTTGGAAGTTTCTACAGCCGCGTACAGTGGAGTTCTCAATAAAGAATAACTTCTGTTGAACGCGATCCCGACTGTCTCACTGGTCTCTGCTTCGAACAAAGAAAACTTTACAACAGATGGTGCCGTGAGCCGGATGGAGAAAAAAGGAAACTCAAAGAACTGAATCTTGAAACTTCAAGCTTTCCAGCTTCCTCCAGATTGAAAACTTCAAGTTCAAAGATCTCAACAAAGCTGACTGAGTCCCAGACTGAATCTTGAAACTTCAAGCTCAAAGATCTCAACAAAGCTGACTGAGTTCCAGACGAAATTTTTCTATACAACCAACGATTCGGTGAGTTTACACTCCATTCAAAGAACCAATGCAGACCAGTACAAATGTTTTCCTCTGCGCCGTTCAGAGAAGTAGTTAACAAACAGCTGTAGAGTTTGGTTAACTAAAGATGAGCCTCTAAAAAAGTTTTTCTTTTAGAGATGAAATTTACCCCCTGTTGTTGGCAGGGAAGATTAACAGTTACATGTTAATATTGTGTGTATGCTCTTGCTAGAGAAGACCTATCTGTGAGCTAGAGAATTAGCTTTAGAATTAGATTTAGCCTCATGTGCTAATAAGATTGTACCCTCTGTTTGCAAGACAGTAGAGAGAAGTTTTTTTAGTGTTTGTTTGTGGTAACAAAAATTCACAAAATGTTTAGGAAAAGTACTAGACAGATTACACCTTTTTGGACAGATAGTGAATTCAAGTCTTTGTTATCAGAGCACATGGACTCCATCGTGACTGAGGAAGTCAGATTGAATTTAACAAAGAAATTTTGCATTAATCCAGGCAAAGTTTGGTCAATCGAAGATTGTAAGAAGGTATTAGGAGAAAGTATTCGCAAGAACAGTGTCAAAGGCATTATCTTCTGTCACAGAGAATTTAGCTTATCCATTGTACAAGAACAAGCTCGTTGTATAGATAATTTGAAAGAACAGAACAAAAAATTGCTTACTCAAGTGTCCTGTTTCACGAAAACGGTGGGCCTCAAGGCCTCAACCAAATGTGACTCAGAAAACCAACAGTCAGATGAAAGCTATCCTGATTTACAGTCTTTTGACAGTATAGAGGACAATGTCAATGCAGATGTAAATGCAGTTGAAGTGTGCGTAGCTAGACAAAAGCCTCAGGGAAAAGGTGTTGATACAGTTTCATTTGCAACCCCCATATTGCAGCCACAAGCAGTCAAAACATCTTTATGTCCTAAAGATATTGAGAGAATTGCTGAAAGTTTGCCATCAGTGCAAAGAAATTTTTCTGAGTTTAGGAGAGAGTTGTCCAAAAAGATGCGGCTCTACGATATGTCTCTAGCTGAAGTCACTCAGCTAATATCACAGATCTTGACTGAGTCAGAATTCAATGATTTTGAAAGTGCTGTAAACAATTCTGAGTTTCAAAATGCCAGAAAAGATGAATTGAGAGATGGAGTTTTGAGAGTGTTAACGAACATTGTTGGACCGAACGTGGACTGGTCAAAGATCACTAGTTTGGTACAGAAGAAGGGGGAAAATGTTTGTGATTACACAGAAAGATTTTGCCAGACCGTTGCCGCTTACAGCGGAATTGCTGACACGCCAGAGAAGGTGTTAGGTGATAATGGCCCTTTGGTTCGCACATGGTTTCATTGTCTTTTGCCAGAACACAGAAAGGCGTTGCCTTACTTAAACATCACATGGTGTACGAGAACCCTGGAAGACAACTTGGACAGTTTAGCTATTTGGGAAAGAGATTCTGATGTCAAAGAGAGAGTAAGAATTGCAGCAGTTTCTGTTAAGGTCAACTCAGAGAAGCCAAAGAAACGCAAAAGTCCTAGAGAAGCCAGTTGTTCTTACTGTGGCAAGCACGGACATTTTGGAAATGAGTGTAGGAAAAGCAAAAAGAACTTTAAAGATGTAAATAAGGTTACTCAGCTTCTGCTTAGCCTGCTTGATACTCTGAAGCAGCCCCTCCCCTCCTCGTTAGACTCGTGGGGCAACTTGATAAGGTGTTAACCATTTGGGCTGTGAGTGCTTAATTTCCCCAGAAACAACAACAAAGATGAAAGACTGATTTTTGTTTAATAGAACAAAAGGAAAGTGACTGTTTCAGCCTTCTTTTAGGGGACCCTGGTTAAGTAAGACTCACAGCCTTAAATGTTATGCCATAGAATGTTGCAGTCAGACAACCATCCTCTGTTAATGATGTCTAGTAGGACTGATGTTTCACTGGAGAATGAAAATGTGCCAATTTTCTCACACACTGTACAGTGTGTACACAACACAGGGACAGAATAGGACACGGTTCAGTGAGGGCCCTGGAAAGAACTGACGCAACAGGCGTCGGGGTCATACTCATAGGCCTTTCCCCATTTAGTCCATCCTTACCTCACTGGTCCATAGGTGTCAAATCAATTAAGAAATAGGGAAAGAATGAAACGACAACAGTAGACTCTGAAAACGATAGAACCATAGTGTTTAAACTGCTACAACCGTAGTGTTTTGAAGAAATACTGCTCTCTGTTTTTCTGTTTTCTGTCTTACAGTGTGCAGATAAAACTTGATGTTTTTTTCGAGATCCATATGCAACGACCGTCTCATCTGCGTATGAAGCCCCAACCTCAAGAAGACAACCAGACCCACTACTGAACGAACTATCACAAGAGAAAATGAAAAATACACAACGCAGAAAATTCACGGACCCTAATCGCATGTTCGTTTCTGTGTCAACATGCAATTACAGAAAATCAACACAGAACATGTGCAACTTATGGAAGAGTGAAGTCCATGCATGAATACTGCAGGTCTGCCGTTTCTTTGTTTTATTGTGTTACAGGTATGTGTGTATGCCATGATGTCTTCACAAGCGGCATCCTGGTATAAAACATCACCTCAGATTTCCATGAACAAGCCTCATGAGGGACGAGTCATCAGAGCGACTCTACGTGACAAATGGACTCTACAGGAAACAGACTTCACAGCTATTCAGGCGCCATGGACTTTCAAGACTTCCACTCTTATGCTACATGGTTTTCTGTGTAATCATGTAGTTTATATGACATTTTACACCCTGCGTCGCAGGTGTCAACAGTTATGGTTTTGAGAAGAACTATGACACTCATGTAAATCAAGGACACAACACAGAATAAGTTATACGTGCCTGTAACTTACACAAGTTACAAGAATTAACTTTTAAGTGTATAAATTTGTATTTTTGTGAGAGTTATTAGAACTCTCAAAGGGGGAAGTGTTGGATTACATTTTTATTACATGTTTAATTTAGTTTTTCCACTGCAATAGTATCTAAACTGATAAAATTTAGTAGACTGATTTCAGGTGATTATTGAGTCTCCAGCAAGAGTCTCCATTCCTGCCAGACCTGTTTTCTCTATTGTGTTTTAAATGAGTCAGATCACTTGATTCTCACCTTTCGGAGCCCAGACGTTGAATAGTTAGGTTGAATGACTTTCACTGAGAATCTCACCTTTTGTTCTGCAAATGGCTTTCGGACCCAAATGGCTCTTGGAGCCTTATGCTGATTGAATTAGGATTGGCCAGACCCTCACAGTCTAGGGTGTTACCTTAACCTGAATAATCATTTACATGCTTTGTTTGAATTTGTCTCCACCTCCAAAAGTCCCTCCCCCTTGGAAGGTATATAACTGTAAATGTATAATGTTTGAGTTAGATCATGTTGGAAGTTTCTACAGCCACGTACAGTGGAGTTCTCAATAAAGAACAACTTCTGTTGAACGCGATCCCAACTGTCTCACTGGTCTCTGCTTCGATGAAAGAAAACTTTACAACAGCTGCTATACTTGTGTGTTTATAAACCACAATTGTTGTAGCAAAGAATGCCATGAGAAAAAGAAATCAGGTGATGTTGGCGTTTATTGATGATGATGATATCATAATGTAATTGCCTGAGTCCCTGATCTTATGCAGTATCTAATGCTTTGATTATATTGGACTTGTGGTTTTAATGTTGTTTTATTGTATATAATGTATATATGTTGTATATAATTTGATTATACAGTATAGCTAGCAGTGTTGTTTATCAAATACCTATTATTTAAAATAGTTTTTTTTAATTTATTTTTTATTTATTAAATATATGGCATTACTTAGACACACACGGACATCAAGAAACAGCATATGAATCTCAACACTCAACAATGGTGACAATCAAACAAAATATCCAGATCAACTCTGAGCATAAAACAAGCTACAAAAAATCCAACTGCATAATGTTGCAATGTATGCTGGGAGATATGGGTGAGTTTTGATTGGTGGTACCCAGCATGCACTGCAGCATGAAGCATTTCATTGATTGTCACCATTGTTGAGAGTCATACACTGATTCTTGATGTCTAAGTAAGGAAACAGTTTAATGCACTAAATGTTTTTAAAATCCTTTATATTATTTAACAACATTGCTCTCATGCTGTAAAATTATATGGCTTCTATTATAAAACAACATTAAAAACACAAGTCCTATATAATCAAATCATTAGACTCTGAATAAGATCAGAGATTCAAGCAATTATATGATGATGATTTCATCATCAATAAACAGCCAACATCACCTGATCTAATCTTCTCATGGCTTTTTTTGCCACAATAAATGTGCTTTATACACACACAATTATAGCAGCCAGAGAAAATTTAATACTAAACAGTTAAGGGTCAATAGTCCAACTAAAGCAAACGTTTAAAATGTTTAAAATACAGCTATTGATTTCATTAAAACGGAAACTAAATAAAGTCAATCTGGTAATGCTGTTTGTGGAGTTGTTTAATCCTCCTCTGCTGAGATCTTGAGAGATTTATTGTCTTCTTTTATCTTCAGTTGATTTCATCTAAGGCTGTGTCTGAAGTCAGTTGTAGTTCTTGTGTTTCTCTGTTCTTCAGTGATTCTGCTTGTTAACAGCAGGTGTTCATAATTAATGCTCAATCACCACTTAATTATCTCATTAACTTCAACACTGCTTCAATGGTACTTTAACTCTGTAGTGTGCACACATATGAACACTGAGAAGTGTTAATTTAACGTGGGCGTTTTTCTGTGTACTATTACATAAATCTTACCCGTTTCATTTACATATGACTGACAAATATGAATCACATTCAGTTTATTAATACAATTACATAAATCTTATCCGTTTAATTTATATATGACTTAAAAATATGAATCACATTCAGATTATTAATTGGTTTATGTTAAAACTATGTAATCCAAATGGATGGAAATTCTATATGCAATTCAAATACATAAATCTAATGTTTAAACATAATCTTTTTTTGATTGTGGTTGAAGCGCTGGACTATTGCGTGCAGAGGGAATTTGAAAGACAGCCGTTTATCCCGCCCCTTGGATTGAGTCGTGTCTATGGTGAGTTGCCAGACCTAACCCTTGACATACGTTACACAACCAAAACAAATTCTGATGGATAAAACTAATTTTAAGGAGTTTCAAATTCTCTAGCAACATGTTAGTGACAAAAAATTTTTTCTCCCCATTCTTTTTTCTTTCTTTCTCAAACTCTAGGAGGACTGAAACCCTGAAACCCCCAATCCGTCGAATGAATTCACATACATGTGTAGCAGGAAGGGTTATGACCCCTCCTACTTGTTATGGTTTGGCCAATGGCCTGGCATCCGGTGCGTATAAGAGCATGGGTTACCGGTTCCTTAGTGTGCGTCACTATCCGGGGCCGTGACGTCACCCAGGCGCCCTGCTGCTTTTTGTTGGAGTGCAGTGTCAGGTGTTGCTCGTAAAAAGATCGCTGAAGCTGTTTATTCACTGTCAGTGCTGTTTGCCAGTCTGTGTGCTTTCTGGAGAGTTCAGTATGGACATTTGAGACAGGTAAGGGAGGCATTTGTATGCGACGGTGTCTTGTCAATGAAGTTTTGCTTTGGCTGAGCGGGTAATCTGACTAATCTCTATGTTTAACGTAGTGTAAGATCTATCTGCGCTTTCTGCCAACGAGTTTGTCGGAGACATTTGACTCCATCTACCGCATAGTTCGGGGATAGTAATCCCGGGACAGCATGTTTTGTGAGTATACTGCTCGAGCGTGAAGCCAAGCGAGAGGGAATCACGGTGTAACACCTTTTTGTTTTGTTTTTAGGCACGCGATAAGGACAGTAGCGGCGTCCTGCATGAGAATTATCTGCCCGTTGCTTCATCATAAACTGCTGTTTGCTCTGCTCCTCATCGGCTGCTGTTCTGTTTTATTTGTTTTGACTGTTCTGTTTTATTTGTTTTGACTGTTCTGTTTTATCTGTTTTGTGTTTTGTTTTGTGAACCGACTCGAGTGAACTGACTCGAGTGATCTGACGTCACGGTCTCGAGTGAACTGTCTCGAGTGACTCGTCTCGAGTGAATCGTCTTGAGTGAACTGTCTCGAGTGAATCGTCTTGAGAGAACTGTCTCGAGTGAATCGTCTTGAGAGAACTGTCTCGAGTGAATCGTCTTGAGAGAACTGTCTCGAGTGAATCGTCTTGAGAGAACTGTCTCGAGTGAATCGTCTTGAGTGAACTGTCTCGAGTGAATCGTCTTGAGTGAACTGTCTCGAGGGGACTGTTCCAGTGCACTGTTTTCAGTAAATTCTGTTCTCAGTGATAGGGCTGGGCGATATATCGCACGATATTGTTATGCGCGTCTCGTCAGTAAAGCCGGTTCCTTGATTAGTAGTAAATCGCCATCACCTGCTGAAGAAATTTGAGTTTCTTCTGTTTGTTTTTCCTGTTTATTTCTTTAATTGATTTATCTTTTTGAATTTGTATGTTTATTTTGGTTTGATTATTGTATTAGTGAATTATTATTTTGTTCTTTGTTCATATCACTGTTTGATGTCTTTTTCTTTTGTTTGTTGGCAGGGCCTGGGCACCCGGGGGCAGACGAGTGACCATTTAGGTGGTGACGTCCTCACTGTGTGTCGTGGTCTTCTCTGACATGAGTCATTGAGTGTGTATTAGTGTGTGTGCACTGTGTATAGGGTAATTTTCATAAGGGTGATATCTCGAGACTGCCTCTGCGGGTAAGCCCAGGTTCCTCTGCTGCCAATGATAGAATTAAACAATTGAGATGAGTGTGATTGCTGGTCAATGCCTCTTTTAACTATGAATGTTGCTTAAATAAAATACTTTTGTGCGATTACTTATGTCTCTGACTCAACGGTGATTGGGACCTGTGCGTGCCTTAGCTTAGAGGTTATATTAAATTCTTGGGGTGAAATTCCCCAGGTGGCGTAGTCGGAAATTACATCAATTTGAGTCAAACCACGCCCGCTCTGCTACACATGTATGAAAGAAGGCAACTCCTGAGGAAAATGCTTTCAGATTACCAAGGTAGGCCTACCACAAGACCTAGCTGCTAATGATCTAGAACAAATCTAACGAGTCAACTGCGTTTTATATTATGGTTGTCACTTACGGTTTGGGGAAGTTACAATTTCAGATTATAAGGTTGCTACAAATAATACTTATCCGTCAGTTTGACTGAATGAGCAGCTTCATGTTCTAATTTCAGACTTTACTCACAAAATCCTTTATTTCCCACAACTACTGAAGACACAGTGTCTGAGTTTTGTTTTTGAAGGGAATATGCCAAAGCATTGACGCGGGGATTCCCCACGATCAATGTTTTCATGTTTGCGCGAATCATTTCACACCAGACAGCTTTACAAACGATCCCACATAGCAACATTGTGTCGGCCCAGATCCGGCCCACATCTGGCACACGTGGAAAGATGATCTGGCCCACATGCAGCGTGGAATTACGGCACTTGGGTGGGCCACTCCTGTTTGCCAGATCTGGGCCACAAGCAGGCCATAGCAATGCCACATCTCAGCCAAGAGCAAAGAAATAAACCACAACTGGACCTTATCTGAGCCACAAAATCTGTGTATATTAAATATGAAGTCATCTCAGGCTGTTAACAAAAAGAATCACTGAAAGAAAGAAGAGAACAGAAAAAAGAGACGAGCAGAAACACAAGAACTACAACTACAAGACTTCAGCCACAGCCTTAGATGAAATCAACTGAAGAGAAAAGAAGACATTAAATCTGTGAAGATCTCAGCAGAGGAGGATTAAACAACTCCACAAACAGCATTACCAGCTTCACTTATTACTAACCAGGGGTGTGTTTCCCGAAAGCATCGTTGGCCAACTATGGTCGCAAGTTCATCGCAATGTCCATTGAACTCTATTGGTAACGACGGAACTTGCGACCATAGTTGGCCAACGATGCTTTCGGGAAACGCACCCCAGACTGACTTTATTTCTGTCAGACATCTACAAAAGTTTTTATTGAGAATTAACAGAGGTTTAACTCTGGTTCATTTGAAGTCACCATAATAGTGAATAGTGTTTCCATTAGTTGGGCTCTTAACTCTTATTATATCTTTTTGTCTTTTTTGGCCGCTGTGACAGTGTGTTTGTCAAACACATTTGCAGCAGCAAAGAAAGCTAAAGTGAAACGAGATCAGGTGATGATGGTTTTATAATCATCATGAAATAGACTGATTCACTGAGGTAATTTGAATTTAACAACTGTGCTGTTCCACTAATATATTCTCATCACAAACCCTGTGTTACTGCAGCGTGAGGTCCAGCCAAGGGCGTAGATTTGGTTTGAACATTGGGGGGGTTGAAGTTTGGGAATGCCTCTTGATATTGTGATCATGGTATAAATATTGGGGGGGTTGTAATGCATAGATTTAAATATTGGGGGGGTTATCTCCCCCCCCGTCCCCCCCGTCCCCCCCGTCCCCCCCGTCCCCCCCACAAACTACGCCCCTGGGTCCAGCAATATAACAATCAGTTAGAAGATTTTAACGAACATGAAAAATGAATCCACGGTGACACACAGAGATATCAAAAATCAGCACATGAATCTCAACAAGGGTGACAATATATATTTTTTTTTAGATAAACAGATTAATTCAGAACATCACTGAAAAGCTACTAAATGTCACAAAAAAACAACAGCAAAAAATAAAAGCACATATTTAGAATTAAAATAATAGGACAATTCAGCTGCATAATTTATTCATGTTGCAATGCATGCTGGGAGTTTTGTACAATGATGGTACCCAGCATGCATTGCAGCAAGGTACTTTAGATTGTCACCATTGTTGAGATTCATACTTGATTATTGATGTCTGTGTTTGTCATCGAACTGTAATTTTTCGTGTTCATGTTTGTTAAAATCTTCTAACTGATTGTTATAATATTGCTGGACCTCACGCTGCAGTAACACAGGGTTTGTGATGAGAATATATTAATGGTACAACACAATTGTTAGATTCAAATTACCTCAGTGAATCAGTCTATTTCATGATGATTATAAAACCATCATCACCTGATCTCATTTCACTTTAGCTTTCTTTGCTGCTGCAAATGTGTTTGACAAACACACTGTCACATCGGCCAAAAAAAAAAAAAGATATAATACGAGTTAAGAGCCCAACTAATGGAAACACTATTCACTGTTATGGTGACTTCAAATGAAACACAGAGTTAAACCTCTGTTAATTCTCAATAAAAACTTTTGTAGACGTCTGACAGAAATAAAGTCAGTCTGGTTAGTAATAAGTGAAGCTGGTAATGCTGTTTGTGGAGTTGTTTAATCCTCCTCTGCTGAGATCTTCACAGATTTAATGTTTTTTATCTTCAGTTGATTTCATCTAAGGCTGTGGCTGAAGTCAGTTGTAGTTCTTGTGTTTCTGCTCGTCTCTTTTTTCTGTTCTCTTCTTTCTTTCAGTGATTCTTTTTATTAACAGGCTGAGATGACTTCATATTTAATATACACAGGTTTTGTGGCTCAGATAAGGTCCAGTTGTGGTTTATTTCTTTGCTCTTGGCTGATATGTGGCATTGCTATGGCCTGCTTGTGGCCCAGATCTGGCAAACAGGAGTGGCCCACCCAAGTGCCGTAATTCCACGCTGCATGTGGGCCAGATCATCTTTCCACGTGTGCCAGATGTGGGCCGGATCTGGGCCGACACAATGTTGCTATGTGGGGAGGGTCAGTAAAGCTGGTTTTGAAAAAAATAATCGGTACTTACGTGTTCCTGCTGAACCTCCAGAAGAAGTAAGTGTAACGTTTTATTAACCTTTATTAATTAATCTTTGCAAATCGCTTGCACGCTTCAAGATGAATGTGTCTAAGGTTTACACTCAGGGTAACGTTACATTACGGCATGTTTTCTATGTACTACGTTCTCAATATAATTCATAATCCCACGTTTATGATGAACAACGCGTTATGGTTATTGTGTTATTGTGTTATCAACGGTGTACGCACAGAACAGAGGGGCGGGGTGAGCAAAGCTCATTATCATTTAAAGACACATGCACTGAAACGGCGTGCTGAAAACAGAGCTGTTTTTGACCAGGTTAAATTAGTGTTTTCTTACAATACTAATGAGAATTTTTAATTAAAGTATATTACAAACTTTTAATTTAGACCCTAAATAATCATATTAGTACAAAAATGACATTATATGACCCCTTTAAAATGTAGCCGAATTGTCAGCAGTTTTTACTTTCTGTAAGCAATATTGTCTGTCAAAATTACGAAACTGAAATATAAATCACTCAATGACTGCAGTTAATTAACATTTTTGATTAAAGGCAACATATGTTGCATAATACAAATATTACTACAGTGTTATTTAACACATCCATAATGTTGCTACGGAAATAATCAGGGGTCATTCATGGTCTGTTGTAGTAATTTGTTAATGCTTTTACATTTTAAAATATCCTTTTAATGTTCGATTGTTGAAGGGTGAGTAATGTCAAGTAATGTCATCTTATTGTACCCAGTTTTTGAAAAATACTTATTATGGTGTTCATAGAGCGAATCTTTCACTGACTGTTTACAGTTTAACGGACAGCACAGACACGCTGTTTCATTTACCACACACACACACACACACACTGAGGCACGCATGATGCTCGCGATGTTTTCAGCCTATATGAGGACATTAATGCACTTCATCAACACAGCCGCTCTGAGAGTCACTTCAGCAGCATTTTAGCTTCATAAACTATCGTCATATAAAAACACAGAGTGACTCAAATGTCTACACGGCAACCCGTCAAGAAAGTTTGGTTTAACCTTCGAAGAAAGTTTTGCTTAAATCATTACATTTTAAATAATTGGTTATAACAATTTAATTAAACCATTAAAATGGAATCAAGTTTGGGAGATGCGAGAGCGAAGTGGTCCAGTGATAACTGGCAGCCATGGTGAACGATAAAGGCCTATTGATGCAAAGCATCATGGGCCGTAGGAAAAAGGTGGATACAATACAACTTTATTGTCTGTTTACTCTAAAATTCACTTCACCTTTAAGGGGCTTAAATGCTGACTAACAGAAAAAAAATCACTGCTTTAGCCAATCCCTCCTTTCCACAATCAGCACTGGCTTAAAGGGATGGTTCGGAGTAATTTCAACCTAGGGTCTTTTGCACCATGACCCTGAGCCAAACTTCCAAATTTCGACATCATCCGATTGGAAGTCTTGCAAAAGAATCAAGAATAAAGTCTGTTGTATGTTTGCAAATTTTATTTGACAAATGCTATAAATGATTACATTTCAGTTGATAGACATTATGTTGAACTAATTTAATTAAGCATTAAGCAATAAAGCATTAAGCAACTTAAAAAAGAAAAGAAAGAAAAGGCTGCAAATGCTTGTAAATCTGGGATTATACTAGAATTAAAAGCTTGTTTAGTTGATTTTAAATTAATTTCAACTCATAAAAACGCTTATGTGGAACATCCAAAATTGACGAGCTTGTCGGCGAGCGAGGTCATGCCGATAGACTTTTCTCGATGTTCTTTCATCTGGGCTTCCTTTTGTGTCGGCCAGTATTCAATCCAGGTGTCTTCACCCAAGTGGTACCTCAACCTGAGATGATTGAGAAGAGTGAGAACATTTTTCATTAGGAGCCATTTATGCACCAGACATAAGCCATAATATTATTTCTATTCAAAATGCAAATGCATCATCGTCAAACGTCTCAAAATTGAAGTATCAGTCTCTAAACCAAATTGAACATCATCTTCCAAATGTCATACTTTCCGCCAATCTTCGGAAGGGTTTTGGTTTGACCCATGATCAGGTACGTCTTGCCCTTTTCAAATTTCAGAAAGTCTCTACAGTAAGGATGAGCCAAGAACGACCTAATTTTCTTTTCCGCATCTGGATCAGTGCCTGAAAACAGACACACACACACACACACACACACACACACACACACACACACACACACACACAAACCTTTGAGGATAAAGCCAGTGCGATGGAGACTGTCTGACCTGCCATGATCAGAAGTCATGAAACACAGCTGACATCTTTTATGTCCAGTTTTTCACTGACACAGTAAATCAGAAAGAAACTGGCAAACCATACCTTCCTTCAGCACTTGTTCAACCGTCATGTTATAGATGTCTGCGTACTGTGAGAAGCTCATGTCCAACAACCTGGTTTTATAAACTACAAGACAAAAATTGTTTTACATGATCATCTACAAAACAGCTCTGAACATTTTTTATAAACTGGCAAGGACTGTAGGCCGTACTTGGACTTTATGAAGGAGATAAAACTGTCCTGAGAAGGAACGCTATTGTACAAGACATAATCAAACATTCTCTATTGCTAATTTACAATAAGATTTCTGGATGTTTACCGTATTCCACTTCATGTTCACAGGCCTTTTTTTCACGATCCGCCTCATCGATGTGTTTATTCTTTTGCAAACTGCAGTTCTCTGTCAGGATATTTCATACGTTTACCACATTTACACTCTTTCTTCCTCATGGAGACTTCATGAAGTTATATTTTTAAAGCATGTTGTATGTTCATCTTGTGTTTGATGAATAAAAGTGTACGTACCTTCCGCACACTGGCACAGCTCCTCGCTGCAGAGCCTGTTCAGTGCGCCGCCTTTCTTTTGAGGATGGTAGAACTTCACACATCGCTTATCTGTTAAAATATTAAAGTGCAGCACATTGAAGCTGTCAGACGGAAGCCTTGTATGTCCAAAACCATTACTTTTCAGGAAATCACTGATTTTTTTTTTTAAATAATTAAACACCACGTTGTCAAAGTTGATATTGTTGTTTTAAATGTGCTCTGACACTTGCATGTGTTATATTCATAACATTTTACCAAAATCAAGCTCAAGTGAAGTTACAAAATTTTTGACCAGTGAATGTCGAACATACATGTTTTTCCGTCAATAGAACGTCAGTAAGTGCATCACATTACGTTTTCATCAACTTCAGGTTATATAGTTTAAAGTAGCTATGTGGGAATACAGTTTTTTTTTTTCTGTGATTTGGCCAAAATCTCATGTTATAAAGATGAAGTGCTTCGCACAGACTATTTAAGGCACTATTGGCTATTACTCTACAACAAATGATAGACTAATACTGCCTTCACATGCCATCGGAATTAAATACTATCGTAAATACTAGTTTACAATTGGACATGAACACCCTCTCAAGTCAAAATTTGAATGCGATGAGCTCGTAAACACGACTTGGTAAGTAGGAAATTTCCGATAGCATATGAAGGCAGCATTAGCATGACACCAAATTTTTTTACACCAAAAATTCGCCTTTATATATAGTGTTTCTTAAGTAAAGAAAAATGCTGTACTTATTTAAAGAACCAGTCTTTTATTTATCCTTACACTGCAAACAAGCAGAGACGGTCCTAACTGTGTGCGTATATTTAATTGAATTGCAGCGTTTGAGATTTCACAAAAGCACTAGCCTATGCTTTATTATGATTTTTAAATGGTCTATATAATTGTACAGCCTTAGAAAACAGTCTAATAATATGCGGTTCATGGTTTCTCGTCCGTGAAATGCACCATTTCTGGTATTTTGCAGGTGACTTGACGATAAATGCTACCTATGAATGTCACTTCAGTTCTTCTTACTGAGTGTGAATTATCATAAGCAGTAAAAGACACAAACTCAACTTTGACATGCTGATATTGTGAGACAGCTTTTCACCTCAACGAGAAATATCGTCACGTTTTAATATCGCAAGATCTCGTAGCACATGATCTCGTCACACCCCTAGTTAGATGCTTTTCTTTTCTAGTCCTCTTGACACAGATGCTTGCTGGTACGCTTCATGTGTGCGACTAATGTACCTGGAGCGTTGTACTCGTACACAGTGACTCCGGCGGGCTGCAGCATTCCCACTTCAATGATCTTGTGCATTCTGAAAACAATCCTTTCCTTTTCTTTATGGGAAATCTAAAATGACATTAAGTAAAAAACTAATTAGAGCTTTCATATGCAAAACAGCAATTTACCAAATTGCTCACAGCAAATGAGAAAGAAATCAGTTGCAATCACAAAAAGAGAAATTAAACAATATATGGGAATAGTGGCATTGATTGTACCGTATCTATGTAGATGATAAGAGATCCTCGCTCTGAAAGCTCCTTGTTCAGCTCAAAACTCTGAATGTACTTATCCTTACCAGAAGATAACTGGTGAAAAAGTCATGAGAGAAAAAACAAACAACAACAGTTGTGATATCAAAGTTCAAGTAAAAAATGTCCATTACATAAATTTAATAGCACTTGTAACAATATTACCATGGAATAATTCAATATGCTGGACTCGTAAATATTCAGAGTTTACGATTTTACAGTAAACTTTTTACAATTATTGACATTATTTATTTACCTTTGAGAGATCACGTTCATCCACTTTAAACCCTGTCAGCAGGCCAATGTCCAGAATAGACATGGTTGAGCTTCTTAACGGGTCCTTGAACCTGCAAAGGAGGCACACGTGAGGCTGACACTTGAGGCTGAGTACATATTAATACCTTATTACGCACAATCATATTCTACATCTCTTAATCCTAACCAATACTTAAACTTAACAACTACCTTACAATCTATTAATATGCAGTAAGTTTATTGAGGCAAAAGTCATAGTTAAAAGTGAATATGTATTCCCCATATTAAAGTGTTACCGTTAGAATAGTTGTATACTCACATGTATTCAATGGTGAGTAGATAACTTTCAGTGGCTGCATCATAGGACACTACGTATAGAAAGATAACATCATGATCCAACTTTATTTTACAACACAGCAGTTCAAATTAGTCGTGTCACGTTCTCATGATGAATCCTACCGTCAAACTGTTTTTCCATTTGCACACTTAGATCAAACACTTTACAGTCGCTGTCTTTCTCTTCAGGCAGAGCATAATACACAGAAAAGACCTGCGAGGAAAGTACATGAGCTTTTAACACAGAACAACAATAAATATTGCATTAATGCGTTTGTGAACACTCACAGAGAGCATGGCCACCCCAGTCCCTTGAGCGGTGATGTTGAAGCTCTTCGTAATGTCAAACTATGAAATTCAGTCCATAAAGTAGACAAATAAAGACAACACACTTTTAGGTGAATCAGTTAACACATAAACATGTGAATCAGACTAGATTTAATCAGAGATTTAAATTTGCTAACTGAGTGCTGTTTTAAGACCACAAACTCTGGTTCATACAGTCATATTTCCAGACCTTGTCTGTGCGCTGCCGATCCATGTTGGACTCTCTCATAGCGAAAATCTTTTTTTCTGATCTCTCCTGCACAGCGAGCTCCATGTCCAAATTAATGTCTTTTTTCTTAACCTGAATGCGGTACTCAGCCACAGCCTGGAACACCATGATCGTTGCCTAAACAAACGGGTAATTGGGCAAGAGGGGGGGGATCAAGTTAAAAGACATGGCCAATTCACATAATAATACATAGCACTACATTAATGCCTGGTTCAGATTACACAATTTTGGCACGATCCGTTTGACGTAGGGTGTCGTGGGGTGTCGTCCTCCACTACGGGTTCCGTCAAGAGTGAGTAAGGGCCCTTTCACACCTACCTTGTTTGGTCCGGATTTTCGGACTTTTCAGTTTGGTCCGAATCAAAATGACAGGTGTGAAACCTCTGAAACCTGCACGCGCGCACACACATACTTGGCCTGCCGGCTAGTGTTGTTTTTGGCGGCCTGTTTTAATTTTAGTTTTAGTCTAGTCTTTGTGTCAAGCTGTCATTTTAGTTTTTATTAGTTTCAGTCACGTCTTTTTAGTCTAGTCAAGTTTCAGCCGACTAAAAGTCTGAGCAATTTAGTCTTATTTTAGTCAGAATTATCCATGACTATTTTCATCTAGTTTTAGTCAACGAAAACTGATGACATTTTAGTCTACTTTTAATCAATGAAAATTGAATTTTAATCTCTTTTTAGTAATTCTCTTTTTAGTAATGCAATTCTATTTAACCCAGTCAATATAGTGTACCACTATGGAAAAATAGCAAACAGAAAAGTAAAACTCGTCTCATTCGTGGAGGTGGAAAAACAAGTTCTTTGTGACATCCAAGATTTATTGTATTAAATCAAAAATTTTAAGTTTTAATTTAAAATGTTTGTGATTTTAATATAAGTACATGGTTAAATATTTTACCACTTGCTTGAGCAACTTAATATATAAATCTATATAAAAGTAATGCATTGTATAATACGTTGTTTAAATTGTGCTTAAAAGTGAATTACGTCTATTAAAGAGTGTATATGTGTACAAAGAGAATCCCAATGCTGACCAAACTTTTTTTTAAATTAAAGTAGCTGATAACTTCTGGATTTGAAATAAAAATAGTGAGTATGTGTTTGTGGTCCAGCCGTGGATCAGTTACGCACTGCAAACGCAGCACATGTGAAAGCACTATAGCGCGTGCTGCTCCTGCACCGCATACGCACTGCAAACGGAGTATGTATGAAAAAGGCGTCAGACTTAACTTTGTTTGTTGTCGTTTACGCTATCTCACCGCAGTTGCATCTTCTAAATAATGCCGCGAGTGGGGATTGAGGAAGCGACGTCGCCTGCGTCTGCGCAGTGCGACCTGATGCAGCCCCTGAAGTGAGACACGGGAAACAGAAATACTGGAAAATAATAAGATTAAATAACGTCATAACATTTCGTCTCGTCTCGTTTTGGTCAACGAAAATGAAGAGACATTTTAGCATAGTTTTTATTTTGTAAACCACATTTAGTCTCATTTTTATTCGTCAACAATATTGCATTGTACATTTGATTATAGTTATCGTCACATGAACAGCATTTACGTTGCATCTCGTCTCGTTTTTGTCACGTGATAAAGGTTCGTTGACGATGATATTTAGTCATAATTTTCATTAACGAAAGCAACACTACTGCCGGCGACGATAAAATGTTTGCACAACGAGGACGTTCATTTGGCGAATTTGAACTAGCCTCGAGTATAGCAGGTGCTCTAGGGAGTAATGGCGTAATAATAACAGTATAGTGGCAATGATATGCATCTGTTCATTCATTCTTGTCAAAGTTACCTGCCAAATTGACAACATGCTGACGTCAGACGCACGTCCGTTTACAAACCAATCAATGTCAAGATGCAGTCCATATAGATGATGACGACAGGACGCAAGTACGTAATGTAAAGTTCTTTAGTGCACTCGCATAATTGCGCAAATGTATCAAAACATGACCTTTGGTTCGGACCTTGGTGCAGACTTTCAGGTGTGAAAACGCCCTAATTGAGTGAGTGTGCGAGAGTGGGTGTGTGTGTCCATGAGTGAGTGAGCGAGTGAGTAAGTGAGATAACGAGAGAGAGTGTGTGTGTGTGTGTGTGTGTGCGCGAGTGAGTGAGTGAGCGACAGTGAGTGTGTGTGTGAGAGCGAGTGAGTGAGTGAGTGCGTGTGTGTGAGTGCGAGTGAGTGAGTGAGATAGCGAGAGTGAGTGTGTGTGTGTGTGTGTGCGAGTGAGTGAGCGACAGTGAGTCTGCGTGTGTGTGTGAGAGTAAGTGAGCGTGAGTGAGTGCGTGTGTGTATGTGTGTGAGTGAGTGCGTGTGTGTGAGTGAGAGCGTGTGTATGTGTGCGCGTGAGACGGCACACGATGACTGGTCAGAAAGCAACGTGTAGTCTGACATGTTTCTTGTCCACGACAAGATTTTAGGAGTCAAAATCGCGTAATCTGACACAGTGACTATCGTGTAATCTGAACCAGGCATAAGGCATGGATGCATTTTATTTTTTCAACAAAAAAATCCCTAATGGATTGTTGGAAACGTCACTCCAGTGAATTTTATCCTCCATTTCCAAGTAGTCTCTCTGTTATAGTAGAGCTGCACGATTAAGCGTGCAAACATCCACACAATCTCATTCCTAAATGACAGCGATTCAGATACAGCATGTCTATTGATCACACCGGAACATTCAAATCTGCGTTTGCGCTGCCGCTGACATAAAGAAAAGAGTTATCATGAATGAAACAGCTTTACAGTCTTTTTAACCAGTGTTTTTTCTGTTTTACAAATATTCAAATTATCAATGAAGAATCGGGATAAAAGTTTATAGTTCGTATAGAAACACTATATGTCTACGGAAACGATCAAAATAGAATAAAGCAGCTTTTGAAAGTAACTTGGCGCTTTAAATAACGATTGTATCATTACATTGTTACACCAGTAGGTGGTGACAAGTGATTGTTAAAAAAAGGATTTGCCTTTGAATCGTTAATTTAAAAGCTTATAGTTCAAAAATGCAGATTCATCCAGGAATGAAATAAGTGAAGTATTTATAGAGAGAGTCATTCAAACTGATTTTTTATTAATTAAACATTTGAAATAGACTGCAGCAATTAACATTTTCTCAGGAACTCTAGTAAATGACATGTTATTTTGTTTAGTTGTCTGTTCAGAATCGTGGGACAGTCGTGATCTGAGTCAGTTTGAAACAAAGAAATCCTGAGTCTCAATTTATCCAGCATCGTGCTGCTCTATGTTGTAGTTTTCAACACCCTTACTTTACCCACTGCTAAACTTTTAGCATTAAAATGAAAAATGTCAACATCTACGTTTACATGGACACTTTTTGTTTCGTCAGAAGGAAATCATTCCGATTGATGAATCCAAACATAGTGTTTACATGATTGCTAAATAAAGTGATTGGGTTGATGTGTGCATTTATATGTCGCAAGCTTCAAATCGGATTTGATCTTTTGACATGCGTTCAATGCGCGAATATACCCACTGTTGGCGCACACTAACCATTAGGGCTGGGAATCACTGGGTACTTCACGATACGATACGATACGCGATACATTGTTCACGATACCGATAATATCACGATATGGCGATACTGCGATAATATATTATCAGTAATAACTCACAATATATCATGTTTTAAGAAATAAAAAGATTTTTTTTTTAATCAGGAAAATGAATCTCCATTTATTTTTTTGGATGAAACACAATAACAAAAACAACTTGTGTCTTATCAGTTGCAACAAAACAGTCACAGACACTATTTTTGTTTTGCCCGCAGATTTTTTTCATTTGGGAGAAATCGAGTGATGCTCGCATGGTCGCGGCTCGCAGCGTGTGAGAGGAATTAGGCTACAAGCCGAGCCGAGCACGTTACGAGCACCTCCCCGACCTCCCGCTAATTTTTAAACGTGTTTAAAAAAAATTGGGGGAGTCGACCCGATTTTCACCTGCTGTCCCCTATTGCCAAATCATACACAACCACGTTGATGGGGCTATACCTCAGTGGCAGCAACCATACAGCGTTCTCTCTCTCTCTCTCTCTCTCTCTCAAATTCATGCAGGACAGTCGTGCCGTGTACCAGCTACTTTGACGCGATAATCAGTTGAACTGACACGCAACGTGTGCAATATCTCACGACCTCCCGAGTGTCCAAACTCGCACCGTGTACGCCCGCCCTAACGGCTTTTAAGATCGATACTTGGCAAGAGCACATCGAGAATCGATCGCAGGAGTAAATATCGCGAGATATCGCCATATCGATATTTTGCCGCACCCCTACTAACCATCATCCTCCCATCACTTCTTTGTTTTGAAAAGCAGACTTAATGTTTATCCATTTCAGTTCCTAATTAGATTGCAGTGCGGCTTGTATTTATCAACAACATTGTCTGCAGCACTTCACAGGCGATCAGTGGAAGGAGAATTTTTGTAATTTATTACACAATATTCAACAACAACAGCTCGTACCATGCGTCATACTTCATGTATGTATTTACATGTACTATCGAATAGATTAGAAAAGATTTAAACCACCCCTTACCAATGCGAATTAAATTTCAATCGGATTTGGCCAATTCATTCCATTTGACTACAAACAGATTATTAGGGTCCATTTAAACACACTGATTTACTAACATCATTTGAAACATGTATGATTTTCTGACACAATTTTTCCCGTCAGAATATCTAAGCTGCTCTCTTCCAAACAATGAAACTGGGCACTAAAGTCTCGCAATTCACACTTGTTCAGACATTGAAAACTTCTGAAGGATTTCTCAGTCTGGGTAAAAATGTCCTCACGTGTACGTAGATTTTTTGGTATATCGATAAAATGCAGTATGCATTATTCCTTTAAGTTGAATAACTCCTAGGGGTGAACAAATGTGAACAAATCCAGACACATGGAACAAAATGAGGAGGACAATATAAATTGTAAACAAGACCATTCATTCGTTTGTCGTTTGATGAAATACCTGTGTGGTGCCATAACCTCCGTAAAGGGTTTGTTGCTTTCCCAGCCAACGCACTGCCCGTCCGGCTCGCTCAAAATCCTTTGCCATCACCAGGGCAAGAACTGCATAACCTGTGGCCTCGAGAGAGTGATAGTGCTGCCCAGGAACTTGCCAAAATATGCCATCTAAACAAATAGATTTTTGATAATAATGTGTGTCACAATACAAGAGTGATTTTTATACAAGAGTGATAAAGTTATAAAAGTTTAGGAATTGTTGGGAAACAATTGACACACACAACTCACATTTTTTATTTGAACAATCATGTAAATTACAAAAAATAATTTTAAATACACATTTTCAAAGAAAAGAAAAGAGAAAAGACCACTTTTTAGCATCATAAATGCAATTCTTTCTTATTTCATATTTTGGATGTTGAATGAGACCTTACTGGCAACTATATATGATTACCATATCACTGATTCTTGGGAATTTGGCTAAAACAGGTTTTAATTTTGAAAATAAAAAGTTAGTAAAATTACAAAATCTGAAGATATATTATTATTGACCAAGGTCTTGGCTGTTCAGCAATATATCGGTGCAGCCTCCTCATTTTGTATTTTTTTCATAAAATAGGCGTTTTTCCAGTTATTACTTTGTTTTTGTCAACACCGTCAGACACAATAAAAAGCAAATCATTTTTTATTTATTTGGTCTAATATGTATTTAGAGTTTTTAAATCATTATCTGGCATTCTTAGTACACATATTTGCTGTTAAGTGTTAAATATTCACTTTTTTTCATGTTTTATACTGTTTCACGTGTACTCCTTTAAAAGATCTAACATAATACAACGTTTACTTTAAGCCTAAATAGAAAAAGTGATGTTTTTTTATTTAACAAACATATTTTTTGTATTAAAAGATACCATTACTTTAATAACTCAACAGCACTGAAGAAACATATTGTAAGCATATTCATTTAAAACAAATAAAACTCCCTCTGACGGTGGTGACTTTAGAACTGAGGGTGGTGACACTAATCTGACGGTGGTGACAGTGGCCTCATTACAACATACAATTCCAAAATTTATACAACTCAAGTCAATGGCTTCTTGCTTAACAACTTTATTTAACTATTTGGTCCAAAAAATAACAATCCTGAGCACTGTGATAAACATTTAGCCTGCCTACTCCGAGCTGGATCGTGTATGGCCTGATCCACCGGACTGTTTGGGGGAGTTTCTAGGTGATCTGAGCCCTTTCTCTTACGTTCTCTTGATACTTTTTGTCTATGTTTCCAAGCCTTTCTCTGACTTCTCTTTTCCCTTTCATTCAAGTCATTGCTATTTTTTTAGCTTCCCTTCCTCCACCCTCTTCTTCCATCTTTGCCTTTCCGTTCTGAGGTATTCCGCCTTTAAAGGAGAACTTGGCAACTTTTTTAACTTAATAAAACTGTCTAGAAATAATTTGGATGGTTAAACAACCTGTTCTGGTGATATTGGTGACTTTCCCCGCTCCCCCCAGCGTTCCCATGCGGAAAACCAACCTTGCAACTTGGGGACTACCGTCCCGGCAAGATAGAAATTGGAAGTCTTGTGAGAAGCGAGAACGAGAAGCGAGAAACACGAACTGCTTTACAGCAATTCGACATAAACACATGCCATATGATACTGTGTATGATGTATTACCCACCTCGGCCGGCTACGATAATAACATATGCACATGAGCAGTGGTAGAAAGGGGGAGGAGGGTGCCTCAAGTGAGTTTTTTTTACGACTGTGTTGTGAAATATACGGCCCACAGCTGTAGGGGGAGCTCTTTGAGAAAA
This sequence comes from Abramis brama, assembly GCA_022829085.1. Taxonomy (NCBI): domain Eukaryota; kingdom Metazoa; phylum Chordata; class Actinopteri; order Cypriniformes; family Leuciscidae; genus Abramis; species Abramis brama. Next base: position 47,834,633 of record CM040767.1, read on the forward strand.
CACGCGACAACAAAAGTGAAGATCAGCGAAGAAATTACTAGAGTTGCCGAGTTCTGCTTTAACTCTGCCTCACTGTGTATTATCTCTCTCCGCTTCTTTTAATATTCCCTGTTTCTTCTCCTCCACAGATAGCTGCTACCTAGCAATAACTTCCTAAAATACTTAAAGTCAAAGTTGACCTAAAGTAATGACTATGAAATTGGGGGGGGGGGGGGGGGGGGATTACAGTGAATGTTAGATTTGGTTAAATGTTGTCATGCCATTTTCATTTGGCTTTAGTCATGGGAGATGCATAGCCTACAAGGGATATTGTATGTGCTATATAGGTAGGTAGTAGCATCTATGTAGCACTATGTGCATCCCAAATGACGTAAGCCAAATGAACATGGCATAATAGTGAATTGAGAGAGAGGGAAGGTTACCAATGGTTATACCGCAGTTAGGTCCGGTCTAATTACACTGAACAAAATTATAAACGCAACACTTTTGTTTTTGCCCCCATTTTTCATGAGCTGAACTCAAAGATCTCAGACTTTTTCTATGTACACAAAAAGCCTATTTCTCTCAAATATTGTTCACAAATCTGTCTAAATCTGTGTTAGTGAGCACTTCTCCTTTGCCGAGATAATCCATCTACCTCACAGGTGTGGCATATCATGATGCTGATTAGACAGCATTATTATTGCACAGGTGTGCCTTAGGCTGGCCACAATAAAAGGCCATTCTAAAATGCAGTTTCATCACACAGCACATTCCAACAGATGTCGCAAGTTTTGAGGGAGCCTGCAATTGGCATGCTGACTGCAGGAATGTCCAGCAGAGCTGTTTCCCGTGAATTTAATGTTCATTTCTCTACCATAAGCAATCTCCCAAGGCGTTTTAGAGAAACTCGTGTTCGTGAGGATGTTCATGGATATCCACGAACATCCTCACTCTCACTCGTGCTATATTGCTTAATAGTAGCATGCGGTGTAGGCCTGTATGGAAGAAATATAGGGAGAATTACATAAATACAAATATAAAACAGGTTAATGAAACATTACAGGCCATATTGGTATTTATTGTGATCAACAATTATATTCTAGCCTTCGTTGAGGACCATTTGGAGGTTTTTGTCACCACCGTCAGACTGTACGTCACCACCGTCAGACAGAAAACCTGATGGTGGTGACGTATGACGGTGGTGACAAAATATACTCTTTCACATGATATGCATGAGTTGTTCACATTAGCCATCTTTTTTTCCCTCTGTTGCTATCTACTTCAGACCTCTTCTTAAAAAGTATACATTTATGTCATAATCTAATCTAATGTTTTTTTATACAAAAGAGACGGTGTTGACATGTTATGGTTGTGACAGTAGCAGTGTCCAAAAATATGAACAAGTCTAAGAGAAATTAGCAAACTTACAGGAGCTTGAGTGATCTTGAAGCATGCAGAACAGTTGAAGGTTTGAAAATGGGGTCCCCAGGAATTAAGTTGACCTTGTAGTTGCCTGATTTTATTGCTTTTTATAAATATCTGACGGTGGTGACGAATATGTGGGACACATTTTGAGCAACCACAAAATAATTGTAATATGTATTAAAAACTACAAACAGTGAGGTTTGAACAATATTTACTATGTACTCTTTCATGTGGTAAAGATATTTTTCAATTTAATTATTACGTTTTGTTTTTTTAATCAAGTTGAAATGATTATCTCCTATCCGAGGACAACTGATTTTGTAGGCAATGGGCCAGCATATAATCATTAAATTAATACAAATTAAAAATAAACCTATAAAATAACCTTACATATGTGCAAAGGACCCCCTGATTATAACCTTGATTCTTTTTATTCATGAAAATGTTATTAATTTCCAACAGAATTAGCACTTTTCTTCGTGGGACATGTTTTATCCAAATTCCCAAGAATCAGTGATATGTAAATACATTATGGTTCAGGTAATACTCAAATTTACACCAGTTGAAAAAGTTCAAAGTTAATGTTTTTAACAGTATTTTATACAACTCAACCTATTTAAGTATAATTGAGCTACTATTATAGTTTTTAATCAATGATTTGAATTACTTTTTATTTTTGTACTTTCCATTTACTTTCATTTTAATTAAAGTTTTAGTAATTTTGTTGTTTTTGAAATTTTATTAGTTTCAGATTTTTTTGTCTTTCTTATTCATTTTTATATCACTATAATAACCCTGGTATAACTACCTTGGAGAACAGAAATAAAAATAAAATAAAATTCCTTTGCCATGGAGAAGTTTTTTTGGCAGACTGTAACGTTACTGACCTTTGCTTTCGGTGGAATGACTCATCAGGATGTCTTTATTGAGTTTTCCAGCATGGGCCAAAGCGTAAGAAGTCATAGTGACAGCATAAGTGCTGGTCAGACTGTGAACTCTCAGCGTCAGGTAATTAACGGCTTTGTTTACACTGCTCTGAAGTATGGAGAGAGAGACTCAGTGAGACTCAAGGCAAGGCAAGTTTATTTATATAGCACATTTCATACAGTATGGCAATTCAAAGTGCTTTGCATAGAAAATAAGCACAAAATAAAAGCAAGGGAAATTAAAACAGTTATAAAAGGAATTCAAAGAGATAAATTATACAGTTATAAAATGAATTAGAGTAAAATGAATTAAAGTAGTAAAAAGATGATACACAGAATAAACTTCTCATCTGGCAAAACACTGGTGTATCTTATTTTGCATATAGTTTTACTATTACAATGTGTCTGTGGTGTTTATTCGGTGGGCCTAAGAATTCCATTGGACGTCTCCGATGGACACGATTTTTCCCTAAAATCGGACAGGAGGAGCTCTAGGACTGACCTCGAGTTCACTGCCCCATCAGTCCCCATCTCTAGGAATGGAGTCAATCCAGTCCGCACCCCACAGAACCCAGAGTTTAATTATACAAGGCCGATATATCTAAAATACTTTCTCCTTTACCGTCAACATTCAGCAAATGCACATCAACATCATTTAATCCATTCAAGTGGAAGGAAACGCAAAAGATTAATCAATTCGGTGTTCGCGCTCTCTCTCTGCGTGCACTTCGTCTGCGTGCGGCTGTGCATACAAATAACGCGCAAGTCCCGATTTTCGCCTCTTCTTTTGCATTTAAAGTTGTTTGAATGTGTAAATTGGCAAGACAAAATACGTCCAAATTATAAACTTTCACTCTATGATGGTTAAATTTAGCAGTTAATCCACGAATCACATGCGTGCCGAACCGCGGGACCTGATCCATGCGGATCACGGATCAACTGCGATCCGTTCCACCCCTAGAAAACAGTTTTCACGTCCTCTAAATGAACCAAACTCTTGATGTCCACAGAACCCGTGTGTGCACCAAAAGTGCTACTGCGAAAGCACCTAGTGCTAATCTCACTCAGTGAGACTGATGTGACATATTGGAGCGCTGTTTGTTTCTAGGAATCCCACTTACCTGAACAGATCCAGCACAGATCTTTCTGCCCTCTTGCATGGCAATTAGGACGAATGCAGTTAGAGAGGCATCAGCATCTTTCCCTTGTACGTTACCCTGGAATTAACATACACTCAAATAATAATATGTTATATAATGATATTATAAGAATGTTTGGATCCTTCTGAAGTGCAGAGCTGTAGGTGCTACACACAGCTAGAACCAGCCCACAGTTTGGCAGACTTTCTCACATTGTACTTGTTAGTTCTTCTGTACTGGTGTTTAGGAGTAAATTTATGGGCTCCAACTGTTGTACTTGATTTTTGAAGTTCATACATTTAACTTACAACCATCTCGCTGTGATACACAGGGGCGTCTTCTTTAAACGTGCCGTCTGCCAGCTGTTTGGTTGTGGCCAGCCACTTGAAGGCGCTGCAGATCACATTCTCCTCTATGACGACTAGATCGTTGGCCATTGCAAACACTTTCGCCACATATGCCGTCAACCTGTAAATGGACACAAGATTAAGTATACTACAAGAAACACAACCGTTATCTCAATATTTTTTCATAATTGATCAGCGTTGCAACGTTTACAGTTATTGAGCTGAATTGAATCAACACTGTGATTGAACTGAAGTGATATAAATAACACTATTGTCCTCTTAGAGCTGCTTTACAGCTGAAATAGAAGTTGTTTCATCAGTGCTGAAAATTGTCAACTGTTATTTTCAAAGTAACTTAGTAGCATTATTTCACCATGTGCTACTTGGTCTGTGTAACCAGGCAGCATAGGACCCATCAGATTTACGGAAGGTCAACTCCAGCTGATAACCTTCACAAGAACAAAAAAATGCATGACATAGTGGCATGTGCTTGGCACTTTAACTCAATTTAACAATTGAGAGCACATTAATGTTGAGGCTGACCTGTGTTGATGTGTTTAATGGCTTCATTACGGCGGTCTATGCCAACAGTCTCCCACTGCTTGGTGCTGTCCAGATAATGAGTGGCAATGAGAGGCAGAGTCATAAAGATCATGGTCTGCTCTCCACATCCACGGGGCTGGACAATGAGCTTACCCATAAAGTCTCCACTGATGGCCTGCTCGACTGTGCGCGTTATCTCTTCACCTGCGAGCATGGAAGGTAAACGGCTGTGATTGGCTTTTGAATGTCATATTGGCACGCATGAAGATCTAGTTGTTTAAAATATTTATGTTCAGCAGAAGAAAGAAATTTAATTTAAATGAAAAAAATAAAATGGACTTTACAGGTCCCTATAAACCTCAGAAGAATGAAATTGCAATGAGATTTTCACCTATCACTGTGATCAATGTGGAAGCAGGTGTGTTGGGAACCTTTCGGCGTGGGATGTCACTCCTCATCGACACGACCTGCACGCCGCCTGTTCAGATCAAGAGGGAATAGGGTGTTTGAAGAGGATTTCAACCATCATTTTCATTGCATATCCAGCATGTGTTTCTAAAGAACCTGCACCTGGGTGCTCGGAGGGGTTGATCTCCACAACTCGCTCTTCGACTTCGGTTAGCACACCTTCAGACTGAAAGAAATTAGGACGCGAATGCAATTTGGTGGACACATTGGAAATCTTCAAATAAAGTAATAAAGTGATTCCTGCAGAAGCCAGAAGATCCTTGCTCTAAATGTTGACTCACCACCACTTTCAGATTCTTTCTAATTGCGTCATTGCGATTGGAGCTGTATGCTTCAGCTTCGATCCATTGGTCACGGAGATCCATGGGGATGATGATGAGAGGAACAGCTACGGAGGACATGCGGTCAACGGCAACTGTAATCTTGTTGTTTTTGTTGTTTTTTCTGGCACTGCTGCAAATATCGTCCGATGTCTTGAATTTTATATGCACCCGCTGGTATAAGACAAAACGGGATCTTCAGCTGTACAATTTAACCTTATAAAGCCTGACATATAAACAATAGTCAGACAAACACCTCAATTTTATTAAGACACCCAAACTGATCAAAAATATGTTATTCATAGCAGATGCTAATATTTATATTGATAAAAAGATGACATTTTGATTGTAATTTAAAAGCTTGTGATGTAAATAAACAAAATATTTACAACAGTATAGCAGACTACTTGCATAAAATGCAATATCTGCCAATATGGTCTTAGTAAGATAATATTTAAATGCTTAGGTTTATGATCAAAGCTCTGTCACAGTTTTAAAACAGAGTATAATGTAGTACAACAATGATTGAGAGATGAACAAATAAACATTCCTCAAAAGCCTTATGATCATATTTGATACTCACATTTTAACAGAAAGAATTATGTATGGATTATCAAGTAAACTTAAGTTTCCTCAGTCCAGTGTTTATCTTGAACAATATTAAAGTTATTCTTACTTATTACTTACTTACTTAGTTATTCTTTAATATATATATATATATATATAAAATTTACTTGATAAAAAATCAGTGCAGATATCACAGCAAATAGACACATGAATAACCAACATTTGTACAATTATATATGGCCTTTTACTTGCTAAAAAAAGTTGAATCTATCAATCAGACAACAGAAGGCATGTAGTAGATTGCGTGCAACAAGATTTTCAGCAAAGTTTTGATCGCGTTGATCATTTAAAGGCCTTATACATTTGCGTATCAAATATGATACAGTAGGCTTTAATGAGTGAAAACAATGTGATCAGTAAACTGCACATACTTTAAGCATCTGATTGCTGTAATTGTGAACAATAGCCTTTATTTCCAGTTGTTCATTCCGCACTGCTGAATAAGGCATCCTCAGTTCGATAAAAAAATCCTTCTTAACGGTGATCTCATAAGGATTTGCCACACATATTCCTGCATTGAAAATGAGTGAGTGTCAAAAACCAGCAAATGATAAACAGAATAACAAATGAACAAGAGTTGTGCTTTTTACCGAGGGTCTTGGACAGGCTGATGGCTGTGATCTGCCAGGTTGTGATGGAGTCTTTCAGGAATATATTATCTCTTAAGGCAAATGTTTCATGGCTAGGTACAAATAAAAACTCTCATGGTCAGATCTTTTCAACATTTATAGACTATCATGAGTATGTTTGCTTCATTGTGTTCTGATTTGGTTATTCCCTTTGCTTGTCAGTTTCTATGGTTTCTGATTAGTTACACACCTGTTTCTGTTCCAGTTAATTGTTTTACCCAGTGTGTTTAAGCCCTTAGTTTCCTTTGTTCAGCGCTCGGCCTCATTTCAGTTTACGTGTTTGTTGATATCTAGCTCATGCGTGTTCTTGGTTTTGATTGATGATAAATGTCTTTTGCTACTCCATATTTGTGCGATTCATTACAGCCACCAACATGTTACATAGCCAGTTCCTTCAGGATTTTGCAAACTAATCTCCCACACTTTTTACCTGGATAGTCATAGTGGATGCCATCATCTTGGCGTACCAAACCCAAGACGCACCATGCCCCATGCATAGGTTGCGAGCCCACTCCGCTCGGAGTGTAGTTTCTTCCTGGGTGCTGTCACAAGGTGCCTCGCTGACAGGTATCTGTAGAGCTGCGGGTTGAACGACACCTAACATGTTCGCTAGGTTTTATAGCCTTCGTGTCGAGCCGGTAGCCTCCCGTGTACTATCTTCCTATACCCAGTAAACACCGAAGACCCCGCTCAAAGTGTTGGCTTGCTGCACCATTCCCCTCCTATGGACCAGTGTTGCCTCCCCCCTACATAGGCCGGAGCCACCTCAGTGTACATATGTAACCGAGACGGGGTTTTTTGAAAGAACGGCATTGTGGTTCTCACAACATGTTTTTAAGTCAAGTCAAATTTATTTCATGATATAATCTTTCACTCACCACGACTGTTTTGGAGGACATGGAGGTAGATTGATCTCCTCCCAGAGCCAGGTTTCAGGGAACTGTGTACGTACAAACACGTCTTCTGATTCATCATCAATATCATCTTCCTCACCTGAGCAAACAAACTAGTGTACACTACCATTCAAAGTTTTAGGGCCAGTAAGATTTTTTTTTCTGAAGTATGTTCACTCAGCCAGAACACATTAAATTGATTAAAAAAAAAAGTACAGTAAAGACATTCATAATGCTACAAAAGATTCTATTTCCAATCAATGTTTTTTTTTTTTTTATTATTATCCGAAACTAATCTAAAAATATAAAAAAGTTTATTCTGGTGGGTTGTAATTGAATTTGTGATCATAATATTGTCATAATATTCTAGAAAATTAACAGCTATAAGTAACCCCACATGCACTCAAACTTTACAACTGTTTCTACATTATAATATGTCTGAATGAAATTTAGGGGGAAAAAAAGCAAGAAAGAAGCATTTGAGAGTTAATCAGGTGAATAATTATCCTGCTGAAATCACTGCACGATTGAGAGCTGTGAGAATGCATTTGCAAATGAGGCACAAATCTCACTGCGGGCCAGAAGCATCTCATCCTCGCTGTTATACGTCCTCCTGTGGTCTTCGATCGCGTTGCAGCAGTGCAGGAAGGCCTGGACACATTCCTCTACATCTAAGATGTATCTGGCTCGCCGTTCACACGAGTAGCCGAGTGGACTCTTTTGCATGCCATCCACGCAGCACTTCTTCAGTTCGCCAGAGTATTTACCACCTGAGAAAACAATGTTAGTGTAGAAGAGATGAAGGAGGGCAGAAGGAGAGAAACTGCATAAACTTATCTTCAATAAAACATGTCCACCTTCAACATGCACGATTTTTGGGGACTTCTAATTGCGATTTTTCTGATAAAAATTGCAACTGTGATTTAAAATGCAAACTTAAAAAAAATCCAGGTTTGCTGTGCTCGTTTGTAGGGCTGCACAATTTGGCCAAAATGTTGATATGACTAAATAAAAATTACAAAAGAAACTAAATAAAAACTATTACTTATGTAATATTTCACTGTAAAATACAACCAATGGTGTATTTTAAGAAAATATATTTAATAATAATAATAACATAAATAATAATAATATTTTACATTGCAACTGTAAAATTGTAATACTAATATTTATGACTGTTTTAATTTCTTAATTTTCCAACGTTCAAACACTGGCGGAGCTGCTTGCGTGTAAAATAACACAGTGACACACTTCACTCTGAAACACGCACATTTATTTAATTAAATTGCAGCCTTATCATAACCTTGGTTTTATTTCAATTAATTGTTCAGCCCTAATAAAAAGATTCTTTACCCAAAGTAGTGGTGACCTGCAGAAGACTCTCGGCTCGCCGTTTTCTCTTAGATGGAGCAGGGCACTCGTTATCTACAAGAACATTAAATATTTCTTTAGAAATGTAGAGCACATAAGAAAACAAAACCGTTCAATTCCAACAAAAGGAATGAATCAATACTTGTTCTGGTGTTGGTTCCTCCTGCAGTGTGTGACTCAAACATCAGACCTGCATCAGTGAAAACCCCCATACTGTCCTTTCCACTTCCTGCTGTGCAGCCGGTGTCATGCTTCTCTATGATGTCCCAGATCTAAAGCAGGTAAGAGACTAGGTAATTTTAAGTCTGAAACTACAAAGGTTATTGTACATGAGGTTACTTACCTTAGTCTGAGTGAGTCTGTTCTTGTCATTAAGGACATAAACACCCTTATCTACAGCGACCAGCCCAACTTTAGCTCCAGGGTCTCCAGTTATTTTCAGGCTGAGCTGATCTCCTGGGCCAAATTGCGCCTGGTCCTTTACCTCAACTTTGAGCTGGGATTAAAAACAGTAAAGAGATACTTAGAAATTTTGATGGTAGTGGGAGAACTTTTCTTGATCATGGTTTATCAGTTGACCCACCGTTCCCATGCACGTGTCCTTCACGTCAACCCAGACTGAATCAGACACCACCTCAGACGAGCCCACATGGTAATAAGCCACAAAGCGGAAGGATGGCACCATGTCTTTGGTTACAGGTAGAGACAGCGTCACTAGAGATTGTCCCTTCCTCTTGAACCTGTCTGCTTGAACAATCTGACCTTTACTTAAGATCTGTGGGAATAAAGATGAATACAGCCAGCATAAATTACATTAATAGATTATCATAGACATAATAATAAAATATACACATCATAAACATCAAAACAATAAAAAATATAAACATCATAATACATCTGCCCAGCTAACAGATTTTGTTATAAGAACATTCTCCAAATATTCAGTGTTGGTTCTGGGAACGTGAAAAATGTCCAGTTGTCTTGACGTTAGAGGAACATGTTTTGTATAATGTTCCTCAAACGTTCTTTCAACTTAATTTTGATTTAAAATTCAACATTATAGGAACATTGATTTCTAACATTCCAAGAACATAAAAATTTCCAGTTTCCTTAATGTTACTAGAATATTATTTAAAGGTTAGTGTGATGTTCCTGAAACATTCTTTCAATCATCTTTCGAAAGAGTAATAAGAACACGAACTACAACTTTATTCAGACGCAGCCTTAGATGAACTGAAGATAAAAGACATTAACTCTCTGAAGATCTGATTAATCAACTCCACAATTGCTGATAAAGCACCAACTTAATGGAAGTCAAGAGCCCAACTAAAGCAAACACTGATCTCCATGATGGTGACCTTAAACAAAACATTTTCAATAAGACATCAACATCTAAACCTCTGTTAATTCTCAATAAGATCTTCTGTAGACGTGACAGAAATAAAGTCAGTCTGGTTAGTAATAAGTGAAGCTGGTAATGCTGTTTGTGGAGTTGATTAATCAGATCTTCAGAGAGTTAATGTCTTTTATCTTCAGTTCATCTAAGGCTGTGTCTGAATAAAGTTGTAGTTTGTGTTCTTATTACTCTTTGGAAAGAGGATTGAAAGAATGTTTCAGGAACATCACACTAACCTTTAAATAACATTCTAGTGACATTAAGGAAACTGGAAATTTGTATGTTCTTGGAATGTTAGAAATCAACGTTCCTATATTGTTGAATTTTAAATCAAAATTAAGTTGAAAGAACATTTAAGGAACATTATAACTTTTAAAACACGTTCCTCTAACGTCAAGAAAACTGGACATTTTTCACGTTCCCAGAACCAACACTGAATATTTGGAGAACGTTCTTATAACAAAAGTCTCTTAGCTGGGTGATGTGATAATTTATTTGAAAAATCAGTGGCATTTGCCAGGCACTAAGACAATTAGTGGCCACATTAAATATGACAGCTAAATTTACTTTAAAGTTAACTTTTAAGTTCAGTTTCATCTTGTTAGTGTATTTAACTGAATTTATAAATGAATAAAACAGTAATAAACGGTTTTAACGTGTTATTCAACTAAATATTTAGCCTATTCCACAAAAAGTACAAAATTGTAAATCGTATTAAATAGTGTCACTGCTAAGTCGCTTACACTCCAGCATGGATGTAAGTTTTATTTTTATTTTTTTGCAAAGCATGCACATGTATGAATATAATTTGCATAATAACTCATCTCTAAATGGATGTAAAATATTTAACTGATATCAAACATCTAAGACATACAAAGTAGTGTCTGAGCACCAATTGCATCATGTGATCCTCACCATATAGGTGAAATCCTGGTTTGTCACTCCAGGGCTGTTTCCCAGATTCAAATTGACTTTAATTTGATGACCGATCTGAAGCTCTGCAGCATCAATGCCGATGTGCAGGTAGTTGTTAGAGCCGCCTTTGGGAATGTAGGGCTGAGCCGTCATCTTTCTTTCTGCCTGCTGGTCGGCATTTAATTGTGAATCTTTGGTCTTTGCCTGGAAATAAACAATTATTTTACAGGTTTGCAAAATTTCAAGTCAACAAGACTTGAGATTTTTCACTCAAGCTCAGGGGCCAGTTGCATAAACATAGCCATTATGTTAAGACTGTGTCTTAAGAACTAGTATGATCAACTAGAAGTTAGTTAGGGGTAATCAGTCTTACTATTCGGCGTCAAATTAGACCAATCTACGTTTTTATGTTACTGACTTTAAAAAGTTATTAACAGTCTTAAAGAATAAAATTGGATGACTAACTTGTAAGACTAGTCTTAACAGTTTATGCAACTGGCCATAGGTCTTACAGTGATGTGCAGTGTGGAAGATCCTCCCAGAGTATTAATGGTAATCTTCGCAATGCCATTTTCTCTAGTTTTGCCTCTGACCGGTCCAGGATTGACTTCCACTTCCACATTTTGAGCAGGCGTCTGGTCAGGATTTGTTACATAAACCTTAATAAGAAATAAAAAGAAACATTAAACAATACACAGCAAAAACTCCAGTTTTAAATGAACTCTCCTGGGAGTTTATATGGCTCCAGACTCGAGTGTTAAAGTTAATGAGCTAATTAAGTGATTTATTGATTGAGTGATGATTGATCATTATTGAAGACACCTGATGTTAACAAGCAGAATCACTGAAGGAGAAAATCGAATTAAGACACCGTTATGGTGATCAGTGTTTGCTTTAGTTGGGCTCTTGACCCTTAAAGCATTAACTTTAGATTTTGTTTGGCTGCTATACCTGAGTTGTTACTCTCAGATGAACAAAGAGAAAAGTTGATCAGGTGGTGTTGGTTATGTTTAGACATAATCATAATTTGACCTGAATCACAAATTTCATTTAGAACGTTATGTCTACCCTGTTGATTACAGCAGCCTGTGATTCCACAGCAAATGATTTTCATCATTTCCAATATAATTCAAAATATTTCTTAAAAGTTGTTCTGATCAAAAGACTTTGAAATTTACTTTATTTAGACACACTGACATCAATAATCAGCCTGTGAATCTCAACAATGGTGACAATAATAAAGCATGTTGCAGTGCATTCTGGGTGCCACCAATCAAAACTCATTCATGGCTCCCATCATGCATTGCGGTATGAATAAATTATGATCTGAATTATCTTAGTAATTTCCTTTTCCTAATTGAATATTCTATTTGTCACCATTGTTGAGATTCATACACTGATCCTTGATGTCTGTGTGTGCCTAAAAGAAAGATTTTGTTTTATCAGAACAAGAAATCCTTTAGATTATTTAGAAAATTCTGGATCTTTTGCTGTAGAATCACAGTGATGCTGTAATCAACAATATTCATTTAAGTCAGAGATAAAACTCTAAATGAATTCAGTGATTCAGGTCAAATTATGATTATGTCTAAACATAACCAACACCACCTGATCAACTTTTCTCTTTGTTCATCTGAGAGTAACAACTCAGATACAACAGCCAAACAAAATCTAAAGTAAATGCTTTAAGGGTCAAGAGCCCAACTAAAGCAAACACTGATCACCATAACGGTGTCTTAAAAAAATAGATTTTCTCCTTTGGTGATTCTGCTTGTTAACAACAGGTGTCTTCAATAATGATCAATCATCACTCAATGAATCACTTAATTAACTAATTAACTTTAACACTATTGAGTCTGGAGCCATATAAACTCCCAGGAGAGTTAATTTAACACTGGAGTTTTTGCTGTGTAGCTTCATGTATCTTAGGTCAGCGGAGAGGAGTATGATCCTGTTCTTAAATTTTTAGTCCGTTTTTTTTTATAGCTTTATACCGAGACATCAAAGGACATCCCAGGTTTGAAGAATTGTGGTGTTCTTTTGAAGTGGATGGTGTACGGTGATGTCACAATCTGAATGCCTCTCCTGTGAGCTTCCACCATTTCACTGCCTAAAACACACACAGAGTCAACAGTCATTTTTCCAGGTGTCAACAATGCCAAAGTCCACCTGTGCTGCTAGGGTATAAAGACCTTCCAGTAACTCTCAAACAAAAATCCAAAGGTTGCCACTTCTTAGTTAAATTTTCTTACCAGTTTCTGTTAAAACACTGGCTGAAATGTAGAGTGGCTTCCCAACTAGCTGTTGGAGGTCTGGGAAGGTTTCCTTGATCATTCGTCCTGTCAGCTCTGCCATTCCTTCTCCATCAAGTATCTACAGAGTGACAAATAGTCAAACAAGACATAAAAAAAAAAAAAATGTTTTATACAAATATATTTTTGTGTTAGTTTTTTACTATTTTTCAGTATTACTGTAAAACAGTGGTCAAAAACCCTAATGCAATGACACTACTATTTTATAAATTTTGATTTTTATACATTTAATGCTGTCACAGTCAGTTGCAATCGAGAAGAGTTGTTGAGGCAGGATCTAATCGCAACAGTCACTTTTATTAACAATAGCACATGATAACGCAACCAACTATATATCAGCATTAGAAGGCTATTTATACACAGGCTAAAGGGAGGGAGAAAACATGGAACAGGTGAGATTCATCAGTAAACAAATGAGTAACCATAGCAACCTTGGAACTGGGACAAATGAAACAAACTAACACAGGAAAAACTAGAAAGTACAAACTATAAAAGTCCACTAAACAGAAACCTCACATGAAATACATTCTTACTATTTTATAAAATAAATGAATATGCGTTTATATATATATATATATATTTTTTTTTATTATTTTTTTTATTATTATTATTATTTTATTTTATAAAATTACTATAAAAGATTATTATTATTTTTACTATTTTACAGTAGTACTCTAAAACTACTCACAAGCCCTGTTTTGCACTTACAGTAGGATTGCAACATGAATTGCACATCTCATATTTCTGTTGCTTAATCATTACACTAAAAGAAAACGCATATTCATACTGAAACTGCAGTTATGGTAAACTACAAACATACTGTACAAGTGATGCCTTTTTGTCTCCAAAAAATTTGCATTATGTGGGATTAGAATGTATAAATAGGACTCGCCTGAACCCTTTGCAGTGAGGCAGCGATGCTGATTTTTTTTCTCGTTTTTTTTCTCGTTTTACAGTACTAAAACGAGTAGTAGTTATTTTTACTATTTTACAGTAGTACTCTAAAACTACTCACAAACCCCATTTTGCACTTACAGTAGGATTGCAACATGAATTGCACATCTCATATTTCTGTTGCTTAATCATTACACTAAAAGAAAACGCATATTCATACTGAAACTGCAGTTATGGTAAACTACAAACATACTGTACAAGTGATGCCTTTTTGTCTCCAAAAAATTTGCATTATGTGGGATTAGAATGTATAAATAGGACTCGCCTGAACCCTTTGCAGTGAGGCAGCGATGCTGATTTTTTTCTCGTCGTCTATAACACCAAACACCACAAAAGCACTTCCTCTAACCTTATTCCCAAACAGGTACCTAACAAAACAAATATAATGTCAAAGTAACAATTGAGTACATCCCTTGCGATAAATCTTCAAACAACCACTTCAAACACAAACTATACTGAAGAGTACTGCATTACATGTTTGCACAGTGAAACAGTAAAATAAACAGCTAAACTCCTGTCTTACTTAGCTGATATGCCTACTGTGAGAGACTGCTCATTCACATAGAAGAAGGGTTTGCTTGGATTTAAGGTCACTTCAAAGCTCGGCAAAACTACAAAAATAAAACAAAAGGTCAGCGATTATTACATTTTTCACACAGCTTTAACAATAGAATAATTTGTTCTCTAGATAAGGCAGTAAACATACCATATTCCATAACTTCAAACTCAGTAGTGAAGTTCTTTTGCGGTGTGTTTGTGTACTTTGCAATCAACTTCCAAACCCCAGCCCTTCAAAACAACACCAGCAGAAAACACAGTCTTATTAACAGAGACTACCTGCACTATGATAATTGATAATTCACTGATCAAACTTCACTAAATAGTGCAACAAACTTGGCAATTTCAGGCAAAGCAAAGTTTTCAGCATAGATGCCTCCCCTTGGTAGAAATGTATCTCTGTCGAGTGTGATGCCTTGAGGATTCTTGTTAAACAGTAAAAAAGCAACACAAATTTAGTGTCAAGTGGAAGCAATGATAAGACAATATAAGGTACTTGTTACAGTTCAGTTATTTCATCTATGCTTGTAAATAAAGTATTTAACTGAGTACCATGATATCGACTGAGACAGAAACTCCATCAAATGGATGTTGATCAGGAGTTAAGGAGAAGACCCTGTAATTAACTGGGAAATAAATTGTTACGTCAAATATTACTTCATAAGCATCATTTTATGTAAAATGTAATGCATATATTTTATGGTTGTGATGCTTCTCTATGGAAAAGGCCTTCTTTAAAAGTGCATTTTTACTAGCCTGGTTAAAACCAGACCATTCTCAGTAGTAACTGAGTTATGGTCTGGCAAAGCAAAGTTACACTACGCCATAAAAGTATGTACTCTTTTTGTGAAGAAAAGGTATTTACTTTTGAATGTGTAGCAAAAAAGTATGGAAGGCATTTTCTGCCAAATTTAAATAAATAAATAAAATGATCAAAATGAAAATTAAAACCAGATTAACGATTTCATTACAGAAAACAGTACGCAAAATATGTGACAAAATTGAGAATGAAAGTAAATGATTTCATTTTCACAGCATTATCCCTGTCAAATTGAAAAATAAAATGCAATTGGTGATTTCACATTTCATTTTCACTACAGTCTCGAGGCAAGACTGCCAATATTAAAATTAAAAGCCAAACGTGAAAAAGAAACTACAAATACAGTTTTTACAATGCTCTTTAGTAACGCTCACGCAATAATAGTGACACAATTCAAATACAAATGTAAATTTTAGTTTCCATTTTAATTCCTCTTTTATTTCACAGTTTTCATTTTTGTTTTCATTTTCAAAGACAACCTGCATGCAAATTCTATGTTAATGAGTGGGTGTGGCTTATTCTAGTAACGGCGCTGAGACACGCCTTCTGTAAAGCGAAGTCGTCGACGTCCGTGTGCATGAGTTTAATGTGTGAAACAAAATTATTTAAATGTGATTATATTGTAATCGAGACGACAAGATATGGCGAAATCTGTTAGTGAGCTTTTGTGGGAAGCTGCCGCAGCATTAGAACATGGAAACAACCAGCCTGACATGTTAGTTATGATGTTAGACTCAGACTAGACCATAATCGACGATGAGGTTCATTCATGTATTAGGCTGTTTTGGAAATTCAACTATTTGGGTGTACAAAGGTCTTAGTAACACAATTTCTACAACAATTATAGCCAGACATTAATACCCGCTAGCTTTAACCGAGAACCTCGGACAATGTTTCATATTCGTGTCATGCCTAACAACGTCCTTCAGCCGTGACTTATTCAGATAACTTACAGCACTAGCCTGTATCTGTCCACTGTTTAACTGTCACATGTCTTTTGGTTATTTTAAGTTTGTGTACAAAAAGAATCACAATGCTGATTTTCATTTCCAGTAACAACTTCTGGATGAGATCGAGAAAGCGAGTGTACCTGCATTTACAGTAGGCTAGATATTTCCTTCAGGTCAGTCCTATATTCATAATAAAAAATCTGTTTGAATGTCCGGTGTGATATCTTGTACTTTTAACAATTAATAGGGGTTGTCCGTGCCTATAGTCATGTCAGTTGCGTCTTTCTTCTCCGTGATCACAAGTTTGAGTCATTTCAAAAGTCTTCTCTACTGACTGACTGACTCACTCATTAAGACAGTCTTTGTCTCCATCTAATGGAGAAATAATGTAACTTCTTCTGTTGCTTTATGGTCAGGGACTATTTTTTTTTCTCCAGCGGAAGGAATTGGCTTTTAGTGATTCATTTTACTTCATGAAAGTTGCATAGATACATATGTTTCGGGATTAATATTTGTATTGCGTGGTAACCATTTTATAAAAGCAATAAGGTACTCTAGGCTAGTGCTGTATCTGAATAAGTCACGGCTGAAGGGCGTTGTTAGGCACGATGCGAATATGAAACATTGGCCGAGGTTCTCGGTTAAAGCCAGTGGGTATTAATGTCTGGCTATAATTGTTGTAGAAATTGTGTTACTAAGACCTTTGTACACTGAAGGATTCAAATTTAAGAATATGTTTTCAGATATGCTTCCTTACATAACATCACGGTGAAGAATACTGATTTTAGCATTTGAGGTTTTAATTTAGATAGTATATAAACTGAGAAAGTGATTATTGAGTTTACAGCAAGATATTCCTGCCCGACCTGTTTTTCCTTTGTAAGTTAAATGAGTCAGATCACGGAGACGCTAACCTATTGTCTTTAATGGCTCTTGGAGCAAGAACCACAGTCCAGACGTTGAATCGTTTGGCTGATTGGATTAGCACATATGCATTTGAGTGGTTATGCTGATTGGATTGAGACTGCCGGTCTGTGGCAGGTTCCTTAACCTGTATACTCATTTACATGCTTTGTTTGAATTTGTCTCCACCCCCAAAAGTCCCTCCTCCTAAAATGCTAAAGTTATGTTAGATTAGATCATGTTGGACGAATCCGCAGCCGCGCTCAATAAAGAATACTTCTGTTTGAATGTGATCCCAACGTCTCCTGGTTTTTGAAGAAAGAAAAACTTTACAACAACACCCAAATAGTTGAATTTCCAAAACAGCCTAATACATGAATGAACCTCATCGTCGATTATGGTCTAGTCTGAGTCTAACATCATAACTAACATGGTCAGGCTGGTTGTTTCCATGTTCTAATGCTGCGGCAGCTTCCCACAAAAGCTCACTAACAGATTTCGCCATATCTTGTCGTCTCGATTACAATATAATCACATTTAAATAATTTTGTTTCACACATTAAACTCATGCACACGGGACGTCGACGACTTCGCTTTACAGAAGGCGTGTCTCAGCGCCGTTACTAGAATAAGCCACACCCACTCATTAACATAGAATTTGCATGCAGGTTGTCTTTGAAAATGAAAATGAAAATGAAAACTGTGAAATAAAAGAGGAATTAAAATGAAAACTAAAATTTACATTTGTATTTGAATTGTGTCACTATTATTGCGTGAGCGTTACTAAAGAGCATTGTAAAAACTGTATTTGTAGTTTCTTTTTCACGTTTGGCTTTTAATTTTAATATTGGCAGTCTTGCCTCGAGACTGTAGTGAAAATGAAATGTGAAATCACCAATTGCATTTTATTTTTCAATTTGACAGGGATAATGCTGTGAAAATGAAATCATTTACTTTCATTCTCAATTTTGTCACATATTTTGCGTACTGTTTTCTGTAATGAAATCGTTAATCTGGTTTTAATTTTCATTTTAATCATTTAAATTATTTAATTAAATTTGGCAGAAAATGCCTTCCATAATAAAGTAGGCAAGCTTTGGGACATACTACTTCATCATCTTTATCGGACGGATCTGTCGCGTGCATCCAGTCACTTAAACTGCCCTGTCAATCATCTTGTCACAGTTAAAATCCTCTATTAAATCTAATTTAATTTCCTTCCGTTTTGGAGAGAAATGTAGTAGCACGTTCATCTGCCTTTGAGTCTTTCATGGAGACTGTCCTCATGTGTTTGCAATTTGAATATAATAATGCATTTAAAAGTTGGTGCGCTTCACCAACGGACGTCGCTCAAATGCCTCTGGCCGCAATTGGATAGACCTAAAACCAATCAGAGCGATCGTCATCGTGTAAAGCCCGCCTCAACGTTTCTGATTGGTGCCTCGATTTGGACGGATTAGAAATCGTCTTGAATGGGCTCTTTGCCAGACTACTTGCAGAGCAAATTTAAATTTTACATTTCTACATTTTTACATGGCTGGGAAATAAATCAAGTTCTCGACATCCTCTCTAAAATTAAAATGCAAGTCTGTGCCAAAGGACCTTAATGTGTGTGTGATTCTCTCGTCTTTATTGTCATAGAAATTATAATAACTTTTAGTAATAATTGATCAAAAGAACTTCCAATATCACAGAATAGATAGCAACAAAACATGATTTTTAATACCTTTTAAGATTCCTTAACTTGATAAGCCAATTAAAACATTGTGACCCATAAACTAAACCTAAATCTTACCTGTGCTAGCAGGCGTGTAGATGGGCTTGTCTGTCTGTACAAATATATATCCAGACTGGAATGAGAGCATAACCAATTTCTCCAGGGTTTGAGATGGAAACTGAGCTTGTAGATACACATACTGCTTCTCCAGAGGATCATCAGAGAAGAAGTTCTTATCATCAGGGATCTAAAGAACAGATAATCATTCAGCCTGAATTAAATCTGATAATAAACTAATGAGAAACGCTGCACTGTAATCAGAGCCGCCTTAACCTAATGTTAGGCCCCGGGGCTGAGAGGTTTTGTAGGCCCCCCATCCCCTCGATTTATAGAGTCTAATTTTAAAAAAGTGTAATAGCCTATCTAGGTAATCTACATCACAAAATGCATTAGTTTCTTTCGAGACCTACAACAGTGAGTTTTTTTTATATTGTTTTTAATTTTAATATAGTTATTAACATATCACTGAGCACATAAACACAAGAAACTTTATTTAACAACCACACACTGCAACTAAATTTCAACTTTATGCAAATGAGAAGCGATTTTCGCGAGCGACAACCAATAGGAAAGAAGCCTTTCAATGGAGCTCAGCTTCCGTCACCGTCTCGAGTGCAGTGCAGGCAAGACAGAAGAGTTCATGGGCGATTTCACTGTTTTATATGATTTGACTGTAACTAACCACAAACATGGATATAATAAAATGATGCATGGAAAAGAAACTTTCGACAGTCTCAGTGAGTTTAATTCATACATTTATAGTTCGAGTGTTGTAGTTTTATGATGCAAGTTTAGCACTGCTGCAGTTCATTTTACAGTTTCCCCTGCATTATGTTGACTATTAGGGACAAGAAAATTGATTATTTGTCCAATTCGGATGACGTTTTAGTAATTTATGACAGTATGAGTGAGTTTAATTTGTAGATTGATCGATCATTAATCTAGTAAATTATTTAATCCACTGAACACTGCTGTGTGGTAATATAAAAACACTCCCAACAGCATACTGTTTCTTTTGAGCCTAATTCCTAGTCAAATTAAAATGATATAGTTATATAATGTATAATATTACTTGTAATGGTGTTTTGTATAGATGTGGCCAGACGAGCAGTCTAAATGCCTCATTCGCGCCGCGGGACCCAGACGCGCATAAACGCGTCTTTGCATTGACTTAACATTGAAATCACTCGCGCCAGACGCTCTATTCGCATTTGGTGTGAACGCACCATAACAATAACATTAGAGCGACAGCACTACCAACGCCCACAAGCGACTAGCGACAAAATCTGACAAGTTAAAACAATATGACCTTTTCAGCTCATCATGAACCTGAACATGGGAGGCCCCTGAACTTGGGAGGCCCCTGGGCTTCAGCCCAGGTAAGCCCGTGCATTAATGCGGCCTTGACTGTAATTATGGAGCTCTCACCTTTATATCAGTAAGGATCTGGTAATTGTTTTCTGTAGTCAGTGTCACTGCTTTGGACGTGATCTCCCTGTCTTTCTTTGGGAAGTTCTTCACTGAGATCCTCACGTTCAGGTTTCCTACAGAGTAATCCTGAGCCTCCACAAACACGTTCTCTGAGGAACCCACTCTCAGCAAATTAGGAGCTGACAGAATATATCTGAGGAAGTGAAAATTATTTGTCTATCACAAGAAACAATCCTTTTTTGGACATTTCGAAAATGAATGTACTTACAGTGGGTCACATAATGTGAGCAAAGGGAAGCACAGAACGATGGCACTCAGCGTCACTACCTCCACATGCATCATGTTCACCTGCTTTTCCTGTGTTTGTGACTTAAAGCGGAGCATTGTTTCGACTTTTATCATTTATTCATGTCCCTCCTCATTTCAAGATATCATCATTGTCCTCAGAGCTAACTGTTGAGTAACTCGAGTGGAGGAACTAAAGTATGATCAAGCAGAAAATCGGCTATGTGTACATGTTTGTGTTGTGCAACTCTTTTCAAAAGAAACCGTTTCAGACATCCGTTACAGTTTTGGTTGCCTAAAATCTTGTGTTCTCCACCCAGTTCCACATCAAAGGTTGCTTGTGTCTTGTCTTCAAACTAGGGCTGGGAATCGATAAAAAACAAAATTAACTAATTAATTGCACAATTTGCTGTAATTAATTGCATTTCCTCCAAGCTTGTAATCATCAATAATTAAACTTAGAATCACCTAATTAAATGAAACACCGGGAACATATGAATGAAACATATTTCAATATTAAAATAATATTAAACATCAATATATCAATGTATTATTCTTTTTCAATAATCAATCAACATAATCAATTTAAGATTTTCTTTTAATTTTTTTTTACTAATTATAAAAATAAACTATAGTCCTACAAAGCTATTATTACCAGAGCATGTGATCAGAGCAGGACATTTTTAAAGGGATAGTTCACCCAAAAATGAAAATTCTGTGATCATTTACTCTCCCTCAAGTTGTTCCAAACCTGTATGACTTTCTTTCTTCTGCTGAACACAAAAGAAGATATTTTGAAGAAAGTCGGTAACCAAACGACTGATGGACCCCATTGACTTCCATAGTAGGAAAAGAAAAATACTATGGAAGTCAATGGGGACCAGCAACTGTTTAATTACCAACCTTCTTTAAAATATCTTCTTTTGTGTTTAGCAGAAGAAAGGAAATCATACAGGTTTGGAACAACTTGAGGGAGAGTAGATTATGACAGAATTTTTGGGTGAACTATCCCTTTAACATTGTTGCCCAGCATGACTATAGGCTACCAGCTCAGCAAACAGAAGTCTACAGAGAAATTTCACCTTATTTGAACGGACTTTGCTTTTCCAGTGCTTGATCGGTACATGATTGGAGCGTTTGGGCCGTTAACGACAGAGCAGAACGTGCAGCGCGCCGACACACACACACACACACACACACACACAAACGGAACGGAGAGTGCGGCGGCGCACACGGAGTGGAAAAGACCCGCTCATGAAAGCTGCGCGAGAATGAAACCCGACCCCCATATTTTCGGCTTTTCAATAGCAGCCAACAGGAAATCATTAAAACGAGGGGGGGGGAAAGTGCTGCGTTAAACGCGTTATTTTTTTTAACAAGGGACATGTGAGGTACTTAACGAGTTAGAAAAGTGAAAAGGTGCATCAGCTTCATTTTCCGTTTGTTTTTCCTCTTTTCTGGTGGATGGTCCAGGCACATCAACGATTTTCAGGTGTACAGGAGGATTTTTATTCTTGTTCAAACTTGTATTTCAGCTTACCGAGATCCCTGCAAAGAACAAAATTTACTGTTAGTAATGTTATTTAAGTGATAGTTGTGAACTTAAAATAATTTCCTTAGCCTTGTGACATTTTAAACCCAAAAGCAGATCTCAGGCATAATGCAACCCATGTCACCATTCGCTTTCACTGCATGAAACAAGCAAAAAAAAAAAAAAAAAAAAATGTGCAAATCATTCATTAAACCATTCTTATGTACACTTGTCTAGTTCAATTCAATGCAACAATTTATGTAAAAATTGATAAATATTCTGTTAAGCTCCAAAAATGTTCCAGAAAAGAAAGAAAAAAAGTCCACAACGGAAAAAAAAAGTTCATGTGTTATGATTTGTGTTGTAAGTCTTCTGAAGCCATATAATAGGCTAGCTTTTTTGCCTAAAAAGACTAAACTTGAAGTTATTATTCAGAGTTCAAATGTCTTATATTCAAATGCAAATGATTAAGGTATAGCCTATAAAAAATGCATAGCATTATTGGCTCCAAACCTGTGATATTATTTTTCTGAGTAACATGAATGAGATTTGAGAGCATGAGGGAAGATTTTCAGAGAATAACTGATTAAAAAACACAAGTACACAGTCAAACAATACAATTTCACAGAGAAAGTTCATAGTAATAAAGTACTTGCATGTGGTGCAGGTAACTTACTGTAATTCAATGTTGCCTCTGAAATGTTCAGATTATTTTAGAAATGTACTGGTTCTTCTGGGGAAACAAAAGAACAAAGCTGATTATTCACAACATAATATTTATTGGCCAGTAAATGGCTTTAAAATGGTATTCGAGAGAATGAGGGCACCTGTAGTAAATAAACAAGAACAGACCAAACTAACATTATCTTGTGTTATTCATAACAAACGCCAGTGATGACAGCAGGAATCAGCTAAATTAGTTATATCAGCAATTTGAAGACACAGTTGTACACAATACGTTGAATTGAATGGCTAAAACAATTTAAGAAAATAAATCAATGATTTCCATATGTTCATTAGATTAAGTCAGTTAGCATCGCGGCTAACCTTCATACTCATACCACATACTGTGCAATAAACGAGTGGTTAACACTGTAAAAACTTAATAAGGTATAATACATTTAGTTTATATATGTTTGTGTTTGAATATAGTGAGTAGACTGTATTTATATTTCTTGTTTGGCGAGTTTTGCAAACCTTGTAACGAGACAGAGAGCCGAACAAATGGCGGAAGCTTTGATGAGAGGAGCCGTTACTTTCAAACCCGATGACGATCAGCTGAGCTTTGTTGCGCGCGAGCAGCGCGAGCATCACTGAAGCGACGACAGCAGAGGAATAGCAGCAGTTTTGTGACAGAATAAAACTTTTCTCCTCCTGGTTCTTCTTCCCACATAGCAAACAGACTTGGCCCAAATGTGGCCTCATCATGGCACTGCTGGCCTGTTGCCGGCACTGGCATGCATCATGTCAGCCAACTGTGGGCCATGTGTGGCAATGATGGCACTGCATGCATGACGGCAGACAACATTTGGGCCGATTGTGGATGGGAGGTGTGTGGCCCAGATCATGTCAGCCAACTGTGGGCCAAGTGTGGCAATGATGGCACTGCATGACGGCAGACAACATTTGGGCCGATTGTGCATGGGAGGTGTGTGGCCCAGATCAGTGTAGCGATTATGGGCCATACTTTGTGTACGGGACAATTATAAGTATTTAGGCCGCTACTATTATATTCAAGGATTGTCCCCCCCACCACCACAATTTTTCACGGGAGAAATAAAACAGTTTAAAGTGTTGTCCATGGATAGTGCAGTTATCAAAACTACGAAAGAGATGAAATGATTTTAATAATTAATAACAATAATAATATGAATTGACTTATGAGTCAGTGAAAAAAGCTATGTCCAGAAAAAATTATAAATAATTATAAATATAGCATTCAGTTTTCAGCAGTGTTCACAAAATTCAATAATCATTTAAAAATTCCCAAATCCATTTGACCTGAACAAAATATACATGTTCCTAACATGACAACTGAGTTACATGTTTTTAAATTATTTATTTTAATTTGTTTTTATGAATTTCTAATAAAAAAACTTAATTCACATACAAAATAGTCTAAAGTTTTCCATACTCTTTAGTTTAAGAACCACAAAATCATGTTAAAAACTTACTATATATATATATATACACACAGTTGCATAAATATGTACAGTTAACTGTGCAGTGAACTATTGTTTATTTTGTGCGATCTCCACGGTAACAGCAGCTTTCTGGTTGGTGGATGAGGTTCACGTGATGCGTCGTTTGGAATTTCTCCCGCTGAAGGGAGACAAACCGAACCGCTGTTCAGGTAAGTGAAGCTATTTTGTGCACGACCCTATTTTTTTTACAGTCTATATATTGTGTACGTCCGACCTAACATTAAATGCAATACATAGCCTACAGCAGATATGCAACCACATGGGTTCTCTTTTGCACTCATGCCGAAACAGATCAAGCCTGCGATGTGTTTACAGCTCTCTTATTTTTTTACAAAGATACAAAGATGGCTTCAATACAATGGCTGGCTTCAATACAATACAAAGATGGCTTCAGCTCCTGAAACAGCATCATAGTTTCAGCCGTTTACTGTCTATGGTTTCAGCCCAGATCTGGCCCAAATCTGGTTCATGTGGATTTCACACGGTCCAGATGTGGGCCGGATCTGGGCCGACACAGAAAAGAGGGGCTGCAGAGCTGTACTTCACTTCCTGAGGATAGCATCACTCTCTCCCTCACACATACAAACATTCTTATGTGCAAATGTTTTTTAAGTAATTTTTTTTAATTTGCTTTATGTTTGTTGAGAGTAAAATTACATTATAATATGTTTAAATTTCAGTGCTAGATTCATTGATAGTTTCATTTAGTTAGAATTGAAAAATGTTTTTTTTTTTTTTTTTTGGCTTGTGCATTACTACAATAAGTAAACTACTGTTTAAGACAGACCAGAACATTTTGAAATTAAATGCACTGTGAGGTGGTAATAAGATGTTAAGCTTTGAATGTTCTAAAAAAATAGAAAATAATAATAATTTATTATTATTGGCTTGTGCCTATTGTTAAATAAACTATTTTTGAGAATTGAATTTTCTTGTGCCTTATTTGTTCACATGGTTTGGGTAAGATTAGGCTGGGTTATGGCTCAGTTTTGGGGTTTCTGGTTAAAGGGGGGGCGTTGATATGGTTAACTTATGGCTGAGAATTGGTACCAATAATAAAACCTGTTTTGGCCCAGTTCAGAGCCAGTTAAGGGTGACTAACTGGCTGAGATTCGGGCCAGTTATGGCCCATGTGTGACCCTTGTCTTTAATCCAGTTCTGGGCCACTTCAGGGCCGTCATTCTTTGCAGTACTTGGGCCGAGGGAAATGTGATAGTGTGGCCCGGAGCTGGGACAGAAAAAAATTGCTATGTGGGTTCATATTATTAATATTATTGTTATTTAGTGTTGTTGTTTAAGGTTAAAATTAATCAATGAAATAGGCCTATACTAAATAAATGTAAGCTACCCAGGTGAAAAAGACGTATAGGCTACTGTTAAATGTATTAAAAATGCATTAAAGTATATTTGTATTGTAGGCCTAATAAAAACACACTCAAGTACATTTTTAATACATTTAATAGTACGTCTTTTTCACATGTATACTGAATCAAACTTAAGTAGCCTATAATAATAATAATAGGATAATAATAATCTTATTCTGGCCTCACTGAATCATTGGGTTCCTCCAGATGCTGGCTTTAACATAAGAGATCTTCCAGGAACCACTTAAATGTTAAAAGATCTTCCAATAACCCTTTTGTCGCATTCAAGTTCCTCTATTTTCCCCCAAAGCACTTCGAGGTCTCATGGTAATGAAAAGGTGAGTCCAGAACCTCTGAACTAAATACAAAGTGCTTAAAGGATCCCATAAGTTCCAGCAAGAACCTCAAAGATTGTCAATGCTCCTCCAGTAACCCTACTATAGGAGAAAGAGCTTTGAGGCACTTAAATTACATTTTGAAGTTCCTTGAGTATCCGACAGGATATTTGAGGCTCCTTTAGTTTTTACAGTGTACTTTGGACTTCAACCGAAAACAGGATGTAAATACAGGTATTTGCGCTGGCTTAAATAACATCATTTTTATTCATATCTTTCACATCTACTGCAGTTAGATTCACTCGTGTTCACTCTGAAGGAATCACTCACATGACCTGTGCACTTGTAATGACACATCAAGGATGTTAAGAGGCTAAAAGCAGGTTTAAAACTTGCCCCATTGAAGTCAACAGGGTGCTAATTTTAAAAAGAGGATAACACGGTGTAGGCAACACCGATTTTTGTCGTTGTTCTCTGTATTGACAGCACTCCAAATTGACAAAAAAATGAGCTCAATGTTAAAATTGACCGGAGTTCTCCTTTAACCCAAATCATTAGGTCCATTAAAGAGTTAATGACATTAAAACCAAACACATATTAAAATGAGAGTGTCTTGCAAAATGTCAATCAATTAATGAATTGTTTGCTCTTGTTATGTCATTGGAGAATGTCTAAAATGCATTCAACATGAAACTACAAGTTATTTACTAGGTTTTCAACAGGCCTTTTGAATATTTCAATTGAAAATAAATGAAAGATGTTGACACAAAAACTTTTTGCAGGTTAGAATTGGCTGACTTCCTGATTTCTCCACCCATAAGTTATTTCTCAAAAGCGTTGTACCTTCAGTTGCAAACTCATAGTAAACCTGAAATTAGAGACCACAATTGCTCAATATAAAAAGGATGCAGTATAAGTTCATGTTACAAGAGCTCTCCAACATATGAGAGAAAAGGTACATTTTAAGCTTGGTTGCCATGCAAAATGAAATTAGAAACGTCCATCCATCCTCCAGTAGGCTATTCCATTTTCTTTCTTTTTTTTTTACAAACACGGTTTATTTTAACTATGACATTTGTTTATTTAGATTAAAAAGTAACAGTGTACATTAATAAACATTCATGAAATGTGACCCTGGATCACATGTCTTATGTTGCACGGGTTTGTGGCAATAGCCAACAAAACTTTGTATGGGTCAAAATTATAGATTTTACTTTTATGCCAAAAATCATTAGGATATTAAGTAAAGATCATGTTCCATGAAGATATTTTGTAAATTTCCCACCTTAAATATATAAAACATTTATTTTTGTGAATGGATGCAGCACAATCGCCAATAGAAATGAAAACTTTAAAGGCGATTTTCTCTCCCTCCTTTGGTTGATCTGGATATCCTAGGTATGACCAAAAGCCTTGAATTTATTGATCTTAAAGAGCGCGATGGATTATAGGGTGATAGAAGATCCGCTAAATAGACTGGAGCTAAGCCGTTTAGGGCTTTATAAGTCAGTAGCAATACCTTATAATTAATACGGAACTTTATAGGTAGCCAATGTAGTGATGATAAAATCGGTGTTATATGATCATATTTTCTTGATCTAGTAAGAACTCTAGCGGCTGCATTTTGGACTAACTGTAGCTTGTTTATTGAGGATGCAGGACAACCGGCTAATAAAGCATTACAGTAATCTAGTCTCGCGGTCATGAATGCATGAACTAACTTTTCTGCATCAGAAACTGATAGCATATTACGTAGCTTAGCAATGTTTCTAAGGTGGAAAAAGGCTGTTTTTGTAACATACGAAATATGATTTTCAAAAGACAGGTTACAATCGAGTATAACACCCAGGTCTTTTACTGTAGAGGATAAAGTAACAGGACATCCTACGATGTCAAAGTTGTATTGTGAGAGGTTCTGTGGGCGGTTTTTTGAACCGATAAGTATTACCTCTGTCTTGTCTGGATTTAATAATAGAAAATTACGCGTCATCCAATCTTTTATATCTTTAACACACTCTGTCAATTTGGATAATTTAGCGTTTTCATCCGGCCGTGATGAAATATATATTTGAGTGTCATCAGCATAACAATGGAAACTAATTCCATGTTTCCTTATAATATTTCCAAGTGGCAGCATATATATTGAGAATAACAGAGGGCCCAACACAGATCCCTGCGGCACTCCATAGTTTACTGGAATTATGATCGATTTTTCTCCATTTAAATAGACAAAATGGTAGCGGTCTGATAAGTATGATCTAAACCAGCTTAATGCTTGTCCTTGAACACCAGTATAATTTTGTAGTCGATCTAAGAGTATTGTATGATCTATAGTATCGAACGCAGCACTTAGATCAAGTAAAACTAGTATTGAGATGCAGCCTTGGTCAGAAGCTAAGAGTAAATCATTTGTGATTTTAACGAGCGCAGTTTCAGTGCTATGATGCGGCCTGAATCCTGACTGAAACTTTTCATAGATATCATTTTCTTGCAAGAAAGAGCCCAGTTGAGCGGACACCACTTTTTCTAGTATTTTAGACATAAAAGGTAGATTTGAAATGGGTCTATAATTTGCTAGATTATGCGGGTCTAATTGTGGTTTCTTAATGAGAGGTTTTATCACTGCCAGTTTAAATGTTCTTGGAACATAACCTAAAGATAAAGATGAGTTAATAATATTGAGGAGAGGCTCTTCCACTACAGGTAACACTTCCTTCAGTAGTTTAGTTGGTATAGGATCTAATAAACATGTTGTTGTTTTAGATGAAGTGATAAGTTTATTTAACTCTTTTTGTTCTATAGTTGTAAAGCACTGTAATTGTTCTTGCGGGGAGAAAATTGAGGCTGAATTATAAGGTGCGATTGAGGATTGAACGTTTACAATTGTGGTTCTGATGTTTTCTATTTTCTCAGTGAAGAAGTTCATGAAATCATTACTACTAAACTGTAACGGGATATTTTGTTCGGGTGACGTCTGTTTATTTGTTAGTCTAGCCACGGTGTTAAATAAAAACCTAGGATTGTTTTGGTTGTTTTCTATTAGTTTGCGGAGGTGCTCAGTCCTGGCCGCTTTTAGGGCCTTTTTATAACGTGACATACTGTCTTTCCACGCGATTCTAAAGACCTCTAAATTAGTTTGTTTCCATTTACGCTCTAAATTACGGGTTTCTCTCTTTAGAACATGCGTAGTATTATTGTACCATGGTGCTTTAATTTTCTCTGTGACCTTTTTTAATCTAACAGGTGCAACAACATCCAATGTTCTAGAGAGAATGGTGCTCATAGTGCTAGTTAGTTCCTCTAGTTCATCTGTTTGTTTGGGTTCAGGCAGCAGCTGAGACAGATCAGACAAGCAACTCGAGAAATTATCTATGGTGGATGGAAGGATTGTTCTGCCTGGTCGAAAACGCGGCGCCGCATGACATATTACAGCAGTACGTAATATGCAAGTTACCAAGTAATGGTCAGTGACATCATCACTTTGTGGAATGATATCTATATCGGTTGGATCGGTTCCATATGATATAATTAAATCGAGTGTGTGATTAAGACGATGAGTTGGTCCGGTGACGTTTTGTTTGACCCCAAAGGAATTTAATAAATCTATAAACGCAGCCCCTAACGCATCATTTGGATTATCTACGTGTATGTTAAAATCTCCAACAATTAATGCTTTATCTACATTGACCAATAGATCTGAGAGAAAATCTGCAAACTCTTTTAGGAAATCAGCGTAAGGCCCAGGCGGTCTATATACGGTAGCCAAGGCTAGAGATAATATGGATTTTTTTCTAACATCTAAGAGCGTAACATTTAGTACAAGTATTTCAAACGAAATAAACTTATAACCCGTTTTCTGAGTAACATTGAGAATATCTCTATAGACCGCTGCAACACCGCCGCCACGACCAATCAGACGGGGTTCGTGCTTATAGGAGTATCCTGATGGAGTAGACTCATTTAGACCGAAATAATCATTAGGTTTAAGCCAAGTTTCAGTAAGGCAAAGTACATCGAAGCTATTATCCGTGACTATTTCATTTACAATAACTGCCTTAGGTGTGAGTGATCTAATGTTTAGAAGACCTAGCTTTAGAAATTGTTTTTGTTTACTAATAGCAACATTTTCTGGTTTAATAACAATTAGATTTTTTCTAGATCCTGCAGTAGATTTATTATTTGATCTCACTAAACGAGGAATAGACACAGTTTCTATGCAATGTTCTACACTATTTATATCAGTTAATTTGGTGCAGCAGAGACTATGATTTGAACTTTTGGTTACTAGTCAAAAGGTATTTAACATTTTGGAGATGTTATCTGACAGAAGATCCGATCCGAATCTGCTTGGGTGTAAGCCATCAGCACGGTAAAGCCTAGGACGCTCCCAAAACAGATTCCAATTATTTACAAAGAGCAGTTTCTGCTCATTGCACCATGACATTAACCATTCATTTAGCGCGAATAATCTACTAAACTTTTCATGACCTAGTCGGTACGTGGGAAGCGGTCCTGACACAATGATCGTTATATCAGGCGATGTCCCAGCTAACAATTTAACGTTCTGGGAACGTTAGTTTTTGGTTCCCAAGAACGTTCCCTATTGGTTAGCCAGGAAAGTTTTCTTTACGTTAATAGAACGTTCCCTATAGGTTAGGGGAACGTTCCCGAAAGGTTCCCGCAAGGTTCCCGGAAGGTTAGGGGAACGTTCCCGGAACGTTGCCGAAAGGTTCCCAGAACGTTCCCGGAAGGTTCTCGGAACGTTCTCCTAACGTCTACACATCCTGATATGCCTGTACACAAATTATAGGTCTACAAACAACATATTCTACATTGTTTATTGTTCAAACACTTAAGAATCCTATGAATATATTATTACAATAAATTGAATTTACAGAAACTATCATTAATATGTAAATCAATCAGTTTGTATTAAATAAATAAATCAGCACACAATCCATGTTTTTGTTGATTCATTGTTTAATTATCAACCTAAAATAAGTCATTAAAAACAGCGTTAGCAAAATGTATTCAGGAACAGTAATTTACATTTAATATTTCAAACATGAAAATATTTCAATAAATAAAACTGCACAAACATTTTAATTAAAACTATCTTTTTGCAAACTGTAGCCTATAACTTTGGCTATAAAGTTGAAAAAGTATTCATTTATATACAATATACATGAATGTGCCAATCTTCACTCCGCTCAAAACATTTAACAAGAAAATAAAAAGACAACGCGTTACATGGACACACAATCCCATGCCAAAATTCAAGCCCTGTAATGGCATTAATATTCATTTGGAGCAAATGAAAAGAGTGAGGTGGGATTGTGGATCACAATTGGGATCACAAGCTGTAGGAGATATGAGCACGAGCGCTGCTGGTATCATGTATTTATTCAGATATTTCAGCATCAATGTGTATAGAAAAATGTATATATTTCAAAACACTACATTGCATTTATTTATATTGCACTATTTATTATTTCAGACTACAAATCAAAAAAGGAATGTTTTATATAGGGGTAAGGATACCCATATTAAGCCTCTCTCTCTGAAGTCAAATAAAAAACAGAGAAAATAATATTCAAGTCTAGTGAACTCTGACCTGCGAATTCGCTCTACATATAACGTATAAGTCTCACCTCCAATGAAGAATTTGAAAACCTGTAACTGCTGTGTTGTTTATGAGAAAGAAAGTGAAAAAAAGTTTGAAACTGCTATCAATTTTTTTTTTTTAATCTCTGTGACTTTACACCTACAAATTCCACTGTCACAGGTGCTCAGTTTTGCTATAATGAAACCCTCACAGAACATGGTAATAATCAGCCATCCATGCAAAAGCAAAGGTCGGTGTAGTTTACAGGTGCATCTGTCCAGGCCAACATCTGATGCCTTCCGCTGGGATCCCAGAAAACCAGAAATAAAAAAAATAGTACAGTTCAAAATCTATCATACATACATCTCATCTGGTATCACAAATTATCATTCCAGGTTCACTTTAAGATATGCTCAATATTAGTGCTGCACAATATTGAAAAATTTAGAGTTTATTTAGAGATATCAGCCGTATGGTTTAGTGCAGGCGCTAACGGCTCCAGGTTTGTATCTGGTAAATTACCCCACTAATAATGCCCAGAATGGTACCAAACTACTACAGTAGTACAAATAGGTTCTGTACTCATTGAACGAGGCATTGGAAAGTTTGTAAGTACATCAGGAGTTTATTTAAATAACACTTGCCTGACGGCGAATGCTACTGCTGATGTTGACGTCACTTTATGAGTACAGAACCTATTTGTACTACTCATTTTCCCCGACATAGAGCAGACCGGCACACAACAAAAACTGCTGTTCGGATGTTCCCTTTTCTGATATTTTAGCCTTCGTGACATTTTAATTAAAACAGAAATAAGAATTTTAGTGTAATAAGCAAAAATTAACAGTAAACTCAGAGATCTCCTACCGCTGCAGATGTGTACGGAAGTGAAAAGCGGAAATGCTTAGACCTCTTTCCGGTTCGACCGCTGGGCGCTCCGCATAACCTCTATTGGGGGGATTTTGTAGAGGAGTGAACCTGCATAGAAAATTACAATAGATAACAAGCATAGATAAATACAATAGAAGAAAAACACAGTTGAAATAAGCAGTGCATTATGTTTTTCAGTTAAATCTAACTTATCAGGTACAGAAATTGATTTATCAAAATGTAAAATAAGTCTTCAGTGTAAAAATAAAATAACTATAAAATTAAATGTATCTTTGCTAAAGCTACAAGTCATTTTCTCTTTTGATGTTTGATCACCATTGGCGACACAAACAGCTGCGGGTACGTTAGGCTGCTGTCCCTTTAAGACGAATGCGCAGACCTAATATAAATGACACGCATCCGTTTTCTTTCTGTTTAAAACACAAGACAAGAGGAAACTCGCCATTTTGACTTCATTTTGCGTGCACGTGTCCGTTTAAGCTCAAAAGAAAGGGAAAGAGAACTGAATTCGGCTAAACTCACCTTCTTCATCTACTGACTGTGGATGGCATCAAGGTCTTGTCCTGAAGAATACAGGGCCAAACAATAGGGATTTTATCTCATCTGGTAACAAGAGCAAAGCCATAACTTTAAGAACTCTAATGATATATTTACCCCCTGATATTGCATTGGGGATATCAATTCAAACATTTTTAAAGGCTAAGAGTATGAGCCACAGCTGCCCAAGATATCTAGGGGTTGCAAATTAGTCATGGCTATAAACCTGTATGCATGGCATCTACTTTGTATTTTTTATAAAGCAATGTTCCATGCATTTGTCCCTGTCAAATAAACATTAAATAAATAAATCTGTGAAAAATAACTGCCTAAAGTTGTCGACCCCCTGAACCGCATTTAAAAGTACAAAGAATTTCAGTATTGATCAATAAAAAAAATAAAAAAAATACATAAATACCTTTGAGTTGAACAGTATGTTGTCAGTCTCATTGGCCAACATAATTCAAAACAGACCTAAAGAAATAAAATAAAATATAGTAATCATCAGGATATCATGTTATCATAATAGTTAAATGAATTATTATAACTATGACCATTATAATATTGTATTAGTCGCCTATTATTTAGCTGATTATTTAGCTTACAGGCTTCTCAAGGACAATCTCACTGAAAAAACTTGGGGTTAATGATTTTAAAATGTGAGACTTATTTCAAAAGCATAAATCTTACAGACCCCAAACCTTTGAACAGCAGTGCACTGCATGTTTGAGGTGGTTTTGCTTACTAGTCATATGGTTCATAGAGATTTTCTTGGACATGGAGTGCAGCAGGCCATCACAGCATGATGATCTAGGAACATAACATGCTGTTTGTCACAGAGCCAAAAATATTACATGTGATAGGTTTATTACAAGGAACCAAGCTAGAACAGAGGTGAAATGCAGAAAAGATAAATATATACAAATCTTAAGATAATATATTGTGAAATAAATGCATATGGAATTATCATCATGATTAAACAATAACTCACCCCTTGTTGTAGTTTTATTTTTTCTCTCGCTATTCTGAAATCACATTTTAGCAATATTGGTAAGTGACGTCACTGATTAAGTTAACAATACAGTGCATTCTTTTAGGTTAGCCTAAATAAATTAGCTTACTTCCCATTGACAAATTACCAGCAAAACTATCAAAAACTGTTTTCTACACTAAATATGTGTTTAAAAACCCAAACTTTCATAAATAAGACCTCAACTTAACGTAACTTAGGCCTAACGTTGTCTTTTGAAAACGGTTAGCTAGCGTAGATGCTAACGGACTTTTTCAAAGACATAAAACCATTTCTTTAAAATAAATATTTAACAGAAGCGTGTCAATTACACGTAAGAAATGTGTCAGGGGCGTTTGTGTGTATTATTTGTGAGATTTTATTGTCTAAACTTACCTGAAAGCAGTGAAACCAACAGCGAGAGACGGGAGTTTTGTTGTTTGTCAGTTGTCGATGACGTTTCCATCTGCTCTCGCGCAGCGCACGTGCTCCAGTGTTTGATCACGCGCATGCGCATTAAAACACTTCAAAGTCATGCAGCATTTAAATAAACATATAGAATTAAAATATAACATAATTTAAAATATCATTAATACAAAGTTATTGCGAATAGATCTGAACGTTGTTGGTTATCTTATAACCTTAGGGGACCGTACTGACGACGTTGTCAGTTGGTAATCTGCCTGTTAATAGTAGGCTAAGTGATATTAAAATAATAACCTGCAGAGAACGTTCTCAGAACGTTCTCTTTAGGTTATAAAAATAAAACCTAAAACCTGCAAGGAAACGTTCTGGGAAGGTTCTCTTTAGGTTATAAAAATTAAACCTAAAAATAACCTGCAGGGAACGTTCTGGGAAGGTTCTCTTTAGGTTATTAAATAACAACCTGCAGGGAACGTTCCCAGAACGTTCTCTTTAGGTTATAAATTTAAACCTAAAAATAACCTACAGGGAACGTTCTGGGAACGTTCCCTTAAAGTTATAAAAATAGATCCTAAAAATAACCTACAGGGAATGTTCCCAGAACGTTCTCTTTAGGTTATAAATTTAAACCTAAAAATAACCTACAGGGAACGTTCTGGGAACGTTCCCTTAATGTTATAAACAAAGATCCTAAAAATAACCTACAGGGAACGTTCCCAGAACGTTCTTGTTTGGTTCCCAAAAAAATAACCAAATGGGAACCAAACGGGAACGTTAGGGGAACGTTCTGTGTTTGCTGGGGTGCTGCGTACCGTATTGATCAGATTCCTGAAGTCTTTCTTCAGAACCTCTGTCTGGCGCAGCCTGATGTCGTTCACTCCCGCGTGCAGGACCACAGTTCCGACGCGCTCGTTCAGAATCTCGGGAACGTGAGCAGCGATTTCAGAAACACGAGCACCAGGAAAGCAGTGACAGTGCACCTTACTTTTATTTAACGTAGCTTGTACGTGTCGAACGATGGAATCACCGATGATCACAGCATCGCGTTCTGTTTCGCGAAGAGGGGAGAAGCGGTTTTGTGTGGATATCTCGAAAACCGGGAGGGTCGGAGAGAGTTTTCTTGGTCTAGACCTGACTCGCGTCTTCCGCTGCGGAAATATCCAGGCTTCGTGGTGGCATGTTGGAGCCGGTGTTACAATATATTCGGTTCCTGAAATATTTGGTTCCAATGGGTGGAGCTACCATGAATATTCACGAGACCATAGTGTGGGCGGGGCGACAATGTAAGCGAGTGGAACGGAAATTATTAGCGTGAGCGCCTGCTCGTTTTGTTTTATGGATTATTTATTTCAAACAGGTAATAAAGTTAAACGAAGTTAATCTTAAACTACTCGGATATATTTTATAAATAATTCATCATTTTGTAGCATGTGTTTCAGTACTCTGAGTTTACCTGAACTATTACAGACCTGATCCTGTAGGAAGCGTTGCAAGACCTACAATAAAGGCATATTTCTCCAATTTTTCCCAGATTAGTTGTTGCTGACATTATAGAACTGTTCGTTTCTCATGAGTGACTGAGATTAGGATTTTTAAAGGTGTGTGATTGCTGTTTAAATAAACATTTACAAATATATTCTTGTGTCTTTATTCTGTCTCCCAAAGTTGTCTGCATATTAATAAAATAGCCTTTAAATTATAGGCTGATAGCTCAAGACGACATAAGAACTTGGAGTTGCATGTTGCATGCTTTGGATGTTGCTTTATACTGACTTAACTGAAAATCTTTTTGATACACAACCTTTACGTTATCAAAGATTGTCATAAATGTTAAGCTTCAGCTGCATTAACAGTTGTTTTCTCTAGCAATGCTTTAGAACGTTAGTCAAATTAATTGATAATAATGACTAACCATTAATCATAAAAATTAGGCCTACATCTTATCAGTTTAGTAATGTTATCATTTTTATGTAATCTTTTTGTAAACAAGTGAACACAAAAACACACTGGTGTAGAAGGCATGGGTATACCAAAATATTAAGGAAAGGTATATTTATAAATACATATTTGAATAATATAGTAAATATTTTATTAGTCCTGCTGTATTAATTTTGTCCTTGATCCCATTTTTTTCTCTTGTCTAACATTCTTGTTTTTACAGCTGAATATGAATAAAATATGTAATTTTAAGACACTGTATCTTACTATAAAAATAATTTCGAGTTAATGAATGAATGCTTTAAAAAAACTAAATTTTTACACAGAAATATGTTGAGGCAGATGTTTTTGTTTATCAATTTTAAACAGTCTAGATCATATTTAGGATAGGTAGATAGCGTTATGCATATAGTTTTATATTATACAAATTATATGCATTATATTCTTTAAATGAGAATACTTTTTAATTATATGTCCATATCCCACCACACCTGAGAAACTGACCTCTGTTTCTGACCTCTATTTCTGTGCAATTTACTATTGTACACAGCTTTGTCAAATAAATAATTGGTTCAGTAAATATAGTTTGTGAAGCATTCAACATCCAATTAGCTATGAAAATAACGAGTCTCAACCACAATTCATATAAATAAACCCATCTTTGTTGACTTTGTCATTTTAGCTGTCAATATAGATAAGGAAATGTTTAAAACCTTAAAAAATCTGGAAAGGTTCCTCATGGTGTTTCTAAAAAATAAATAAAAATATGTCCTTCTTAGAAGGGCACAGAAGGTGAGTTAAGTAGCCTAACACTTAGTGATTTCTGTCTCTTCATGATCAAAACATACTACTTTTAGATGAGGTCTTATACTATATTATAGAGTGAGGTTTTTATTTGCCCTAGATGCAAACACCCTTAATTTTGTACTCCCATGCATGATATCAATGAAAGAAAATATGAAATTTGGTATTGCCATATAAAAAACTAAATTAAATAAATCAAATTGTTAGAGTTTTGTCTCTGTTTTATTACAATTAAGTGCACTTACCTTTGGAATGGTACATTCAAAACTACAAATTGCACAAACTGAGTATAAAATTACTTTAGTTGGACCTTGCTATGTATACATCAATACAATTGAAATAATTATCACTTAATTTGACCAATGTTCTAAAGCATTGCTAGAGAAAAGAACTGTTAAAGCAACTGAAGCTTAACATTTATGATAACCTCTGACAGTTGTGTATCAAAAAGATTTTCAGTTGAGTGTAGAGCAACATTCAAAGCATGCAACAACATGCAAGTCCAAGTAGCCTATGTTGTCTTGAGCTATCATCCTATAAAAGCTATTTCAATACAGACAACTTTGGGAGACAGAATCAAAACAAGAATATATTTGTAAATATTTATTTAAACATGCAATAATAGACATTTAAAAAGCTTAATCTCAGTAATTCGTGAGCAACAAACAGTTAGGAGTAGTTTAGGACAAAACGCTATCTGAGGCGCTCAGGCTAATAATTTCTGTTCCACTCGCTTGTATATGCCCCGCCCATGCACGCTATGGTCTAGTGAATATTCATGATAGCTCCACCCATTGGAACCAAATATTTCAGGAACCGAATATATTGTAACACCGGCGTAAACGAGACCATAGCTGATCGCGGCCTCGACGCTCGTGACCGATGCTGAGTAACGCACGGAGTAGACGAGGTCGGAGTCAGCGGGTTAGTAACGTTGATCACTGATTTGTGTGCATCGGCGCGTGATGTTTCAAGAGCTAACCGCCGGTCTATCAGCTCGGCTTTTCTCACTAAAAGGTCGTGGATCTGTTTCTCAACATCTTCCAGCTCAGACTGCAACGCGTGTAGCTCAAATGTGTCCTCACCTGCACCAAAAGGTAGACTACTTACATCTGATATATTCGCCATTTTAACAGATGGACAGTAAGTTAAGTTAGCAACGACGCTACCAGTGATGCTATCAATATTAATACTAATTTATGACTGAAGTCTTGGATATAATCCGTCTTTTTAGTGGTACAGGTGTAGAGTAGATGCACGATAGGCGAAAAAATGTTTGTTTGTAAGTGAGTGTGGAGAAGACGCGTTCAGCCGTTCAGCCAAATAGTTGTATATCTCGGCCAAATATTGTCCTATCCTAACAAACCATACATCAATGGAAAGATTATGTATTCAGCTTTCAGGTGATGTATACATCTCTTAAAAAATTACACATAAGACTAGTTTTGTGGTCCATGGTCTCAAATGTATATGTACCCTAATTAGCCCGAAGGCTAGTTTTCATTGATAGTTCCTTTGCCAGATGTTATCAGGCATAAAGACTAGAGAAAAGACCATTATATGAAGCTTTGTATCTGTAATTGCATCATGAGAACTGAAAGCAAGTTTCTGCTTTACTGTATTTAAGGCCTTTAGATGGTGAGCTAATTGATGCTGAAACACGTGAACCTGTATGACATCCAGAATGATGTCCTCATCCAAGAGGTACCTCAACCTCTGACGATACAGAATATAGTGTTGAACACTATTCATTAACAGCATCCATACAGCACAGAGAAGTAGTACAAATTACAGTGTATCAGTTTGAAACATCACTAGAAAATACATGTGGAAACTTATTTGAGTGTTAGTTACAAAAGTTGCAAAGTGCACCAAAAAATTCTTACTGAAAAAAAACTGTGTTCATACTGTTGAAAGAGTTTCGCCTGGTTATTTAGATTCCCTGACAAGAGTTCATACTGGAATGAAGCCACACCACTGTCCTTGCAGTATATCAGTATATCACACAATGAATAACTGGAGTCCAATACAAACTACTTCTTTTTTTCAGTTTTTATTCAGTCAGTGTTTTCTTTATAAAATTACATGAAGTATTTTGGACGGAACAATATTATGAAGATTTATTGAAAGTTTGCAATATGCGTTCCATTTTCTGTAATCAACAAATGTTTATAAAATTATGTAGCACATCCTTCTTTGAGGAGGCTATTCTCGACTTCAGAGATGCCGATGTACTGTTCCTTGTATTCTTTCTTTTGACTTTCCTGTTTTGTCGGCCAGTATTCAATCCAGGTGTGCTCTCCAAAGATGTACTGCAGACTAAAACAACAGAAAAGTGAAGACATACAGTATATGACTTGGCGACACATGAATCAATGACAAAGAAGAATGTACAAGGTGATAAAAACCATTGTATTAAATCGTGTTATGTAGCTTCATGCTAATTGTAGCTCTAATGCACCTGTTGTGCCAGGAGCAATATCTATTTCACAATCTATTTTGTTAAAAGAATTCACATAAAGTCCCAAGAACACATTTTTTGTTTCTTTTCTTGAAAGACTTCAGATAATAGGTGGATTAATGTATAGTGGGATGAGAGTGGTATTAATGGGCAAGCAATGCAATGCACAATATAGGCTAATAATGGTGGAATACAAACAAAAGAATAATGAAGATTAAGTCTCATTCACGGCAGAAGTGTGAAAGGTTCGTTGTGTGAAAACAATAGAACATGAATTGCGCAGTTCTCGTCAGACATTACTCAGTAGACTGCAAATGGGTGTTTAAAGGTCAATAAAATATTTAAGTAGCATCTTATCAGCCTTCTCTAAAAACTCACAACATGGT
Organism: Abramis brama; assembly: GCA_022829085.1. NCBI lineage: Eukaryota > Metazoa > Chordata > Actinopteri > Cypriniformes > Leuciscidae > Abramis > Abramis brama. Next base: position 47,875,092 of record CM040767.1, read on the forward strand.
CTTACAAAATGCTTCATAAGATATCATCCTCAGATTTAAACTGAAGCATGACCAAACTTGTGGCTTCAATACGTTGTTATACTACAATAAAATAATATTTTTATACAGTACATTTAAACATTTTATTCTTAATAGTTTTATGTTTGAGCTTATATATCTCCATATTAATTACAGTTAAGGGGTTAATTCAGAAAATGTGTTCATTATAGATGTGTATTCAAGCCATTTTTTTCTAAACTATATTTCTTAAAGGGACACTTTACCTCTGGAAAGATGAATGTGTATTTAAAATAGGTCATTTATGTAGAAGAAATGTGAAATTATTTTTGAATTTGGAGCTTTCTAGACTAAGAAAAGCCAGAAAATGTATTTTTGGCTTATGTGGATGAAAGATAACAACTACCAGAATGCACTTGCTTCGCTGCTCTACAAGGCCACTCCCAAGCCACGCCTACCGGTAAGAGAGGGCAGTCTCCATGATGAGTTTGCCCTGGATTTCGAGATCGCCCAAAATGTCCGGGATTCGGCTTTTGCGTTCTACAGTCGCCATTCATCATGTTTACTGTGGCGAGCAGGACGAGGCTGAGGCCGCGGGAGAACGGCGCGAGGCCGGTGGCGTCATTACTGAGACGCGCGCCGGTCTCGTATCTCTCACAGAGGAGCAGGAATTTTCTTAGCAATGTTAAAACGCACATCAACCGATCACTTGTTTAGCGTTCATGTAAACACTACATTCAGACTCACCAATCGGAATGAATTCAGCTAGATTGAAACAAAAGGTGTGCATGTAAACAATGAATGGCGACCGCAGAAAGCAAAAGCTGAATCCCGGACATTTTGGACGATCTCGACGGCCGGACATGTCCGGGAAAAAAAGGATGGCATTGGAAATCAAACGCACTGGCACTGATCTGTGATAGGTCTGTTAGCGCATTAGGTCCAACCCCCTATGGGCGGGTTTGAAAGGGTGGGAACTAGTGCTTGTAGTCTCAACAGAAATCCCCCCCTCTTACACTTCCTCCGACAATGACGCAAAATTATGATTTTTGCGTCATTGTAGGAGGAAGTGTAAAGAGGTAAATACAGATTTCTCCCGTCTCAGGGGTAAATGAGAGAGTGTTGCACGATCATTCAATAGTATGACTGGGTTTCTAACAATGCAAAGCTTAATGCAAATGGGTGGAGTGTTCTTTTAATGCATCTCTTAAATAACAGAACAGAAATTTGAATAAATTTGAACAAAATTGGAGCTTCAATTCACTGAGACAAAAACAAGCTTGTACAGACTTTAAATACATAAAGCTCAGGCAAATCCTGTAATTCACAGACACAGAGTGGACACTTACGTTCCTCCGAGCTTTGGCAGGTCAGTGGATTTGCCCATGATGAGGTACGACTTGCCTTCTACCAATCCCAAAAGTTTTCTGCAACTGGGACGAGCCAAAAATGGTCTGACTCTCCCCTCAACATCCTCATCAGTGCCTACAGGACAGAACAGTGTTTATGACACACTTTCACTGCAATTTAAATTAGCCTTATGCTGAATATGTATCTGAGAGAAAAACTGCATTAAACAAGAATCAGACACATTTCATTTGCATTTCATGAGCATGGAGAGAACATTGAACCGTACCTTCTTTCAGCACTTGCTCCACCTTCAAGTGATAGATGTCAGAGTCATGTGCCAGATCCATCCCCACCACTGAGACTTTATAAACTGTCAAGCACACATGTTATATCGTTATCTACATGTAGAGCTGTAAGGCTCAGGTCAAACTTTTTAAAAGTGCATTTACACAAGGGGTTAAAGAGATTGTTGAGTTAACAGCTCAGTGGAAGGGAGTGTATTCAGTGAATAACAACATAGATTTGTGTCTGTTCTTCAGTTCACAAGTCAAATTTATGGTGTGTTTGCCATTTTTAGAGCATAACAGACATTGTCATTATAAAAAGAGCATCAGATAACATTACATTAAATAGGATTTTGTCATTGTCGATTTATTTTTTCATTTTTATTTTAAGCAAATGTATTGTTTATTTGCTCTATAACAGGCCTTAAAAATATATATGTAGCCATCTGAAATTAGAGACAATAAAGATGCATGAGAAATTGTCTTTGATTTGAATTAGGTTTGTATAATTGAATGCTTAAACACAAAGCATCGCAGCGCTTATAAACAGGCACTATATGCATTATATAACAGGATTTATACATCCATTAACTTTGAAAAGAGCAGTGTCAAGAACTTTCTTTTTGCGTGTAAATGATAAAAACACATTTACCATAATCCATGCCAGCTTCACAGGCTTTATTCAAACGCTCCCCATCTTTAACATCATTTTTCTTCTGGTAACTGCAGTTTTCTGTGTTAAGAGAAGTTAACAGTTCATACTGTTCTTTTTCCTCATTCACATTCAAGAGTAAATTATAACTGAATTTTTAACTATTTTTTCCAAGGGTTAAATCTAGATGTAGAGGAGATGATTTCAGTCATATCCTCAACCGCCTGTTCAGCTAATTAAAAGCTGTTTTAAGTTCTAAATTTAGTAAAGTTTTTTTACAAGTGGACAGTATGGAATAATAATTTAAAAAAGCTACAACGCTACAGGATGTGGTCTTATTGTGTTCTTATGTGTGTGTGATAATACCTTCTGCGCACTGGCACATGTCTCCCTTACACAGTCTGTATATAACGGCATCTTCCCGCTTAGGGTGGAAGTACTTTGTACAGCGTGCATCTGGAAAAGAAACACATTCATGAGTTTAATTAATTTCATGAAACGCAAATGCAATTTTGACCAGGTGTGACATAGTCAGGTGCGACTTATTTCCTGGAAAATGTGTTGATATTGTTACAATATTTGCTGAGAAAAACGTCGAAATGAAGATTATTCAAAGGCATTATTGAGGCAGATGACTAAATCATTGAATGGACTTTGTTCAGGATATGGAACTGAGAAATAAACGTCCATGTTAATTTGAGAGCTCCAGTTTAATTAAACAGAAGTGTGTGTATGTGTTTATACACGTGCACAAAAAACTTACTGGGTGAGTAATATTCATATATTGTGACAGCGGCAGGTTGAAGCAGACCCACATCAAGCATCTTGTGCATTCTGAAGTTAATTCTTTGTTTTTCTTCACGCAAAACCTAATAATACAAAACCCACAGCAAATGTATGATTACATATATTGAAAGCAACAAATAGTTAAAAAATATCCAATAAAAAAATAAATCTATAGCTACATTTACACTGCAAAGACAGTCTGTTGTCATATTGTCATGTGCTTTAAAATCTTGTGTGAAATATCAATATCATACTCATAAGTGAAATAATGAGCACTTTGGAACATCTGTCAGCCAATCAGAATCAAGAATTCAACAATTGCTTACAGAAATATAAAGCAAAGCACATGGTTTTCAGGTCCAGAAAAAAAATGGAAATGATCAGGCAACACAGTCTGCTGAAATACCTTATCTAAGTAGAGGATGAGGGATCCTCGCTCTGACAGCACCTTGTCCATCTCAAATTTCTGAATGTATCTCTCCCTCCCTGTGGACAACTGAGGGCAAGAAAATAAGGAAAAAATAGCAATACATGATATGATCAAATGTCCTGTCTGTAGATGTTTATTAGATTCCTCATCTATTTACATATAAGCTACTAGAACTGAGATTCTCCACAGAATTTGTTTCTAGAATGGAATCATTTACACAAATATGAAGCATCACTGCATCAGTTTATCAGCGTAATACCTCTTCAAGATCTGTGGTTTCCACTCTAAATCCCGTCGGTATGCCAATGTCCAGAATTGTCATGGTGGCATCTTTTTTTTCACTTTTGTAGCTGTGAAGGACAGATCCAGAACCAATTTTGTTAACAGATTTTGTAGGTCTTCATTTTTCCTCCATCAACTGATTCTACATTTAAGGCTGCTTCCACACTAGAGCTTTTCAGTCTGCTTGATGTCAGAATTACTATATTGTAGTATAAAACAGAGCTGCTTGTCTCTGAATTAACTTTCTTTGAAGAGCAAGTTACATCTGCGTCAGAACGCAGTGAAGTTTGAGTCTACGCTAGTGTAACGGTGGTAACCAGCTGTTGCTAATCGTGTTCATGTTGCAAATGTACCGTGGTTGTGGGAAACAGTAGTGAACTCCGACCATGCAAACAAACCAAGTGTGAAAACAGCCTAAGTGAGTAAATGCTGATTAATTACAAATAAAAATGGTTCCTTGACATAAAAATAAACGTATTAAGAAAATTTGTTCACATACAAGAAATCCATAGTGAGCTTGTAAGTTTCAATGGCTCCCTCTTGTTTTTCTGAAGGCAAAAAAAATATATAATAATTAACATAAAAATTCAACACACATGGGTATTTTGGAGATGTCACTTTCTAAATTAATAAACTCTTTGTCAATCTTACTTTCAAAGTCTTGCTCCATTTTAACAGTCAGATCAAAGAATGTACAGTCAGACTTCTTCTCAACAGGTCTGGCGTAGTACAGCGTCAGAACCTGAAAAGAGCAGCACGTCTCAGATTAGATGTTCAAACGCTTTAATCTTGCTGTTGACCGTATAAACGCTCATGAACACTCACTGAGAGAGTGGCTGTTCCAGTTCCTCTAGCCGTCACATTGAAGTCCTTGTTGATCTCCACCTGTTGAGTGAACACACGTACTCGAGTCAGCAGGATAATCAAATCCATGATGTATAGAGATACCTGAATACCAATAACAGCGCTTGCGGTCTGCGTAGAATTGGCATGTTGTTATGTTTTTGGAGAGGGTACACATGCTACACACAGCCTACGGTGTGACTTCGACGTAGAAGTATAAATTGGGTTTCACCCTATTCCCTATACCTTAACCTACTAAGGTTAAGCTTCACCTAGTAGGTCCACATAGGTGGAGCTGGACTAGGGAAAGCTCCACCCATTTTGTTGATAGAGGGCAAGCTGGACATCATTTGGCTCTGCAGTGAGCACCACTTGTTTTATTGACCAAACACAACACTATTGACATAGACAACTAAATATGATAAATGACAAATAACATAACTATGATACAACAAAAACATCCGATTGACACATTTTGAAGCAGGTTGATGAGTTTCTCCTCACCTTGTCTGACCGTGTAAGATGCGCATTGTCTCTTTTAATGGTAAACCTGGAAGGTTTGCTTCTTCCTGCCACTGACAGCTCCACATCCAGATTGAAGTTTTGTTGGTCCTTCACCTGCGTGCGATACGCTGCCACGGCCTGGAACACCATGATGGTCGCCTGGAAAGTGCAGAACAGCATTCAAAGACAAGTTCTGCATCTGTCTATCACAGTCAGATGATGAGATGTTAGTGTACCTGTGTGGTGCCAGATCCACCATAATGAGACTGTTTTGAACGCAGCCAGAAAACTGCCTCTCCTGCTTTATCAAAGTCTTTGGCCTTCACAAGTGCCAGCACAGCATAGGCCGTCGCCTCCATTGAGTGATGATGCTGTCCAGCGACAGTCCAGGACCTACCGGCTGATTCAAACACAAAGCAGGAATAATAACAGGACTGTGTTCCTTTACTGTTATTGACACCAACAAGCAGCAATTATTACACTGCAAAATGTTATAGTTTTTACTAGTGCTGGGTGGTATACCGGTTCATACCGAATACCAGTGTTTATTTTTGTTATAATATGAATTTTTTATATACTGCAATACTGGTGTATGTCGCTTTAACAACGTTGGGAATGCGACGCGACACTGTTTGAGAGAGTCTTTCACTGTTGCACTGGTGATGCACAGCTGTGTGTGTTACTAAGCCTGACAGTGAAGATGGATAGGTTAAACTATAGTGGTTAGCTGTCAAATTATATTACAGTGTTTCCCATACATTGGTTCACAATATCAACACAATACAATATCAACATCCTTTTGGAAATTATATTTGTGGTTGGCATTGACATTGTTGAATAAAGTCGAATTGAGTCAAATGTGGCGCGGGTGTTTTTATATGAATGTACCTGAAGTGAACTGACAGTCTTTAGAAAAGTTTCGATGTTATTTTAATTTAATCTTTCTTTATCTTTCCTGATAAAGGAGCGTTTATAAGCGCTGCTGCTTTGTGTACAGCCGTTACCGGGGAAACCGCTGTTTCTGCCGCTCTACAGCGCCTCCTGCTGGCAGCTCTTTGCAAACACTGCAAACCTGTATAGAGCTGGTAAGTCCCGCCCATCTGTAAAACCCCACTGGACCTCTAGGTTGAAAAATCGTGCATGTGAGAAAATAATTATTTTCTGGTCCCGTTTGAATTTTGCCATAAATGTGAACATATGTTGTCTGTGAATTTTTAATATAATTTTTCATGTGAAGAATGCTACAATTTAGCAGGTAGAAGTTTGATACGGTTAGACTTTGTGTGAGAGCACTTTGTGGACTACAACTCTTCGCTGCTTTCAATGCGTTTCTGACGGGAATCTGAAGAAAGAACAGCCCATTTGGTTTGAATAATGACATTTGGGTACAAAACACACAGGCATCTCGATCTGTCTCCATAGATTATCGCAGCATTAGCACCGTGATTTGACAAGTGGAGGGAAAATGTGTTTTGGGGTGACGTCACATAGGCGACATGTAGTCTTTCTCGTTATGTCTTTTCCACAACTGCTAGCCAAAGAATCATTCAATATACTGTCAAACTCGTAACATGAAAAATTATATAAAAAAATCACAGACAACATATGTTCACATTCATGGCACAATTCAAACGGGACCAGAAAATAATTATTTTCTCACATTCACTTGCATTGACGATTTTTCAACCTAGAGGTCCAGTGGGGTTTTACGGATGGTCGGGACTTACCAGCTCTATTAATACTAATGACAGTAAAATAGGGCATTCTAAGTTAATCTACTGCAGTATTTCCTCTCTAATCAGTACAAAATGTGGTTAACATGCAATCATGCTTGGAAAAAAAAATACCATCATATACCGTGAAACCGGTATCATTTAGCAAAATACCGTGATATGGATTTTTGGTCATACCGCCCAGCACTAATTTTTCCAATATTTACACTTGGGTTTGGGTTAGAATTGTTCCATGCTGTATAAAGCAAAACACTTTTTGATGACTTGTTACTGACCATCTCCTTTGGTGGAATGTTTCATCAAGATGTCTTTATTGAGTTTGTCAGCATTGGCCATGGCGTAGGACGTCATCGCAACAGCGTAAGGATTGGTCAGTTGTGGAAGTCGACCTTCTAAGAATGCAACAGCCTTCCTGATACTTTCAGCCAGACTCTATAAAAGAGTGTGTAAGAGGTTGGGGGGGGGGGATCGACTGTTAATTTATAATTAAGTGTTTTTGATTAACAAAACATTGGAATAGCTATACTTACACCAACTGATCCAGCACAGATCTCTCTGCCCTCTTGCATGGCAATCACAACAAAGGCTGTCAGAGAGGCATCAGCATCTAATCCTTGTACATCACCCTGAAATAAAGCACAAATAAACAGTATCACAAAAATTTGTTTTCTAATTAAAGGGAAATTTACACAACATCATTTTCAACAAAAAAATGGAAAACATTTTATGTGTTTTGGCTGTTCACTTTAAGACCTAGGGCCCTATCTTGCACCCAGCGCAATTGACTTTGTACACCAACGCATGTTTCATTCCTATTTTGCACCCGCGCAAAGCGCGCTTTTCCCTCCACAGAAGCACGTCGCTAAACTAGGGAAGGAACTTGCGCTCCCTGGGCGGTTCAGCGCAAAAAAGGAGGCGTGTCCCGGCGCAAACAATCGCTGGTGCTATTTTCCTGTTCCATAAAACAATTCCGCCACTAACCAAAAAAAACTAGTTTAAAGTCAGTGGCGCTTTTATTATATGCTATTTTAAGGGTGCATGCTTGACCATAATCAATGTAGCGTGTGCACAACGTGCATACACTTTGATTCTCTAATCTACACAGAAGCAGCAGTTTTCATTTTTGCAAATCATACATTATTACGATAGATAGATAGATAGATAGATAGATAGATAGATAGATCATTTATTATAAAAGCATACATCTAGCTTACACACTTACCCAAATTATCATACGCCTGTTTAACCGAAGTTAATTTGAGTGTGTTTCTCCATCCCCAATGTCACTTCTCTCTCTTTTACGGCCATGACGAGAACGTTGCTCTCCTCGGCTGTGAACCGCTCCTGGCGCGCGTCTGCCAAATCCGCCGTTATGATAGGAAACCGCTATAGAACAAGCGCGTCTGCTCTTAAAGGGAATGTGAGATGTCGCTCTGATTGGTTTATTTCACGTTACGCCCAAACCACACCTATGAATAATGAAGCTACTTCAGACCAACCCCTTTTAGATTTGCATCGGGCGCAATAGTCATTTATCCCGCCGGGAAAATAGCAACAGCGCCCAAGACCCGCCCACAAAGTTATTTGCGCTTTGCGCTTGACACTTGCGTTTCAGATCGTTAAAATAGGGCCCCTAATGCGTTTTCTTTCTCAACTGTTTTTGTTCACTTAAGATATAACCTATTTTGACGTAATTTTGTGTATTTGTCTGTTCAAGCACAAGAAGACACGAAAGAGAGCTCAATTCAATTCAGTATTCGTGCCCTATATGAGAGGCAGCTTTTTGCGCACGCTCTGGAAAGTGCGAGTTCGAGTGCGCACACAGAAATTGATAAGTGGAATCGAAATTTTGATTTTATCACAAGTATCCGATTCCTGACCTTAGGTCTCCGCTTCCAGAATTGTAATCGAATTTCGATTCCCAAACCTAGTTATAGTGACATTCAACTTACCACCATCTCTCCATGAACTACAGCTGCTTCCTCTTTAAAGGAGCCGTCTGGCAGTTGTTTGTGGAGAACCAGCCACTTGAGGGCGCTGCAGAGCACGTCTTCTTTTATAGCAGCAAAGTTAATGGCCATGGCGAAGACTTTAGCCACATATGCTGTTAGCCTTTAATAGACAGAAACAAATGCAAATTAGTAACAAATAATAATTTGTTACTAATAATTATAAAATAATAAAATATGACGGAAGAAACTGGGCATGAAAATGCATAAAACAAATTAAATTGACTGAAATGAAAATACCATGTGCTGCTCGGCCTGTTTATCCAGGCTGCGTAGGATCCATCTGGTTTACGGTAACCCATTTGTAGTTGATAACCTAAATGCAAAATAAGTTAAAGAAAAAATATTTTGTTGTTTATTATTTATTCTCTGTTTTTCTTTTATTTCAAATCATAGTCAAATTCTTTATATCTGTTGTATCCTGCTGACCTGTGTTGATATGGTTAATGGCTTCATTACGGCGGTTCATGCCAACAGTCTCCCACTGATTGGTGCTGTCCAGATAATGAGTGGCAATAACAGGTAGAGTCATTCCGATCATGACCTGCTCTCCACATCCACTGGGCTGGACAATAAGGCGACCCATGAAGTCTCCACTGATGGCCTGCTCGACTGTCTGAGAGATCTCTTCACCTGGAAGGAGGAAAGAGGAAATGTAGGCTGAGAATTCAGTTTTTGTTATCTTTGTTATGATGAGGTGAATTGATTGGATCATTGTGGTTTGCTATTGGTTGATCTCATGTGATTGACAGGTTGTCCTGCCCTCTTGCAAGTTAATTTGGTTAAAGATTACGAGGGCATATTCTTCAATGATCAGCACAGATAAATAATTTTCAATAAATACTGCAATATTCTATAAAACAATAAAAAACAATATCAAGTCTATAAAACCCGTCAAAACTCAGCGAATCACAAAAAGTGTAGAACACTCGTTTAAACAGCATAAACACACCTGGACATTTGACTGCACATCACATTTTTGACATTATTGATACTGCTTTCAGTCGTAGTGCAATGGACCGGACATAAATTAAGCCTTTAAATATAAGGGTTATTGGGCTGTTTAACTGTCATATACAAAAGAGCCTGCACAGTGACAGGAAATAGAAATTAACACAAAAAACCTGCCTAGTGCCTACCTTACACAACACTGACAGTGGACTTGCGCTCAGGATTAGAGCGGCTACGGACGAATTCTTTCTACACACACACAATATGACACTCTCATGTTTAAAAAAAACCATAATTTAACATATAAATAACACTTTTTTAATAGCCACTTAATGTGTTTATTACAAATAAATTACTAAATTCTAAAAATGAATAAATGTAAATTAACCAAAATTTGCATTGAATTTACAATCCTGTAAATTGTGGGATCCTGACACTCAGTAGGCTATGCCTATAGCCTAAACATTTTGTCACTGGTAAGTCAAATATCCAAATGTCAGTTTAACATAGCTAAGCTATCCTGTCGCCGATTATGTTCCCCTCCAGTGGGCGTGGTTCTCAGCGTAATATGACACGTTGCACTCTGTCTCAATTACCTGTATCCACTTTTGTGTCTTTAAACGCTCTTGTTTTTGGTTCGACAGCTTATAAAAAGTTAGTTCTGGGTTTTTTAGCTTGTTTGTTGTATATCCTGTCACATAGCAGCTTTCAGACATTGTTCTGTTTTTTGTTATAAGTCAGAAATGAGGCAGGAGGCAGCTTCACCCAATACAAAGTTAATGAAGAGGGTTGGATTGTTCCCCCCATCCTTCCCTCGGCACAGACCATTTATTCGGTTTGCCTTAAAAGGACGAGCATATCAGAACAAGGTCCTCCCTTTTGGGTTGTCCCTGTCTCCACGAAGGAAGCGGAGGCTGCCCTTGCCCGTTAAGGGAAGTGGGCATTCGCATACTAAACTACCTCAACGACTGGCTGATTTTAGCTCAGTCTAGGGAGTTGGTATGCGAATACAGTAACCTGGTCCTTCAGCACCTAGCCTGATTGGGACCTTGGGTCAACTGGGAAAAGAGCAAGCTCTACCCTGTATCTCTTTTCTCAATTCTGAACTGCTTGAAACACTCTTCAAGTGCAACACAGCATATCCACTGAAATATCCTGGGGCTCCAGGGGCATATGGCATCCTCAGCCTCGTTCATGCTGCTGGGGTTGATGCATATGAGACCGCTATAGCATTATTGGAGGATTTCACCAGCAATTCAGAGGCATATCACCAGAAGTGATAGATACCATCACTCAGGCCAGAGTCCCCTCTACTAGGCGGCGTATGCCTTGAGGTTGTGCATTTTCACTATGTGGCGCATCTTTGAGTTAAAGACCCATGGAGTCAGACACGGTCGGGTCTGTGCTCTCTTTCCTACGACGGGCCTCGAGAGGCACCTGTCAGCCTCCACCTTAAAGGTGTATGAAAGTGACAAAAGTGAAGTGACGTGTAACCAAGTATGGTGTCCCATACTCGGAATTTGTGCTCTGCAGTTTACCCACACACACAGCAGTGGGCAGCCATTTTTTCTGAGGTGCCCAGGAAGCGATTGGTTAGGTGACTTGCTCAAGGGCACCTCAGTTGTGGGTAATGAGAGTGGAAGAGAGCGCTGTTCATTCACTCCCCCCACCTACATTTCCTGCAGGTACTGCACAACTGCAATACTGTATTTGTTTGCTAAGCAGTGAACCATGACACTGTGGATGGCAGATCTTTGTGGAAGCATGACCTGATACTTAGATTCCTGAGAGGCGCACAGAGTTTAAATCCTCCAAAACCTCGCTTCATCCCCTCTTGGGATCTTTCTCTGGTCTTACAGGCCCTGCAGAAAGATCCGTTTGAGCCTTTGCTATCAGTGTTGCTTAGTGCCCTTTCCATTAAGATGGCCCTCCAGATTGCGCTCACATCTCTCAAGAGGGTGGGAGACCTAAAAGCCCTGTCAGTTAGTGAATGGTGCCTGGAATTTGGGCCGGCTTATTTACAAGTTATCCTGAGACCCCGACCTGGATATGTGCCCAAAGTTCCCACTACTCCCTTCAGGGACCAAGCACTCCTAATGGGGGAAACCCACCCTTGTCTCTGATGTGTGCCTTGCGTATCTACCTGGACTGAACACAGGGTTTCAGACAATCTGAACAGCTCTTTGTCTGCTTCACAGGTCAGCAGAAGGGGAAAGCTGTCTCCAAACAGGTATTTGAATCCGTTTATTCTTCTACTGTTCGGTTTCCCTATCGGTGAACCCAGTGTTTTCCCCTGGATGGAGCTAGCTCCATCACCACTCACTAGGGCAGGTATTCTCTAAACTAAACTATTGTGTTGAGCAGGACGAGGCAGAAGGCCGTGGGAGAACGGTGCGAAGCCGGTGGCGTGATTAATGATGAGTGACACCTGCGTGACGCACTGGTATCGTATTTCTCACGGAGGAGCGGAAGCATAAAGGAGGAGCAACGACAGTGAAGATCGAGAGAGGAACAGGCCTGGACTTATGTTGTGTTTTGTTTGTTTTATTATATGTGACAGCAGTCTTCCGTGAGGGGCTGCTGTCGTTTACTTTCGGACGGACGAACTCGCTGCCAGCCGCCTGGGTGCTGGAAGGGCGGCTGCCATCCATGAGGGAGTGGAGGAGTCACTGCCGTTCGCCGTGGGCCGGAGCCTAATGTCGTCCGCCATGATGGGGAGGAGCAGGGAGCGGGGGACTCCTGCCGTCTGACCGAACCCGGAGGAGCCGTCGCCGTCCACCAGTCGGCGGAGGAGTGTCAAGCCGTCCACCGAGTGCTATCCAGTGCCACAGCCAGGCACTGCGAAGAAGATCACACAGCTGGTGGAGGACCGGATGGCAGTGGTTGCGGGAACTGGACCAAGATTTAATTTTATTTTTTCTCTCTCCCCTCTCTCCCTTCTGTCGCTCCTCATGCTTCCGTCTCCTTTTCTCTCGCCTCGTCTATCCATACCCCCGGGTGCCACGAGGCCGGTGGCCTATTTAATGATTAGCGACACATGCGCGTCACACCTGTCTCGTATCTCTCACGGCCCTCGACCTCGTCCTGCTCGCCACAGTAACCAATTGATTGTAGATAAAGGCTTCATCTCTCTTTAAACAAAACATGTATTAAACGTTTAAGAAATAATCATTAAACATTCATGAAAACGTCTTTTTCCTCACCAGTAATCGAGATGTAGGTGTTAGCAGGTGTGTCTGGAACCCGATCTTCTGGTATTTCAGCTCTAACAACTAGAGGTTTCTCCCCTGTTCCAAATGGGATGAGAAACCGAGAAGAACAGAAAGACAAAAGAAGAGTAATGAGTTATCAGGGTAGTCAGATGTTGTATTGTTTTGGTGAGTATTGAGCAAGAAGAGCAGTTGATTGTGATCTTGATTGGCAGGAACTATAATGATATTCGTAGATGTTTTTGTCTTGACTGGATAGAAGTAAACTGACATTAATTCAATAATTTTATGATGAATTATAAAGTTTCCATGGTTCGCAGTAAATCTTACCATCCTTAACAGGATTGAGCTCCACATTTGGTCTGTGTAATGGAATCAGCACACCCTCAGACTGAGAGAGAGAAAGAGAGTTATCTACCAGTGGTGCTCTAGATAATCTATTCAAAATATGACAAACATCTATTGATTATTGTGAAACAAATGACCAAATCAAATTAAACAGAATTCCCATCAGACGTACCACCACCTTCAGGGTCTTTCTCACTCCATCAGTGTGGACAGAATCATATGCTGCAGCTTTCACCTCAATCATGTGATTTCCCAGAGTCATGGGAATAATCACATATGAAACTGCTATGCTGGAGTCTTTGTCAACGTTTACTGTTGTTCTGTATTTTCCTTTCTTACTGGCAAAGCTGCAAACATTTTCTGCCTCCATAAACTCCACACGCACCTGGTGAAAAAAGGAGAGCGAGACACAAATCTCTTCAATATCTTTAGAGGATATAAACTTCCAAGTAAATCAAATAAGAAAAGTGTGATAGACATTTCTGTTTTAGCAATAATCAATATCCTACACCTTTTTTTCAGTTTGAGTCACATAGAGCTTAAAATCTGAAATGACTCTCAGAATCCATGTATCCTGTCATTAGTAAATTATTTGACTTAAGCATAAATGGTTATTTCGATGCACGTGGTTTTAATGTATACCATAAATCTAAATGTATTTTTTAAATTTCAAACCAAATCTACCTTCTGCTTCTTTGGTGTGTAGTTGTGAATAATGGCCTTGATTTCCACTTGTTCACCGCGCACAGCTGAATAAGGGATCTTGAGGTCAATGAATAAGCTCTTAAAAACGATCAGCTCCTCAGGTTCTGCCACACAGATGCCTTTGAGGAGGAACACAGACACACAGAAGGGTTTAAAGCAGCAGCTCCTGGATGATGATGATGTTTTTCAGACCATGTATCCTGTGTTTGCAGCTTCATCTTACCAAGTGTTGGTGACAGACTGACAGCCAAGATCTGCCAGGTAGTAATAGAGTCTTTCAGGTAGATATCTTTTTCTTTGACTGGTGCTGGACTGAGATATGAGGAAATTACATTTAAAAATTAGAAATTTTCAAGAATTCTTCTAGGTTGTTTACCATTTAAATCTGTATCAGGCTAAAAGCTCCATAAGCTAGGCATCCTAAAAGCATTATGTCTCACCAGGACAAGATTCAGGTGTTTTTGAAATGTAAGCAAATTAAATACTGTTGTCACACAATTTGTATTCTGCACTCCTTTCCATTATTTTGAAATTGTGTCTCCAGCTCTAATACTTATCACTGGTCTTAAACCTACACCATAGTTGGTTTGCTATTAGACATTCCCATTACTCCCATTTCCTATCAAAATTCATGAACGACACTAGTGGATGTCATTTCATGCTGTTGACGTCTAATCAGTTTTCTTGCATCTAAAAATATACATTCTAGTGGGGATCAGTGCATGAAATGCATAATATCAAAGTTAATTAAGAAACAATGCATGATCTTTGTTTTGTGAGTGAGACTTAATTTACAGTTTTTGTCTCCTACTCACCAATTCTCACATAGATCAATCTCTTCCCAAAGCCAACTCTCAGGGAACTGAGTACGTGACACAATCTCATCGGAATCTGTATAATAGTCATCATCATCATCACCTGTTGTAACATTAAAAAAAACAATAACACATCAGATAATGATAATCAAATAAATTACATTATTATTCTCTCTAATGACTATCCACTTTCATTATTATCCACAATTACTTCTTTCCAAAGTATCCAAGATTCAAAATATCAGTATTAATCACTGCCACCGGATTCATGCAAGCTGCTTTGAAACAATCTTTATTGTATAAAGCACTATTGACTTGACTTAAATGTGGAAAAATGGACATGACAGTTGTGAGAGTGCGTTACGGTTGAGGGAACATCACTGTAAAGCCTTTACATTTTGAGACAGAGTAGCCTACTGCACGAGATGGTAGAGCCATCTAGAAGCTTAAGGAATTGCAACAACCTTAGTCAATTTCTACTTACTGCGAGCCAGAATCATCTCCTCCTCTTCTGTCTTCATGTGTTTGCGGGTTTCCATCTCTTTGCAGCATTGCAGGAAGGCCTTTGCGCACTCTGGCCCGTCTACAATATATATGGATCTTCGTTCACAGGTGTAGCCGAGTTTATTATCCCTCATCCCATCATAGCAGCACTGCTTCAGTTCACCAGAGTATTGACCAGCTGAGAAGATCATGAACAATGAGGGGAGTAAGATAACATGGTGAGAACTACTGGAGGGAAAGACGGAAATCCCTAAGGGCTCTGGATCTTTAACACAGTAAAAAAATAAAATAACACAACCCCCCCAGAAGATCTTTTCTGATTTGAATTGCATGAGTAAAATCTGAGTAAATTCCAGTTCCTCACCCAGTGTACCAGTGATCTGCAGGAGACTCTCAGCTCTTCGTTTTCTCTTTTCAGGGACTGGACACTCGGGCACTAGAGGACAATTAATTTGAATAAATTAGCATATTGTACAAAATTATATAAAAGAACCCAAGAGCAGCATTCATTAAACCATTAAAAATTGTATATAGATATCCCAAAATAACAGGTAACCAAGACACAAGGAACCAGACAACTCAAGTGAAATTTATAGTACAACATTCAAGACCTGACCAAAGGATGCAACCCTTGGGAATCTCTGTTCAGTAAAAAATAAATAAAAAAATTACTTATTCTGGTGTCGGTTCCTCCTGCAGTGTGTGACTCAAACATCAGACCTGCATCGGTGAAAACCCCCATACTCTCCTTTCCACCTCCTGCCGTACAGCCGGTGTCATGCTTCTCTATGACGTCCCAGATCTAAAGGTGCAAAAAAGACACCAGTTACAAGCGGTTTAAATCAGAGCTGATTGTGCCATGACGTCTGAAGAAGGTCCTTCACCTGAGTCTGAGTGAGTCTGTTCTTGTTAAGGACATGCACAGCCTTGTCAACCACCACCAGCCCAACTGTAGCTCCAGGATCCCCAGTTATCTGCAGCTTGACCAGATCTCCTGTGCCATAGGTATTCATCTTGTTCTTCACCTGAAGCTTGAGCTGTTAAAACGAGAGACACAGAATCAGATCTAGTTGATGAGCATGTCAACCATTTCTTGTGAGGGTTGACCCACCGTTCCCATGCACGTGTCCTTCACGTCGACCCAGACTGAATCAGACACCACCTCAGACGAGCCCACATGATAATAAGCCACAAAGCGGAAGGACGGCACCATTTCTTTGGTTACAGGTAGAGACAGAGTCACTAGAGCTTGTCCTCTCCTCTTAAACCTGTCTGCTTGAACAATCTGACCTTTACTTAAGATCTGAAAATGAGACAGACAAGTATAAAAGACTTAAGCACTTTGTATAGTTTCAAACACAAGCTGTGGTAGAAATCAAATATTGATGTAATTGATGCACTGATACTGGTACATTGGATGAATAACAAATAACCATAATCTTTACCATGTATGTGTAATCTTGATCTTTGACTCCTGGACTTTGTCCAGTGTTGAGATTGACTTTCATTTGATCACCGATCTGAAGTTCTGCAGAATCAATGCCGATGTGCAGGTAATTCTTGGAGCCGCCTTTGGGAATGTAAGCGAGAGCCGTCATCTTCTTCACTGCCTGCTGTTCATCTGTTAATTGTGGATCTTTGGTCTTTGCCTGAAATAAATTAATAAATATATTCCTGCTGATTCACAGCAACTACAAATAACTGTAAACAAACAGCTTGTTCTACATTTATTCAATGCCTTACAATGATCTCTAGACTGGGAGATCCTCCTGGGGTGTTTACGGTTACTTTTGCAATACCATTGGCTGTTGTTTGACCTCTGACCCCTCCAGGACTGACCTCCACTTCCACTTTTTCAGCAGGAGTCTGGTCAGGATTTGTTACATAGACCTTTTATAAAACCAAGACCAAAAAAGAAAAAAACATCAGTCATCATCATGTCTATTAATATATCGTTAAAATGGTTCTTCAGTTCCAATAACCCTTCAGGCAGTGGTTTATACCGAAATATCGAAGGGCATCCCAGGTTTGAAGAATTGTGGTGTTTTTTTGAAGTGGATGGTGTACGGTGACGTCACAATCTGAATGCCTCTCCTTTCTGCTTCCACCATTTCACTGCCTGAAACACACACACACACACACACACACACACACGCACACACACACGATTAGCCTCTCATATACATTCACACACAGGCATGTAAACATACAGATGTACAGTATCTGTTGAGTCTTACCACTTTCTGTTAAAAGACTGGCTGAAACATAGATTGATCGTCCAACCAGCTGCTTAATGTCTGGAAAGGTCTTAGTGATCTTCTCCCTGGTCAGTTCTGCTGTACCTTCTCCTTCACTAATCTATTCATATGAGAAATATATTAACATCAGTCTACAAGAGAAGGTAAAAATGTGTTTAATGTTTTAAGTCACTCTCTAGGTGAAGAGAAATGAGACTGATCCCAGCTTGTAAACCGTTTAATGTCTCCCACCTGAACTTTTTGAAGAGAAGAAGGAAGACTTATTTTCTTCTCACCGTCCATCACACCAAACATCACAAACGCATTTCCTTCCACCTTCTGTCCAAACAGGTACCTATAAAAGCACATACAATTTCTGCTGTAAAAACTGAACGGTGACGACACATCCACATCCACTTTCAACACAATGCATTTCAGAAAAAATACACTCTTTGGAGACTAAGATAAATGTCTTCCCAGAAAGTACAGTGTCGGCCCACATCTGGACTGTGGTATCCACGTGTACTAGATGTGGACCGGATCTGGGCCGACACTATGTTGCTGTCTGGGTTAGTTGATTTGGAAGTATCTCAAACACACTGGAATCGCAGGACCAAGTTTTGGTTGCTCATTGTACATTATTTCAGTTAACATACAAATCTATTTTAAATCAGTGTGTTCACTTATCATAGATTTATTTTCAATACAATGAAGCAGAATATATTATGTCTTACTTGGCTTCGATGTCGACTGTCATGCTCTCATCACCCACATAGAAGAATGACTTACTGGGTTTTAATTTCACTTCAAATGTTGGAAGCACTATAAACCAATCCAGAGAAAAGACAAATGAATAAATACATTATTTTAATTATCACATTTTTCCACAACATACAGTTTTCTGACACACATCTTACCATATTCTTTGACCTCAAAGTCAGCAGTAAATTCCTTCTGAGGGGTGTTGGCGAACCGTGTGACCACCTTCCAAATCCCAGTACTGAAAAATACAGAACACATCCAGAAACATCCAGATGTCTAAATTCATAACATCAAAACAGATGATAACAAATCATTAACAGGGTTTTACTGCTGTTTATTGATAAATCATTATCCAGTATTGTCCTGAAGTACACACCATAGACCAGGGTTCCTCAATTAGTTTTTACCAAGAGCCAAATTCTTTCAACAATACATAGCCAAGGACCACTGACCTCAATGCTATGAAATGGAGTTTGTTGTTATCAGTTTTACAGACCGTCGCAGTCTGCATGCACAAACCACACATAGGCTTTACGTTGTTGTCCATACATTTTGGAATTGTCTATTTTTAGTCACTACTTTTCTTTTCCTCACAATTGCGATGCGTTCTCTGTCAGACTAAAGGCCCAGCTTTGAGCTTTTTTTTTTTTTTATGATATTCAAACAATAAATACTGTTTTGGCACACAATTTAACAGTGACGCTGCTTTAGAATTATCAGCGATTTCACGCCAGCAACATGATTACAATGATGTTACACTGCCAGAAACATTTGACTTCAGCGCAGACCCTCAGACCAAACATTTGTCTCTCGTGGGCCGCCTATTGAGGAACCCTAGCATAGACTGATCAAATGTGTGGTCCATTCACTCAGGTTTAATATCTTCAGTCCTGTCAGCGTTTCACACACCTGGCAACCTCAGGAATGGCGTATTTTCCGGACTTTATCCCTTTCACTGGATATATCTTCTCTGATGAAAATGTGATGCCTTGTGGATTCTTAAGAAACAGAAATCAGTATCAACACTGTGTTTTCTGAGATCGTCATTTACATGCTCATTACAGCTGATATGTCACAAATGAATGAATATATGAATATATGTGTATGTGTGAACCTATATAAGTGTGTACCATGATCTCCACCATGACTCCTGACTGACTGAGTGGTTTCAGGTTGGGTGTCAGAACGAAAATCCTGTATTGAACTGAAAGAGAGATAAAAAAAAATAAAAAAATAAAAATACTTTGTTTAAAAGGTTTAACTGCTTGTTTTTTTGTTTTTTGTTTTTACATATTTGAGACACTTGCCATTCAGTGTGTAAAAAAAAATGATACCATAAACATTTACTATGCATTATTATAGCAACAAAAATCCATTAGGCTTGTAACGGCTGAATAAACGGTAAAATGAACTTTTTAACGGCATAGCTTATATTTCAACATATATTACACATGCTTTTTTTAGTTTAGCTTGAGACGGCTTGAGGCAAAATGCAATTTATTATCAATTGTCTGTGATAACCAGTTGTCTGTGAACTTTCCAAAAAGCAAATGCAGCCATTTCGTGGAACAATCCAGAGGCCATTCACACTCCATATTTTAATAATAAACAGGATTATGTCATGCGTATGTATAAAGTGCACATTGTGCTTTATGTTTTCCAAGTTTTAGCACTGAATCGTACCTGTGCTAGCAGGCGTGTAGATGGGCTTGTCTGTCTGTACAAATATATATCCAGACTGGAATGAGACCATGACCACTTTCTCCAGAGTGTGGGATGGAAACTGAGCTTGTAGATACACATACTGCTTCTCCAGAGGATCCTCAGAGAACAAGTTCTGGTCATCAGGGATCTAGAGAACAGAACATGAATTAGTCCTTTGCAAATTTTGATAAAAAAAAAAGTAACAATTTACAAACTGAATTGTACAAGTGTAGATGATGAATCACACACTTACACAAGCAAAAAAAAAAAAAAAAAACTGTCAAAGTGTCAAAGTGACATCACCTTTATATCTGTAAGGATCTGGTAATTGTTTTCTGCAGTCAGTGTCACTGTTTTGGACAGTATCTCCTTGTCTTTCTTTGGGTGGTTTTTCACTATGATCTTTACATCAAAAGATCCTCCAGCGTAATCCTGAGCCTCCACAAACACGTTCTCTGAGGAACCCACTCTCAGCAAATTAGGAGCTGACAGAACAAACCTGAGGAGATCAAATCACAGCGTTTGAAATCTTAAAAACTGATTATTAGTAACTCTATGAGCAAACGGTGTGTTTAATACTCACAGCGGGTCACACAGTGTGAGGAGGGGTGAGGAGAGAAGAACAACAGTCAGACACAGCAGCTTCACCTCCATCATGTCTGTCTCTCTGTGTGTGTGTGTGTGTGTGTGTGAACCTGCAGCAGCTCAGATTTATACCCACCTCCGTGACCCTCACAGTCCAAACTGCTCTCTCTCTCACTGACACTCCTCTTCCCATCATGGCTATTAGGCAACACGTTTGGGAAGGGGAGGATCTTGGAAAGATTTTTTTTTGCAGGATTTCCAAAATTACGAAAGAAGCGCCAATAATTGCACTTAAAATATTGTGTTTATTAGTATTTGTGTGTGAGGGAAAAGTTTATTATCAAAATGTATTATGACGAATCAATATCATTTGCATTTGTCAGTTACCATTATTTATTTTTTAAACATGTTTACATGCATCCCTGCAAACTCAAACCAAAGAAATGACATTACCAGACTATTATGGTTGCAATTCATGAACACTCTGAACTACAGGCAATAATTGCCTCCCTTAAAGAAGATACTTGGTAGATTGCATTCCAAAAGTCCCAGATAAAAATATTCATTAGATAAGTGTCAGCTGTACTGTATGTCATCATGTGTTCATGAGTCTGAAATGCACTTTACTCATGTAACATAGATGCAACTACTGTGTAAAAAAAAGCATGTTTCAGTGTGTGTGGTCTTTCATTTCTTCATAGAAAACAGTAAAAACAGAGATGTGGTCAAACTCTTAAAGAGTTTGACAGTTCTCAGCAGTGCATTTCAGATTTCCCATAAATCATTAATCTTCATGTGTAAATACAACCTTTGGTAAATTGGCTGCTGCTCTATTAATCTTTCAGGGGTCAGGAGAACTATTGAACAGTGTATTTTCATGAAAATGTGCTCAAGCTGCTCTGGAATGAGGTTTGTTGACGAATGTGTTTTGCTCAACATTTATCTTTTGTAACACTGGCAGGAACAAAAGAGCTGGCAGGTGTAGAACAGATCTATGTGCAGAGTTTATTATTGCAAACAAACAAAACATAAAGAACTATAAGTGCTAAGGAACACAAAGCACCAGGGAACATGAGGATCAAAAGAACACAGACCATCAACATGTACAACAACGAACAAGGAAACACAAGGGCTATTTATACACAAGATAACAAGGGCTAACAAGGGACAGGTGAAGGCGATTAGTTGCTATGGGAACAAACAAGGCTAAATATAGAAACTAATAAGGCAGGCAATGAAACAAAGGAAACAGGAACTAAACACAGGAACAATGCAAACAAATATACTTCAAAATAAGAATCCACAAGATGGGCTGCGTCCGAAACCGCATACTTCCAATGTCCAAATCCTTAGTATCCATAAAAGAGTAGGTGAGAATTACCTGGGTGACATACTAATTCTCGCAAGATTCAGATGTGCGTATACTTATAGTGTGTTTGAATATGCCTACTTACCTACTATATAGTAGGAGAAAACAGTATGTGAAAGTAGTATGTCTGAAACCTCAGTATTCATAAAGAGTAGGCGAGAAGTTCCCGGATGACTTACTGCTTCAGCCCAGATTCTGAAGCACCCATAGATGGATACTTTTCTATCCCAGGAGGCCACGGGAGAGGATACGTCATAATCGAACATCGCGGAGATCAGCGACGCGGGTGTTTTCAAATGTGAGTAAACACGGTTCCTTGTGTTAAAATGGCAAGTGTTGAACTACTGTAAACTGTTGAATTGTTGAAGGTGTAAAGACGTTAGAAAGTATTTAGTATAGTTGTGATTTTTCTGTAAAAACAAGTTTTATTATGTATAACTAACAGGGGAGCTTATTTAAAATGTCTATTTACATCTGACAGGAACATATTCTATACGTATTGCAGATGAGCACATCACAACATGAAATAGACATCTGAGTGATGAATGTGTGCTATTATGTAGAATTCACTGTTGTCAACACGGTTTACATTAGATAAATGAGCTGTAAGGTGAATAAACTAATCTATAAAGTAACTAAACGTTATAAGTTATCAATTTTATTTGTCCATTAGTAGGCTACTGTTGATAAATTGAGGAACATTTCTGTTGGATAAAGAGTGAGTTAACACCTCAGCAACAACCTCAACATGTAGATGTAGTATTGAGCTCATAAATCACAGAGGTAACGTGAGTCTTGTCTGGATTGTGGGGATCTACTCAGGCAGGCATACAACACCGCTGCATCACATTCACTCAATCAATCATGTGATCTGTTGTAAGGTCACATGACTAATCAGGAAGTGATAAATGTTTGCTGGCTGCAAGGCAGACTCTTTTTCGTGTTGATGCTAGACACTGTTGTGTGAGTTGGGCTCCCTTTTTCATGCAGGGTAATTCTAGAGGCGCGTGTCTACTCTTCACGGAGGACACAGGCTTCTGCATGGAGTTTTAACATTTATGCGATCACCCCCAGTGTGACTCGAGCTGCTGAGCTGCACTGCAACGGAACGTTCACCTTTTCTCTGCATGTGTTAATGCGCTGTGGAACAGTTGAGCATACTGAAAAGGACCAGGCCAGCCACTGTTTTCCTGTAATTAATAGGCATTTCTTTATTGCTTCCTGTTGTTTGATTTTTTTTTTTTTTTTTTGGTTATCCATAATTTTGCCACTCATGTGCTACATTCATAGTATTTCTTATTTTGACTAAGTGTTGCCATTTATGCTGGTGATTCTCCTCTCTAACTATGTCTTCTGCGTAGGTTATCCTTGTACAAGGCCGGATCCACACTGATGCTTTGCCCCTTCTCTTCAGGGGACCACACTGGGAGAGACACTGTATTTGTGTGTACTTATAACTACAACACGGTGTGATATTTTGTAGTGGTATATAAAGATCTTAAGTGTGTAGTGCTTGTGGTGTTGCATGCTTCGACTGGTGTTGGGTTGCTGTCTCCTGTTTCTGTCTCCCCAGGGGCCTCCTGAGCAGGGGTTTTGCATTGGCTGATCCTAGATTGAGGAAAATCCACCAGTCATTTATCACAGTATTTTTTAAGATTTTTTTAAAATAACTTTTCTACGTCTTTTTGTACTAATGTAATACATTTTGGAATACATTTACATTTCTGCCTCTTGTTGACTGTCCCTTTGTGGGGATAAACGTATTATTAGCCACACTACATTCACGGGAAGAGTTGGGGTTCCTCCTGCCCATCATCAGGGGGTGGCGTAGTCAGACTTAAACTAAGGTATACTGCATAGCAGGTACCACAGGATGTTACAGGGACAAATGAACAGATGTGTGTTTATCCAGTGGAGAGTGGCTGAAGAAGGCTTTGAGTGAGTACACTACAGAAATGAATAACAAAATCTATTTAAAACTTAAGTTGTAGTTTATTTTAATTATTCAAATTTATTTATTTCAAACAGAGCTATTACAGCACTTTTCTGATTCTTGATATCTGTGCATTTGCTCCAGAGCTTTTGTGGTGGAGCAGGGCCCGATGACAGCGGCATTTGTGGAAAAAAGGAGGGGGGAAACCTGAAATAAAAATATAAAGTAAAATAATTTTGTTACTTCTAATACAGAAATCAAATGACATTGCACTTATGAAACCCTCCATCACTCCACCTGCCCTTACGAGACCCTCCATCGCTCCACCTGCCCTTACGAGACCCTCCATCACTCCCTTACGAGACCCTCCATCGCTCCACCTGCCCTTACGAGACCCTCCATCACTCCACCTGCCCTTACGAGACCCTCCATCGCTCCCTTACGAGACCCTCCATCGCTCCACCTGCCCTTACGAGACCCTCCATCACTCCACCTGCCCTTACGAGACCCTCCATCACTCCACCTGCCCTTACGAGACCCTCCATCACTCCACCTGCCCTTACGAGACCCTCCATCGCTCCACCTGCTCTTACGAGACCCTCCATCGCTCCACCTGCCCTTACGAGACGCTCAACCTGCCCTTACGAGACCCTCCATCGCTCCACCTGCCCTTACGAGACCCTCCATCGCTCCACCTGCCCTTACGAGACCCTCCATCACTCCACCTGCTCTTACGAGACCCTCCATCACTCCACCTGCCCTTACGAGACCCTTCATCGCTCCACCTGCCCTTACGATTGCTCCACCTGCCCTTACGAGACCCTCCATCGCTCCACCTGCTCTTACGAGACCCTCCATCACTCCACCTGCTCTTACGAGACCCTTCATCGCTCCACCTGTCATTACGATTGCTCCACCTGCCCTTACGAGACCCTCCATCACTCCACCTGCTCTTCCGAGACCCTCCATCACTCCATCTGTCCTTACGAGACCCTCCATCACTCCATCTGTCCTTACAAGACCCTCCATCACTCCACCTGTCCTTACGAGACCCTCCATCGCTCCACCTGCTCTTACGAGACCCTTCATCGCTCCACCTGCCCTTACGATTGCTCCACCTGCCCTTACGAGACCCTCCATCACTCCACCTGCTCTTACGAGACCCTCCATCACTCCACTTGTCCTTACGAGACCCTCCATCACTCCACCTGTCCTTACGAGACCCTCCATCACTCCACCTGCTCTTACGAGACCCTTCATCGCTCCACCTGCCCTTACGAGACCCTCCATCACTCCACCTGCTCTTACGAGACCCTTCATCGCTCCACCTGCCCTTACGATTGCTCCACTTGCCCTTACGAGACCCTCCATCGCTCCACCTGCTCTTACGAGACCCTCCATCACTCCACCTTCCCTTACTGCCTCAGATTGTGAAGTACAGTGCAGCACGCAACAACCTCAGGCACAAAGGTATGGCTCACCTCTGGCTGTGAAGAAAATAGAGCACCAGCTTGTTTTCAGCATGCCAAAGGCTCACTCTACTATGCTTCGCTCACAGGAGTGTTTGCTGTTGAGATGAGCCTCACGGGTTCTGTACAGGCTCTCTGTATGAGGTGATGAGGGAGACGGTGCACTCAGGCAAAGATAGCCTCGATGTCCCTTTCCCATCCATGATCAGATCCCAGTCTGACTGCAGCCATGAGGGACATGATGGACAGCAGAGACAGGTGACGGTGGGAACGGTGGTCAGCTGAATCATCAGAACAAAGCCGCAGAATGAGATCCGCTGATTTGAGATGGTAGGATGTGGGGTTTACTGCCTGTAAATATGTGATTGTTAGAACAATAAGTTTGAATAAAGCTTTGTTTCATGTGTTGTTGACTTGTGTATATTTATTTATTGTGATGGTTACTTTTTTCAATCTTTTACTCATATATTCATGCTCCTTGTTGTCAGTAAATAAAATATAATTAATTTAATTAATCAATGCATTAATTCATTGCTTGACTGAAAAATGAGATGTGTTCACTGCATTTATCTAGTGTGTATTCACACATAGCTATGCCATACAACAAAACAAATTACATGTTGCTTGTTTTACTAAAATAGGCCTATATCATTTTCAGTAAAAAAAAGTAATATAATTAAGTATTGGTCAGCATTTATCATTATTATTGTGCATAAGTGTTGTGGTGGGCTAGCAATGCAATTCATTTTGGGGTAATCTTAATTTTTAGGGAGTGATGCTTTTCCCAGTTTCTTCTCAGTTCTCATTCTTCTCAGTTTTTCCCAGAATCAAGTTTTTTTTTCCAACTTTTGCTTGTGGGTGAACATTTTGGCATATAAAATTAAGAAATTAACAACATATTCAAGAGATGACGATTTGGGGGTTTGGTAATAAAAACAATATATTTAAGGATAAAACTGTGGGTTAAAAATATAAGAACTTAACATATAATTTATTGGTTATACTACAATCACAAAATAAATGGGCTGCTGTTTCTTCAAAAAGACCACAATGAGCAAGTTTCATCAATCGATATTTACAGATAAATGAGTTCAAGCTGTCGTTCATATATTTTAAGTTGCTGCGCTTGTGATAACATCGTACATGATAACGTCAACATGACGGATGATGTACGGATTACATTCATACTTAATGAGATCAGGCTATAGTCCATAACCTAGCGCTCATTAAGTAAGTAGCCTACTACTTATTGAAATTAAGTAGCCTACCTGTGAGTATGCGGTTTCGGACGCAGCCCTAGTCACATTTAGGCTCTCATTACCTCTTCACTAATCTTCAACCGGCTTATGGAAGTAGGCTACATTTTGTATTCTAAAAAACGTGGGACAATTTGTGACAGACAGTTAATTTTACGGCTCTATTGGATCCGCAAAGGCCACGACCTTCGAAAGCTCGATAAGCAATTTGTCATGAAATTATTCATTTTTGGTAAACAGTTTTGCAATGATGTGGCGATGGCAGAATAAATGTTTTAATTTACCAACGTAATGACAAAAAAAGTCTTTACAAGACATTTTAAGACATTACAGTTTAAGGATGAGTTTGTGTGAGCTGAGCGCGCGCTTTAGAAAAAGTGGGCGTTGAGGTATATCTAGAGTGAGTTTCACCTGAGTTTCGTGAGTGGAACAGAACAGGTACAGCGAGTTCACGCGCTTCCGGACGCAGGTGAGAGAATCGCCGTCATGCGCGCGCGGATCAAACGAGGCTGCGTCGCGCACTCTTCACTTTCACGCTGAGATCGTGAACGTTTCTGGATTAACAATAATAATATTAACAACAATTCCTCCACTGAATGTCACAACATTTTCTCAGGTGAGTTTAGTTTCTTTTTCAATCGGTTGGTATTCCTCTTACTCAGTGTGTTTTTTGAGAACAGCTCGTCAAACCGGCTGCGCCTCCGACATTCCGTGACTGACTCACATCACGAGGAGATAATGCTCATTCATATCCTCAGCCCTGTCTGCTTAAAAATACATCTATCTCTAGGAAATAGTAATCCTTACACTTAAAAAACTCTTTTTAATAAGTTAAGTAATTTGTAAAGAATAGATAGGAATCATTATCCTACCAGGTGTCACATGACAATACTTTGATATCAAGGGAAATGTTTTGACGTGCGTAAATGATATAATGTGATTGTGAGGTAAACTTACTTAACTTTGGCTACTTTAACTTTTGATGTAAAGCTGCCATGCTTGACATTAGTTTAGTTGGTGCCTAGGTATAAATCTGCCAAGATCACTTCATAAAGTCAGTTGGTCATTAGGCTACATAATTCATACACTTGTTGTTTTTTAAATAGTTTTGATGACATTCTAAGATAAGAGTAAAAAAAAAACAACTATATGCTAACACCTGAAGATTGGTACACTGGTAGTTTGGTTTAAAAATAAATATTACAATCATGGTAGTGACCAGAAAGTGTTATGATGGTACTTTTCAAGGTGTGTTCATCCAAAATGTAAATTCTGTCATTTTACTCATCTTAGTGTCATTTCCAAACACAATAAAGGAGGAATCGTTGCCTACTGGCAAAAATGATTGGGCTCTGAGGCTTTCAAGCTCCATGAGGATGCAAAGATACCATAACATAAAACTAATCTGCTCTATTCCAAACCTTCTGAAGTCAAATATGGTTTTGTTTGAGGAACAAACAAAAGTTTGAGTCATTTACTAAAAGTCACATGGCTTTGGAACGCTGTGTTTTTGTGGATGTCCTTGTAATCGTAGGTCAGTGTTGTTCTCCCAGACTAATAATTAACAGCCGAACAGTGGACCCTTTTATCTTCTCATCTGTTAATGTTTGTGTATTGAAGTCACATTTCACCTCTATCTCGCTCTTCCTCTATAGGTTAGAGTCCCCTTCCAAAATGACCACGGTGTAGTCTCTATTAACCAGGTACTTTGCCTCTCGCATGCATACGGATGCTCACATCTTGTGTTATCTTGAACAGACACACCCTTGGAACACAAAAAGTGCATCTATAGATATTCTCAGTCTGTGTTTGTTTTTACATGTGCGAGTGTGGAGCACCATGAGTTCGGCGAGCGTGTTGGGCCTGTTCATGCCGGTGTTGTTCCTGCTGGCTCTGGCTGTGGTTCTCTTCTCATGCGTGCTTCGGAAAAGGAGGCAGGTGGAAGGATCGTACCAGCCCAGTGCAGAAGAGCAGAAACAAGCCAAGAACAACAGAGCCGAGAAACCCGGTCTCGCGCTCCCACTGCCCAAAGAGGAGAGACTGATCTGAACACAACCCTCAAAAGATGCTCAGGTGAAACCACACACCACTGGTAAACCTAAACAGAACTTTCATTATAATGGACCATTGCTGTTTAAACGGAGTCCAATCGCCATGCCAGACGTACGTACACATGGGTGGAGTCCTAACAGACGAGGAACATCTGAAGTGGTGGTTGGGTATTCAGCGTTTTTGACTGAGATGCGAGAATGCTTTCACTCCCTAATGCACTGTTATACTGTAGTTGATAAATGAATTCAAGTATGCCTTAAAGAGGTCAGGGTATCTGAAGACAGTTACCTAAAGTAAAGAAGTCAGATGATTTACATGGATGGTCAAACCAGTTTTTGTTTACTTTATTTGTACTTCCTTTAAGTTTACTCACTTGCGGGTCCATGTGAAGAAGACACACCAGCTTTACCTCTAAAACAGATTAGCATTACCCTATTTAAATGTCCACAAAGGAACTTTGTTGCAGCTCTTTCAAAGGTAGAGAGAAAAAAATGTATATTGCACTTTGTCAAATATTGTTTTGTGTTATGTTTGCATTTTTGTAACGTTTCAATACTAGGATGTTGTTGATCATAACAATGTGATGAAGTTAATGTGTAAATGTGTCTGATTCATTAAAATGCGTCTTTGGGTTAAAAACCTTGTCCTTAATTCCTTTATTCAGAGCCAGTCATTTGAGATGTCATGTGGACCGTTTCTGTCAGTGTTTGCTTTCTGATAAGCTGATAACAAATGATTAGATAAGATATTTGGATGAAACGGGTTGGACTTGCTTTATTTGTCAGAACTGGCATTGATGACATAAGTGGGTACTTTTTTTAAAGTTAATAATAAAAAATCTAAATGGACCCAATTTAATGCATGTTTCTGGTTTTACTCTGAACGATTCATCGGTTTACATTATTCCAAAGGGGGAAAAAATGTCCTTCCCCAAAATGTAATAACCTTAAGCTCAAGTTTCAACCAACAGGTACATGAGGCGTTTCATGAGGTGAGTGTCCTTCCACAACCTCAGAGTCTAGTATCGAACGCCAACTTTTCACAAACCAATCAAAACCCAGTGCATGAACTCAATTTGATCTTGTTTGACTCAGAAATGTTGCTTTGCAAAAATCTAAATGTGTTGCAAGTGTCTTTTCATGTTGACTCGAAATCTGAAAAAGTCATTTTTTGTATTGTTTTACTCTGATACACTTGATTTATGATGCTCTAATGTTCGAATCTCTTCTTCAGCTCGGAGACCTTAATGGGAGCCTGGTCTTGCTCTTCTGGCGTCGATGTAACGGGTGATTTTGTACTTTGTTCTTCAGTCTGCCCACCTGCCTTTGACCCCACATTGATTTTGAAGGTTCGGATGGGAGTTTTCATGAAGATTTCCCTTCCTTGGGAAGCAGAAGAGTCAGTCAAGGACCTAGACCGTAACAGAGCTGCTTTAGACAAGACTTTCGGTGACGAAGGTTCAACACTTTTCTCCTCTGGCTCTTCTTCTTTGTCTATCTCTACGTTGAGGACGACAGCGGAGGCGATTCCTCCATTTGCAGGTCCACTTGACCCCAAGTCATTGGTCGTCTTGTGCTCTATCTGATGTTCCTCTTCTTTGTCAGGTTGTGTCTCTGTCCTTTCTTCAACTATTGTCTCGGTATGCAAGCTTTCCTCCATTGTCTCTGTTTTCTCTTCAACTATTGTCTCGGTATCCAAGCTTTCCTCCATTGTTCCATTCATTTGTCCATCTTTTTTCGAACATTGATCCTCTTGCACCTCTTGAGAAACCACTTCAGGAACCAGAGAAGCACCTTCTAAACTTTGTAGATCTGAACACAGACTTTCCTCTAACTCGTTTAAGTCGTTCTCTAATTCGTTAAGCTCATTTTCTGGCCTGTCAGTCATGGCATCAGACTCCTCCCTCTCCCCGCCAGGCTCCTCCTCCTCCCAGCTCATAAGACTTCCGCTGTTTCCAAAAGACTGGCTGAGACTCTCCTGACTTGGTGTGGTGTTACTCTTCTGAAAGAGAAATTAAATGGTGAGAGTGTGTGGACAAGTGTATGTGCTTCTCCTTAAACCTTTTAAACCTTTAAACCTTTTTTTTATGCAACTTAAAATAAGATAATTAAATGTTGCTGTCAAATGTTCCAGTATTATTCTAATATCATTGGTATACTATAGTTTTCCATTTATTTTAATGTTAAAGTTTTTTTTTTTTTTTTTAAATGTCTATAGAGTTTTTATTACAAACTTTTTTTTTTTCTTTTTTTTTTTAAGTGTAATATCAAGGAACATATGATAGTGGTTCGCTCAATTTTAGTTTGTTGGAGACCAATATGTAAAAGTGCATCAATTACAATTAAAGAAATGTTAAATCAAGCAGAAATGGATAATTTTACAGAAAAAAACATTTTCCATTGTGGTACAGGCACGCTAAATGACAACAATTCCCTAATTCCTTTACAGTTTTTTTTTTTTTTTTTATTTTTTTTATTAAAGCTATTTTATGTCATAAAAAGCATGGGAAAATGATTCCACTGTAAGAACATATGCTGCATAACATATAGGGTTAAATAACTTCTGACTGTCTGGTTATGGGATAAAGACTGTAAAATGTGCTCTCATAAACCAAGACTGTAATGTGGCGTGTTTGTTGCAGGTTGACAGATGCCCCGTCCAGCACCGTTTACAAGGAATGTGTGAGACAACAGTGTGAGAGGATCCAGGCCTTACATGTCTGATGAAGTCGCTGCTGTCGGAGCTGAAGAGGTCGAGGCTGCGTGTGCCGTACAGTAAACCCGGCTCTCTGGAGCTCTGAGCGCTCAGGGTGTCGAAGATCTCCCCGAGCAGGTCCATCTCCTCCGGGTCAGCCATGAGGGAAAGCTCATCCTCATCATCCTGTAAGTCGCTGGTGCCAGAACACTGCTCAGCGCTTTCTGTTACACTGCAAAGGCAGATGCGTTTTAAAGAGACACATTAAAGGGATAGTTCACCCAAAAATGTTAATTAGCCCATGGTTTACTCCCCCTCAAGCCATCCTAGGTGTGTATGACATTCTTCTTTAAGACAAATTCAATCGGAGTTATATAAAAAAATGTCCTGGCTCTTCCAAGCTTTTTAATGGCAGTGAACGGACATTTCTGTTTTGATGAAGTCCATCAAAGTGCATCTTAAAGGCATTAACTGTGTAGTTGCTGATGCAGTGATGGTTACATTAGAGGTTTACAGAGAGTGTTTCACAAAATGAATCCAGAAATATCTTGTAAAGTAACTGGTTTTTGTAAAACATTGTGTAAAAAAGTATGATGTAAATTGTGATATTTTACCTTAATTTTAGTTTTTGTTTGGCAGACGCTTCTGCCAGTTTCTGTTTAAACTATCTTTAACCGTTATTTCATTTATGGTAATTGTTGGGCACCATGTGCTGCCATGCATTTACAAAAATTTCCCCAACTACACTAAGTAAGGGTTAATGCTCGACGAGGTGTCCATTGTCAGGTATTAATGGACGACGGCGAGGCGTGAACCGGTTGCCTCTGCCGAAGTCCATTAATACCTGACAATGGACACCTCGAAGGGCATTAGCCCGCTTATATCATGGTCGCTTGCCAAATAACACATTTTACATTAGTTTATATTTTAATTAGTTTTACAATCGAAATCTAAAGTTTTTACAAACAATAACTTGGTTTCCCTGGTTACGCCTGACGGTATATTTACTAAGTGTCCTCTATCACTTTTTAATGGACACCCTGCAGCCAATCATAATCGAGTATTCACCCAGACCATGGTATAAGAGACTAATAAACGGTTAGAGAACCTTTAAAGAATTATACAGGGGCTTAACAGGTTCTTTGTATGGCAGTGGTACTATATACATGTAGCACCTCGACCACTGAAGAACCATACTGGGCTTAAAAGGTTCTTTATGTAGCATCATGCGTTTGTGTAAGGAAAAATATCCATATTTAAAACTTTATAAAGTAAAATAACTAGCTTCCGGCCAAACGAACATACGGATTCGACTTAAGTCTAAGCGCAACTTATGCGAGTAATGCGACGTCCTGCTGATATTTATGCTGCGCCATGACGCACTACGCTTCTTCTGACATCACAAGTTGCGCTTTAGGCTTAAGTGGAATCGGTTTAAGTGTTCGTTTGGCAAAGCTAGTTATTTTACTTTATAAAGTTTTAAATATGGACTTTTTTTTTACACAAATGCATGGCTTTGCTTCAGAAGGCCTTTATTAACACCCAAAAGCCGTGTGGAGCACTTTTATCATGGATAAATGCACTTTTATGGCCTTTCACAGAAACAGAAAACACAAACGGCCATTCACTGCCATTATAAAGCTTGTAAGAGAAGGGACTTTTTTTTTTAATATAACTCTGATTGTATTTGTCTGAAAGAAGAATGTCATATACACCTAGAATGACTTGAGGGTGAGTAAATCATGGGCTAATTTTAATTTTTGGGTGAACTATCCCTTTAAGTGGCAAAACTTTCATGCATGCGTTTCCTCTCCTCTCACCTGTCCTCATACGTGTTGTCGTCCTCTGTCTGTTCATCTGTGTTCTGGTTGCTGGGGTGTTTGCGTGCCGGCCGTCGTGGTCGAGACTGAAAAACAGCATAGAAAGTGTAGGGGGGGGAAAAACAGCATATTTAGCAAGTAAAGTGCATGCACTCTGGATGAACACAAGGTGGAGCCAAACTGCTACAGTTTTCACACTCGGGTGAATTAGAAGATATTTGAAATGGATATTTCCCCAAGTTGCTGCCTTTTGATGCAATAAAATATAAAAATAAAATAAAAATATGCATTGATTTTTAAATAATAGCAATGTATGTAACCATGTTTTTTTTTTTTTATATATATAATATGAATGTATGTAGGCATGTGCTTTCAGGTGTCACTCACCCTGCCAAAGTGCTGTGTGATTGGTAGACGGTTCTGAAGGCAATCTGATTGGATGAGGCGATATGTGTGCGGACCACACACAGACCCGCCTCTCTGTAGCATGCTGGATTCTGTCTGATCCTGAGAGGGAAAATCCAAAGGTCCAACGTAAACACACACAGATGTGAATTAACTGGCTTATTTTGTGCTCAAAGAGGAACCACATGCAATTTACAGAATATAAACTCACCTTTGATGACAGGAGGTTTTTCAGCCCAAATTTGCTTTGATATTTGCTCTGAGTGAGATATTAACAGATTTACGTCATGCATGTACATGTACAACAAATATGGAAACTTTTATTGGTGGAGAATATGCAATATTTAATCATACACAACAGCACATTATAAATTAGAAAATATAAATTACATTACCCTTCAAAAGTTTTTTTTTTAAAAGAAATTACTTCTTTCATTCAGCAAAGATGCATTACATTGATTGAAAGTGACAGTACAGACATTTATAATGCTACAGAAGATTTCTATATTAATTAAATTAATGTTCTTTTGAACTTTCTATTCATCAAAGAATCCTGAAAAAACAAATTACACAACTGTTTTCAACATTGATAATAATCATAAATGTTTCTTGAGCATCAAATCATCATATTAGAATGATTTCTGAAGGATCATGTGACACTGAAGACTGGAGTAATGATGCTGAATGCTTTGATCACAGGAATAAATTACATTTTAACATACATTCACATAGAAAACAGCTATTTTAAAATGCAATAATATTTCAGAATATTACTGTTTTTACTGCATTTTTCATCAAATAAATGAAGCCTTGGTGAGAATAAGAGACTTCTTTCAAAAACATTAAAAATCTTACCAACCCCAAACCTCTGAATAGTAGTGTACATGCAGTATTTACTCACTGCTTTGTTAGCTGTAGACTTCCATGTCACGATCAGGGCTCCTCCCCCTTTCTGTAAAGATACATTTATTTATTTTTTTTAATTTTTTTTAAATCCATTTTTTTGTAAAAGCAGCTTTTAACAGTCCATTCTTCTTGTACGTTACTGTACTAGATAATTTTTGTAAACTTCAATTTATCATGTAGATATTCTGTGCATACTGAAAACTCCCATAGTGTGCCTTGTAAACACACTGCAGGTCTAGTAAGAGGAGTATGGCAGTCTGCCAGAGTCGCATCTTGTTTATAGTTACTGTCCGAGTAAAACGTACCTTTAAATTTCCCACCCATTGCCGACGCAGTTTAGAGGCTCCTGAGAGGAATGGGGAGCAGAAGGATGTTAAAATGAGCACCCAAATAAATGAACCTGATTCTCTGATGGATGTAAATACACACCTGATGAAGCTCCGCACTGAAGCACCTCGTCCTCAAACGCATCATCCGGCTCTTTACCCTGGTTCAGCAGTTCCAGCCGGCCGTCAATAAACTGAGAACAACATGAGATTATAATGGAAGATAATATGCAGTCATGTCATTGGTTACGCATTTAAGTCTGTTTAAATATCTTTTATAATCTGTACTTTACATTGTAAAGTACAAATTTAATTTCACATCAAGTTAGAATATGATGATGCATAAGTTGCCGAGCTATTTTGTATGACTTCAGAAAACTTTAAATATAACACTTGGCTACATTTTTAAAGGTTTTATGGTGCTCTTTTTGCAGCTCAACACAAAGAGCCGCTTGAACATTCTTCAAAACTTGAAAGAAAGAAAAAGAAAGAAAAATTATTTATCCAAAAGTATTTGGATCGGTATAAGGGTGAGTAAATTATTCTTGGTTGAATTAATCCTTTTTACTGCATTTTTACTAATTGACATCACCATACTTCCCCAGATGATTCACAAGTTATTTTTCACTTTATGATTGGTCTACTCTGCTCTGATTGGTCAGATGACCCAGTCTGTTGTGATTGGTCTGCTCTGCTGTGATTGGTCTGCTCTGCTCTGATTGGTCAGATGACCCAGTCTGTTGTGATTGGTCTACTCTGCTCTGATTGGTCAGATGACCCAGTCTGTTTTGACTGGTCTACTCTGCTCTGATTGGTCAGATGGCCCAGTCTGTTGTGATTGGTCTGCTCTGCTCTTATTGGTCAGATGGCCCAGTCTGTTGTGATTGGTCTGCTCTGCTCTTATTGGTCAGATGACCCAGTCTGTTGTGATTGGTCTACTCTGCTCTGATTGGTCAGATGACCCAGTCTGTTGTGATTGGTCTGCTCTGCTCTTATTGGTCAGATGACCCAGTCTGTTTTGACTGGTCTACTCTGCTCTGATTGGTCAGATGGCCCAGTCTGTTGTGATTGGTCTGCTCTGCTCTTATTGGTCAGATGGCCCAGTCTGTTGTGATTGGTCTGCTCTGCTCTTATTGGTCAGATGACCCAGTCTGTTGTGATTGGTCTACTCTGCTCTGATTGGTCAGATGACCCAGTCTGTTGTGATTGGTCTGCTCTGCTCTGATTGGTCAGATGACCCAGTCTGTTGTGATTGGTCTACTCTGCTCTGATTGGTCAGATGACCCAGTCTGTTGTGATTGGTCTGCTCTGCTCTGATTGGTCAGATGGCCCAGTCTGTTGTGATTGGTCTGCTCTGCTCTTATTGGTCAGATGACCCAGTCTGTTGTGATTGGTCTACTCTGCTCTGATTGGTCAGATGACCCAGTCTGTTGTGATTGGTCTACTCTGCTCTGATTGGTCAGATGACCCAGTCTGTTTTGACTGGTCTACTCTGCTCTGATTGGTCAGATGGCCCAGTCTGTTGTGATTGGTCTGCTCTGCTCTTATTGGTCAGATGGCCCAGTCTGTTGTGATTGGTCTGCTCTGCTCTTATTGGTCAGATGACCCAGTCTGTTGTGATTGGTCTACTCTGCTCTGATTGGTCAGATGACCCAGTCTGTTGTGATTGGTCTGCTCTGCTCTGATTGGTCAGATGACCCAGTCTGTTTTGACTGGTCTACTCTGCTCTGATTGGTCAGATGGCCCAGTCTGTTGTGATTGGTCTGCTCTGCTCTTATTGGTCAGATGGCCCAGTCTGTTGTGATTGGTCTGCTCTGCTCTTATTGGTCAGATGACCCAGTCTGTTGTGATTGGTCTACTCTGCTCTGATTGGTCAGATGACCCAGTCTGTTGTGATTGGTCTACTCTGCTCTGATTGGTCAGATGACCCAGTCTGTTTTGACTGGTCTACTCTGCTCTGATTGGTCAGATGGCCCAGTCTGTTGTGATTGGTCTGCTCTGCTCTTATTGGTCAGATGGCCCAGTCTGTTGTGATTGGTCTGCTCTGCTCTTATTGGTCAGATGACCCAGTCTGTTGTGATTGGTCTACTCTGCTCTGATTGGTCAGATGACCCAGTCTGTTGTGATTGGTCTGCTCTGCTCTGATTGGTCAGATGACCCAGTCTGTTTTGACTGGTCTACTCTGCTCTGATTGGTCAGATGGCCCAGTCTGTTGTGATTGGTCTGCTCTGCTCTTATTGGTCAGATGGCCCAGTCTGTTGTGATTGGTCTGCTCTGCTCTTATTGGTCAGATGACCCAGTCTGTTGTGATTGGTCTGCTCTGCTCTGATTGGTCAGATGACCCAGTCTGTTGTGATTGGTCTACTCTGCTCTGATTGGTCAGATGACCCAGTCTGTTTTGACTGGTCTACTCTGCTCTGATTGGTCAGATGGCCCAGTCTGTTGTGATTGGTCTGCTCTGCTCTTATTGGTCAGATGGCCCAGTCTGTTGTGATTGGTCTACTCTGCTCTGATTGGTCAGATGACCCAGTCTGTTGTGATTGGTCTACTCTGCTCTGATTGGTCAGATGACCCAGTCTGTTGTGATTGGTCTGCTCTGCTCTGATTGGTCAGATGACCCAGTCTGTTGTGATTGGTCTGCTCTGCTCTGATTGGTCAGATGACCCAGTCTGTTGCTGGTCAATGACCCAGTCTGTTGTGATTGGTCTACTCTGCTCTGATTGGTCAGATGACCCAGTCTGTTTTGACTGGTCTACTCTGCTCTGATTGGTCAGATGGCCCAGTCTGTTGTGATTGGTCTACTCTGCTCTGATTAGTCAGATGGCCCAGTCTGTTGTGATTGGTCTGCTCTGCTCTTATTGGTCAGATGGCCCAGTCTGTTGTGATTGGTCTACTCTGCTCTGATTGGTCAGATGACCCAGTCTGTTTTGACTGGTCTACTCTGCTCTGATTGGTCAGATGGCCCAGTCTGTTGTGATTGGTCTGCTTTGCTCTTATTGGTCAGATGGCCCAGTCTGTTGTGATTGGTCTACTCTGCTCTGATTGGTCAGATGGCCCAGTCTGTTGTGATTGGTCTGCTCTGCTCTTATTGGTCAGATAGCCCAGTCTGTTAATTGGTCGACCGCTTACTGCGCGTATTGGAAACCAAATGGCCATTACTATTTCTAAATTTCAGCTCCAGCTCTTCCTCAGCATTTAATATATAGTGATACAAACAGTAACGTTGGCGTTGGTTTTACTGTATCAGTCTCATCCTGGAAGTGCGTCAAACTGAATTTGCTTTGGCAGCTAAAAACAGTGTCTTCTCAACATGTCAACAAGACGAACTAAACTCTTTCAGTCTCAGCTACAACTACAGTGTTTTTGAGGGTCAAAGTAGACAGTGTTCGCGGCCAGCCAATCGAGACCATTGGCTGGCATGATGCAAACTTACGTAGGCTTGAGCAGCAAGTAAGACTTGAATTACTGAAGACTCATTTCAGGCTGTCTTGCCTTAAGATAATTCCTGACATTGCGCATACCTATAGACTAAACACATAATATGCATGTGCGCGCCATCACCGTTTTCACAGATTCACATTTTTGAAGTTTACACGGAGATGATAACGTTTTTCAAAGTTTGCGTTCTCGAGCCACCAAACTACGGTGGCCGAGAGAGCTCAACGCGCTGCAACTGAAGAAAACACATGCAAATAGAAAAAACACCCGCAAATTAAGAAAACATCTTCATCAGTTTCACAACACATGTGTGCTCCAAATACTCACAACACAACCAAATACAGAAACGCGCTGCAAATAGAACAGAACACAACGGAAATGTTTCCGGGGAACCCAATAAGTGACGGACCCGACTGGGATGTGCTTACAGCTGTCTACTTTTATTATTATTTATTTATTTGCAAAACATACAGAGATGACACGTTTATGACATACAACTTTGTATACAATATACAAAATGTATTTACAATAAGTTCAATGTCATAAGAATACTAAAAAGAACAATGAGCTGAAGACTAAAATAAATAAATAAATAAATAAAGATAGAGAAAAAGAACATGAGGGAAATACATTATACATCAGTTACATTGTACACATTTTGTCATGTTATGTTAAAATAAGTTTGATAAGAAATGTTAGAATGCAGCTAGGGTCCAAATATGAGACGGCAAGTTTTAAAGTTGAGACACTCACACACAGATATAACGCATATTTTAAAAACTTTGTTGTATAAAATGTATATTTATTTGCAACAGTTATGTTAACAGCAATAATACTATATTTTCTGGTAAGACAGCTATTCAGCTGATGGACACGCGCTGCGTTGTCATGGGAACATCCCAGGTGAAAATAATGAGGAAATTACGTTGTCTTTTGTTGCTCCCTTCATCAACATAATGGCACACAAGTGCCCCGCTCCCTTCAAAGTGCCCAATTCAAGGGCTCTGCCGTCTTCCCTTTTAAAGGACAACTCCAGTAAAAAATGAACCTAGGGGTAATTAACACATGGTTACTGAGTCAATCGTTCCTTGGGATGCGTTTTCATGAAAATCGAATGTAAAGAGTTTTATCTTTAAAACTAATCCGAACGCCGTGTTACGTTAGATTTCACAAACGTAATTCCTATCAACAAGCTCACTTAGCACGGCGTTCGTGACTCGATTAGTCGAGACTGTTTTCCAAGATGACGCCTGCCTGTAAACGCGTAATGTACTGTCTTTATAAACTATCTTCTTATTAAACTGTCTGTACACTAACAAAGTTCTCAATGCTTCGGTTTGCATGTAGGGACCCTCATTATGTTACCGTGTTAGTGTGAGGCTATTTTGAGCCTTGTTAGTGGTATTAACTAGCGATTTACTTTTACTTACTCTGTGCCCCATATACTAGTGTTATGAGCTAATCTGTTTTTAAAGATAAAACTCTTTACATTCGATTTTCATGAAAACGCATCCCAAGGAACGATCGACTCAGTAACCATGTGTTAATTACCCCTAGGTTCATTTTTCACTGGAGTTGTCCTTTAAGAGAGTAGGGCATAGGTAAAGCTCACGAGCAATCATAGATCTATGACGAGCAATAAACACGTCCCAGCCGTCCGTCCGTCACTTATTGGGTTCCCCGGAAACATTTCCGTTGTGTTCTGTCCTATTTGCAGTGCGTTTCTGTATTTGTTTGTGTTGTGAACTTTTGCAGCGCGTTTCTGTATTTGGTTGTGTTGTGAGTATTTGGAGCACACA
The DNA here is from genome assembly GCA_022829085.1 of Abramis brama. NCBI lineage: Eukaryota > Metazoa > Chordata > Actinopteri > Cypriniformes > Leuciscidae > Abramis > Abramis brama. The sequence goes on from CM040767.1 coordinate 47,915,249, forward strand.
TGTGTTGTGAAACTGATGAAGATGTTTTCTTAATTTGCGGGTGTTTTTTCTATTTGCATGTGTTTTCTTCAGTTGCAGCGCGTTGAGCTCTCTCGGCCACCGTACCAAACACTGTTGCCGTGCAAATGAACGGCCAGAACACATTAAAAGTTTTCTGTTTTCAGTTAGAATGGTGTCGTGTTAGCGGACGCTAAGTTAATAACTAATGATCTTTGCAACAGAAATGAATCAATCAAAACTAACTTTAGCTGGACAATAACTTTATTCTAGAGCTGCTGTAAAGCCAAAACAATCTCTGTTACTGTAATTTCCTATTATCACTGTAAAGCAGCTTTGAAACAATCTATATTGTTAAAAGCGCTATATAAATGAAGGTGACTTGACTTGACATTGTGGATGTGTGAGTTAACAGTTACCTCTTTAAAACACTGCAGGTGAACCGCGCTCTCCAAAAACTCCCGCATGCTTTGAGACTTATGACTCAGAAACGTCTCGTTGCAGAACACAACCGGCCCTTCCTTCAAAGTAAGAGAGAGAGAGGAGCATTGAAGAGAGCATTTATAAACCTGATGCTAATGTTTATGTAAACGAGCGTCACTCACGGCAGACGACTGTAAGGCATCCCTGTATCCGCCGAACAGCAGAGCCTGCGCGCGGAGGAATGCGTGCGCGACCCCTGACCCCGCCGACGCCGCCTGTCTCTTCAGCCTGACCTTCAGTCCCGCCACCTGCAGAAACAGTGTTTGCTGTAAACCTTCAGCCGCTGCGCGTCAGAGGCCTGCGAGCACGAGCAAACGAGTCTCACCACGTCGGCCGGGATCTTCTTCAGGTCCTCGTGGGGCGACTCCAGTGTGTTGGTGTCAACGTTTAGTATGACCACGTCCTCCAGAGCTCGACTCTTGACTCTCTGTCGCACCGAAACACACAGAAGGAACCGTAATGTGAGTGTTTATGCGACACAGACTGTGAGAGAAGACGATGAATGAGGGAATCGTCGTACCTCTGCCAGGCTGGAGTGGATTCCAATGAGGTACGGCATCGGTGCGCTGAAAAACGAAGGTGAGGTAGAATTAGGTGGAGGATGTGGTACTATTATTAGTTAATACTGATATTATAGGCAGTATATTAGGCCCCCTGGTTGACAAACACTGCTTTCTTCTCTTTTTTGTTTTTGTTTGTTTTTTAATGTAACTCAAATTCAGTTTCTTTTAAATGTGCTATATAAATACATTTTGATTTGATGGTTGTGTGTGTACATGTTTTTCTATCCCGGTGGGGACTTAAACCTGGATGCACACAGACTCATGGGGGTCTCGTGTCACTGTGGCCTTTTTATGTAAAAATGCAGAAAGTTTTGTGTGATGGGTGGTTTAGGGGTTTGTGTGTGTGTGTGTGTCTGTGTGTGTGTCTGTGTCTCATACCAGCAGTAGTCCAGCAGATGAGGTGGCAGCACTGGAATGAAGATGTGCTGCCAGTACATGGGGAAGAGCATCCCGTTACACGCGTGTATGCAGGCCGTGAGCTGAACACACACAAAAGTTTTAAGTTTTAGTTTTAATGTTTAATGAAAGGCATGTCCTGACTAGAGCCAACACAATTAGTGTCTAGCATCAAGTGACACTTCTGCCTTAAATTAAAGAAATAACATTCTCAGGCAACCTGAAGATGTTTAATTGGTTTTTGGAATATAAATAGAAACCAAACAATATGCTGCAGCTGGTTGGGACAAAAACTGAGATTTTGTATGTGTGTGTAGATTCTTTGTCTCACGCCTGGTTAGGTGTTAAGGCGTTTTTACACTTGGGTTTCTCATGAGGAATATGACCATATGACCATTTTACAGTTTGTAGGGATGATATGTAGAAAGCTGCAAAGCTGAAAGTGAAAATCAGGCACACGGTTCTCATGCGATTCCCAAATGGTAATAAAGCAATCCGACATCATTTGTGGAAGATGACTTTTATAGTACAGTAGTATAGTATACACTTGAAATAGTGGACAGGATGCATGGACATCTTTTGTTTTTTGTTATTTAAATCAGTTTTAATCAGTCACTGAGAAAAGAGTCGCATTAAAATTCTTTGAAATTCTTATTTTGTGTTCTGTGGAAAAACAGCATTCCAGCAAACAAAAATGAATTTATGAATTTTTGTTTTCCTAACATTCTTAAGTTATGAAAACGTTGTTTTTGAATGTTGCTCTCAACTTTCGAAACATCTAGTTTTTTAATTAAATGTTAAAAAAATATATATATATATTGGTTATTCAAACATTAAGAGAACATTCCATTTTGCAAACATTATAGAAATGTTACTTTTGAATGTTCTCAGAACGTTCTGAAACAAAAACATTTATCATGGATATTCATATAATTTTTTTCTGAAACATTTTAGTTTTTTTGTTTTGTTTGTTTTTTTAAATGTTACATTGATTATTACTATAAATATCCATGATAAATAATGTTTTTGTGCCAACTTTGAATAAATGTTCTATTACTATGTGTTACTGGAAGAAAGTTTGTTCATAACTTTGATAAAACCTTCCCCAGAACATTAGCCAAAGTAACAAGACCATTTATTGTTAACTGGGGATACGGGTTGAAACAACATGAGGGTGAAGGATGTTTTTCAGTGAACTATTCCTTTGTTTCACATGAATATTTATGCATTTTGGTGTCCAAAAGCGAATTACATTGCAGTCAAATTATGCATTTCAGTACATGCATTCCCTGGGAACTGAACCCATGACCTTGAGCACTATATACAGTGAGGAAAATAAGTATTTGAACACCCTGCTATTTTGAAAGTTCTCCCACTTAGAAATCATGGAGGGGTCTGAAATTGTCATCGTAGGTGCATGTCCACTGTGAGAGACATAATCTAAAAAAAAAAATCCAGAAATCACAATGTATGATTTTTTAACTATTTATTTGTATGATACAGCTGCAAATAAGTATTTGAACACCTGAGAAAATCAATGTTAATATTTGGTACAGTAGCCTTTGTTTGCAATTACAGAGGTCAAACGTTTCCTGTAGTTTTTCACCAGGTTTGCACACACTGCAGGAGGGATTTTGGCCCACTCCTCCACACAGATCTTCTCTACATCAGTCAGGTTTCTGGGCTTTCGCTGAGAAACACGGAGTTTGAGCTCCCTCCAAAGATTCTCTATTGGGTTTAGGTCTGGAGACTGGCTAGGCCACGCCAGAACCTTGATATGCTTCTTACAGAGCCACTCCTTGGTTATCCTGGCTGTGTGCTTCGGGTCATTGTCATGTTGGAAGACCCAGCCTCGGCCCATCTTCAATGCTCTAACTGAGGGAAGGAGGTTGTTCCCCAAAATCTCGCAATACATGGCCCCGGTCATCCTCTCCTTAATACAGTGCAGTCGCCCTGTCCCATGTGCAGAAAAACACCCCCAAAGCATGATGCTACCACCCCCATGCTTCACAGTAGGGATGGTGTTCTTGGGATGGTACTCATCATTCTTCTTCCTCCAAACACGTTTAGTGGAATTATGACCAAAAAGTTCTATTTTGGTCTCATCTGACCACATGACTTTCTCCCATGACTCCTCTGGATCATCCAAATGGTCATTGGCAAACTTAAGGCGGGCCTTGACATGTGCTGGTTTAAGCAGGGGAACCTTCCGTGCCATGCATGATTTCAAACCATGACGTCTTAGTGTATTACCAACAGTAACCTTGGAAACGGTGGTCCCAGCTCTTTTCAGGTCATTGACCAGCTCCTCCCGTGTAGTTCTGGGCTGATTTCTCACCTTTCTTAGGATCATTGAGACCCCACGAGGTGAGATCTTGCATGGAGCCCCAGTCCGAGGGAGATTGACAGTCATGTTTAGCTTCTTCCATTTTCTAATGATTGCTCCAACAGTGGACCTTTTCTCACCAAGCTGCTTGGCAATTTCCCCGTAGCCCTTTCCAGCCTTGTGGAGGTGTACAATTTTGTCTCTAGTGTCTTTGGACAGCTCTTTGGTCTTGGCCATGTTAGTAGTTGGATTCTTACTGATTGTATGGGGTGGACAGGTGTCTTTATGCAGCTAACGACCTCAAACAGGTGCATCTAATTTAGGATAATAAATGGAGTGGAGGTGGACATTTTAAAGGCAGACTAACAGGTCTTTGAGGGTCAGAATTCTAGCTGATAGACAGGTGTTCAAATACTTATTTGCAGCTGTATCATACAAATAAATGGTTAAAATGTCTCTCACAGTGGACATGCACCTACGATGACAATTTCAGACCCCTCCATGATTTCCAAGTGGGAGAACTTGCAAAATAGCAGGGTGTTCAAATACTTATTTTCCTCACTGTATTCTACAAAACGGCATACAATAGTGCACAAGTATGTGAATAGGGACACACTTTTGGTGTCGCTAGCGCCATGCTCTTCTGTTTTCATGTTAAGTTTTAGTAGCCGAAGCGAATCAAGGCACTAAAGCGTCTCCACTGAACTCACCGTGCTGAGTTTACTGCAGTAAATGAGGATTCGTCTCTCGAACAACATGCTGGCGAAGAGCTGGAGGAGATTCCCCACATCCACCGCCACCACCAGCTCCGTCAGGTTCCTCTGATACACACACACACACACACACACACACACACAGACACACACACACACACACACACACACACACAAGCTTATAAGAACCGAGAAATGACCAGGCAGTTAAAATCCACACATTATTGAAATCATAGAATAGAAACGATGGGGGAAAACTCACACTCTCTGGAATTGAGGGCAAGGCTTTGGGATCCGGCGCGATAAAGTACGGGATCTGATGCAGAGGAACAATATTTTACAAAAGTGCCAAACTAAATTGCATGTTTGGTTAGCAGCTACCACACGATAGTCGTTCGGCTTTCGAGTTAGTCTGCCTCAAGGGTGTGATTAATTTTGTGATAAATTTGAGTTCTAGTTAGTGTTTTAGTTAAGCATTGGTCCATTTCCTGGTTAGTTTCAGATGCTGGATTAGGTCAATCCCGTATTACGGCATGCATTAGGATTTATTAGACGCTGGAGTGAAGGTTTAGTCCGGTCGGCTGGCTGTACAGCGGATCAGGGACTCACCCCCTCTGACTCCTCCCCTTTAGGGGCGTGTCCACAGATGCCAGGCATCTTCCTTCCGATCATTAGCTTCCCTCCCTCAGTGAAGAACAAACGACCCTGATTGTGATGTCACACGTGATGTCATAAACGGAACTTCCAGCAGCCAATCGGCACTTACCATCTGCAGCGTGATGGAGCCGTTCGCCGGTGGGACGGGGTGCTTGTAGAGAACCGAGAGCAGCTCTTTCATCTCATTGGTCTGCCAGGGTGTGCAAATCAACAAAACGGCTTTAGATGCATTAACGGTCAAAAATTAGGAACCATTTGGAAAATGTTTGGAAAAAATTAGGTTGGCTGCATGTATTTATATTTATGCATATATTGAAAATACAGTAAAACGGTAATATTGTGCTATATTATTACCATTTAAAATAACATTTTTCTCATTTTAAAATGACAAGAAAAAAGTATCAGATGAAAAAGAAAAAAAAAGTATCGGTTTCCACAAAAATATTAAGCAACAAAAACTGTTTTAACCTTTGATACCATTATTAAGCATTTAAAACCAATAATAATTGAGCTTCAAATCAGGATATTATTACAGAAGGATCTCGTGAAACTGAAGACTGGAGTAATGATGCTAAAAAATCAGCTTTGATCACGGTTGATTATTTATTAATCACAAATAAATTACACTTTAACACATTATTCACATAGAAAACAGCTATTTTACATTGTCATAATATTTCACAAAATTAGAGTTTTACTGTAGTTCTGGTCAAATAAATGCAGCTTTTGGTGAGCAGAAGAGACTTTATCAAGATCTACTTGAACTAGATCTTAATTATTCCAAACTTTTTAGTGCATAAACCGCTTTTTTAAACTTAGATCATCAGGAGGACATTTAAACCTCACCTGTCCTTTCGTCGAGTAGTCAGCTAGGTTATTCAGAAGTTTGTAGAAGACCTCATACCATGGCAAATAGCTGAGAGAGAAAGAAATCACACTGCTAAGTCTGTTTTGTATGTACTTATTATGAGTAACTTAAAGCAGATCATAACTCTAACCTTCACCATTTATTGCACATATATGAGTCTAACGAGACATGAAAACTGGCCTAGGTGAACGTGTTTAGCCAACAGCCATGAGAATCAGACTGTTAATCATTAAAAGGGGCTTCATCGATGAGAATGAGTCCTCAGTCGTGTGCACTGTGAGTGAAACGATCTGTTTTTCAGTGTGTTTTGCGTGTGTGAGACCTGAGGATGCAGAAGCAGGTCTGAGAGCTGGACGTGAGTCTGCAGAAACCGAAGCGCTGACATCCCTCCAGATCCGTCAAGACGAAGGTGAAGTGCTGCACGGCAACAGTGTCCTTCGCCCTGGCAAACCAACGGTCAATCCGTCATAAAAGGTAAAAGACTGGCGTGTGCATTACTATATTCAATAATGATAATGACTGATTTTCACCTCTCTATGTCATAAGGGAAGCAGAAGCGAGGCAAGGACTGCAGAGACTCCTGTGTGAGAACAGCAGATGTATTATCAACCACTTTTACACACTCAATTTCTGAGTTCAAGAATCCAGAGACTGCATCATGAAATGTGGGTGTTTAAAGCCAGATTGTGAGTTTGCAGTGGATCTGAGGAAACTTTTGGACCAGACGTGGAGGCTAAAAGTAAAATTACCCAGTAAGGCCTGTTTAGTTTAAAATCTATCTTCATTTTTTCTATTATTGGTGTAATCTCTATTATATTAATGTTAATAGTCGTTAAAATACTTTTCACTGCTGTCTACAGTTTAGAAAGGCTAAAACAATTACTAAGTATACATTGTTTATATACTGTATATGAATATAATGTGTATATATATTTGCATGTGTATATATATGTTGCAGAGTTGGAACAAGTTTGTTATATTTTGAGGAAAGATGATAATGTCAGCTGAATCATGAAAAATAAGACTTGGAACATGTTTTAAGAGGTAAATAGGGTAAATTCTGAAATTTTATCAATTATAAAATTGATTATATAGCTGCACAATATATTATTACATTTTATTTTCTGCAGTTCTGCATTATTTACGCATTTTTTTAATTTATGCAGTATTTGTTATTTATTAATATTTCCCCAATTCTTAAAACGTAGCTATTATATCCTTAGCCGCTTTCCGACCAAGTAGTTACAGGAACTTAGTTCTAGGAACTGTCCACTTCTAAACAGTTCTAAGAACTACTCTCCCCCAAACTCGGTTTTGCTGTTTGCTTTCGCACTGGCCAAGTGGTCATAGGAACTGGTAGGAGGGGTAAGTGACGCAAGCACGGTGACTTTTATTTTGACGGCGCGACGGACCTTTATTTTGGCGGCGCTGAGAACGCCAGAGCAAACAATGCTCGCATTCTCTGTGTTTATTAGTTAGCGATCTGTCTAACAGTACTGTTTAATATGTTATTAGGTAGAACTGTTATAGAAAGTAGACAGTATATGAAAAAAAGGTTATTAGCCTATGCCGTGTGGTTGACGTCCAGTGTTGCTAGCTGGGCAGATAAACATAATCATGTTTGACTTGGTCCCCTCAAAGTTGCGTTGGATTTTCTCTTCAGCATAAAGGTTTAGAGACCCATCTATCACTGTTTTCCATGTTTTATAGTTAGTTTATGGAGTAAATATATAGGCTATAATCTGTGTGTTTACATTCTAGCTGTTTTAAAAATGGCGGGTGCTGGTGCTCCGCGTGCGTTCGGTCAATCAGCGTACACTAACGTCACGGGTAGTTCAGTGCTGGTTTAGACCCTACTCTGAAGTAGGACCTAAATTAGTTCCTCCAAATGGAGTTCCTAGAACTAAAATCGTTCCTAGTTCCTGCGGTGCGAACACGCCGACATCCGGGTACTTTAGCCAATAGTTCTAGGAACTGTGAAAAGGTTCCTCCGGTCGGAAAGCGGCTATAGTGAGAGGTGCATTATTAATATGCATTTATTTTTGTATGCAGTGTTTTTTAATGTAATATAACTGTCCCTTATTTTAAAACTTTGCTATTACATAAATGGTAAGTAAAAAAAAACTAAAAAAAAAACTAGTTAAACAGTTATATTAATGGAAATAAAATAAATTAATAAAAATAAATGGTAACACTTTAGTTTAGGGTGCAATTCTCACTATTATCTAGTTGCTTTTTAGGATGCATTAGGATGCATATTACTATGATATTAGCTGTTTATTAGTACTTACTTATAAAGCACATATTAATGGCTTATTCTGCGTGACCATATTCTACATCCCTCAATCCTACACAACACCTAAACTTAACAACTACCTTTCTAGCTATTAATAAGCAGCAAGAGTCATAGTTAATAGTGAGAATTGGATAATCTAAAGTGTGACCAGATAAATAAATAAAAACCAGAAGGAATGAACCACAGTGATCGCGAGGACTAACCTCATCATTAAAGTCTTCAGGGAACTGAAACAGCACACCAGGATCTACACAAACAGAAAGAAAACACACACACACACACACACGCGCGCGGGTCAGGCACATCAGTTCATTTCTCGACTAGAGGATGTGGTTAAAGTCAGGTCAAAGTTATCCACAGAGAGCAACCAGACCAGTTGAGCCAGACCTCATCTCTCTCTTTAACCCTGTTAGCGGACGACACAGCATACTAACTAGTTCCCCTGCTTTTCTCTCTCTGACGAGTGTGTATCAGGCCCGGGTGTGTGGTTTTTCTGGTTCAGTCATGTGACAGGAAGAGCCACTCTCAGAAAAGACAGGCTTCTGTGTGCATGTGTGTGTTTATTGCATCAGTTATTCCGTGCATGTGTGTGTGTGTGATACCCACCTTTATCTCTGGCGATTGGACATGAGGCTTGAAAGCACCAGTAGAACGTTTTATCAGGGTTTTCTCTGAGAACAACAAAACCATGAGAAAAAAATAGTCATCATAACAAAACAACCATTGAAATCACAGTAGAAAAAACATTACAGTTCTGACGTGAAACGCAAACGCTGTGAGAATGACCTGAACGACTCTGAATGGGGTCGTATCTTCTGTTAATTCTTCTCATAAACTCTTATTGTAAAGCTTGAGGCGAGGAGCAGGATGTGGTCGACTGCTAAATTAGTAGAAGCACATCAACAGAACATACTCCTGACTGAACATTTCAGCCGGTCTTAACCACATTCATGCGGATACAATGATCCTAACAGCATGTTTGTGGCATTGCATTAATTGCAAAATTATCAGTCAATTCGAGAAATGTTCCGATTTTTATGTACGACTTTTAATGGCGGATCAGAGCAAAATTTTAGGAAAATCTGAGAAGGAAAAGTGTCCATTTGCGATTGAGATAATAGAGATGATATTAATATAATAGTTCATGTGAATTTCAAGACCTGTGCAAAACTGAAAAGTGCAAACACACCTAACGGATTTCCGACACGGTGAGACTTCAGCAACGATGAAGAAAAGTGGCGCTTCAGCATTTCAGTGCACACACACATACTTTTTATGGTGTTGTCTAATGCAATGACATTCACACATATTTTAGTGTGAATTAAAGCGGTTTTGAGGCCGCTGTGCATTTTCTTTTCTTTTCTTTTCGCAAGGCAGCTTGAAATGAAATGAAATGAGGGATGGAGAGCTGATGAACATCTGCATCTCGGAGGACACCTGTCCAAACTCTCCGTCTGCAGATCTCATCTCGACATCTGCTCTGGCGTTAAGAGTTTATTCTCTGAGTCGTGATGGAAAGCCTCACGTCCGAGAACGACAGAGTGAGGAAGAGGAAGTAAGCAGGAGACCGCAATGTGAGCAAACAGAGAAATCGAGAGGCAAACGGAGAGAATCTTACTTTATCCTGGAGCCCATGATGCTCTTGTGTGTCGGGGCCCATTCAGGGTGTTCGGGGCCGGCAGCGGACCGAAGTCATTAGATCCTTAATTAACATGCATCGACACACACACACTTCTGCACACACACATCCTCACATCAAACAGCCGATTCCGCCGACAAGCACTCAACTCAAGACAGCACTTCCTGATCTGTGTGTGTGTGTGTGTGTGTGTGTGTGTGTGTGTGTGTGTGTGTGTGTGTGAGAGAGAGAGACCTACATGACGTCTGCCGGTCTATTGACTATAATATTATAATCCCATATTCTCAATAAGAACTAGAGTATTTTGCTCTCTGGTAGATCGAGTCTCATCTTTAGGTTGAATCACTTCAGAAAGCCATTCATTTTACTTGGACTATTTCAAAATGCTCACTTATGTAACATTTTATGCACTTTTATTATGTTAAATGCTTTGTATGTGGTTTTATTTTATAGTGTTGTTGTTATACCTTTATAATATGTGTTCATTCATATAGGATAAACTCACACTTTCACCTAGTGATGATTGAAGACATAAACACATGGAAGAGGAAATACAAGAATGGACTTCCTCTATTGTAGCACTGCTGTTTTGCTCTCATCATTTCTCATGTGTTTGCGCTCTCTCTCTCTCTCTCTCTCTCTCTCTCTCTTACACACTCACACACACACACACACACACACGGAAGGGTGATCAATATGGATGTGCTGAGCAAACAGGTAACTTTGTCCTATTTACACAGACACACTTTCTCACACACACACTATTCTGACAGTTCAGTTGACTAATATTGTCATTGAATTGAAGCACATCCGAGTTCTTGGTACCAGTTTATTAGTGCACTGCACACTGGTTCCCTCTAGTGTTCAGTGGAGGAACAGCATGACAATTTGGTTTTGGAAACAGTAAAGAACTGAAGGAGTGTAAAATTTGATTTTGGAGTAATATTGGTAACACTTTATTTTACAGTCCTATTCCCCATGTATACTATGTACTTAATATAGTGGTTGCAATAACTGGTTAATGTCTAGGTACTAACCCTGAACCTAACCTTAACCCTGTTAACCAGTAGCCTACTTTCCTCGGTACACTGTAAGTACATGAACTGTAAAATAGAGTGCAACCGTGATATTCCTAAGGACGAAAGCCCATTTTAGAATAAAAATAAATAAATAAGGTAGGCTAATTGTGATTTTATTTTTAATTGCGACAATTTTTTGTAATTGTGACTTCTTATTTGAAACCTTTTCTTCTTCTTTTTTCACAATAGCCTTCCATATTTATTTAGTGGCAGAGCCGGACAGTAACGGAGTACATTTACTATACAGTACTTAAGTACAATTTTGAGGGATCTGTACTTTACTCGAGTATCATTTTTGGGGAGAACTCATGACTTTACTCAAGTACATTTGAGAGGCAAATATTGTACTCTTTACTCCACTACATTTCTATCCATAACCGTGAGTACCCGTTACTACTTCTAAAAAAAAAAGAAAAAAAAAAAGGAAAAAAGAATAATCTCAGAAACCCTCAATTTGTTGTTTCCCTCTCAAACGTGATTGGATTGTGCAGGCGCCACTGATTGGGACAGCCTATCAGCAATCACCTTCAGCTTTCCGCCAAAGTCAACTCCATGGTCAGATTTAGATAAGAGACGAAACCATGGACGAAACAATGGATGAGGACGCAGCAGGTCCATCCCGGGAATGTGCCAAACTGTGGCCCCACCTCGCCAGACTATTTCAATTTTCTGAACAAGTTAATGATAGTTTTCGCTTCAAGTGTTTGCTGTGTTTACCAATGTAAGCACTGTGGCAGTAGTAATGCAATATTTAGAAAATGTACTCTTGATACTCAAGTACTTTTAAAAACAAGTACTTCAGTACTTTTACTTAAGTAGACATCTGACTCTAGTACTTTTACTTGTAGCCTACTTGAGTAAAATTTAGCAAGGGGTATCTGTACTTTTACTCAAGTAATGAAGCTGTGTACTCTATCCGCCTATGATTAGTGGGAACCAGATATCATTAAATCTAAATGGGTCTATTAACGCCATCTTGTCTCGTCATTCATTTACAATGAATCAGGTAGGCTAAATAATAGGCTATGTTTTCCAATGCAAAACGGCTAAATTTGACCAAAGAAAGTCTAATACTTTTAATAATTTGGTAGAACTTTCAGTCATTTAACATTTCTGTCGTCAAAGTTGTCAAATATTGAATCTTTAGCTACTTCTTACCCAGGGTTCGAAATGACTTAGGACTCTTGGGGGGTCCCCTAAAATTTAATTATTAAATGATTAAAAATTCTGAAGACTACCTTGCTACACTATATACTGTAGGCAAAATTATATGGACCAATGTTGAAGGTGGGATAATGGTCTTGGGATGTTTTTCATGGTTTGGGCTAGGCCCAGTATTGTAGTGGTGTCTGGAGAAGTGGCTATAATCCAACAGGTAAACCTCTAACTCTGGAGCAACAAAGTTACAAGTTCTTTTTCCTCTTTTTCTCTCCATGATGCAGGATTCTAAGAAAAATAATATTAGCTTCCTAGATAGCTTACCAAGCTCTCATGTATATACTCATTCATGCTCAAATCACATTCACTTTAATCAACTCACAGACTTGAATTAAGTCCTGGTTATCTTTCGTAATCACTGACTGGACACGTAGGTTGTTATGCTAGCTTTGAATAACTAGTCTAGCTGATAGGTCTGCTATGGAAGCTTGTTTCAACCACAGAATAAAACATTTTAAAAGATAATTGCGACTTTTTATCTTACAATTATATATGGGGTGAACCAGCGTTTATTGGAAGAAAAATGCACTTCTCACCTACAGGAGAGAAAGATTGCATGCATTCAGATCCATAAACAGTATGATAAATACATACTGTAATGAATTATAGCAAAAATTTAAAGATGGTGAACCTTTAGGCCCCAATGTTATAAAGTCAGAATTCTGACTTTTTTCTCGCAATTGCGACTTTAGGCTATATCACGCAATTCTGACTTTATAATAATTGCGAGTTTATATCTCTCAATTCTGACATCTTTTCTCAGAATTGTGAGATATAAACTAACAACTGTGATATATAAAGTCCAATTCAATTCTAAGGGAAAAAAAGACGGACTTTTTTTCAGAATAGTTTATCTCACAATTCTGACATAACACGCAATTGCGACTTTATATCTCCCAATTGCGTATTATAAAGTCAGAATTGCGAGATATAAACATGCAATTCTGAGAAAAAAAGTCAGAATTTCAAGTAGCCTACTATATTTCTCGCAATTGCGAGTTTATATCTCATAATTCTGACTTTATGACTTTATATTACGCAATTTTGACTTAACACACAATTGCGACTTTATATCACGCAATTCTGACTTAATAACCTGCAACTGCTACTTTATAATATCATGTAAATTCTGAGATAAAAAGTCATAATAGTGAGATGTAAACTCGCAATTGTGAGGGGAAAAAAAGTCAGAATTGTGAGATTAAAAAGTCGCAATTACCTTTTTTATTTTTCACTCTGTGGCGGAATCAAGCTTCCATAGTCTGCTAGCTGGCAGATCATTTGGCTTCATACACATAACGTTACAGCTAGCAAGAAACGTTGACAAACTCTTCTAATCATTACACTGGGTATCTAGTTAGGCTAATGCAACTTTTGATATAGGAACTCGAACTCCTGATATTTTACTATAAGCAATTATGGAGATATAAACATAATCAAAGCACTTACAGAATTTTCATTCAGGATTTCACTTTGCGAGGTTTCATTTTGACGCGTTCAGCTACAGTGCGTGTCTGCGGGAGCACCACAACAACAATCTGTGACGCTGTATAGGAACTCACTCGGCTAATAGCTGCCCTGATTGCTGCCTCGCGCTAGGAAATAAATTAATTACTGTTATAAATATAAAACGTCACTAAAGACCTATAATTTTCACAATCATTTTTAATGTTAAAATATATTTGTCGGGGACCCCCCCAAAATAAATTCTTATGGGGGGTCCGGGAAAGTATTTTAAAGTATTTTTAACCATTTTATTCTCAACCCCATAACGAACAAAATTGAACTGGTTTAAAAAGTATTTTAGAAACACTTCTAAATTAATTAATTTAATTAATTTATCATTTCTTAATTTAAAAAAAAAAAAAAAAAATTAAATACTACAAAACATTTATGATCATTTTCACATTTTTATGGGACTGGAGTTAAAAAAAAAGACAAATTGTCTGTTTGGTCTCTTTTTTTTTTTTTTTTTTTACAAAAAATATTCAATTTAGATGTTTAACCAAAACCACAATTTTATTGTTTTAGTCTTTAACATGTCAGGTGGTAATCAGCAAGAAATGCCTTCATTTTTAATCATCTTCCCGATTTTTTCCCCAAAATAATAGGCTAGGTGAGAGAATAGTGTGATTGAGGTAGAAGACTGGTTTAAAAGGAGTGATTAAAACTGGTTTTAATTTTGTCTCTCATATTGTGCCCTTCTTTAGTTTCTGGGTCAACATATCTGCATGCACAACAGTGTTTCTGCTGCTGATGTGGCTGCCATTTCCGACATAGGATGATTGTCAGTGTTTAGGTGGACGTATTACATCAAATATTCTAATTATAACAGAATTATGAGTTGTCATGTCAGTATATCTTTAATGGAACCATGACCTTTTTTGTAAATCAAAATTATTCATAAATGAAGTGGAAAAAACTCAACCGTCACAAGTTTTCAACCCCGAAACAATGAAAAATATACAGATGTGATGTGGTGAGGTTTTTTTTTTTTTTTTTTTTTGCTCAAAATGGCCGCCCACTGCTCCTCCTGTAGTATAGGAGAGTAGACCATATATGGCAGCAATGAAATAAATAATTGTATATACTTATGGATTAAAATAATATTTTGAAAAATGGGGTTGAGTTGTTAAACTTGACAGTACCCTCCCTATAATACACCTCAAAATTATGAAATTACTTACCATCTTCTGCACCACTGTTAAGAGACCAGAATGATGTAATTTCTGGTAAATATATCACATATTGATGGAGCCCACATTATTGGCATGACAGACTTGAGTTTAGACTAAGGGACATAACTTTATAGTCTGTTATTTATAAAATATCTTGCATTTTTTAGAAAAAATATTTTTCACAAGAAAATAACAAATAAATACAATGTTGCCAAAAATTATAGATTAGTCACCATGCACATTTTCTTAAATATTTTCTAAGTACAAATTCAGTGAAGTGCCTCAGGGTCATGTACAATAGAAATTACATTATTTTATGATAAAACATGTTATGTATTCATTTATAATGGACAAATCAAATTGTGGAAAGCTTTTAACATTTAGTTTAGGTGAAGACCCACTTAAAAAGTCTGGGGGACTGAAATATTACAGAATCCCAGGAATGACCTACTAATAAAATCATAATGACAGTTAAATTTATTTCAAGAACGTTTGTTCTGTTAAGTCACACAGCACGACTTTTTTCAGTTTTGTCATGTCTTTATTCAGTGAATCCATGGTCATTTTAACAAAATGAGGAAAGGGCTAGAATCACAGAAGAATTGGAATCACACAAGAATTTGAATGGATTTCCTTTGCTTAACAAAACTGGACTGGGATATTTAATACTCAACATTATTATTGGACCGACTGCACTAACGCAGAGCTGGACGATGATTTTTTTTTTTTTTTGCAGAACTGCTTAATAGATGAAATGAACTAATTTAATAATTGATGATCTTTACAACAAAACTGAATCAACACTGAACAACTGAACAAGCTGAACAACAGCCGGAATGCATCATTTTCCCGTTATTACTATAAAGCTGCTTTAATACAATCTATATTGTATAAAGCGCTATATAAATTATATAAATTAAGGTGATGAGACTTGACTTGACTTGAGAGGAGATGAATCAGAAGATGGTGGACGAGATGTTGATCAGGCGGCCTCTTCTTCACCCTCCTCTTCGAACTCTCCCTCCTCGGCCGTGGCTTCCTGGTACTGCTGATACTCGGACACCAGGTCGTTCATGTTGCTCTCGGCCTCTGTGAACTCCATCTCGTCCATTCCCTCGCCAGTGTACCAGTGCAGGAAAGCCTTACGGCGAAACATGGCAGTGAACTGCTCGGAAATGCGCTTAAACAGCTCCTGGATGGCAGTGCTGTTACCGATGAAGGTTCCTGACATCTTGAGCCCGCGAGGTGGGATGTCGCAAACCGCTGTCTTCACATTGTTTGGGATCCACTCCACAAAGTAGCTGCTATTCTTGTTCTGGATGTTCAGCATCTGCTCATCCACCTCCTTCATGGACATGCGTCCACGGAAAACGACGGCCACGGTTAGGTAGCGTCCATGACGCGGGTCGCACGCGGCCATCATGTTCTTGGCGTCGAACATTTGCTGGGTGAGCTCAGGAACGGAGAGCGCGCGGTACTGCTGGCTCCCCCTGCTGGTGAGGGGAGCGAAGCCGGGCATGAAGAAGTGGAGGCGAGGGAAGGGCACCATGTTGACCGCTAGTTTGCGAAGATCAGCGTTCAACTGTCCGGGGAACCTCAGGCAGGTGGTGACGCCGCTCATGGTGGCCGAGACGAGGTGGTTAAGATCGCCGTACGTGGGCGTGGTGAGTTTAAGCGTGCGGAAGCAGATGTCGTACAGCGCCTCGTTGTCGATACAATAGGTCTCGTCTGTGTTCTCAACCAGTTGATGCACAGAGAGTGTGGCGTTATAGGGCTCGACGACCGTGTCCGACACTTTGGGAGACGGCACCACGCTGAAGGTGTTCATTATGCGGTCGGGATACTCCTCACGGATCTTGCTGATGAGAAGCGTTCCCATGCCAGAACCGGTTCCTCCTCCGAGCGAGTGTGTGAGCTGGAAGCCCTGCAGGCAGTCGCAGCTCTCAGCTTCCTTGCGAACCACGTCCATCACTGAGTCGACCAGTTCGGCGCCCTCTGTGTAATGACCCTTAGCCCAGTTATTCCCCGCTCCGCTCTGACCTACAGTACGAGCAGGACACAAAATCCATTAGCGCTTTAAGATGCAAAGTTGTTAAGGGGTTAGTTCACCTAAAAATGAAAAACTGTCACCCTTTACACACACTTAAGCTGTTCCAAACCCATTAGACTTTTATTATATTTATATGATGCACAGATTGAATTTAGGCTTTTATTCACATATAAGATCAAACGTGATGCTTAACACTACCCTGGAAATCCAGAGTTCTCGCGAGAGCACAATTTGAATTTGTTCAGCGAGTTACTCTGGCATTGAGTAATGATGCTCATTAACTATGCCCTTGTAGCTGAGCTGCACCAATCACATCGGGTTATCTGATATAGGCGGGCCAGAGGCGAGCTAAACAGATGATGACAATGCTAGTGAAAGCGCAATCACGACAGTGATTGGTCGTAGTGTTATCCAATTGCGTGCAGTGAGATTTTCAAATGCATGCTTGGTACCGCCCCTAGATTTGGCCGATTTTCATTACTCAATGCCATTTTTTTGGATTTCCAGGCTAGCGTAACACGAGAATGAACCTCATTGGTTCTTGCTAAGCTCAAACGTGCTGCGTAACACATGAGAATGAACCTCATTGGTTCTTGCTAAGCTCAAACGTGCTGCGTAACACATGAGAATGAACCTCATTGGTTCCTGCTAAGCTCAAACTTGCTGCGTAACACACAAGAATGAACCTCATTGGTTCTTGTTGAAGCTCAAACGTGCTGCGTAACACATGAGAACGAACCTCACTGGTTCTTGCTAAAGCTCAAACGTGCTGCGTAACACATGAGAATGAACCTCATTGGTTCTTGATGAAGCTCAAACGTGCTGCGCAACACGAGAATGAACCTCATTGGTTCTTGCTAAGCTCAAACGTGCTGCGTAACACATGAGAATGAACCTCATTGGTTCTTGCTAAGCTCAAACGTGCTGCGTAACACATGAGAATGAACCTCATTGGTTCTTGCTAAGCTCAAACTTGCTGCGTAACACAAGAATGAACCTCATTGGTTCTTGTTGAAGCTCAAACGTGCTGCGTAACACATGAGAACGAACCTCACTGGTTCTTGCTAAAGCTCAAACGTGCTGCGTAACACATGAGAATTAACCTCATTGGTTCTTGATGAAGCTCAAACGTGCTGCGTAACACGAGAATGAACCTCACTGGTTCTTGCTAAAGCTCAAACGTGCTGCGTAACACGAGAATGAACCTCATTGGTTCTTGCTAAAGCTCAAACGTGCTGCGTAACACGAGAATGAACCTCATTGGTTCTTGATGAAGCTCAAACGTGCTGCGTAACACGAGAACGAACCTCACTGGTTCTTGCTAAAGCTCAAACGTGCTGCATAACACACGAGAATGAACCTCATTGGTTCTTGATGAAGCTCAAACGTGCTGCGTAACACGAGAATGAACCTCACTGGTTCTTGCTAAAGCTCAAACGTGCTGCATAACACATGAGAATGAACCTCATTGGTTCTTGATGAAGCTCAAACGTGCTGCGTAACACGAGAACGAACCTCACTGGTTCTTGCTAAAGCTCAAACGTGCTGCATAACACATGAGAATGAACCTCATTGGTTCTTGATGAAGCTCAAACGTGCTGCGTAACACGAGAATGAACCTCATTGGTTCTTGATGAAGCTCAAACGTGCTGCGTAACACGAGAACGAACCTCACTGGTTCTTGCTAAAGCTCAAACGTGCTGCATAACACATGAGAATGAACCTCATTGGTTCTTGATGAAGCTCAAACGTGCTGCGTAACACGAGAATGAACCTCACTGGTTCTTGCTAAAGCTCAAACGTGCTGCGTAACACGAGAATGAACCTCATTGGTTCTTGATGAAGCTCAAACGTGCTGCGTAACACGAGAATGAACCTCACTGGTTCTTGCTAAAGCTCAAACGTGCTGCGTAACACGAGAATGAACCTCATTGGTTCTTGATGAAGCTCAAACGTACTGCGTAACACGAGAATGAACCTCATTGGTTCTTGCTAAAGCTCAAACGTGCTGCGTAACACGAGAATGAACCTCATTGGTTCTTGCTAAAGCTCAAACGTGCTGCGTAACACATGAGAATGAACCTCATTGGTTCTTGCTAAAGCTCAAACATGTTACACAGCACGTGTAATACGAGACAATGAGCCTCATTGGTTCATGTGAAACTCAAACGTGCTGCGCAACACAAGAATGAACCTCATTGGTTCTTGCACGTGAAGCAAACATGTTTGAGCTTCCGTTTACCACACAACTGCTGTGAGAGTTGATCAATGTTGAAATATGTGAATAAAAGCCTAAATTCAATCATGCTAGTGAAATCCACACAGGCAGGAGCGGTGCAATCAAAAAACACTGGGTCTCAAAGTCACAGAGAATAGAAAATGCTAAAAACTGGGTTTTTTTGTACCTTCATTCTAATGTTGATCAATCTAAATGATTTTAAATTAGCTTGTCAGTGGGTACTAATTAGCATAATACAATAGAAATGTATAAACTATAATAAAAATGACAAGAAAAACTCAATTAATCAAATACAACATTTTCGTTTATAAGGCCATTCTGTGAGTCTGTGATTTTATCTTTCATTAAAAATAAATTTAAAAGGATACTCATGTGGTTCCAAATCTGTATGATATTCTTTCTTGTGCAGAACATATTTATGCTAATATATTATAATATATTTCAGGGTAAAAAAAAAACACTGGACCCCACTGACTTTCATTGTATTTTTCAAAATCTTCACTAGTGTTTCACCGAATAAAAAAGTCATAAATAGTAAACTAATAGTAAAGTAAAGGCAATAATATAATTTTAATTTTCACTATAAAAATGTCTGCACGGGTTTCATTGAAAAATATGAGACCCGTATCTGAGGTATCTTTAACATTCAGAAGTGAATCACTGTATAACAACAAAAAAAACCACTTAATCAGATGTGTGTGCATACAATGATATAAGAGAGTGGAGGGTGTTTATATACCAAAAACAAAGTTGTCAGGTCTGAATATCTGTCCAAAAGGCCCGGAGCGGACAGAGTCCATGGTTCCAGGCTCGAGATCCACAAGGATGGCACGAGGGACATACTTTCCCCCTGAGAAAACAGACAACCAAAGAATGCACCTCAAACATTAGGACTGTAGGCTAGTTGTTTGTATGGAGATTGTGTGCCTACAATTTAGGATTAATTGTAATAAAATAAAACATTTAGTATAAGGTGGGAGTGTGTCTGTGATATGCAAGGGCCCTTAAATTGGTCAATCCAGGAATCAGACATTTGACATTCCCATTGGTAAACGGTGGTTATGTGCTTACCAGAGGCTTCGTTGTAGTAAACACTGATTCGGTCCAGCTGCAGGTCACTGTCTCCATGATAGCTGCCGGTGGGGTCAATGCCGTGCTCGTCACTGATCACCTCCCAGAACTGAGCGAGAGAGAGAGAGAGAGAGAGAAAAAAAAAAAAATGGAAGCCATGAAGAATCACTGGTGCTGTGTAATAAGCCCAGGGCTAGTGGTCACACTGGGAAGCTGTCTCAAAAACTATATCACATAAGGTATCGAGTCAAAAGTTTAAAAAATGCATGCTTTCTGTATGATGGTTACATACACCTAGTACAAAATCCTCTTGAATATGCAATATATTTGTCCAGTATCATATTTTTGCAATATCTGTTGTGAACACAGTATAACCACACTACATTTGTTTAATAGACACTACATTAGAAAAGTACATTGCAACATGTTTTAAACTGCATATAATTTATTAATTATGATATTTGCTGGCCAAATCAATGGGTTAATAATAAGATTGAACATTATCTTTTACATTTTTGTTCATTCATTGTTTCGTTACATAATTGCTGCACTGAATAGTTCCTCTGTTGATTTAACTGCATCTTTTTATTCTTGAGCAATAAGAGAGAAAACGCCCCTTTTGTACTCGACGTTTTTAAATATGCCTACAAAAACAAACGCATCCTAATAAATATCCAACTGACACGCCTTTAATATTGCATTTAGAGCTATTTAGGAAATGTAGGCTAATTTCAGAGGAAAACTAGAACAGAGAGCATCCCCATCCCCCATGAACATTGGCAAACGTCTGGCATCGCCTACTACGCCACTGGAATGTAACGTTACTACATTGAAAGAAAACACGACGAAAAAAGACACTGATATTTCTTTTAAACGCGTCTTTATAATTTAAATGCTTATTCATAATAATATTGCAGTATTTAGGATGATTTTAAGGCGTGTTAAAGCGCGAGCCAGCCGCCACACCCCTCTCGCGCACCCGGCGAGACATACGCATCAAACAAATAGCTACGACGCAACAAAAAACGCATCGATCGCATCGCGTTACAGAGCATTTAAAAAGCCATCGCATTCGAAAACGTTCAGAAAGCTGCTACAAAACCTGTGCATAAAATGATTGATTAGTAACAGCGCAAATCATTATATTTTGAAGATATGAAAAGGCCTATAAAACATAGAAGCGACTGAAAAGGTTTATTTTTCGTGTTCTACCTTCGCTCCGATCTGATTCCCGCACTGGCCCGCCTGAAGATGCACTATCTCACGCATGTTGACTCTTCAAAGATGTGAAAATAAGGTGTAAATCTGTAGAATCTCGATGGCCCGTTCTTACACCCTCTTCGGATTATGTCTCGCCCAGACTAGTGCGTAGTGCGCGCTCCCGTCAGCCTGATTCCAACACTCAGTCCGTGTTGCCAGATTGTGTCGAAGATTTACACCCTTAAATCTCACTAAAACCCGCCCACTACAAGAGGACCCGCCCAAATCAAATAATGCGATAGAATTTTATTGCCATGTCATTCAAGGTTGATAAGGACGATTTGTAGGTCCTTAAAACAAAATAATGATGACAAAATAGAATGAAAATAAACCAGGAAACCAGATAAACAGGGCAAATGCATTAAAGAGATTTAGCAACTATGACTAAAATGTCTTTGAAGATAGGCCCACTAAACGCCTTTGAATCAAGGAATTAACAGATTACTTTAATCATTGGAAAAACATAATTTGCAATGTCAATAATAGTAAGAATAAGTCCATTTAAATGCAAAAAGTGCACAATATAAGTGAACAAGCAATGTAATTAGCAGCCATTTAACACATAACACATCATGCACAAGAAAAAAAAAAAAACTCAATAAAAAATTTATAATAATGCACTTAATTTTGTGTTGCACTTAAACATCGGACAGAACTAATTTTGTGAAATAGAAAAAACTGCAGAACTTTGCACAATCAAAACTGATGCTTGTCAGGATTAGCATAGAATGCAATGTATAATCCCATAATCAGTTTCGATTCTAATTAAATCATTCAATTGTGCTCTGATTTCAGAGTTACAAAGAGCCTTTGAGTCATCATCTCCCACAGGTTTATTGGGCCTATACGTTTTGAGTTTCCTGTTCTTACAGTGCAACTTAGGCCTATGTCACTTTGCCACTTTGGTTTTGCGATTTCTTGAAATCAAATTAAAAATCTGGTCCTTTATCACGCTTTTTTCTGTGATACTTCATTGTACACGTGTTTGAACTTAGAACGTATTAAAATAACATGACTAAACATAAAAGTGAAGAAGAAGAAGAAAAAACCCGCCAGTTATTTAAAAAGACATCCCAAATTTTGTCTGCTAATGCCTTTTTTCCGGTCCAGTTGAACAAAAGAAGCCCAACTGGGCGGAAACCAGTCCAATCTGGCAACACTGGCAACACTGGCAACAGTGCTGCATTATGACGCGATCATCTCCATGACAACAGAGCGGATAAAATGGTCCAGCATTCCCTCATCTTTCTCTCCAGAGGCGCGTGTTGAGTCTTAGCTGAGTCATTCTCTGGGCCTTTTGTGTCCCCAATACAGATAATGATCTTACTGCCTTCAAAAATAGAACAATAGCAATTTTAAAGCTGTCTTAGTCACAAATAACACCACTTGAACTCTAATCGTATTGAAGTTGATTAAAGAAAATAATCTGTGCCATTTTACAACATTTTGAACCACCATATAGCACCATTTTCCCTATGTCCCGTCTGTGTATCCCAATGTCATGATAAATTCAACACTTTTTTTTTTTTCAAAAGTACCAATTATACATTATATTATACAATTATATATTATATTATAATCAATGTTTTAGCTTGTATCCCTCAAGTTATTGTCCAATTGTATTGTATTGGAAATTGGAAAAGATTAATTACATCATAACATAAAGTAGTCATCCTTGAGAGAAAACAACTTTGTGAATGTGAGTGAGATCCTCTATTATTTTAATTCTGTATTTTTACAAATTGTATCTTTCAGATTTGAACCTCAGTACATCATCTCTGTTGAGGGAAATGTGAAAAAAAAATTTTTGTTGAAATTTTATTTTCATTTTTTTATTATTATTACAGTTTCGCAGTTCTTAATTTGATAAACCTTTTTAGCTTCTTTTTGCTCAGATATGGTGCAGTGTCTGATTTCAGGTCAGAGAGTGTACATAGTGATTTTAAAAGTAATGTTTGTTTAAAGTTCAAGTAGTCTATAGGTGGCAATGTTTAAATATTTTTTCCTATTAAAATCCAGTTCAATCAGAATAATGATAAAATAACTGGTTGTATGTGAAAGATGGGAAACCTTCCATTCATATTGTCCACCCTGTTATTACAGTTCACTTGTTATTACTTAGTCCACTCTGTTAAGCGGTTGTTGTTGTTTTTTTTGTTTTTTTGTTGTTGTTTTTTTTTACAATAATTTCATATAATCATAAAGAAAATAATAATAATAATTCAGAGACAATGAAAATGTATTGGAATGTCAAAAATGTAGTACTTCAAAAACTGAACAAAAAACGCCTTTCAGGCACGTGTATCTAAAAACTAAAAATGTAAAATGATGTGTTTGTGAGAAAGAAAGTACAATACTGTATATATATAAGAGCAATATATATTTATCTTCCATTTCATTTGTTTTGTTTTATAAATGGCTACATTTATTAACACGGGCTTGACCAAAATCACTATATCATGATCATACAAACATTTATTTTAAAAATGGAGTTTGATTTTGTAAACTTCATGATGTTCAAAAGGCACAAATATGTAAGGGATAATGTAGAGCGAGGCGGTTGTTATAGCGAATACAACCCCGACAGGCTGATCGGGACCCCGACGCGAAGCAGAGCTTGAATCAGCCTGAAGCATAGGTGTCATTTACACTGGGGACGCTGGGGACATGTCCCCACCACTTTTTGAAATGGCTGATTTTGTCCCCCACCACTTTTTGAAAGCATTTGGTTAAAATGTTCTGAAAAATCAAGCGAACCAAGAAATGTTAAAGGTTTATTTGCACAAAATAAAACATGCAATGCAGTTTAGATACAGAAAGAAACAATGTACATTGTCCAAAAAAAGTAACTTAAACAAAATAAACTATTACTGATTCTAAAATGACCCAAAAACATGCATGCGCCGATCAGTAACTTGAACAAATTCTTGACACAGTTTCTTCTTGTCCAAGTTATACATTCTCTCTCTGTGAACATGACAAACAGCCACACTGTTGAGTCGGGTTTGTGACATTGAAGAGCGCAGCCAGGTCTTCAGGCGTCTCAAGGCACTGAAGCTTCTCTCTGCTTCAGCAGATGAGGCAGGAACAACGAGCAACAAATGCAGAAGTGCCTCAACTTGACTGAAGAGACCACGGACCTCGGGAACCATGTTCCTCATGATTTCTGTCACTTCTGAGCAGGTTTTGTAGGTGTAATTGGCAGTGAACATGGCCAGCTGCCCCTTTAGGGACTGGAACTGCAGCTCTGGATACAGGTCAACCACGTCATCAACTTGACCAGAGAGTAGGACTTTCTCCAGCTTGACCAGGTGCTGTAGCCCTTCCTGTTCAAACCGCTTTGTCAGCTGTGTTGTTACAATGTCAAGGACTTGGAAGAACTGTACACGGTAGTACTCCTGATCTGTGGATGGAACGTAGGGCTCAGCTGGGCCAGCATGTCTCCTCTGTGGCTTTCGTAAATGTGGCATCTTTATCGGTTCGATGTCCAAAGATGTAACCAGATCAGTTGCACTGGTGTAGACTGTGATGAATTCTTCTTCGGTTCGTTGGCTCTGAAAGTGTTTTTTTCACACAGTCAACTGCACTTAACATGCCTCCAACTGTTTTCCCTCTCCCCTGCAGTGAAGTGTTCAGTAGAGTTCTCAACGGGTCGGGTCGGCCCGACAAACCCGACGGGACCCGCGGGTTCGGGCCGGGTTCGGGTCGAAAATATAATCAAATGACTCAGGTCGGGTCGGACCTCGGGCTTAATCTTTTCCGCTCAGTGAAAAAAAAAAACATTTATTAATCATCGCTGCTGTTCACCGTGAAGAAAGTCTGGCTGCTGCGTGCAACGTGCATTATGGAGAGGGGCAGGGGCAGACCTGACGCCGCTGCGTGCACGCCTTTAGCCTGGAGAGAAGAAGATGGAGTTGATGAAAAGTAAACTTGCCGCAGGTGAATTCACCGTCGCTACTACAGCCTATTTAGATATTTTAAAGTTTATTGTTTCAGTTGTTTGTATTGTTTGTATTATTAAAAGGCGTGAACATTAAAGGTTGGTTTGAATTCCCGTCTGCTGGTCATGATAATACGTGTATGAGAAAAAAAAAAATCCGACGCGCATATAATAACGGGCAGATAATTATGTTGATGTGTCGGGTTAGATCGGGTCCGGGCTTTAAAAGCCACGGGCCGGGTCGGGTCGGGTTGTAATTTTCAGGCCCGTTGAGAACTCTAGTGTTCAGGCCCTCTAACCTCCTCATCACCTCTTTTACCAGAAACAGGCCAAGGACTGTGGTGCCCTTTTGGGGCCGCTCATGAAGGCCATTAGCTCTAGAAGCTGTGTCGGATGTGTTGGACGAAGCCATCTCTTCCAATGCAGCCGAGACTGCCTCATATTGACCAAGGATGGCGTCAATGGCTGGGGTGCGCACTGTCAATCGTGTTGGGCACAAAGGTTTGAGTGTGATGTAGGAACCACTTGTGGACTTTGCAACAGACTTGAAAATGGTCTTAAATTTGCCTGATTGTCCAAACAAGCACCCCAACTCATGGGTCCACTGCAATGCATCCCTCACAATCGGTGTGGTTGAGCAAGCTGCTTGCGTGACCAGGTTGACGCAGTGAGGCCCACAGTGAACATAAATAGCAAGTGGCTGTTCTTTTCTGATGTGAGCCTGTACTCCCGACAGATGTCCTGACATATTGGCTGCTCCATCATAGGTCTGGCCACGCAGTCCTGAAAGGGGTTGGTTCAGACGGAGTAGCACATAGAAATTTGCTCACCTGTGGTGGAAGAAGTTTCGTAGAGGCCAATGAGTTCCTCTCGTGGTTCCAAGTCGGAATCAACGTAGCGGAGACAGATGGACTCCTGCTCTGTGCCACTTACGTCATGTGTTCCATCAATTATTACTGAATATTGGATCACTGGTAAAGCCAGGATTTCCTCTGCAATGTTGCGAATGATGGTATTGCTCATTAAACTTAGCATTTTGTTTTGAACGACAGGGCTGGTGTAGCTGTGGTTCCCTTTTAACCAGTGTCAAAGGGCAGGATCATCCTCTGCAGGATCATCCTCTGCAGGATCATCCTCTGCCTTAACCCTTTAGAACCTGAAACTAAAATAGGTGTTTTTCACATAATTTGATTTTTTGACTGTAAAATTCTAAAACAATGTGCTATCTTCATGTGCAAGGTGTCCTCTTTTTCAGAAAAAGATAAGCTTTCAACAAATTACAGTTATTGACCATTATTGTGTGTGGTGAGTTTGTAAATATAATTTAAATAGACAAAAATAAAAAACGAGAATAAATTTACTGATTTTTATTTAGAAAAAAACAGAAAAAATCATGAACGAAAGAAACTAACACTTTAAAGTTGAAAAATGAACTATAATACATGTATACAAGTCTTTTTTTGTGACATTGGGTTGCACAGTTTTCATTTAGGACACTTTTTTTCATACACGCACACATATGCACGCATTCATAGGCATGCACACATACACATGCACGCACTCACATGCTTAGATACGCGAAAGAGTAACGGTCATCCGCCTCCCAAGTTTCATTAAAAATCATCCCAATCCCCTCTTCTGCTGTCTAACACTTCTTTCGCCATGTATTTGTTCGTTTCTTTTATTATTTTATGCAATCCAAAACACTCTAACCTGCCGTGCGTCGTATCTCTCTGTTCAAATCCTTCCTTCCCGCGCTGCTGGCATTTGCAGATGGAAAGCATGACATTACCGTAATAAGCCATATATTGCCGAAAAGCGCATGCTGTTTACTTTCAGGAACTATTTGAATTATTTTGATAGTGCAAACAGTTGAAGAGTTACAGTGACATGAATACAGCTTGGTTGGCTGTGTCGTCGACGACACATCCGGTTTTAAAGGGTTAAGAAGGAGAAGGTAGTGGAAGTTCCCCTCTTCATTTCCATGTCCTCTTAAAGCTAGGCCTTGTTGGGCCAAGTACCTAACAGAGCTTAATATTTTTAGTAAGTTTGACCTGGCCTCCTCTTGTGCAGTTGCCAAAACACTGGATAGTTGGGCATTAATTGATTTTGGCTCATAAATGTGCGTAGTCACTGCAATGTTGTGTGTTTTGCTAAAGCCTGTCAAAACTAGATGTACCGCATGGCGGTACAAAATATGACCGCCGCTCAGGCCTGCACTGGCTTTCCACAAAAATAAATGACGTGGAGTAATTTGGCTGTATTGCGTGTTTATGTATATACCTAAAAAAAGTAGTAGTATGTGCATGTCTGTCTGTGTGTGTGTGTATGTGTGTGTGTTTGTGTATGTGTGTGTCTGTGTGTGTGTGTGTCTGTGTGTGTGTGTGTGTGTGTCTGTGCATGTGGATTTGTATGTGTGTGTATGGGTGTATGTCTGTGCGTGTGGATGTCAGTGTGTGTGCATGCTTGCGTTTGTTTGTATTCCTGCATGTGTGTGTGTGTGACAGTATCATCCTAAACCAGCAACCCTTCGCTCAACACCACCATCTACAGGCCGATGAGTGTACAGTCACTAAATGTGCACATAAATGAATTTATTTTATACCCCCCCATGGATGAAATTCTACGAAACTTAGCATACCCCCAGAGGATGTCAAGTTAATCATACACATGAAATATGGTGTAGTTCTGAACATCTCAACTGAAGATAGGGGCGAAGGACCCTCCCATTCAATTTCTACAAACCTCTACCAAACGGTTGAGGTGCCTGTTGATGGTAAAAGTCAGTTATCTGATTTCGGCATGGGTTTGTTGTGTTTTACTGAAATAAAAAACATTTTTTCCCCAAAAAAGTGGTTTTATCTTGTAGCCCTGGTCTCAGAGTTGTAAAAAAACAATGTTAACAAAATTAAACTCATTCCCACTGTACCTAGTAGAACACTTAAGTAAATGTCCCATTGAAATTAATGGGATTTTATGGATTTAGGTGAAGAAAGTGTACACATAATACATTTTGGTCTGTACCATGAAGAGAAAACTGATTCAACTATATAAACTATATATTTTCTGAAAGCGTAGACTCTCAGGATGTGATCTAACATGGCATGAAACATGTCCCACCCACGTCATTAGTATACTGCCCAAGCAAAACACATTGGGTATTGGTAAATCGGGTATATGGCTGATACCTAAAAAAAGTAGTAGTATGTGCATGTCTGTCTGTGTGTGTGTGTGTGTATGTGTGTGTGTTTGTGTATGTGTATGTGTGTGTCTGTGTGTGTGTGTGTCTGTGCGTGTATGTATGCGTGCGTACATGTGTGTGCGCGTGTGTGTTTGTGTGTGTGTGTGTCTGTGCATGTGGATTTGTATGTGTGTGTATGGGTGTGTGTCTGTGCGTGTGGATGTCAGTGTGTGTGCATGCTTGCATTTGTTTGTATTCCTGCATGTGTGTGTGTGACAGTAAGTATCATCCTAAACCAGCAACCCTTCGCTCAACACCACCATCTACAGGCCGATGAGTGTACAGTCACTAAATGTGCACATAAATGAATTTATTTTATACCCCCCCATGGATGAAATTCTACGAAACTTAGCATACCCCCAGAGGATGTCAAGTTAATCATACACATGAAATATGGTGCAGTTCTGAATATCTCAACTGAAGATAGGGGCGATTAAAGCAGAATAATATTGCATTTTCATTTTTTATGGGAGGGGCGCAAATCACAAATGAGTGATTATGGGCTAGGTTGATGTGGGCCCTTAAGACCAACATACCATAAAAATTTCTTCATCCTCGGTGCCACGGTTCAGGTAGTTATTTAGGAAAAACTGCATTTTTTGGGTTTGGGGGGGCCCAGCGTGGGGGGGGAGTGGCCCCCGGGGACCAAACTAAATTTTTCCGTAAAAGTCTAGTGGGGCTACATGCCCACCAAATTTCATGTTCCCCGGTGTTTCGGTGTCCCTGGTATCGTTGACGGAAAATTCAGTAGATTGACGAAAAAAAACAAAAAAAAACTTTGATAATCCCTATATGACCGCTTTCGCTAGCTACGCTAGCGGCGGTCATAATAATATTGCATTTTAATTTTTTATGGGAGGGGCGCAAATCACAAATGACTGATTATGGGCTAGGTTGATGTGGGCCCTTAAGAGCAACATACCATCAAAATTTCTTCATCCTCGGTGCCACGGTTCAGGTAGTTATTTAGGAAAAACTGCATTTTTTGGGTTTGGGGGGGCCCAGCGAGGGGGGGGAGTGACCCTCGGGGACCAAACGAAATTTTTCCGTAAAAGTCTAGTGGGGCTACATGCCCACCAAATTTCATGTTCCCCGGTGTTTCGGTGTCCCTGGTATCGTTGACGAAAAATTCAGATGACTAAAAAAAAAAAAAAAAAAAACTTTGACAATCGATTATGGGCTAGGTTGATGTGGGCCCTTAAGACCAACATACCATAAAAATGTCTTCATCCTCTGTGCCACGGTTCAGGTAGTTATTTAGGAAAAACTGCATTTTTTGGGTTTGGGGGGGCCCAGCACGGGGGGGGGAGTGGCCCCCGGGGGCCAAACGAAATTTTTCCGTAAAAGTCTAGTGGGGCTACATGCCCACCAAATTTCATGTTCCCCGGTGTTTCGGTGTCCCTGGTATCGTTGGCGAAAAATTCAGATGAGAAAAAAAAAAAAAAAAAAAAAAAAACTTTGACAATCGATTATGGGCTAGGTTGATGTGGGCCCTTAAGACCAACATACCATAAAAATGTCTTCATCCTCGGTGCCACGGTTCAGGTAGTTATTTAGGAAAAACTGCATTTTTTGGGTTTGGGGGGGCCCAGCACGGGGGGGAGTGGCCCCCGGGGACCAAACGAAATTTTTCCGTAAAAGTCTAGTGGGGCTACATGCCCACCAAATTTCATGTTCCCCGGTGTTTCGGTGTCCCTGGTATCGTTGACGAAAAATTCACGGGGGGCCCAGCGCGGGGGGGGAGTGGCCCCCGGGGTCCAAACGAAATTTTTCCGTAAAAGTCTAGTGGGGCTACATGCCCACCAAATTTCATGTTCCCCGGTGTTTCGGTGTCCCTGGTATCGTTGACGAAAAATTCACGGGGGCCCAGCGCGGGGGGGGAGTGGCCTCCGGGGACCAAACGAAATTTTTCCGTAAAAGTCTAGTGGGGCTACATGCCCACCAAATTTCATGTTCCCCGGTGTTTCGGTGTCCCTGGTATCGTTGACGAAAAATTCACGGGGGGCCCAGCGCGGGGGGGGAGTGGCCCCCGGGGACCAAACGAAATTTTTCCGTAAAAGTCTAGTGGGGCTACATGCCCACCAAATTTCATGTTCCCCGGTGTTTCGGTGTCCCTGGTATCATTGACGAAAAATTCTCAGGGGCCCCAGCGCGGGGGGGGGAAGTGGCCCCCGGGGACCAAACGAAATTTTTCCGTAAAAGTCTAGTAGACCAACATACCATAAAAAATTCTTCATCCTCGGTGCCACGGTTCAGGTAGTTATTTAGGAAAAACTGCATTTTTTGGGTTTGGGGGGGCCCAGCGCGGGGGGGGAGTGGCCCCCGGGGACCAAACGAAATTTTTCCGTAAAAGTCTAGTGGGGCTACATGCCCACCAAATTTCATGTTCCCCGGTGTTTCGGTGTCCCTGGTATCGTTGACGAAAAATTCACGGGGGCCCCAGCGCGGGGGGGGAGTGGCCCCCGGGGACCAAACGAAATTTTTCCATAAAAGTCTAGTGGGGCTACATGCCCACCAAATTTCATGTTCCCCGGTGTTTCGGTGTCCCTGGTATCGTTGACGAAAAAATTCAGTAGATGACGAAAAAAAAAAAAAAAAAAACTTTGACAATCCCTATATGACCGCTTTCGCTAGCTACGCTAGCGGCGGTCATAATAAATGTTGGCTCTGTATTGTTGGCTAGTGAAGATGTTTGCTTTGAAAAGGCCTTGGTGCAATAAAAGCACAAAACTCCTTTCAGTCTAGGACAGTAGTGTAACCAAGGGAAATCATTGAACCAGCTCTTATGAAATCGAAGCGTCTTGTGATGTGGCTCAGTCAAAGGGTAATTTTGCTGTTCCTCAGATTCTACTTGTTCCTCATCTACAGTGCCTTCATGCTCGGATTCCTCATCCTCATTGTTCGGATTTGGTATCTGAGTATCTGAATAACAGACAGACGTGAATTAAGAACTCTTTCTTTTTTATTGCCAACATTGAAGACACCTGATGTTAACAAGCAGAATCACTGAAGGAGAAAACCGTTATGGTCACCATTATGGTGATCAGTGTTTGTTTTAGTTGGGCTCCTGACCCTTAAATCATTAACTTCAGATTTTGTTTGGCTGCTGTATCTGAGTTATAACAGCCAGATGAACAATGTGAAAAGGTGATCTGATGGTGTTGGTTGTGTTTTAACATAATCATTATTTCACAATCATTTAACCTGAATCACTGAACTCATATAGAGCCCAATTTCTGAGTTAGGTTTACTTTATTAATTATTGCAGCACTGTCTATGTTTTTTTTTTTTTTTTTTTTTTTTTTTTTACATTTTAGAGGGTTTAACATTTTAAACAGGTTAAAGATGTGAGGAGCAGATGGCCTGCTTTATTTACAGAGAGACAGGTTAGCATTCTTTACTAAAACATGGGCTACTTTTGTAATACAGTATTGCCTTGCATTATAAACTATTCTAAAACTTAAAACACTTTTTTTTTTTTATCGTTAGAACCCATTTCTCAATACTTGGGTTACTTTGTCAAAACTCTTCACACAGTAAGCACAACAGTGGTCTATTTGGGCTAAACACTGTGGATCATTTATCACTGCTTTGGCACAAAATACATTCAATGAATATATCTTTCAAATAATCTTTCTTTGCATGAATTATTGTCTCTTACAGACAACCATTACCAAAACTATAGGCCAATCTGCATGTTTACATACTCTTTTCAAAACTGAAAAAGTGACCTAACTATTGAGAAATGTGTCCTAGCAATTGTTAAAAAACCAAAACTGTAATATTCTAATTGAGGGTCTGGCATTTCACTAGATTGCAGCAGAATTTCGACCCATAGTGTCCGCAGACCTTAAGACAACCTTTTTCCATGGGTTTGATGAGTGGCATATCCAGGACATTTTTACTGTGGTGGCCAAGATGGGACACAAAGCTAGTGTGGGGTGGCCATGGCATAGCGAAGTTTAATACATATAGGTACGCAGCCGACCACGGTTCAAATCCCGGTCCTTTGCTGCATATCACATCCCCTCTCTCTCCCATGATTTCCTGTCTCATAACTGTCAAATAAAGGTGTCTATCATGTTAAAACAGATTTTTTATTCCATTTCCACCTATCACAGTCCTCAAGTATCTCTGGTTATTTTAACATGTCTATTTTTAATCAGTAATTATGTTCAGGATTATGGGGTTCCATTTGTGCTGAAATTATGTCGATATGCTGTCTGTCTATGCTGTGTGTCGTCTTCCATGTCTATGTGTCTGTTCACTGTCTATGTGATTGCCCTCATGACTCAACTTTTGTCTTTGTCCACTCAACTTACTCCTGTCATCTGGGTCCGTGTACGTTTTGATAGTTTGTTTTCCTATTTGAAATGAAATAAGCAGAAACGAGAAAACGGCCCCTTTATTCGTTTTTTTCAAAAAGATTTTGGCTTGATTTTTCGTTTTTTAGTTCACAGGCAAAAAACGAATAAATTACTTCAAAATTCATTTTGCCTGTGAACTAAAAAACGGCCCCTTTATTCGTTTTTTCGTTTTTAAAAAAAACCCGGAAAAACGAGATTTCGGCTTGATTTTTCAGTTTTTAGTTCACAGGCAAAAAATAATTTTGAAGTCATTTATTCATTTTTTGCCTGTGAACTAAAAAAACAAAAATCAAGCCAAAATCTCGTTTTTTCGTTTTTTTGAAAAAACGAAAAAAGGGGCCGTTTTCTCGTTTCTGCTTATTTCATTTCAAATAGGAAAACAAACTATCAAAACGTACACGGACCAAGATGACAGGAGCAAGTTGAGTTGAGTTGACAAAGACAAAAGTTGAGTCATGTGGGCAATCACATAGACATAGACGGTGAACAGACACATAGACATGGAAGACGACACACAGCATAGACAGATAGCATGTCGACATAATTTCGGCACAAATGGAACCCCATACAGTTTACTTAAAATATATCAGTTCTGTGAACTTGAAAGAAAAAGAAAGTGCTAAATACTCATACAAGTTAATTTGACTGAACTAATTAGTTTAATTTAAGTTTGTCCTACTCAAACCAATTAATTATTTTGAGCGTTAGGGTTTACAGGGCCCTTGAGCCAAAAAGTTTGCCCACCCCTGCTTTTATAGTGTGGATTTTCCTGTGGGGTTGAAAGGGTTAACAGTGTAAGATAAAAAAAGTCACACCCACGAAATGTATTTTAACAGTAATAAACTGTAAGTTATAAAACAGGTATATACTGGCAACACTGTTGCCAGTAGTTTACTGTAGAATCTTGTTTTTTTGGGTCACCATTGTGCAGAAGAGTAGAGCCTGTGCTTCAGTCCAGGAGAAGATCTGCAAACATTGATGATTTGCTGCATGTTGTTTTATTTAACGGCGGTGACTGTGTAGTTGCTGGTCCAGTGGAAATCTTTTATGTACAATAGTTTTTTAGTGGCCTCAAATGAAAGAAGTTCACAGTAATACTTTGCTCACATTATTAATGCATTATTAATGCATTATACATTTTAGTTAAAGGACAAATCCAGTGAAAAATGAACCTGGGGTTAATTAACACATGGTTACCGAGTCGATCGTTCCCTGCGATGAGTTTTCATGAAAATCGAATGTAAAGAGTTTTATCTTTAAAAACAGATTAGCTCATAACACTAGTATATGGGGCACAGAGTAAGTAAAAGTAAATCGCTAGTTAATACCACTAACAAGGCTCAAAATAGCCTCACACTAACACGGCAGCATAATGAGGGTCCCTACATGCAAACCGAAGCATTGAGAACTTTGTAAGTGTACAGACAGTTTAATAAGAAGATACTTTATAAAGACAGAACATTATGCGTTTACATGCAGGAGCCATCTTGGAAAACAGTCTCGACTAATCGAGCCACGAACTATAAAAAATATTTTGTCACACAAACCGCTCGTTTCGTGTCTTAGGCCATCAATGTGTACTTACGATGGGGAATTGTTTAATTTGGACGATGGGGAATTGTTTTAATTTGGACTCTGTGCATGCTCTTTGAGGTGGTGACCATAGACCTGCATTAAATGACTGACAGACAAGAACGGTTTGACCTAAAAATATCAAAATTGAAACTACTGCGGAAAAAAAGACACCTACATCTTGGATGCCCTTGAGGTAAGCTAAAACATACCAAAATTTAATTTCAAAGTGAACTATCCCTTTAAGGCAGTTGGTTTCTGCAAGTTAATTTAGTTAACTTGAGTTTTAATTTTAGTGCATTTTTACAGTAACATACTGTAGATTACAGTAAAGAACTGTACAATTTTAAAAGTAAATTTTACTGTAAAAAAAAAAACCTGGCAAGGTCTAACAGTGTAGTTCAGAAAATAATCATCTTCAGTTTTGCTTTGTAAGGTTTTTGAATTGCTATGTGGAGATTAAAAGGTTCTGGAAGCTTCATTATTATTATTATTATGTCAGGGTTCTTTACATAATCAGTGCATTAATGGTTTTGTAAATAACAAAAAATATATAAATTTGTGAAACTTAAAAAGGTTCTCCAGTGATATTAGAACTGCTGCTCATTAGATGTTTTGACATCGCTGAAAAAAAAAAAAAAAATCTATCTTTCAGACATCATTGCAGGTCTGCAGTTTAGACATTTCATGACCCCTAAAAAATCAACAGAGCAGCTCCCAATTTACCAAAGGTTACATTTACATTACTGTTATTTGCAGGTCATTTATGGGAAAACTGCCCTCAATTTGACTGACAACAGCAAAAGTGTTCTTTCATGATAGACATCTTTATGTGGTTTTCAAGCCTGCCGATCATGAAATGATCTCCATTTGCTGGAGTAACAGTGACAAGCTTACAGGAGGAGTCACTAAACGAAGTCTAGTGGACAAATCTGAACTATTGGTCTTTGATTCTGAATTTTTGTGTTAAATAAATTCAGTTCCCTGAGAGAAATCAAAGTATCCATTTACAAAATAAAAATTCAAAAAGGTTATTTTAAACATAGCAATACGTGCTATACTGTTTAATTCTACGTGGGTGAACTTAAATACTCCCTTGTGTAATTTCCAGTAAAACAAACTGCAAACAAAAAAAGCAAGCAAATAGATAGATAGAGAAATAGCAGTTTGGACTTTGAGGGTCACGGAGGTGGGTATAAATCTGAGCTGCTGCAGGTTCACACACACACACACACACACACACACAGACACGATGGACGTGAATCTGCTGTGTCTGACTGTTGTTCTTCTCTCCTCACCCCTCCTCACACTGTGTGCCCCGCTGTGAGTATTAAACACACCGTTTGCTCATAGAGTTACTAATAATCAGTTTTTAAGATTTCAAACGCTGTGATTTGATCTCCTCAGGTTTGTTCTGTCAGCTCCTAATTTGCTGAGAGTGGGTTCCTCAGAGAACGTGTTTGTGGAGGCTCAGGATTACACTGGAGGAAACCTGAACGTGAGGATCTCAGTAATGAACTTCCCAAAGAAAGACAATGAGATATTAGACAAAACAGTGACACTGACTGCAGCAAACAATTTCCAGATCCTTACTGATATAAAGGTGATGTGTATGTAATTTACAGTATGTACATTTTTTTTTGTAAAAAATGCTTTTTCTTTTATTCAAAATTTGCAAAGGACTAATTCATTATCTGTTCTCTAGATCCCTGATGATAAGAACTTCTTCTCTGATGATCCTCTGGAGAAGCAGTATGTGTATCTACAAGCTCATTTCCCATCCAAAACCCTGGAGAAAGTGGTCATGGTCTCATTCCAGTCTGGATATATATTTGTACAGACAGACAAGCCCATCTACACGCCTGCTAGCACAGGTGAATTAATGCGCAGTGTGAACTTTAAACATGTAACATCATCATAAATGTTTTTTCTTAAACTGACTGCTGCTTTTATCATGGTTTGAATCTACTGAAAACCAAACAAACAAATCGTATTTCCTTTTTTGCTTTGACATCTTTTGCAGTTCAATATAGGATTTTCTCTCTGACGCCCAACCTGAAACCACTCAGTCAGACTGGAGTCACGGTGGAGATCATGGTATACAGTTTAATAAAAGCACACTGTTATAACACACACACACACACACACACACACACACACACACACACACACACACACACACACACACACACACACACACACACACACACGTGTCATTTCAGCTGTAATGAGCATCATTGCACTGCTGATCTCAGTAAACACACAGTGTTAATGCTGATTTATGTGTTTCTGAAGAATCCACAAGGCATCACAGTTTCATCAGAGAAGATATTTACTGTGAAAGGGATGAAGTCTGGAACCTACCCCATTCCTGAGGTTGCCAGGTGTGTAAAACGCTGACAGAACAGAGGCTATTCAACCTGACTGAACTGACAAAACTTAATTTTGATTGCCTGTAGTGTCTAATTCAGGACAATATATTACTGTATAAGAAAAAAAATTACCCTGTTCATTATGTTATCGTCTGTTTTAATATCATAAAAATATAATAATAAAATAATCATAAAAATCGGACATGTTCATGTTTGTGTTCTGTACGTTTCAGTCCTGGGATCTGGAAGGTTGTCACTCGGTACACAAACATTCCTCAGAAGAAGTTTACTGCTGACTTTGAGGTCAAAGAATATGGTAAGATGTGTGTCAACAAAATGTATGTTGTGTATGAATAACAACTGAAAAATATTTATTTTAAAACAAGACAGCTGAGTGTGCTAAAGGAGGTATAAGCTCATGTGGAGCCATTGGTTCTCATTGGATATGAGAGAATGAAACAACAAAATATTACAAGGCACTACTGAGGATACAGTATACAGAGAAAGGCTGTGTTAACCAGAATGCTTTGAATTTTTATTTATTTATTAATAACTTAGCCCAATAACTTAGGCCTTTTACCCTTAACCATGCGAGTGCCTTGGAAGTTTTGTTGTTTCAAAAATATTTATTTATTTGTGTCTTTTCTTTGGTTTGGTTTATAGTGCTTCCAACATTTGAAGTTAAATTAAAACCCAGTAAGTCATTCTTCTATGTGGGTGATGAGAGCATGACAGTCGACATTGAAGCCATGTAAGACAACATATGTTCTGCTTTATTGTATTGAAAATAAATCTATAACTTGAGTAAACACTGATTAAAATAGATTTGTATGTAATTGTCATTGGGTTACACCAGCTAACGTAATTTTAATGGTCAGATTGAAGTTAAATGGTATAAAATGTCTCCTTTCCTTCTTCTGAGGAACAAAAAATGTCCAAGCTAATTTTTCTTTTTCTTAGCTTTTCCAAGCTAAGATGTGGATCAGGGACAGTCGTCGTCACTGTTCAGTTTTTACAGCAGAAATTGTATGTGCTTTTATAGGTATCTGTTTGGACAGAAGGTGGAAGGAAATGCGTTTGTGGAGTTTGGTGTGATGGACGGTGAGAAGAAAACAAGTATTCCTACTTCTCTGCAGAGAGTTCAGGTGAGAGACATTAAATCATCTAGGATCTCATTTCTCCTTACCTAGAATTTACAAGAAGTTACATTTTTACTGCATCTTAGACTGTTATTGTCTTTCTCATATGAATAGATTAGGGAAGGAGAAGGTACAGCAGAACTGACCAGGGAGATGATCACTAAGACCTTTCCAGACATTAGGCAGCTGGTTGGACGATCAATCTATGTTTCAGCCAGTCTTTTAACAGAAAGTGGTAAGACTCAACAGATACTGTACATCTGTATGTTTACATGCCTGTGTGTGATTGTATATGAGAGGCTAATCCTGTGTGTGCGTGTGTGTGTGTGTGTTTCAGGCAGTGAAATGGTGGAAGCAGAAAGGAGAGGCATTCAGATTGTGACGTCACCGTACACCATCCACTTCAAAAGAACACCACAATTCTTCAAACCTGGGATGCCCTTCAGTGTCTCGGTATGAAACAGTAGCTGATTTTACACATTAAACTCTGTAAATTAGTATAAAATTAGCAGACTGGCTATTCTGGCAAAACACACCATATCTGCTGTTCACACAAGCAATTGCTTTTATGATACCATTGGGATACTGTTAAGATAAGATTATGGAAGTAAAATAATGCCAAATGTTTTTGAAACAAAAAAGCCTGTTGAATTGCACTACTTGCAAACACGCGCTTGCACCACCTGCTGGTGAGATTGACTAACAGCAGATGGAGAGTATGCTCGGCAATCTACTGCTTTTCCTGCAGTTCCTGGATGTCAACGTATAATTTTCTGTCGAATTTGAACCACTGAATTTGTGGAAGCGAATTTGCAAAGCAAAATAAATGGACCGAAAATTGCCTGTTGAATATTATAGGTTGTATTTTTAAACAGTTTGACTATTTTGGAAGTGAAATATGAAAGGGTAATATGGATTATTGAATTTTTAATAATGACAATGTGTTTGAAATGTTTTGAATTGAAATATTCACAGCTTAAATATTCAACCATGCTGAATTTCAGCCCATAAAAATGCAAGCCCTACAAATACAATGCATTAAAATACAAGCATGGTTAATGCAATGCATATTTTTTTCAAGTAGTGCAATTCAACAGGCTTTTTTGTTTCAAAAACATTTGGCATTATTTTACTTCCATATAAGATAACATTCACTCATCAGCACCAATATACTGAACAATTGGCAGATTTTGAAACACTCATGACAGATCTCACTATTCGAACCTTTTAGCAATTGCCATTTTTCACCTGTCATTTGCATAAAGTTGAGCAGTTCTCAAATTAATGACACACTCAATGCCATCGCTTGTAACGCTAAGTTGCCGGCAATGTTACAACATCTCATCCCAGAAATCTGTCACTGATTTACAATTGAAAGCTGTTAACTATAAAATTAAGAACCTGAATGGTTGTAGAAACTATAGAAGAATTTCATTAATTTTTGCTCTGGGTTCTATAAAAGGTTTACGTAACAAATCCTGACCAGACTCCTGCTGAAAATGTGGAAGTGGAGGTCAATCCCGGAGGGGTCAGAGGTCAAACAAGAGCCAATGGCATTGGGAAGGTTACCGTCAACTCTCCAGGAGGATCTTCTACACTGCAGATCACTGTAAGACCTGCAAACTCAACTAATGTTCAGTCACTTTCACTGGTGAACTAGTGGAGAATTAACATATGTGACCCTGGACCACAAAATCACATGGGGCAATTTTTCAAAATTGAGATTTATACATCAACTGAAAGCTGAATAAATAAATAATGGTTTGTTAGGGCAATATTTGGTTGGGATACAACTATTTGAAATATGGAATCTGAGGGTGCAAAAAAATCTAAACGTTGAGAAAATCACCTTTTAAGTTGTTCATTTTTGTTTGCAATTGTGATGCATTTACTCACAAAAATAAATATTTTATATATTTATGGTAAGAAATGTACAAAATATCTTCATGGAACATGATCTTTACTTAATATCCTAATGATTTTTGGCATAAAAGAAAAAACAATAATTTTGACCCATACAATCAGAGGTGTATAGTCCAGGGGTCAGAAAGCAGAAGTCTGTTCATATATGGCAGATATGTGTATTCCACCCATGAACTCAGCCATCTGATTTCACTAATTAGTTCTCTCTCCTGTCTGAATTAGCAAATGCAGGTGATTGGAACAAAATACTGAGGAGGACTTTTACTTTCTGAACCTTGAATTTACACTTCTGCATACAGTGTATTGCCACAAATATACCCGTACTACTTGTGACTGGTTTTGTCATCCAGGGTCACACATGTTAACATATGCCAGTTAAAGGGTTAGTTCACCCAAAAATGAAAATTATGTCAATAATTACTCACCCTCATGTTGTTCCAACCCCGTAAGACCTTCGTTCATCTTCGGAACACAAATTAAGATATTTTTGATTAAATCTGAGAGCTGGATCACTCCTCCATAGGCTT
The DNA here is from genome assembly GCA_022829085.1 of Abramis brama. Lineage (NCBI taxonomy): Eukaryota > Metazoa > Chordata > Actinopteri > Cypriniformes > Leuciscidae > Abramis > Abramis brama. The sequence continues at coordinate 47,955,863 of CM040767.1, forward strand.
CTAAGACATTATAACTTGCTGGCCCAGAAAATGCATTAAAGACATCGACAAGTTTATAAAGCGACGAAGGTCTTATGGGGTTGGAACAACATGAGGATGAGTAATTACTGACAGAATGTTAATTTTTGGCTGAACTAACCCTTTAACATATGTTGAACAAGCAATGGAGCATATAGTAGGCTACACAGCACATTAGAAAATAAATGTATTCTTTCCAGGCAAAGACCAAAGATCCACAATTAACAGATGGACAGCAGGCAGTGAAGATGATGACAGCTCTGAACTACATTCCCAAAGGCAGCTCCAAAAACTACTTGCACATCGGCATTGATGCTGCAGAGCTTCAGATCGGTGGTCAAATGACAGTCAATCTCAATACTGGACAAAGTCCAGATGTCAAAGATCAAGATTACACATACATGGTAAATATTATAGTTATTTCTTATTCAGCTGCACCACAAATGTATTAATTTTATTTTGTCAATATTTGATTAACTTCCACAGCTTGTGTTTGAAATCATATGAATGTCATAAATACTGTTAACTCATCTTCCTCATTTTCAGATCTTAAGTAAAGGTCAGATTGTTAAAGCAGACAGGTTCAAGAGGAGAGGACAAGCTCTAGTGACGCTGTCTCTATCTGTAACCAGAGACATGGTGCCGTCCTTCCGCTTTGTGGCTTATTACCATGTGGGCTCGTCTGAGGTGGTGTCTGATTCAGTCTGGGTCGACGTGAAGGACACGTGCATGGGAACGGTGGGTCAACCATTACAAGGAATGATTGATATGCCAAGCAACTAAAGGGATAGTTTACCCAAAAATGAAAATTCTGTCATTAATTACTCCCCTTCATGTCGTTCCTGACCCGTAAGACCCTCAGAAGGCAAATGAAGATATTTTTGATGAGGGGGAGGGGGGAGGGGGGATGGGGGGTGGGATTTTTTGCACAAAAAGTATTCTCGTCACTTCATAACATTAAGTTTGAACCACTGTAGTCACATTTAGGACTATTTTAACGATGTCTCTACTACCTTTCTGGGCCTTTACAGTTGCCTTGAAAGCTCTTGGATTTCATCAATTAATGACAGAATTTTCATTTTTGGGTGAATTTACCCTTAAGTCTGTTTTACTGACACAGCATCTCTCATTTTAATGACAGCTCAAGGTTCAGGTGAAGGGCAAAAAGATGAATACCTATGGCACAGGAGATGAGGTCAAGCTGCAGATAACTGGGGATCCTGGAGCTAGAGTTGGGCTGGTGGTGGTTGACAAGGCTGTGCATGTCCTTAACAAGAACAGACTCACTCAGACTCAGGTGAAGGACCTTCTTCAGACGTCATGGCGAAAACATCCAATCTCCCCGTTTCTGGCATAAAAAAACCGCACATAACTGGTGTCTTTTTTGCACCATTAGATCTGGGACGTCATAGAGAAGCATGACACCGGCTGTACGGCAGGAGGTGGAAGGGAGTGTATGGGGGTTTTCAGTGATGCAGGTCTGATGTTTGAGTCCAGCACTGCAGGAGGAACCAACACCAGAACAGGTTTTTTTTGTTTGTTTTTTTTAGTTTTTTTTTTTTTTTCAGCTAATGAAAATATTATATTTGCAACGCAAGGCAAGATGTAGAGAACCCAAAAATGCAACTTTAATTATCAAACATAAAACAAAGGCTGGAAACTGGTAACTCAAAACAAGAACAAGAAACATTCACAACTCAAAACATTCATACAATTTCCTGTTGGAAACATTCATATCCGCCAGGGCGGAGCAGGCAGTTCAGGTGGCCAGGTCGGACCAGGCATGGCGGCGTGGCCTCCATGGTCCTATCAAGGGACCCACTGCCCCCTCCCCAAATTTTCTTGGGGCAGCTATGGGGTTATGCTCAGGAACAGACACTGGTTCAGGAACAGACAGCGTGGTGTGAACAGTCTCTGGCTCGGCAGACGTGAAGTGAACAGGCTCGGCAGGACTGACGATGTGAAGCGGCTCAGGCTCGGCAGGACTGACGTCAAGAGGCTCAGGCTCGGCAAACCTGACGTGAAGAAGCTCAGGCTCGGCAGGCCTGACGTGAAGAAGCTCAGGCTCACCAAGCCTGACGCGAAGCTCAGGCTCAGCAGGCTTGACGTGAAGAAGCTCAGGCTCGGCAGGCCTGATGTGAAGAAGCTCATGCTCTGCAGGCCTGACGTGAAGAAACTCAGACTTGGCGGGCATGACGTGAAGAGGCTCAGGCTTGGAGGGTACTGTGGTTTTGTGGGGCTGCTCATCCACAAAACCCACAGTAAATGAAGAACCGTTTAAAAGTGCAAAGTCCATATACTGCATCAGAGTGCAGTGAGGGGTATTGGCAGGCATGAGATAATAAATGGATTCATTAAGTCCATGGCAAAACATGCCTTTTAAGAACTAATCATTGAAATCCACCCCATTGCAAAGTCCACAAAACTCCTCCACATACTTCTCAATCGGACGGTCACCTTGGCTGAGACGGATTGCTGGGTATTATATATATTCTGTAACGAAATCCACTGGAAGCAAGATGTAGAGCAGTGGTTCCCAATTCCAGTCCTCGTGACCCACTGCTCTGAACATTTTGTATGTCTCCCTTATTTAACACACCTGAACCAGATCATCAGCTCATTAGGAGAGACTCCATGAACTGAACTGAGTGTGTCAGATTAGAGAGACATACAAAATGTGCAGAGCAGTGGGTCACGAGGACTGGAATTGGGAACCACTGATGTAGAGAACCCAAATGCAACTTTAATTATCAAACATAAAACAAAGGCTGGAAACTGGTAACTCATTACAAGGACAAGAGCCAGAACAACTCGAAACATTCATACAATACTCGACAAAGACACAGGGCAAACATGATGGCTTAAATACACAGATTAATTACTAGACAAGGGACACCTGTGAACAATGAACCAGACAATTAACCAATGACAAGACACATGACAGGATCAAATGACAAAAAGGGAATCACATGACAAGACACAGAAACATGGCATCACTGGTCTGACAAGCATGGGTATTAAAACTGAGTTTTGGGTGATGATTGGCGATATATAGAAAACACATTTTGATGCAAAATTCGAATTATGAATTTTTCTAAATGTTTATGTTCATTAAATCACATTGTCATAATTTGTCAGGAATTGTGTAAATGGGTGAAGTCAGTATATACATTAACAACGATTTGAGACAATGTACACTCATGGAGAATAATGTGTTTGAATTTTAAAGACGTGGTGCTGCGCTTCTCGTCTGGTGTGCGACCCCCTTTAGACATGGAAATATAGTAGGCTAATTCTTACATTAACTGATTTGTTAAACACAAACACAGGTTTGGTAACCTCCTACTGTCATGCTTTCCGTCTATCAGCCTATGCTATTTGGATCGTTATTTCTAGGCCTACACTCAATGAACAACATCTCAACACTAAATTAAAGGCCTGTCTCATATTCACATAATTACTCAAACATATTTTGCCACCTAAAAGTTGACGTGACACAAAAAAATCTTTAACTTTCAGTCAACAAACAGTCCCTAAGCAGTGTGGTTTCCGGAGCCTGCTTCAATGCTGTGGGAAAGCTGGTAGTAGTGAGAGGTGTGTGGATTATGGGAGTCAGAGTGAGCAAAGTCAGTGAGATCTCCTGTAGTAGGTGGGAGGGGATCAGGGGCTGAAGGGTGTTGCACATGCTGGCCTGGAGATGAGAAGACAGATATTATCAAGGCAGGAAGTTGAGGCCGAACATAGAATGTCAGTTGCTTCATTGACATCTAGAGAAGAGAGAAGTGTTTAGTGGGGGGAAAGGATGCAGAGACCACAGAGGAGAAATCAGGGTTGAAACCGCGGTCCGGGGGAAAGCATCAATGTAAGGAGCATAGTAACTGAAGAGGCCAGGACAGGCCCCCTAGGGTCTACTCGTGGAGCCGACACTGGTGACATGACACAAAGACGGCTGATGTAGTTAATCCAAGTCAAATAAAAAAAAACAAGTGGTTTTGCAATACCAGTACATAGAAATAAGTTTTTAAAACGGCTGAAAATTAAAAATCAATAACGTTTTTTTTTTAACCTTGCCAAGTTATTTTTAAAATATACTAATTCATTCAAATGAATTGTCGCCTAGAGCCTGAGTGTCCCGCCACTGCAAAGAGAAAACGAAGAGCTGATAGTCTCCTGCAAATCACTGGTACACTGGGTGAGGAACTGAAATTTACTCAGATTTTACTTTTGCAATGTAAATCAGAAAGGGATTGTTTTTTTGTTTTTGTTTTTACTGTTAAAGATCCCAAACCTTTCTCTTCACGGTTCATGTTTTATGAAAACTTTGTCTTTCCCCATAGTAGTTCTCACCATGTTCTCCTACATTGTTCATTGTCTTCTCAGCTGGTCAATACTCTGGTGAACTGAAGCAGTGCTGCTTTGATGGGATGAGGGATAATAAACTCGGCTACACCTGTGAACGAAGAGCCACGTATATTTTAGATGGGCCAGAGTGTGTCCAGGCCTTCCTGCAATGCTGCAAAGAGATGAAAACACGCAAAAGCGTGAAGACAGAAGAAGAGGAAATGATTCTGGCTCGCAGTAAGTACACAGCAAAATCCCCAGTCTTAAATCTACACTGCTCAGAGCACATATGGTCCCACTCTACTGAGTGTTAAAGTAACACTGAAGCAGTGTTAAAGTTAATTAGATAATTAAGTGATTAATTTGTGGTGACACCTGATGCTAATGAGCAGAATCACTGAAGGAAAGAGAAACAACTAAAGAGAAAAAAGAGAAACACAAGAACAAAAACTGAGGAGTGTTCCAGAAAGCAAGGTTATCTTACTGTCAAACATACCCTGAACTCTCGGTTGATTAAACAAACCTTGCTTACTCGAGGTATGCTGGTTCCAAAAACATGTCCAGGAGTAAGTTCATCCAAATCAGAGTATATTCATGGTTAACACACCAGACATTCACAACAGAGCGACGAATTGACGAGTCACCCTAGAAACGGACGCTAGGGAAAAGCATGCCATACTACTTCTTTCATACTTCTTCATAGTGCATATCACCACCTATTTGGTGGTTGTGCAATTATTTTCCAATCATTTTGTTTAATAATCTTTAATCACTGTGAATAAGAACTTTAATGTTTGTTTGATGCTAGTTATATAATAAAAAGACTGATTAAACTAAATATAGTCTGTGCTTGCAAAGATAACGGCTGTAAAAGTTTGTTTTGTTTAGTCATTTTGCTTCAACATTGCTTGAAAGGTAAGATATATAAAATATTAGATCATATATCATACTGCATATGTCTTTTATTATAGAAATACATTATAGCATAGAAAACCTCTGAATGCAGATCAACGATGTGTGAGGTGAGAATTATATAGCTATATAATATAATAAAATGACTATTTCCTCGTTTTTAATAGCCTTTATATATCTGTATTACTATATATAAAATATTGTGCACAATCTTTCACGCCCACTGGAGCCTCATCAATAGGGCACGCATGCGCTGAACACCTCTGAAGTAAACTAACGTACTCGGTTACTTACGCAACCTCTGTTCCCTGAGAGATAAGGGAACCAGTATTGCGTTGCAAACACTATGGGAAAACTCCTTTTCTCGAGAATATTGAAGCCTTTATTTTAAAACTCGGTGTAGCTGCACAGCAAGCACATAAAAGCTGGCTGAAGCATGCTGATTGGCGGCACCTGCACAAACCTATGGCGATCCAGCAAGGACGCGCAATCCAATCAGAGTGCTTGCCGCCTTGCTCGACTTGAGTGCGTCAATATGGGCGTGGCTGAAGGGTATAAATTCTGCAAATAGCAATAAGTGCAGAGGGCCACCGTGGGGGAGCCTCAGATATATAGGTCTGGACCCATAGGGGCCAGGGTCCTGGATGGAAAGGACTCGTGCCTGCAAGGCAGGAACCTCTAATTTATAGAATTTTGCACATGTGGACGGAGCAGACCCACTGGCCGCCGCACAAATGTCTTCTATAGGAACTCCACTGGACCATGCCTAAGAGGAAGCCATACCTCTTGTGGAGTGGGCTCTTAGACCTATGGGGCACGGAAGGCCCATTGAAGCGTAGGCCAGAGAGATAGCATCAACTATCCATCTTGACAGTCTGTGTTTCGTGACCGGAGAACCCTTGGTGTGGCCACCCAAACAGACAAAGAGCTGTTCTGACTGCCTGAACGGGGCAGAATGCTCCAGATAAATTCTCAAAGCCCTAACAGGGCAGATCATGTATGCATCACTATCGTCTTCTGAAGAGGGAAGAGCAGATAGGGAGATAACCTGGGCTCTGAACGGAGTTGAGAGCACTTTAGGTACATATACATGTCTTGGTTTAAGGACGACCCTGGAGCCATTAGGCCCAAACTCAAGACAGGAATTGCTCGTGGAGAGAGCTTGTAAGTCCCCAACTCTTTTAACCGACGCTAGTGCTAGCATGAGAGCGGTTTTGAGAGAGAGGGGCTTCAGATCAGCCAACTGGAGTGGCTCGAAGGGAGGTCGGGGGTGCCAGATTGTCCTGTTTGCCTGCGTGAGGAGATCCTTCCTCAGAGGGATAGGCCACAGATCTGTCGCTGACAGCTGCATCAGCTCTGGGAACCAGATCTGGGTCCGCCAGAGGGGGGCTACAAGAACGACTGCACACTTGGTGTCCCTGATCCGTTCGATGATCTGAGGGAGCATAGAGACCGGAGGGAATGCATAAGGGGGGTGGCTGGGCCACTCGTGGGCAAACGCATCCCTGCTCTTCGAGATTATGTGGGACACCACTGCCATGTTGACCGTCCGGACCAAGACGTTGTGTCCCACCAGATGTGGAAGGAAGGTTTTTAGGGATAGAAAAACCGCACTTAATTCAAGACAGTTGATGCGTAGGCGTTTCTCTAAACTCGACCAGAGGCCGGAGTCAGGCCTGCCCTTGTACAGGGCTCCCCAACCGCGGTTGGAAGCATCTGTTGAAACAGCCTTCCTTTTCGAAACCAGGCCCATACTCACACCCTGCTGGTACCAGTGGCCCGAGTGCCACACATGAGCTGGAACCTGTAGTTTTAGCCACAGCTGAAGGGGGCGCATACGCACTAGGCCTAGTTGGAGTACTGACGATGCAGAGGCCATAAGGCCCAGAGCCCTTTGAAACGTTCTGAGGGGCGTGAGAGAGCCCACTTTGAATGAAGCAGCGAGACGCTGGATTGAGAGAGAGTCTGGTGTGGGCCATGCTTTCATATGCACTGAGTCGAGAACTGTTCCCAGGAATGTGATCCGTTGGCTGGGGGACAGCATACTCTTGGAAAAGTTCACTCTGAGACCAAGGCGATCTAGATGGCCGAGGAGCCAGGTTTTGTGAGTAAGAGACTCCGCCTCCAACTGGGCCAGTATGAGCCAGTCGTCAAGGTAATTCAGAATTCGCATTCCCCACTGTCTCAGGGGGGAGAGAGCCGCATCCATGCACTTTGTGAATGTATGAGGCGCTAGAGACAGTCTAAATGGTAGGACTGTGTATTGATGTGTCTGCCCCTCAAAGGCGAATCTCAAGAATGGCCTGTGACGGGGGTTCACTTGGATATGAAAGTAAGCATCTTTCAGATCTACTGAGAAGAACCAGTCTCCTGGGCAAATTTGCACCAGGATATGTCTGGTCGTGAGCATCCTGAATGGCCGTACCATGAGGGCCTTGTTCAGGTGTCTGAGATCTAAAATGGGTCTCAGGCCGCCGTCTTTCTCCGGAACAAGAAAATAACGGCTGTAGAAGCCTGACTCGCTTTGGGAAGTGGGAACTATATCGATAGCCCCTTTCTCCAGCAGACTTAACACTTCGGTGCGGAGGACGTGAGACACACTGCTCCTTGCCGAAGTGTAGATTATAGCACGAAAGCACGGGGGTCTGCGGGCGAACTGAAGCGAGTAACCCTGCTTTATGTTATTCATAACCCAGCCTGACACTTCGGGGATGGCCTGCCAGGCCTGGGCCCGAGAGGCCAGGGGTTGGATTGCATCTGGAGGCGGAACGCCAAGACTCGAGGGCCCGACCTGCCAGATGTTTTTGTGAAGAAATTTGCTCGATTTGTGCTCGAGCGATCTTCAGGGGTGGTCCGGTGACGACTTCCTAGGCTCATGGTCCAGCGTGAGCTTTGGCTGCGGGCCCTGGCGTTTGGGGAGCGGGTAGCGCTTTGCTGGTTTGAAGCACTGATTGGTCTCAGCCGCTGGGCGGGGCTGGGGGACCTGAGACGCTGGTTTCTCTGTCTGCGGCGTGCTCTTGGGGCGCCGTGAAGCAGAGCTGGAGCACTTGGGGAGGAAGTGTTTCATGGCAGTGGATGCCTTCTGAGCTTCCGTGAAACGTTCCGCAAACCCCCTAACAGAAGGGCCGAAGAGACCTAAAGTGGAGACTGGTGAGTCGAGGAAGGCGGTTCTGTCCGCATCCCTGATCTCTGTCAGATTAAGCCATAAGTGGCACTCCAGCACCACTAGGCTGGCCATGTTGCGGCCGGCGGCCTGAGCAGTGGTCTTGGTAGCCCGCAGGGCCAGGTCTGTGGCGCTGCGGAGGTCTCTGAAGGCATCTGGGTCAGGTCCTATGGAGGAGTTTAGCCTGAAACACCTGAAGAACAGCCATGGTGTGTAAAGCAGAAGCAGCCTGGCCAGCGGCAGAGTATGCACGGTCCGTGAGTGCTGAAGACGTTCTGCACAGCCTTTGCTCTCCAACTGCCAGCAGTGGGAGGACACAAATGGGCGGCGACCATTTCTTCCAGTGGCAGGAGTTTCACATATCCTTTTTCCTCAGAGCTGTCAATGGATGAGAGCGTCAAAGAGGCAGAAGAGCGCGTGCGCGCTGAAAAGGGCATGAGCCCTGTGAACTTGTGAGCTCCTCGTGAACTTCTGGAAAAAACGGAGCGGAACGCTGGCGAGAGGTTTGCTGGTGCCCCGGCAGGAACCACTCATCGAGGTGGCTTCTAGTAGGCTCTTCTGGTGGTAGCCAGTCAAGACCCAGCTCTGGTGTCGACTCGTTCAGGCTGAGAGAGAGGGGTGGGGTAGGGCTGGGCGATATATCGCATGACATTGTTAGGCGCATCTCGTCAGTAAAGCCGGTTCCTTGATTAGTAGTAAATCACCTTCACCTGCTTTCAGATGGAGCGGCATTTACTACACAGCAAAAACTCCAGTGTTAAATTAACACTCCTGGGAGTGTATATGAGTCCACACTCAAGAGTGTAAAGTGTTAAAATATGAGTGTTAAATTAACACTCAAGAGTGTTAAAGTTAATGAGATAATTAAGTGATTAATTTAGTGATGATTGAGCATTATTGAAGACACCTGATGTTAACAAGCAGAATCACTGAAGGAGAAAATCACAAATTGTAAGCCACCGTTATGGAGATCAATGTTTGCTTTAGTTGGACTCTTGACCCTTATACATTCACTTTAAATTTTGTTTGTCTGCTGTTATTAATTTATAACAGTCAAATGGACAAAGAAAAGTGTGATTTGATAATGTTGGTTATGTTTTGACATAATCATGCTGTGATCTGAAAAATAAAACTTATTGAGATAGTTTGGTTTATGTTGTTAGCAGCAGCTTTGTGATTCTACAGCATATGATTTTCAGTAGTTTTCTTATAATCCAAAATATTAATCAACATAAATCAAAAACATAAAGTTCAAATGATGATTGTCATAATATAACCAACACCATCAGATCACTTTTTTTCTTTGTTCATCTGGCAGTTATAACTCAGATACAGCAGCCAAACAAAATCTAAAGTTAATAACATAAGGGTCAAGAGCCCAACTAAAGCAAACAATGATCGCCATAACGGTGGCTTACAATTTGAGATTTTCTCCTTCAGTGATTTTGCTTGTTAACATCAGGTGTCTTCAATAATGCTCAATCATCACTCAATTAATTTTGAGTGTGGACTGATATACACTCCCAGGAGTGTTAATTTAACACTGGAGTTTTTGCTGTGTACAAAGTGCCGTAGTTAACTGACAAGCTGAGCCATATCGCATTAATTATCGCTGGCTATATGTCCGCGATATTAATGCGATATGGCTCAGCTTGTCAGTTAACTACGGCTCTTTGTAGTAAATGCCGCTCCATCTGAAAGCAGGTGTTGGCGATTTACTACTAACCAAGGAACCGGCTTTACTGACGAGATGCGCATAACAATGTGATGCGATATATCGCCCAGCACCTAGGGTGGGGTCCGTGGAGCCCAACCAATCCTTACCCTCAGATACCACCACAGAAATTGCATCGTTAAATTCCCCCACCGATCCGCCAAAAGAGACGAGGCCGGCCGCTTCGAGAGAGGGGCGTTGATCGCTCTTGACAAACAGCACCGGTGAAGTGTCAGATTCTGGTGTGGGAGAGGCATGCGCTCATATCACTGCGCTTGTGGAGTTGTTGCCCGCGCCGCTTCTTCCTTCGGGGCTTGAGGGGTGCTGGAGACAGAGACAGAAGATGGGCGGGGTCGCCCTCTGACGTAGCTAGAGCGAGCCTGGAACAAAGCACTGAGATGGGCATGCTGTCACAGGAAGGAATTTAATTAAAAAAAGCAGTGCCACTGCACAGTCATAACAGTGCAGCGATCTGAGCGTGCCATTTGGAAACATTCCAATAATTTTGAGATCACTACGACTTAACAGTCTCTGACGCCCAGACCCTTTTAGGGCAGAAAAAAAATTAGTAAAGCCGTACAAATACAATAGGGTCCCTAATACAATTTTACTTGACTTGTTTGATGTGTCCTTTTGCTCTAAAATGTATATTCTGTCACATTTTTATCTGTTACAACAGGTGATGATGATGATGAATATTATACAGACTCTGATGAGATCGTGTCACGTACTCAGTTCCCTGAGAGTTGGCTTTGGGAAGAGATTGATCTATGTGAGAATTGGTGAGTAGGAGACTTTCAACAAAAGCTGAGTTTAGCCCGGTTCACACCACTAGTGACTCATAGCAAATTATCTCATTCAACTTTAGCTGTTGGTGACAATGTGCATGTGTGTGTGTGCATGTGTGTGTGTGTGTGTGAGAGAGAGAGTCTGATAGTAAACAACCATTTGAGGAGTACTTCAACAGTTTTTATTTTTCCTCATATCCCAGTCCAGAACCAGTCACAGATAAAGTGATCTACCTGAAAGACTCTATTACTACCTGGCAGATCTTGGCTGTCAGTCTGTCACCAACACTTGGTAAAGTGAAGCTGCAAACACAGGATACATGGTCTGAAAATCATCATCATCATCCAGGAGCTGCTGCTTTAAACCCTTCTGTGTGTCTGTGTTCCTCCTCAAAGGCATCTGTGTGGCAGAACCTGAGGAGCTGATCGTTTTTAAACCATTTTTCATTGACCTCAAGATCCCTTATTCAGCTGTGCGCGGTGAACAACTGGAAATCAAGGCCATTATTCACAACTACACACCAAGGAATCTGAAGAGGGTAGATCGGATTTAATATTGAAAATGCATTCAGAATTTATGTTATACATTAAAACCATGTGCATCGTAATAACCTTTTCTGCATGAGTCAAATCATTTATCCTGAAAAGCATTTCAGGTTTTTTGAGCTGCTTGTGACTCAAACTGAAGAAAAGTGTAGAATACTGAACTGTGCTGAAACAGAAATGTCCTCCATCATCACATATTTCATTTATGATTCTAATTTATTTTGGAGGAAGTTTCCTCTAGATATTGAAGTGATTTGTGTCTCACTCTCCTGTTTTCACAGGTGCGTGTGGAGTTTATGGAGACAGAAAATGTTTGCAGCTCTGCCAGTAAGAAAGGCAAATACAGAACAACAGTAAACATTGACAAAGACTCCAGCATAGCGGTTTCATATGTGATTATTCCCATGACACTGGGACATCATGATATTGAGGTGAAAGCTTCATTATCTGAGTTTGATGATGGAGTGAGAAAGACCCTGAAGGTGGTGGTACGTTTGATGGCATTTCTGTCAGTTTTCAGTAATTCTGTTTTATTTGATTTGGTCATTTGTTAATATAATGATTAATAGATATTTGTCCTATTTTTTTGAATAGATAAACTAGATAACCACAGGTAGTTAACTTACTCTGTCTCTTTCAGTCTGAGGGTGTGCTGTTTCCACTACAAAGCGATATTGTGGAACTCAATCCTGCTAAGAAAGGTGAGATTCCCTGCTCAAGACTCACCAAAACTGTACAACATCTGATCAGCACATGACTCATGACTCTTCCTTCATCTTCCTGTTCTTTATCCCAAATGAAACAGGGGAAAAACCTATACTTATTAGATCTGTAATACCAACGGATCGGGTTCCAGACACACCTGCTAACACCTACATCTCGATTGCTGGTAAGGAAAAAGATGTTTTTAAGAATATGTAGTGATTATTTCTGTCATGTATAGTTGTGCATTTTTTGTTTAAAGAAAGCTGAAACCTGGGGTGGTATACAATTTTGGACACTGTGTGGGTTTTTGGTAATCACAGGTGGCTAAATTAAAGCAATGATGTAAAGTCCATGAACAATTGTGAGGGCTAGTATAATTATCTATATTTGCCTCATATTTTCCCACACAGTATGTTCCTTCTTTTCAGCCAGTCCAAACAAATGTTTTTAAATTATTGTTAGATACCTTATTTGTTAGATTAAAAAGAAGTTTAGTAAACTTAAAATGTGTATTGTTATGCGTTGTAGTATGTGTGTATGGTTGGATCGAGATCCTTAGTGGAATGACATTTTTTTTAATCTACGCCATTGTTGTTATTTTCATATAGTGTGTGCATGCTACCAATATTTGAATCTGTGAATTCTTTAAGTTGGTACCAGGCGGTAATGTTATGGTGATATTGTGACGTGCATGTGTAGCTTCCCACATAGCAACATTGTGTCGGCCCAGATCCGGCCCACATCTGGCACACGTGGAAAGATGATCTGGCCCACATGCAGCGTGGAATGGCGGCCCTTGGGCGGCTCACTCCTGTTTGCCAAATCTGGGCCACAAGCAGGCCATAGCAATGCCACATCTCAGCCAAGACCAAAGAAATAAACCAGAACTGGACCTTATCTGAGCCACAAAATCTGTATATTAAATATGAAGCCATCTCAGCCTTAATAAGCCTGTTAACAAGCAGAATCACTGAAAGAAAGAAGAGAACAGAAAAAGAGACGAGCAGAAACATCATATTTAATATATACAGATTTTGTGGCTCAGATAAGGTTCAGTTCTGGTTTATTTCTTTGCTCTCGGCTGACATGTGGCATTGCTATGGCCTGCTTGTGGCCCAGATTTGGCAAACAGGAGCGCGGCCCACCCAAGGGCCGTAATTCCACGCTGCATGTGGGCCAGATCATCTTTCCACGTGTGCCAGATGTGGGCCGGATCTGGGCCGACACAATGTTGCTATGTGGGAAGACATTAACTCTCTGAAGATCTGATTAAACAACTCCCCAAACAGCATTACCAGCTTCACTTATTACTAACCGGACTGACTTTATGTCTGTTATGTCTACAGAAGATCTTATTGAGAATTAACAGAGGTTTAGATGTCGATGTCTTATTGAAAATGTTTGGTTTGAGGTCACCATCATGGAGATCAGTGTTTGCTTTAGTTGGGCTCTTGACCCTTGATTTTCTTTAAATTGATGCTTTATCTGTGATTATAGGTGTTTATGGAGAACATTTCTGCATTGATAAAGCAGATCAAAATTTCTGATTTAATAACAGACAAAGGACATTTTTATGTTCTTGGAATGTTAGAAATCAATGTTCCTAGAATATTGAACTTTAATTACCAGTCAGCCCCAATTTTGGCAAGTGATGCATACATGACATACCCAAAATAAAAAGGTTGCTGCTCATAAGTACTTCTGAATAGACACATAACCAACATATATTTAGAAAGCCAACCCTTGAGAGTTTACAGTTCAAGACTCAAAATTAACCAGACTGTTATTAATATTGACATATATAAGCTCAAACATAAAAACAAAAACAACAAATATTAAGAATATATTTATTAAATATATAAAAATAGTATGTGAATTTAGGATTGCAACTTATAACCACAACTACAGTAAAGTGTAGCCACAATTGTGGTCATGCTTTGTTTCAAATCTGAGGATGATATCTCTAAAATTATGCATTTTATGAAGCCTATTGTGAGACCATGTCAGGGGAGACTTTGGAGAAGTTTTAGAGAAGGCTAATAAGATTCTTATCAAATATTTTATTGCCCTGTAAACTAGGGATGCAACGGTACACGGTAAAATCCCGGACCGTTCGGTCAGCCCTGCACGGGACAATCTACCCTCGTGTCACGCGGGACTTCGGTTTTGCCACTGAGTTCGCGCTGATCCTTTTAGTTTTTGCTTTAGGCGCCGTTCACATATCGCGCCTAAAAACACGTAGAAAACACTAGGCGCACCGCGTTCTCCTTTTTCCAAAGCGCTAGGGCGGTTGCGCTCCGGAGGCGTCTGTCGTTGCTAAAGCAACCATCAGCTGCGCTCTGGTTGGTTCTTGTCACGTGACCTACGGTGCGCTTGCGGCATTCTGAAAAGTTGAGAATTTTCTCCACTGCTGGGGACATCGTTAGTGCCAACCGGTCTCGCCTTGCACCAGACAGTGTTGATAGACTCATCTTTTTGCACAAGAATCTCTCAATAGTGGATGAGTAAATAACATTGCACTTTGTGTCCTGAATGCAGTATTTTTTTGTTATATTATTTTGCTCTGCTTTTTTTTATTCAAAGCACAAGCTAATTTATGTTTGTTAAAGGTAAAAGTGCACTTTTTCTTTCACATTGATCACTTCATATACCAGTTATCAAGGTTTGGAATTGGGATCCACTTGAATATTTTGAAGTGTGTTTACATTTTGTATTTCATATAAGTGATAGTTGAAGAGGTTGTATTACTTAGTGTTGTTCAGTACAGACTAGAGTGTTAATTTATTCCATACATTGATGTTCTTCCTACTGTGACATTCTGTTTATGCTCATAAGAAAAATAAAACATATTTTTGGGATGAAATAGCAGTCTCTTTCTGCACAAAACATGTACCGAAACCGAACCGAGACCGTGGCCCAAAAACCGAGGTACGGACCGTACCGTGGGCTATCTGTACCGTTGCACCCCTACTGTAAACACCCATTTACTGTCTCTGACTAATGTCAGGCGAGGAGAACTGGCCCCATTCATGTTCTTTTCATTTAAATCGACCAACCTTTCACACCCCTGCCGGTATGAGACTTAATCTTCATTATTCTTTTATCCTTATTCTTTTGTTTGAATTCAGCCATTATAGCCTTTCTTCTGGCATAATTATTGGCCATCGACACCTATGTAATCCCACTATACATGAATAATCCACCTATTATTTTAAGTCTTGTTAGAAAACAAACAACAAAAAACTATTCTTGGAACTTTAAATATTAATTCTTAAAAAAAAAAAAAATATATATATATATATATATATATATATATATATAATGGAATAGAAAGCTCCTGCAGCAGGTGCATTAGCACAACAAGTAGCCTCAAGCTACATGACACAATTTAATTTATTAATATTACACTTTTACGTAAAGCTCACTTTAAAACACCATCGAGTATTTGTATCATATTCCGGTCGCGGTTTAAAATGGTTTCAAGTCAAAAAAAGATTTTTAAAAATATGTTATATTTAGCAGTTTATATGAAGCTATGGGCTATGCTTACCTTTACCTTTATTCTTTATTCATATAAAAATACCCCAAATCGCACGAAAATCACACACAAACCACATATACTTCAATCGTACATTTATTAGCTTCTTGTTTCAGGTGAAGAGATGTCACTTTCACTTTGTTATCACGGATGTCCAGAATGAGGAAGTGTTACACAGGACACGTCATGCAGGATTATGGTCACGTTGAACCACGTGAGATGATTGACAGCTGTACAGCGAATGATAGAGCTCTGAGGTCAAATCTGACGCAAATCAGGAAGAGGAGACACACATCTAGCTCTGACCGCTGTTTGAGCTCTTCAGATCGCATAATTCAGTGGAAAATCAATAGAAATGTTATTCTGTATAATGAAATATTTTTTGAACGTGTGATAATTAATCATTATTTCTCAAAATATGCGCACCATTGGACTAATAACCCTGGAGGATGCTGTATATTGCATGCATTTGAACACAAATAAACCGGAGAAGACGAGAATGAATGTTTTATGAGTGATGATCTATTCAAAATAACAAACGTTACAGAATAATTATTTTTGCACTCCTGGCATAAATTAAACTAGCATAAACTAGTTTAATCAAACCTTTCTAATGATACTCAGATTGTCCAGATTAAGTAAGAGTGTAATGTTCTCTTACGAGAGTTCTCTCGTACTGCGTTTTAACCAAAACGCTACGGGAAAAGTCTCTTTTCACGAAACACTGAAGCAAAAAATTATCCTTTAATTTTCATATATGTAAAACGCGTTGCGGCAGCAGTCAGCTATGGCGAGACGGCTTGCTCGCTCATTGGCTGCTCTGCGGCAACTGCATAAGCCTATCGAGCGAGGCCTGAGGTGACGTCAGGCCAATGAGGGCGCTTCGCGCCCTCCTCGCCACTTCCCGCCGAGACGGGCGTGGCTTACCTCTATAAAAGGAGCTCGAGAAGGCTGATTCACTTCATTTTAATCTCTTCAGCGAAGCGCACGCATCGCTGGATCACGAGGAAGCACGCGTCGTCTGATGCAAGCACTTCAGCGGGACGAGCCCTTGAAGCCGCTGGCCAACGCCGCCTTCTACCGCCGTACCTGCTGCGCTTTCCGACGCCATATCCTTTACATTCTTTGTTCTTGTGTATGTGTGTGTGTGTGTGTGTTCGCTTTGCAACACACACCCCTAAAAGAGCTGCGTCTTTTTCAAGACGCCTTCTCATGCAGCGCTCGCGCTCGCTGACGGCGAACGCCTTCACTCCGAGCAAATTGCCTACGGTGACTCTGAGGACTCGCCGGGCATCCTTTCCGAGGCTGCCCTTCCTGGAAGCGGATGGCGGGATTAGTTTTTCTTTACGTTACAAGAAAAGCTACCCTGCCTCTGCACGCGTCATTCACCGGCGAAGGAGAAAAGAGTGTTCTTAGTCCCACCGTTGGTCGGTCTGACCTCTTTTCTCTCACATTTCTCAGTTCCCTGTTCGGCGACTGGAAATATTATTGCAGCAAGTGAGTCTGTTACACGCTTGCCTGCCAGCAAACGCCGAAGAATACATGTTGACGCCGCTTTCAAAAGCCTGTATCCCCCTGTGGCTCAGTGGTGGAATTATAGGTTTTCCACACGGGAGGCCGGGGTTCGGATCCCGGTCTAGCGGCATATATATTTATGCCGCCAATGCTTTGCTCTGTCAGTCCCCTGAAGGCGACTGCAGAGATGCATTTTGCAGCCAGCGAGCGCGTAGTACCCGCTTGCCTGCAACCGAACACCGTTTCTACGGTTCCCGTGCGTCACTGGCGAAAGGAGAATGGAGTGTTTTCAGCCCCGCTGAAACTGGGCAATATCCACTCTTCTCACATTCTGGCATTTTGCAGGCGTCTGAAAATGCAAATCACTCTGTCTGTTCCCCGAGAGGCAACTGCAGACGTGTTTTTTGCTGCCCACGAGCACGTGGTACATGCCTGCAAGCAAACGCCAGTGTGGATAATACTCGCGCTGACTTTGTCTATGTATCTTCACTGTGGTCCAGTGGTAGATTCTTAGACTTGCGCGCGGGGGATCGGAAGTTCGAACCCCAGGCCTGCCGGCAGAAAATATTTATGCCGCCGAATGCAAATCACTCTGTTTGTTCCCCGAGAGGCAACTGCAGACGTGTTTTTTGCAGCCCACGAGCACGTGGTACATGGCCGGACTTCTACCGAAGTCCCGGCCACGGCCGATGATGCTATATGTGTAGAGAAGATGCCCACTGCTAGTGCCCATCCCTACACACTAGCACAGCCCTTCACACAGGGCCCGCGCTCATATATTCGACTCGGGTCGATCACGCACACAACATAGTGAACGTGCCCACTGCCTAGTGCCCACAAACACTATGTTCTGCATGCCTTGTGGTTTCTGTAAAGACGAAACCTGTGTGCATTCACTCTGCTCAGACAGACAGTGCACTCATTGCAGTAACTGTGCCCGCTCTCCCGCGCCCACACTTACTCACGGTATTTTCTGGTGTCCCGGCCACGGCCGATGGTGCTATAAGTGTAGTGTCGATGCCCACTCCTCAGTGCCCATCTCTACACACAAGCACAGCCCTACACTTAGGGCTCGCGCACATAAAATCGACTCAGGTCGATTGCGCTTCCAACATAGTGAAAGTGCCCGCACAAACACTGTCTCACAGACCACAGGCTCTCTGTAAAAACGAGATCTGTGCGCGCTCGCTCTGCTCAGTCAGACAGCGCGCCCAAAGCAGTGAATGTGCCCGCTTCCCGCCCACATTTACTCGCAGACATGAGTCCCGCGGGACCCGCTCAGCGCTCCCTCACTCAGTCAAGCGCTGTAGTAAGGTCGAGGACGAGCGCTCTGCCCGCTGTAATAAGCGCGCCCCCCGCCTCGAATGCCACAGGTATAACGCCTACGTTATTGCGCCCCGAAGCGCCTCTGTCGCACGGCGAACAGAGCGCGCTTCGCATCCAGCCCTTAGCCAACCATGCAGAAGCATGGGCAGCGCTTCCAGGGGTTTCGGACTGGGTGCTAGGCATTATAAGAGAGGCTTCTCGCTACAGTTTTGTCGACGCCCTCCCCGCTTCACAGCGCGCGTCCAAACTACGGTGGTTTCAGAAGTAGCACACCTACTTCGCGCCGAAATATCAAAACTGGTAAGCAAAGGGGCGATAGAGCGTGTGCCCCAAGCTCAAAGCGAAGGGGGGCTATACAGCAGATACTTTCTAGTCCCCAAAAGGACGGTGGTATCAGACCCATACTGGATCTAAGACAGCTGAACAAAGCATTAGTGAAACGCAGTTTCAAAATGCTCACGACCAGGAAAATCCTCGCGCATGTTCGCCGAGGAGACTGGTTTATGTCAATAGATCTGAAGGATGCGTATTTTCAAATACAGATAGCGTCACATCACAGGCGATACTTGAGATTCGCCTTCGAGGGTCAGACATACCAGTATACAGTCCTGCCGTTCGGTTTGTCCCTGGCACCTCGTACATTTACGAAATGCATGGACGCAGCGCTCGCTCCTCTCAGACTCAGAGGCATGCGAGTGCTGAACTATTTGGACGACTGGTTGATCCTAGCCCAATCACGATCTCAGCTCGTGGAGCACAGAACCATTTTACTCGATCACCTCGAGAATCTTGGTATCACGGCCAATTGGGCGAAGAGTTCACTGAACCCCAGTCAAACGATTTCGTTTCTGGGTATCGTTCTGGACTCGCAGTCTATGACAGCGCGGCTGTTGCCACAGCGCGTGCTGCACATTCAACGCGCGGCGAAGTCTTTCCGCCGCGGCGCTTTCACCCCGCTCAGGAAGTTTCAAAGGATGCTGGGTCTCATGGCCTCAGCATCATCAGTTCTCCGGCTGGGCTTGCTCCGCATGCGCCCGCTGCAGTTCTGGTTGAAAGCGCGGGTACCCGGTCGATTACGCCTCAAGGTCGATCAGAACTGTGTTACAGCCCTGGTGCCTTGGATAGCGGACGACTGGTACCGATCAGGTGTAAGCCTGGGGACTTCCTCGGGAGTGAGGATGGTGTCGACAGACGCATCCACCTCGGGATGGGGAGCGCTGCTCGAGGGCAGACCGTTCTTCGGCCTGTGGTCGGAACGAGAAAAGCTCCAACACATAAACTGCCTAGAAATGCTGGCAGTGCACAACGCGCTGACGCGTTTTTGTCCCCACATCAAGGACCAACACGTCATAGTCCGTTCGGACAACATGGCTGTGGTGTCCTACATAAATCGCCAAGGCGGTCTGAAATCCACATCCCTGTACAGGCTGGCGAAACGCCTCCTAATATAGGCTCAGCACAACTTACGCTCGCTGAGAGCAGTGCATGTACCTGGGCGTCAGAATGTGGGCCCAGACAGACTGTCCAGGAACAACGTTCCCCCGGGCGAATGGTCTCTACACCCACAAACAGTCCGGCTGTTGTGGGAGAGATTCGGCAGAGCGGAGGTGGACCTATTCGCGTCCCACGAAAACGCTCACTGCCCCGCGTTCTCTTCAAAGAGCGACAGCGCGCTGTCCCGAAGGTGGCCGCGCTGCCCGCTATACGCTTTTCCCCCCGTCTCCCTCCTGCCACAGGTGTTGGAACGGGTCAGGGAAACAAAATGCCCAGTGCTGCTTGTAGCACCGTTCTGGGAGAACCAAGCATGGTTCCCAGTCCTGATGCAGTTAGCAGACATCGCTCCATGGCCAGTGCCGTTGAGGAGAGATCTCCTCTTGCAGGCCGGGGGCTCGATTTGGCACCCACACCCGGAACTGTGGTCCCTTCATGTGTGGGCGCTCAACGGATACCCGTTGGTCTCGCAGAGGGAGTCATGAATACCATCACTCAGGCTAGAGCACCGTCGACTCGGCGGCTTTATGCTTCGAAGTGGTCGGTTTTCTCCGGCTGGTGTACAGCTCGGAGCCTTTCACCCCTCGAATGCGAGGTAACGGAGGTTCTCTCCTTCCTACAAGAGCTGTTGGATAAGGGCAGATCCCCTTCCACGCTCAAAGTGTATGTGGCGGCTATTTCAGCGTTCTCCGGTTCAACGCTGGGTCAGTCACTGGGAAGGAACGATTTAGTCATCCGCTTCCTCAGGGGAGCTAGGAGACTGAATCCACCCAGACCTCCTTCAGTCCCTATGTGGGACCTTTCTACGGTCTTGGCGGCCATGAAAGGTGCCCCTTTCGAGCCTATCCAGTCTATTAGCCTCAAACATTTGTCTTTCAAAAGAGTGTTTTTGATGGCTCTCGCTTCAGTGAAGCGCATAGGCGATCTGCACGCGCTCTCTGTGAGCCCGGCGTGCTTGGAGTTTGGTCCTATGACTCTAAAGTCATACTCAAACCTAAGCACGGCTATGTGCCGAAATCCCTCAACACGCCTTTTCGGGCTCAGGTTATTTATCTGCCCTGCCGGCATCGAGTGAGGAGGGGGACTCGAGTTTTCTTTGCCCTGTTAGGGCTTTAAGAGCTTATATGTCCCGCTCTGCTGTCTTCAGACAGACAGAGCAGCTCTTTGTCTCGTTCAGCGGACGTTCCAAAGGAATGGCTGTTTCGAAACAAAGTCTATCCAGATGGATAGTTGACGCCATAGCGCTGGCTTATACTGTCAAGGGCATTCAATGCCCGTTGGGAGTTAGAGCGCATTCTACGAGAGGCGTTGCCTCCTCGTGGGCTTGGTCCAGCGGGATTTCCCTACAGGATATATGTACGGCGGCAGGCTGGGCCTCTCCGTCTACATTTATCAGGTTTTATAACCTAGAGGTTCCCGCCTTACAGGCTAAGCTTTTGTCGGTGTAATCTATTCAGCTGTCTAGCCAGACCTCTGAAATCGCAGGCGCAATGCGCTACCGACTATCTTAGGCAGAACTGTGTAAGACCCACATTTCCCACATTAGTTCAGGCTCCCTACCCTGTCTATGTGATGTCATATTCGCGTCTGTGGACATGTCTATATAAGGACGGAGGGAAACCCCTCCTGTCTTTAGACTCTCCCTGTGAGGTCACGTTAAGCCTGCGGACGCTACAGTATAGGGAATTAAGGCTCCCCTCCCTTATTCCCTGACTCTGTGTGAGTCTATCTGGTGATTATGCACTGTATGCCTGAAATAGCTTCCGGTGATCAGTGTTTTTATCCCAGCACGCACTGCGTTTTACAAGGGGTTCCCGTAGCGTTTTGGTTAAAACGCAGTACGAGAGAACTCTCGTAAGAGAACGTACTCGGTTACTAACGTAACCTCGGTTCTCTCTAGAAGAGGGAACGAGTACTGCGTTCTCTGCCGTGCGTCTGGTTCACTCTGGTTCGCTTCGGCGATCAAAATCAAGTGAATCAGCCTTCTCGAGCTCCTTTTATAGAGGTAAGCCACGCCCGTCTCGGCGGGAAGTGGCGAGGAGGGCGCGAAGCGCCCTCATTGGCCTGACGTCACCTCAGGCCTCGCTCGATAGGCTTATGCAGTTGCCGCAGAGCAGCCAATGAGCGAGCAAGCCGTCTCGCCATAGCTGACTGCTGCCGCAACGCGTTTTACATATATGAAAATTAAAGGATAATTTTTTGCTTCAGTGTTTCGTGAAAAGAGACTTTTCCCGTAGCGTTTTGGTTAAAACGCAGTACTCGTTCCCTCATCTAGAGAGAACCGAGGTTACGTTAGTAACCGAGTACGTTTTAACGAGTAATGAATGTTTGAATGTTTGAGGAACATTATACCTTTTAAAACATGTTCCTCTAACGTCAAGAAAACTGGACATTTTTCCCGTTCCCAGAACCAACACTGAATATTTGGAGAACGTTCTTATAACAACAGTCTGTTAGCTGGGACGTCACAATGTTGCTATGTTGGATAGTGTTGAAAGTGTTGCATAAATTACAGCTCATCGTAAAGATAATTTAAAAGCTGAATTCTCAGCCTCCATTCCCTTTTTTCTCCTTCCAGGTGAAGAGATCTCTCAGACAGTCGAGCAGGCCATCAGTGGAGACTTCATGGGTCGCCTTATTATCCAGCCCTGGGGATGTGGAGAGCAGAACATGATCACTATGACTCTACCTCTCACTGCCACTCATTATCTGGACAGCACCAATCAGTGGGAGACTGTTGGAATAAACCG
Source organism: Abramis brama (assembly GCA_022829085.1). NCBI lineage: Eukaryota > Metazoa > Chordata > Actinopteri > Cypriniformes > Leuciscidae > Abramis > Abramis brama. Next base: position 47,978,670 of record CM040767.1, read on the forward strand.
CCGTAGTGAATCCATTAAACATATCAACACAGGTCAGCAGGATACAACAGATACACAGAATCTGACTAGGATTTGAAAAGAAAAAAATGAATGAAAAACAAAGCAAATAATAAACATAAATATAATTTATGTATTTATTTTTTGTATTAAGGTTATCAACGGCAGCTGAGTTATCGTAAATCAGATGGATCCTACGCTGCCTCTAAATCCACGCCGAGCAGCACATGGTATTTTCATTTCAATCAATCAGTTTTATTTGTTTTTATTTTCATGCCCACTTTATCCTGTCATATTATTTAATAACATTTAAATTAATAGTCAAATATTATTACTTGTTATTTATTAGCTCTTGTTTCTGTTTGTTAAAGGCTGACAGCATATGTGGCTAAAGTCTTCGCCATGGCCAGTAACTTAATTGCTATAGAGGAAAATGTGATCTGCAGCGCCCTCAAGTGGCTGGTTCTCAACAAACAACAGCCAGACGGCTCTTTCAGAGAGGATTCACCTGTATTTTCGAGTACGATGGCGGTAAGTTAAATGTGGCTATGACTGACTGTATTTGAACTCATCTGTGGAGGAGAAATTGCAGTGACCTACAATTAATTTGTAAGATGCAATTAAGTTTTCATAACCCTTGCAGAATCTGCAACATGTTTACCATTTAAAAAAATAGGGACTATTAAAATTGCATTGTTTTTATTACTGTACTGAATAAGCTATTTCACAGAACATGTTTCCATGGTTTTTATTAACCAAAAAAATGTCTCTCGTTACATCTGTAACCCTTTTTCCCTGAGAAAGGAACTCGGGCTGTGTCAAAGATGACGCTTTGGGGAATGTCTCCAGCGTGATAGCATCTGAGCACATGTGGAACTAGTCCAATCTTGATTGTTGTTGCGCCATGACATCACAGTTACGGTGTAAGCAGAAGCTACAAAGGGACGCGGCTCATAACAGTGTTAGCTTCTAATAGGCCGAAGCAAGTCTTTCTCAGCCACTCAGGAGATTTGGCAAAGGGACGCAGTGTCTCGTTCCCTTCTCAGGGAACAAGGGTTACAGATGTAACCTGAGACGTTCCCTTCTGAGGGAACTCGCACTGCGTTGAAGACAACACTTTTGGGAAACAAAATACACAGCAAAAACTCCAGTGTTAAATTAACACTCCTGGGAGTGTATAGGAGTCCACACTCAAGAGTGTAAAGTGTTAAAATATGAGTGTTAAATTAACACTCAAGAGTGTTAAAGTTGATGAGATGATTAAGTGATTAATTGAGTGATGATTGATCATTATTGAAGACACCTGATGTTAACTAGCATAATCACTGAAGGAGAAAATCACAAATTGTAAGTTATCATTATGGTGATCATTGTTTTCTTTAGTTGGGCTCTTGACCCTTATATGTTTACTTTAGATTTTGTTTGGCTGCTGTATCTGAGTTATAACTAGGGCTGGGCGATATATCGCATCACATTGTTATGTGCATCTCGTCAGTAAAGCCGGTTCCTTGATTAGTAGTAAATCACCATCATGACGAGATGCGCCTAACAATGTCATGCGATATATCGCCCAGCCCTAGTTATAACTGCCAGATGAACAAAGAAAAAAAAAAGTGATCTGATGGTGTTGGTTATATTATGACATTCATCATTTGAACTTTGTTTTTGATTTATGTTGTTGGTTACAGCATAACTGTGATTCTGCATAAATATCCAGAATTTTAGATATAATACAAAGGATTTCTTAAAAGTTCTTAAAAAAAAAATCTTTGTTTTAGGCACACACGGACGTCAAGATTCAGTCTATGCATCTCAACAATGGTGACGAGCAGAATATTCAATTAGGAAAAGTAAATTACATAGACAATTCAGATCATAATTTATTCATACCGCAATGCATGATGGGAGCCATTAATGAGTTGTGATTGGTGGCAGCCACTGCAACATGCTTTATTATTCTCACCATTGTTGAGATTCACAGGCTGATTATTGATGTGTTTCTAAATAAATTATTTTGAAAGTGTTTTGATCAGAACAATGTTTATTAAATATTTTGGATTATATGAAAAATACTGAAAATCATGTGCTGTAGAATCATAACCCATGTGATAATGAGCTGATGAGTTGAATCAGGTGTGTTTGATTAGGGAGACAAAGAAAACGTGCAGTGTTGGTGGTCCTCCAGGACAGGTTTGAGAACCACTGCTGTAGATTCACAGAGCTACTGTAATTAACAAGTTAAACCAAACTATCTCAATAAGTTTCATTTTTCGGATCACAACATGATTATGTCAAAACATAACCAACACCATCAGATCACATTGTCTCTTTGTTCATCTGACTGTTATAAATCAATAACAGCAGACAAGCAAAATTTAAAGTAAACATATAAGGGTCAAGAGCCCAACTAAAACATACACTGATCCCCATAATGGTGACTTGCAATTTGTGATTTTCTCCTTCAGTGATTCTGCTTGTTAACATCAGGTGTCTTCAATAATGCTCAATCATCACTAAATTAATCACTTAATTATCTTATTAACTTTAACACTCTTGAGTGTTAATTTAACACTCATATTTTAACACTTTACACTCTTGAGTGTGGACTCATATACACTCCCAGGAGTGTTAATTTAACACTGGAGTTTTTGCTGTGTACCCACTGCGCCACACTGACCACCCAGCTAACAGACTTTTGTTATAAGAATGTTCTCCAAATATTCAGTGTTGGTTCTGGGAATGTGAAAAATGTCCAGTTTTCTTGACATTAGAGGAACGTGTTTTAAAAGGTATAATGTTCCTCAAGCATTCTTTCAATTTAATTTAGATTTAAATTCAATATTATAGGAACGTTGATTTGTAACATTCCAAGAACATAAAAATGTTCAGTTTCCTTAATGTTACTAGAATGTTATTTAACCCAGCAGGCACAGGATATAGACTACAACATCGGTCAGACATTGGATTTTGGTTGAAAATGAAAGTCGGGTTGTTGTAATATTATTGATGATGATGATGATGATGATGATGATGACGATTTCATCATGAAATTGTGTGAATCCCTGATCTTATTCAGTGTCTAATGCTTTGATTATATAGGACTTGTGGTTTTAATATTGTTTTTTTCATAATAGAAGTAATTTTATTCTACAGCATGTCTAGCAGTTTTATCAAATAATTTACTTGTTTTTTAAAAACTATTTAGTGCACAAAAACCTTTCATCTATGGCATTACTTGGATGCACACAGACATCAAGAAACAGCATATGAATCTCAACAATGGTAACAATCAAACGAAATATCCAGATATATATAATATAATATATAATAATCAGATCAACTCTGAGCATAAAACAAGCTACAAAAAATCCAGCTGCATAATTTATTAATGCCGCAATGCATGCTGGGAGATATGGGTGAGTTTTGATTGGTGGTACCCAGCATGCACTGCAGTATGAAGCATTTCATTGATTATCACCATTGAGTCATACACTGATTATTGATGTCTAAGTAATAAAGTAGAGGAAAAAGTTTAATACACTGTTTTTAAAATCCTTTATATTATTTGATAAACAACTGCTCTCATGCTGTAAAATTAAATGGATTCTATTATAATACAACATAAAAACACAAGTCCAATATAATCAAAACAGAACAAAATCAGAGATTCAGACAATTACATGATGATATCATCATCTTCATCAATAAACAGCCAACATCACCTGATCTCATTTTCTCATGGCTTTTTTAACTACAATGATTGTGCTTTATAAACACACAATTATAACAGCCAGAGAACATTTAATATTAAAGAGTCAAGGGTCAAGAGTCCAACTAAAACAAACACTAACCACCATCATGGTGACTTTAAAATACAACTATTGATTTCATTATACCGGAAATTAAATAAAGTCAGTCTGGTTAGTAATAAGTGAAGCTGGTAATGCTGTTTGTGGAGTTGTTTACTCCTCCTCTGCTGAGATCTTCACAGATTTAATGTGCTGCCATGCATGTCACATTTTTTTGCGGTGCTTATTCCAACCAAAATTCAACATCTGTCTGACGTTGGAGCTTGACGCCAAACAAACGTTGGATTTAGACATCAACCTGACTTCCATTTTCAACCAAAATATGACGTCTGACTGATGTTGGATTAGTTGGAGTCCAACATCTTCCGGGTGTCACATTGACATACTGTGCCTGTTGGGTTAATTTTAATGGATAAAGGTTAGTGTGATGTTCCTGAAACATTCTTTCAATCATCTTTCGAAAGAGTAATAAGAACACAAACTACAACTTTATTCAGACAAAGCCTTAGATGAACTGAAGATAAAAGGCATTAATTCTCTCAAGATCTGATTATACAACTCCACAAACAGCATTACCAGCTTCACTTATTACTAACCAGACTGACTTTATTTCTGTCACGTCTACAGAAGATCTTATTGAGAATTAACAGTGGTTTAGATCAGGGATGGGTTAGCTGGTTCAGGTGTGTTTGATTAGGGTCCCAGATAGACGGCAACCATCAAAACAATGTTAATATGTCAATGTTAACTGTATTGAATCAACATCTCTTTTGCTCCAGCAATTAATGTTGATGTGTTTTTAAAATTTTCATCCATAAATCAATGGTGATGGCGTTGAGTCAATGTTACAATGTGATGTTGGTTCAACATCATGTTTGCACTCTCAGAAAATGAAACACAACAATTACAACTGACTTAAAGCCACACAGCCTGAAATCAACTGCAAAAAACATATTTTAAAATGTTTGTTCACCATTGTTGTGATCAGTGTTCACTTTAGTTGGATAGTTTGACTCTTGGCATTAACGTGTGTTTCTGATCTTTGCAGCCGTGATTACCAAAACATAATTTGTTGCAAAGAAAGCCAGAAACAAAGCTATTCAGGTGAAACAGTTTTCAGCATAATTAGAAGTAGAATAATTTACTTATTTTCCACCTCATCAAAAATGGTTATTGCTTTCTTATAACAGATCAAACATGATTTTTAAATACATCGTAGGAATTTTCTTTAGACACACAGACATGAAGAATCAGCATACGAATCTCAACAATGGTGACATGCTTCATGCCAATGCATGCTGGTTTTATACTATGGTGGCTCCCAACATGCATTGCGTCATGAAGCATGTCACCATTGTTGAGATTCATATGCTGATTCTTGATGTGTATCTACAGATATTTTTTCTTTAATGTATTTTACAAAAATCAAAATTCAGAATGTCTGATCTGTTGCAAGAAAGTATTGTTTGTGAATATAACTTTTTAATAACACATTACCTCTTTTAGTCAGTGGTAAAATTGTTGAAAAATGATGCAAATTTTTTTTATCAGCTGATTACCTTTGATTCTGGTTTTCTTTGAAATAAATTATGTGTTTCAGTACACACTGTTGCAAAGATCACACACTCACATTAAAGCCAAGAGTCAAACTGTCCAACTAAAGAAAACATTTATCACCATAATGGTGACCAAACATTTTCAATAAAACATAGACATCTAAACCTCTGTTAATTGTCAAAAAAAACTTATGCTGAGATCTTGAGAGATTTATTGTCTTTTATTTTCAGTTGATTTCAGGCTGTGTGGCTTTAAGTCAGTTACAGTTGTTGTTTCATTTTCTGAGAGTGAAAACATGATGTTGAACCAACATCACATTGTAACATTGACTCAACGCCATCACCATTGATTTATGGATGAAATTTTAAAAACATGTCAACATTAATTGCTGGAGCAAAAGAGATGTTGATTCAATACAGTTATAACATTGACACATTAACATTATTTTGATGGTTGCTGTCTATCTGGGACCCTAATCAAACACACCTGAACCAGCTAATCAATGTCTTCAGGATTACTACACTGTAAAAATGAATACGTTATATCTAATCAATAAAATTGTGGCAACAGATTACAAGCAATATTATTAATTAAATTGAACAAATTAGAATTGAGTAATAATTAATCAAATTAATTCCTTAAAAGTTAACCATTTAAAATGAGTAAAATTTACAACATTTTTATTTTTTTTTTGTATTGCCAACATTGAAGACACCTGATGTTAACAAGCAGAATCAGTGAAGGAGAAAACCGTCATTTTGGTGATCAGTGTTTGCTTTAGTTGGGCTCTTGGCCTTAAATCATTGACTTTAGATTTTGTTTGGCTGCTGTACCTGAATTATAACAGCCAGATGAACAGCGAGAAAATGTGTTATGATGGTGTTGGTTGTGTTTTAAAATAATCATTATTTCACAATCATTTGACCTGAATCTCTGAACTCATATAGATCCCAATTTACTTGAGAACCTAATTTAGGTTTACTTTGTTAATTATAGCAGCAATGTTCTTGCACAGCATAATATTTTGAAATTTTACAATGTAATCCAAAGATTTCTTAAACGTGTCTCATATACAAAAAAAGTCTTTTGTTTTTTTTATTTAGTTCTTAGACATACAGACATCAATAATCAGCCTGTGAATCTCAACAATGGTGACAATAATAAAGCATGTTGCAGTGCATTCTGGGTGCCACCAATCAAAACTCATTCATGGCTCCCATCATACATTGCTGCATGAATAAATAATGAGCTTATGATCAGATGTGATCTGTTCGTCACCATTGCTGAGATTTATACGTAAATTCTTGATGTCTATGTGTGCTAAGCTTTTTTTTAATTTTTTTTATTGATTTGATTATATGGATTTCATTGAAAAGGCTAAAAATATTATGCTGTACAAGGACAGTGCTGCTATAATTAATAAAGTAAACCTAACTCAGAATTTGGGCTCTATATGAGTTCAGTGATTCAGGTTAAATGATTGTGAAATAATGATTATGTTAAAACACAACCAGCACCATCAGATCACCTTTTCTCGTTGATCATCTGGCTGTTATAACAGCAGCCAAACAAAATCTAAAGTTTATGATTTAAGATCAAGAGCCCAACTAAAAACAAACACTGAAATTACGGTTTTCTCCTTCAGTGATTCTGCTTGTTAACATCAGGTGTCTTCAATGTTGGCAATAAAAAAATAAAGAGTTATTAATTCATCTTTGACGTCTGTCTGTTATTTTTTTTACTTTTTTTAAATTTTACTCATTTTAAATGGTTAACTTTTAAGGAATTAATTTGATTAATTATTACTCAATTCTAATTTGTTAAATTTAATTAATAATATTGCTTGTAATCTGTTACCACAATTTTATTGATTAGATATAGCATATTCATTTTTACAGTGTAGAAAGCAACAGATAGGAGAGTTTATCAGGGTTGGAGCTAAACTCTGCAGGTCAGTCGCCCTCCAGGACAGAGTTTGCCCATCCCTGTCATAAAGGGAAATCCCAGATAGCAGGGCTTTGGAGGAAGCCACTCCTCTAGTCAAATGGGCTCTTATCAGGAGAGACGAGGGCAGGCTGTGCTCCTCATACGCGGAAGAAATAGCCTCCACAATCCACCTGCTAATCGTTTGCTTAGACTCTAAGTAGCTGGAGAACCCTTCCTACTGTCAAAAAATGCTATCTTGGCTTTAATGAACTTTTTTATGTCAACAGGTTCCACGTAACTAAAAAAGTTAACTAAAGCCAACATAGCATTTTTTTTTAGTGTACAGCTATGTATTTCTAGTGCTTTGGAACGCTTGCTGAAGAGCAGAAGCTGTTTGTAGCTTCCGCTTACAGCGTCACATGTGACGTCATGACGCAACACTAATAAAGATTGGACTAGTTCCACATGTGCTCAGACACAATCACGCTTGAGGCGTTCCCCAAAGTGTCGTCTTCGGAAGGGAACCCGAACAGCCAGTGATCATCACATATTTTAGTTATTTGAAAAAACAAACTAATTTGATATTTTGATAATAAAATGTTTGTTTTATGGGGAAAATACGGTTGCATACAACCTCAAATAATCTCCATATAAACTTATGAACCATAGAAAGATACATTACTAATGTCTATTCTGTCTATCTTACAATATTTTAAAGTCCTGAATAGATTCAGTTGTTGGCCACTGATTAATAACCCTAGTAAAAAGGGCTAGATTTGCTGAATTATTATAAAACGCTTTTTTTTTGTGTGTGTGTGTGATATTTTGTTTATTTGTGCTTTATTCCAGGGTGGCGTAAAGGGCAGAGATGCCGATGCCGATGCCTCTCTGACGGCCTTTGTTGTGATTGCCATGCAAGAGGGCAGAGAGATCTGTGCTGGATCAGTTGGTGTAAGTACAGCTCTTCCATGGTTTTGTTCATTAAAACATTAAATTCTAGATTAACAGTTGATTTTTTTTTTCTCTTGGGTTAAACCTCTTCCACTGTTTTGTTTACCAAAAACATTAAAAATGTTTAAAAACAGTTGCTTTTTCCTACTCTTCCTCTTGATTTAAACATTGCACACACACTTTTATAGAGTCTGCATGAAAGTATCAGGAAGGCTGTTGCATTCTTAGAAGGTCGACTTCCACAACTGACCAATCCTTACGCTGTTGCGTTGACTTCTTACGCCATGGCCAATGCTGAAAAATTCAGAAAAGACATCTTGATGAAACATTCCACCAAAGAAGAAGGTCAGTCACACCAACAAGTCATCAAAATGTGTTGTGATTCATATAATATGGAGCAATAAAATAAACTAAAGCGGAAATTACAAAATAATTATATACGTTTTGTGGTGTAATGATAGCTGCTTGTCCTTATCAATAACAGCAATGGAATGGAATATATACCCCATATCAACTAGCTTGTCGAGCCTTTTTTCATTCTTTTCCATTTTCGCAATATTGCTCATATATGACCCTCACTAAATTTCAGAGGTGGAAAGTCCAGGGGTCAGAAAGTAAAAGTCCTGCCATATGTTTATTCCACCCATGAACTCACACAGCAAAAACTCCAGTGTTAAATGAACTCTCCTGGGAGTTTATTTGGCTCCAGACTCAAGAGTGTTAAAGTCAATGAGATAATTTAGTGATTGAGTGAGTGATGATTGAGCATTATTGAAGACACCTGATGTTAACAAGCAGAATCACTGAAGGAGAAAATCTCTTTTTTCTAAGTTGCCATTATGGTGATCAGTGTTTGCTTTAGTTGGGCTATTGACCCTTAAACTAATAATGCTGGATTTTGTTTGGCTGTTGTATCTGAGTTCTACAAGAAATGTTGACCAGGTGGTGTTGGTTATGTTTTGCCAGAATCATCGTTTTACCTGAATCACAAAACTCATTTAGAAAGTTAGGTTTGTTGATTACAGCAGCCTGTGATTCTACATTGTACTATTTTCAGCATTTTCAATGTAATCAGAAAGATTTCTTAGAAGTTGTTCTGATCAAAAGACTTTGAAAAGGTATTTTATTTGGACACACAGACATCAAGAATCAGCCTGTGATTTTCAATAATGGTGACAATAATAAAGCATGTTGCATTGCATTCTGGGTGCCACCAATCAAAACTCATTCATGGCTCCCATCATGCATTGCGGTATGAATAAATTATGATCTGAATTGTCTTAGTAATTTCCTTTTCCTAATTGAATATTCTTTTTGTCACCATTGTTGAGATTCATACACTGAATCTTGGGCCCTGTCCACACTGAGACACACTTAACTGTATCTGTACAAATTTTGTATCGTATTGGTGTTTCGTCTAGACGGGTCCGGCGTTTTCGGAGACTGAAACCGTTATTTTTTTAAACGGGGTCTCAAGGTGGATAAATCTGTAAACGCCACTCTTGCATTTTCGTGTGTACGGCCAATCCGTACATTCTGTAAAATGATAATGTCATCACACCAAGTGTCAACTAGTCAGACACCACTAAGTCACAGCAACAATTGCTGACTACATGCTTGTGTTTGTGCTGCAGAAGCTACTGGGCCTCTTTTATTTCTTTATTTATTATTTACTTGAATGTATTTTTATTTAATTTCCTTTTTTTTACTTCTTTATTTAGGCCTATTTATATTTTCTTTCTTATGCTATGAGGCTTGTCTGTCGTCTGATTAAGACATTTCGTATTTTGTAGGGATGGGTGTTTCAAGCAAAAATAATATTCGACGCTGGGAATTATTTGATTATTATTCAAAAAACGCACCCCTGCCCCACATGATCACCGGTAAAACGGCGTTCACTCAAATTCCACTCTGACATTACATTTCTCTGTACTTTAGGCCTACATGTTGTAGCCATTAAAGAAAATGTATTTAGTTTCATATTTATTTCTAAATAATATGTTATTTTTTAATTTCATCTATGTTGATTATATGAAAAGTGAACAGCATGAGTAATCATAAGATGCGCAATATATCGGGAGACATAATTTTGACCACATTAAAGGGTTAGTTCACCCAAAAATGAAAATTATGTCATTAATTACTCACCCTCATGTCGTTCCAAGCCCGTAAGACCTCCGTTCATCTTCGGAACACAGTCTAAGATATTTTAGATTTAGTCCGAGAGCTCTCTGTTCCTCCATTGACAATGTATGTACGGTATACTGTCCTTGTCCAGAAAAGGTAATACAGACATTATCAAAGTAGTCCAAGTGACTACAGTGGCTCAATGTTAAGTTTATAAAGCAACGAGAATACTTTTTGTGCGCAAAACCCCCCCAAAATAACGACTTTATTCCACTATTCATTTCCTTCTCTGTGGGCCTCGAGTGAGTTCACGTAGTGTTTTAGCGCAGCACGTCTGTGTTGCACGTCACATGCATCACACACATGACAAGCGTCAGCCAATAGTGAGCCTATGTGGTGACGTGCAACACAGACACGCTGCGCTAAAAGACAAGTATCTTAAACTGATTATGATAAATAACATAACAGGACAGGAGTGATGTGGGCTGATTTGTTAGTATATGCACAGCAAAAATTCCAGCTTATATTTATATTATTAATATTATAATATTTATAATATTATAACAATAAGTTAGAAAACTTCAACAAACATGAGCATGCAAAAGTCAGTTTATTATGACACACACAGACATCAACAATCAACGTATGCATCTCGACAATGGTGATAATCAAAAGTACCTTGCGGCAATGCATGCATTGCGGCAATGCAAAACTCCCAGCATGCATTCCAGCATTAATAAATTATGCAGCTGAACTGTCCTATTATTTTGTTTAATTCTAAATATTTACATTTATTTTTTGCTGTTGTTTTTGTTGTGAATTAGTAGTGTGAATGTCAGTGATGTTCTGAATTGATCTGTTTATCTAAATATTATTTGTGATTGTCACCATTGTTGAGATTCATACGCTGATTGTTGATATCTGTGTGTGTCAGTTTTTTTTGTTTCATCCTTGTTAAAAGATTTAAACCGATTGATATATTGCTGGATCTCATGCTGCAATAACACAAGGTTTGTGACGTGAATATATTAGTGGAACAACATAGTTGTTAGATTATAAAAACCTCAGTGAATCAGTCTATTTCATGACGATTATAAAACCGTCAACAGGTAACCATCATCACCTGATCTCATTTCACTTCAGCTTTCTTTGCTGCTGCAAATGTGTTCGACAAACACACTGTCATAGCGGCCAAAAAAGACAAAAGTTATAATAAGAGTTAAAGGAGCCGTATGTAAGATTGTGGCCAAAACTGGTACTGCAATCACTTTCAAATTACTGTAGAGCGGTGTATTCCCTCCCCCTCCCCCCTGACTCGAGGTTGCCAGATAGGCTGCAGGAACGTAGGCTGCTATGTAGCTGTGGTAACTAGAGCAGAGCTGGCAACCCGGATGCCGAAACACTACTGACTTTGTGATTGGTAGATAGGTGGAGGGTGGAGCATCAGGCCAAAACACAAGATGACAACATCAACATCAGTTGAGGGCTGCAATTTCACTTTTTAAATGACAATATCCTGGCCGTACTACTGTTGTCAGTGATATAAGTATTTGAAATGAACATGATTTCTTAATGTCTAGTGACATATCAGGGCCATTTTATGATTAATTGAAATAAATTTCTTACATACAGCTCCTTTAAGAGCCCAACTAATGGAAACACTAATCACTGTTATGGTGACTTCAAATGAAACACATTAGAGTTAAACCTCTGTTAATTCTCAATAAAACTTTTGTAGACGTCTGACAGAAATAAAGTCAGTCTGGTTAGTAATAAGTGAAGCTGGTAATGCTTTTTGTGGAGTTGTTTAATCCTCCTCTGCTGAGATCTTCACAGATTTAATGTCTCTTGTCTTCATTTGATTTCATCTAAGATTGTGGAGGTTACTTTATATTTAATATACACAGATTTTGTGGCTACGATAAGGTCCAGGTCTGGTTTATTTCTTTGCTCTTGGCTGACATGTGGCATTGCTAAGCAGAGGTGTAAAGTCCAGGTTCAGAAAGTAAAAGACCTCCTCAGTATTTTGTTCCAATCACCTGGATTTGCTAATTCAGCAGGAGATAGAACTAATTAGTGAAATCAGCTGCTGAGTTTATGGGTGGAATAAACATATGGCAGGACTTTTACTTTCTGACCCCTGGACTATACAACTCTGGTGGTAGGGCTTTTAGCATTTTCAGTCCTTGGGTTCTTGAAAGGCGCTATATAAATAAAACATTATTATTATTATTATTATTATTATTACAGTGAAGAAAATAAGTATTTGAACACCCTGCTATTTTGCAAGTTCTCCCACTTGGAAATCATGGAGGGGTTTGAAATTGTCATCGTAGGTGCATGTCCACTGTAAGAGAAAAAATCAACAACAAAAAAATCCAGAAATCACAATATATGATTTTTTAACTATTTATTTGTATGATACAGCTGCAAATAAGTATTTGAACACCTGTCTATCAGCTAGAATTCTGACCCTCAAAGACCTGTTAGTCTGCCTTTAAAATGTCCACCTCCACTCCATTTATTATCCTAAATTAGATGCACCTGTTTGAGGTCGTTAGCTGCATAAAGACACCTGTCCACCCCATACAATCAGTAAGAATCCAACTACTTACATGGCCAAGACCAAAGAGCTGTCCAAAGACACTAGAGACAAAATTGTACACCTCCACAAGGCTGGAAAGGGCTACGGGGAAATTGCCAAGCAGCTTGGTGAAAAAAGGTCCACTGTTGGAGCAATCATTAGAAAATGGAAGAAGCTAAACATGACTGTTAATCTCCCTCGGACTGGGGCTCCATGCAAGATCTCACCTCGTGGGGTCTCAATGATCCTAAGAAAGGTGAGAAATCAGCCCAGAACTACACGGGAGGAGCTGGTCAATGACCTGAAAAGAGCTGTGACCACCGTTTCCAAGGTTACTGTTGGTAATACACTAAGACGTCATGGTTTGAAATCATGCATGGCACGGAAGGTTCCCCTGCTTAAACCAGCACATGTCAAGGCCCGTCTTAAGTTTGCCAATGACCATTTGGATGATCCAGAGGAGTCATGGGAGAAAGTCATGTGGTCAGATGAGACCAAAATAGAACTTTTTGGTCATAATTCCACTAAAACGTGTTTGGAGGAAGAAGAATGATGAGTACCATCCCAAGAACACCATCCCTACTGTGAAGCATGGGGGTGGTAGCATCATGCTTCGGGGATGTTTTTCTACACATGGGACAGGGCGACTGCACTGTATTAAGGAGAGGATGACCGGGGCCATGTATTGCGAGATTTTGGGGAACAACCTCCTTCCCTCAGTTAGAGCATTGAAGATGGGTTGAGGCTGGGTCTTCCAACATGACAATGACCCGAAGCACACAGCCAGGATAACCAAGGAGTGGCTCTGTAAGAAGCATATCAAGGTTCTGGCGTGGCCTAGCCAGTCTCCAGACCTAAACCCAATAGAGAATCTTTGGAGGGAGCTCAAACTCCGTGTTTCTCAGCGACAGCCCAGAAACCTGACTGATCTAGAGAAGATCTGTGTGGAGGAGTGGGCCAAAATCCCTCCTGCAGTGTGTGCAAACCTGGTGAAAAACTACAGGAAACGTTTGACCTCTGTAATTGCAAACAAAGGCTACTGTACCAAATATTAACTTTGTTTTTCTCAGGTGTTCAAATACTTATTTGCAGCTGTATCATACAAATAAATAGTTAAAAAATCATACATTGTGATTTCTGGATTTTTTTTTTTAGATTATGTCTCTCACAGTGGACATGCACCTACGATGACAATTTCAGACCCCTCCATGATTTCTAAGTGGGAGAACTTTCAAAATAGCAGGGTGTTCAAATACTTATTTTCCTCACTGTATATAAGCCAAAGCATAAAGCTTGATGGTCTGGATCACCTTATGTGAGCGGAGCTACATATTTCCCTTCACGCTCCAGCTTCATCTCCACATTTGTTTCTGTTCCTGTTTTGTGATTGAAACAGCTGGTATGTTCTGGACTTTCCCTCGAGAGCGTCATCACTCTCTAGAGGCGACGGCCTATGCTGTGCTGGCACTTGTGAAGGACAAAGACTTTGATAAAGCAGGAGAGGCAGTGCACTGGCTGGGCAGACAACAGTCCCATAATTATGGTTATGGCACCACACAGGTACACTAACATCTCATCATTTCACTGTAGCTTGAGCTTAATAAAAACAGGGACATCTGTAAAAACTTCATAGGATGAAATTTAAATATTCTGTCTGACTGAGTTAAGACTATTAACGACTATTCTTACAAACACAAAAAAATGCTTTGCGTTTAAAGAGCTTTGCTTTCAAAGAGCTAATAAAATATTTAGACTCAAATCAATATTTTGTGTCTAATTATTTACTTATGTGGCAAGTAGCCTTGTAATAAGCGGGATAATGTACATCAAGCCGGTGGTTCTCTCAAAATAACCCCCTTCAGGCTGATGGAAGACCTCATCACCCTTTAGGGGGCAGAGTTGGGTAATCCAGGGGTCAGCAAGTAAAAGTCCTGCTACGTGTTTATTCCACCTATGAACTCAGCAGCTGATTTCACTAATTAGTTCTCTCTCCTGTCTGAATTAACAAATCCAGGTGATTGGAACAAAATACTGAGGAGGACTTTTACTTTCTGAACCTGGACTTTACACCTCTGAAGAGAACAGAAAAAGAGACGACCAGAAACACAAGAACTACAACTGACTTCAGACACTCTTAGATGGGTAGTTGACAAATGGCCAAGAAAAAATACTTTTTTTGTATGAAAGTATGAAAACTGCAGTTTCCAGAGGTGGAAAGTCCAGGGGTCAGAAAGTAAAAGTCCTGCCATATGTTTATTCCACCCATGAACTCACACAGCAAAAACTCCAGCGTTAAATGAACTCTCCTGGGAGTTTATTTGGCTCCAGACTCAAGTGTTAAAGTTAATGAGATAATTTAGTGATTGATTGAGTGATGATTGAGCATTATTGAAGACACCTGATGTTAACAAGCAGAATCACCAAAGGAGAAAATCTATTTGTTTAAGTTGCCATTATGGTGATCAGTGTTTGCTTTAGTTGGGCTCTTGACCCTTAAACTAATAATGTTAGATTTTGCTTGGCTGTTGTATCTGAGTTATAACTCTCAGATGAACAAAGAGAAAGTTAATCAGGTGATGTTGGTTATGTTTTGGCATAATCATGATTTCACCTGAATCACAAAACTCATTTAGAGAGTTAGTTCTCTTACGAGAGTTCTCTCGTACTGCGTTCGTCAGAACGCTGCGGGAAAAGTCTCTTTTCACGAAATACTGAAGCAAAATTATCCTTAATTTTCATATTTGTAAAACGCATTGCGGCAGTGCACAGCCATGGCGAGACGGCTCGCTCACTCATTGGCTGTTCTGCGGCAACTGCATGAGCCTATCGAGCGAGGGCTGATGCAACATCAGACCAATGAGAGCGATTCGCGCGCTCCTCGTCACATCCCGCCGAAACGGGTGTGGCCATCCCCTATAAAAGGAGCTCGAGTAGGCTGATTCAACTGATTTTCATCTCTTCAGCGAAGCTCACGCATCGCTGGATCACGGAAGAAGCAAGCGTCGTCGAGGCAAGCTTTTCAGCGGGACGAGCCCTTGAAGCCGCTGGCCTTCGCCGCCTTCTACTGCCGTACCTGCTGCGCTTTCCGGCGCTTCATATCCTTTACCTGCTCTGTTCTGTGTGTGTGTGTGCAGTGTTCTCCGAACACTCACCCCTAAAAGAGCCGCGTCTTTTTCAAGATGCCATCCTGTGGCTCGTGCCGAGCCCCGCTCACCGAGGGAGACCGCCACGTTATTTGCGTCTCCTGTCTGGGCGAAGATCACGCAGCGCTCGCGCTCGCTGACGGCGGCTGCCCTCACTGCGAGCTTTTGCCGATGGCGACTCTGCGGACTCGCCTGGCACAGTTCTCCGAGCCTGCGCCCCCCGCCGCGGTGCCGCGCCGTAAGAAGCGCCGCTCGCAGCGGGCCCCGGAACCCACCTCTTCCCGACAAAGCTCGCCGGCTCGCCCGCCAGCTTCGCCGACTTCCCCCGATGCACTTCCCGATGCTCAGCGCCCGCAGTCTGCCGCCGCTTCATCTGAGGAAGTTGTTTCTGAAGTCGAGTCGGTCGAAAAGGATTCCTGCTCTCTGCTAGCTTCAGGCAGTGAGGACTGGGCGAGCTCTGCGGATCTCACGCCTCCTGCCCGAAAGCCGTCGGCTAGAGCTAGCATCGAGAGGGAGCTCATGCGAGTACTCGCGCTGGCCGCGGCGAGCCTCGGCCTCGAGTGGTCTGCACCGGAACTCCCCTCGCGCACCCGGCTTGATGGTAGCTTCCTCCCTGGTGAGCGCACTTCTCCTGTGTCTAAGCCCGCTCCGTTTCTTCCTGAGCTTCATGAAGAAGTGGCGAAGGCCTGGAACGCTCCCTTTTCTGCACGAACACGTTCGTCTGTATCCCCAGCATTTTCCTCCCTGGATAATGCTCAGGACCGAGGCTACCTCACTCTGCCGCCGGTGGAACAGGCGATAGCAGCCCACCTTTGCCCGCCCTCTGCTGGACGGCGGACTAAGCCAGTGCTGCCGTCGAAAGCCTGCCGCATGACGTCGTCGCTGCTCGCGCGGATCTTCTCCGCCGCTGGGCAGGCGGCATCGGCTCTGCACACCATGGCCACGCTTCAGGTTTTCCAAGGCGATCTCCTCCGCAAACTGGACGAGATAGGACCTGAAGCTATCTGCATCACGGACCTGAGAAGCGCGTCGGATCTCTCCCTCCGCGCTACCAAGGCTGCAGCACAAGCCATGGGACGCTGTATGGCTTCCGCTACCGTAGCCGAGAGGCATTTGTGGCTGACGCTCACGGAGATGGCTGATGCAGAGCGCAACGCGTTCCTCGACGCCCCGCTATCCTCCGCTGGCCTCTTTGGATCTTCTCTCTCCGAGTTCGTGGAGAGATTTTCCGAAGCCCAGAAAGCGTCACAGGCGTTCAAGCACTTCCTGCCCAAACGCCCCAGTTCTGCAGCGGGCCGTGAGAAACAGGCCCCTCGGAGCTCACAGCCTCAGCCACCGGCCGCCCCCTCACAGCGACAGCAGCGCAGCTCACGCCCTCGCTCTCGCTCTACCAGCCGCCGCCCCACTCACCGCGGGCCGCGACCAAGGGTTGTGTTGAAGCCGGAAGCCCCAAAGAAATCCTAGCACGCCTAGGAAAGCGCTGGTGTGTAAGCCCCGTTGCGACCGGGCCCTCACCAAAGCGCACCGCTGTCTCAGTCCCAGGAATTGCGACTGCTTCAGCGTTCTCAGCAGAGCACAAGCCCGCACAGCTGCCCGCTTGCCTGCACACAAAAGCCGTTTTTACGGCTACCCAGATAAATCCCGAAAAGAGTGTATTTTCTGGTGTCCCGGCCGAGGCCGATGGTGCTATAAATGTAGTGTTGATGCCCACTTCTCTGTGCCCATCCCTACACACAAGCACAGCCCTGCACACAGGGCCCGTACTCATAAGATCGACGCAGTTCGATCGCGCCCCAAACATAGTCAAAGTGCCCACTTCCCAGTGCCCACAAACACTATGTCTGGCAAGCCACAGGCTCCCTGTAAAAACGGGACCTGTGCGCGCCCGCTCTGTTCAAGCAGACAGCGCGGCCAAAGCAGTAAACGTGCCCGGTCCCCGCCCACGTTCACTTGTAGGCTGCATGAGTCCCATGAGACCTTCTCAGACCTCCCTCGTTCAGATAAACACTGTAGCGAGGTCGAGGATGAGCGTTTTGCCCGCTGTATTAAGCGCGCTCCCCGCCTCAAATGTCACAGGCGTAACGCCTACGCTAGCGCACCCCGAAGCGCCGCCGTCGCACAGCGAACAGAGCGCGCTTCGCATCCAACCCCTAGCCGGCCATGCAGACGCATGGGCCGCGCTTCCAGGGGTTTCGGACTGGGTGCTAGACATTATAAAGAGAGGCTTCTCGCTACAGTTTTGTCGGCGCCCTCCACGCTTCACAGCGCGCGTCGAAACTACGGTGAATTCAGAAGTAGCACACCTACTTCGCACCGAAATATCAAAACTGTTGAGCAAAGGGGCGATACAACATGTATCCCAAGCTCAAAGCGAAGGGGGGCTATACAGCAGATACTTCCTAGTCCCCAAAAAGGACGGTGGTATCAGACCCATACTAGATCTAAGACGACTAAACAGAGCTTTAGTGAAACGCAGTTTCAAAATGCTCACGACCAGCAAAATCCTCGCGCATATTCGCCGAGAAGACTGGTTTATGTCGATAGATCTAAAGGACGCGTATTTCCAAATACAGATAGCGTCACGCCACAGGCGATTCTTGAGATTCGCCTTCGAGGGTCGGGCATACCAGTATACAGTCCTGCCATTCGGCTTGTCCCTGGCACCCCGTACATTTACGAAGTGCATGGACGCAGCGCTCGCTCCCCTCAGACTCAGGGGCATGCGAGTGCTGAACTATTTGGACGACTGGCTGATCATAGCTCAATCACGATCTCAGCTCGTGGAGCACAGAACCATGTTACTCGATCACCTCGAGAATCTTGGTATCACGATCAATTGGACGAAGAGCTCCCTGAACCCCAGCCAAACTATATCGTTTCTGGGCATCGTTCTGGACTCTCGTTCTATGACGGCGCGGCTGTCGCAACAGCGCGCGCTGCGCATACAGCACGCAGCGAGGTCCTTCCGCTGCGGTGCGATCATCCCGCTCAAACGGTTTCAGAGGATGCTGGGCCTCATGGCCTCAGCGTCATCAGTTCTCCAGCTGGGCCTGCTTCGCATGCGCCCTCTGCAGTTCTGGTTGAAAGCGCGAGTGCCACGCGGAGCGTGGGCACTCAGCCGATTGCGCCTCAAAGTCGATCAAGACTGCGCAGCAGCCCTGAGACCATGGGCGGCGGGCGATTGGTACCGTTCAGGTGTAAGCCTGGGGACTTCCTCGAGAGTGAAAGTGGTGTCTACGGACGCATCCACCTCGGGATGGGGAGCGCTGCTCGAGGGCAGGCCGTTCTTTGGCCTTTGGTCAGAACGAGAAAAGCTCCATCATATCAACTGCCTGGAAATGCTGGCAGTTCACAACGCGCTGACGCGCTTTTGTCCCCACATCAAGGACCAACACGTCGTAGTCCGCTCGGACAACACGGCCGTGGTGTCCTACATAAATCGCCAGGGCGGTCTCGGATCCAGATCCCTTTACAGGCTGGCCGAGCGCCTCCTAATATGGGCTCAGCGCAACCTGAGCTCGCTGAGAGCGGTGCATGTGCCCGGGACACTCAACCTGGGTCCAGACAGGCTGTCCAGGAACAATGTTCCCACGGGCGAATGGTCTCTACACCCACAAACAGTCCGGCTGTTGTGGCAGAGATTCGGCAGGGCGGAGGTGGACCTATTCGCGTCCCCAGAAAACGCTCATTGCCCCGTGTTCTTTTCAAAGAAAGACAGCGCGCTGTCCCACAAGTGGCCGCACTGCCCGCTATACGCGTTTCCCCCAGTCTCCCTCCTACCTCAGGTGCTGGAGCGAGTCAGGGAAGTGAAATGCCCAGTACTGCTTATAGCTCCGTTCTGGGACAACCAAGCCTGGTTTCCAGTCCTGATGCAGTTAGCTGACTCCGCTCCATGGCCAGTGCCATTGAGGAGAGATCTCCTCTCGCAGGCCAGGGGCTCGATTTGGCACCCACACCCAGAGCTGTGGTCCCTTCATGCGTGGACGCTCAACGGTTACCCGTTAGTCTCACGGATGGAGTGCTGAACACCATCACTCAGGCTAGAGCGCCTTCCACCAGGCGGCTTTATGCCTCGAAGTGGTCGGTTTTCTCCAGCTGGTGTGCAGCTCGGGGCTTGTCACCCCTCGATTGTGAGGTGACGGAGGTTCTCTCCTTCCTACAAGAGCTGTTGGACAAGGGCAGATCCCCTTCCACGCTCAAAGTCTATGTGGCGGCTATCGCAGCGTGCTCGACAGCAACGCCAGGCCAGTCACTGGGAAGGAACGATTTAGTCATCCGCTTCCTCAGGGGAGCTAGGAGGCTGAATCCCCCCAGACCTCCCTCAGTCCCGGTGTGGGACCTTTCTACGGTCTTGGCAGCCATGAAAGGTCCTCCCTTTGAGCCTATCCAATCTGTCAGCCTCAAACATCTGTCTTTCAAAACGGTGTTTTTGATGGCCCTCGCTTCGGTGAAGCGCATAGGCGATCTGCACGCGCTCTCTGTGAGTCCAACGTGCTTGGAGTTTGGGCCCAATGACTCCAAAGTCATACTCAAACCTAAGCACGGCTACGTGCCGAAATCCCTCAACACTCCGTTTAGGGCTCAGGTTATTTCCCTGTCTGCCCTGCCGGGATCAAACGAGGAAGGGGACTCGAGCTGTCTTTGCCCCGTTAGGGCTTTAAGAGCTTATGTGTCCCGCTCCGCTGCCTTCAGACAGACGGAGCAGCTCTTTGTCTCGTTCAGTGGACGTTCCAAGGGAACGGCTGTTTCGAAACAGAGCCTGTCCAGGTGGGTGGTTGACGCCATAACAATGGCTTATACTACCAAGGGCCTTCAGTGCCCGTTGGGCATTAGAGCGCATTCCACGAGAGGCGTTGCCTCATCGTGGGCCTGGTCTAGCGGGATTTCCTTACAGGAAATATGTACGGCGGCGGGCTGGGCCTCGCCGTCTACATTCATAAGGTTCTACAACCTAGAAGTTCCCGCCTTGCAGGCCAGGTTGTTTTCGGTTTAGCCGAATCAGCTGTCTACCACGACACTGATTTCGCAGGCGCACAACGCCACCGAAGACTTCACCGCACTTGCAAGCCAAGTTTTTCGGTGTATTCGAGTCAGCTGTCTAAACACGGCGCTGATATCGCAGACGCACAGCGCCGCCGAAGTTTTCTGGGCAGAATTGTGTAAGACCCATGTTTCTTTTTCCCACATTAGCCAGGCTCCCTCCTGCCTATGTGATGTTATATCGCGTCTAGAACGCACCTATTTGGGCGAAAGTGTGTAAGTCCCACATTCCCACATCAGCCACATCTCCCACATCAGCCAGGTTTTTCCCCTGCCTATGTGGTGCTGTTTCACGCCTAAGGGCGCATATATCTGGGCAAATTTGCGTAAGACCCACATTTCCCACATTAGCCAGGTCTCCCCCTGCCTATGTGATGTTATATGGTTATGTGGTTGTCCCCCCCCCCCCTCCAGACTCTCCGAGTCTACCGGGTGATTATGCACTGTATACCTGGACTAGCTTCCAGTGGTCGGTGTTTTCTCATCCCAGCACGCACGGCGTCTTACAAGTGGTTCCCGCAGCGTTCTGACGAACGCAGTACGAGAGAACTCTCGTAAGAGAACGTACTCGGTTACTAACGTAACCTCGGTTCTCTCTAGAAGAGGGAACGAGTACTGCGTTCCCTGCCGTGCGCGCGGTTCGCTCTGGTTCGCTTCGGCGATGAAAACCAGTTGAATCAGCCTACTCGAGCTCCTTTTATAGGGGATGGCCACACCCGTTTCGGCGGGATGTGACGAGGAGCGCGCGAAGCGCTCTCATTGGTCTGATGTTGCATCAGCCCTCGCTCGATAGGCTCATGCAGTTGCCGCAGAACAGCCAATGAGTGAGCGAGCCGTCTCGCCATGGCTGTGCACTGCCGCAATGCGTTTTACAAATATGAAAATTAAGGATAATTTTGCTTCAGTATTTCGTGAAAAGAGACTTTTCCCGCAGCGTTCTGACGAACGCAGTACTCGTTCCCTCTTCTAGAGAGAACCGAGGTTACGTTAGTAACCGAGTACGATTTACCTTGTTGATTACAGCAGCCTGTGATTCTACAGTATACTATTTTCAGCATAATCAAAGAGATTTCTTTAAAGTTGTTCTGATCAAAAGACTTTGATGAATTATTTTATTTGGACACACATACATCAATAATCAGCCTGTGATTCTCAACAATGGTGACAATAATAAAGCATTTTGCAGTGCATTCTGGGTGCCACCAATCAATATATATATCATATCAATATAATTAGTAGTAAATTAAATTTTTTAAACACTAATACAAAAAGGAAAGAATAATGCATTGACCTGGGTATATAATAGGCTTAACGCAGTGTTTCCCAACCCTGCTCCTGAAGGACCCCCAACACTGCACGTTTTCTTTGTCTCCCTAATCAGACACACCTGATTCAACTCACCAGCTCATTAGAAGAAACTCTAGGACAGGGATGGGCAAATGCGGTCCTGGAGAGCCACTGTCCTGCAGAGTTTAGCTCCAACCCTGATAAACTCTCCTGTCTGTATCTTTCTAGTAATCCTGAAGACATTGATTAGCTGGTTCAGGTGTGTTTGATTAGGGTCCCAGATAGACAGCAACCATCAAAATAATGTTAATGTGTCAATGTTAACTGTATTGAATCAACATCTCTTTTGCTCCAGCAATTAATGTTGACATTTTTTGGAAATTTCATCCATAAAGCAATGGTGATGGCGTTGAGTCAATGTTACAATGTGATGTTGGTTCAACATCATGTTTACACTCTCAGAAAATGAAACACAACAATTACAACTGACTTAAAGCCACACAGCCTGAAATCAACTGCAAATAAAATGTTTTAAAATGTTTGGTCACCATTGTTGTGATCAGTGTTTGCTTTAGTTGGATAGTTTGTCTCTTGGCTTTTATGTGAGTTTCTGGTCTTTGCAGCCGTGATTACCAAAACATAATTTGTTGCAAAGAAAGCCAGAAACAAAGATAATCAGGTGAAACAGTTTTCAGCATAATTAGAAGTAGAATATTTGACTAATTTTCCACCACAATATGCAGTGTTGGGGGTCCTTCAGGAGCAGGGTTGGGAAACACTGTACTAAACTACAGCAAAAGATCAAGCAAGCAGTGCTGCATAATTAGTTATGAAGGATTCTTTAAACTCATCATTCACTAAAAAATGTTTAACTATGTTTTTTGTTAGACACACAGACATCAAGAAGCAGCATATGAATCTCAACAATGGTGACAAATCAACAAAAAAGATAACATCAAATCTGACCATCACAAAATATGCTACTAAAAGTCAACACAAAACCAACAGCAAAAATAAAAGCAAAAAGGAAAAATGAAAGAAAATAACCAGCCAATTCAGCTGCATAATTTATTCATGCTGCAATGCATGCTGGGAGTCATGGACGATTGTTTTGTACTTTTCTGGTACCCAACATGCATTGCAGCATGAAACTTTTGACTGTCACCATTGTTGAGATTCATACGCCGATTCTTGATGTCTGTGTGTGTCTGATTGATTTTGAAGATTAAAATGTTCTGACCATAATCTTTTATAAAAACCTTTATATTTTCTGGATGTCAAATTCCTGATAGATATTGATCTGTAAAATCATAAAGACACATAATCAAAAATACAAAACATCACCCCTGTAAAAAACATTAGATCATAAATGATATTAGTGAATCAGGCCACTAGATCATGATTTTGACTGTTAACAAACAGCCGTTGTCACATGATCCTGTTTTCTTTCAGCTGTTTTGCCATAGCAAATGTATTTTAAAGACACATCTGCAGCAGCCAAAGAAAAACTAATGTTCAAAAGTCAAGGTTCAAGATTTGGCTGTTTTTTTTACAGCAATCTTTTACAGTGTAGAATATGTGTATTTTACTTTCCTTACTGTATGACAAATCATTAAATGAATGCAGAAAATGACAAGAATTAAAAATGAGTAGGCTATAGCCATGTATAATAAAAAAAATATAGGCTATAGGCCTACAGCAGGGCATCAAAGAGATGTCATAATTCTAGTAGAAAAATGTCATACTCACCAGAGCGCTACAGGGGAGCGCTGGCTGAGCGGCATCCTCTGAAAAAGGCCTATTCAACGGTGAGCTGTAGATGGTTAAGACAACGTAGCTGTCTGTAGAGAAAGATTCAAAGGCAATTACGTTCAGCTGTGCCTATAGCGAACGAGACCATTCTTATTTCCCGCAGTTGAATGCCATTGGTCAGTTCACTGGCGTGATTCTAAAAGGTTTTAGGATTTCTCTGAGAAGGAGAGTTGAGTTGAGTTGAGTGAGTCGAGTAAACCGAACTTGAAAGGGAACAAACAAAACAAGGCCTACAAATAAATGAAATAACATTATATAGACAGGTAATATTTAATGATATTAGATGATTTCTTAAAAGTGCTTTCAATAAAAAATTTGCATGTTTTTATGCATGTTTGGGGATGTTTGCATTAACACCATTCTGACCAGTGTCGTGTTTTGAGTGCTTTGAAAGAGCAAATCATTTTGACGAAGCAATTGATTCAAAGTTTCTAAAAGCTTTGTTTCTCCCATCATTACATTTTAGTCACAGCCCGGAGCTCTGTCTTTGAATGCTTTTCTGTACTTTCCAGGCGACCATCATGGTGTTCCAGGCCGTGGCAGAGTATCGCACGCAGGTGAAGGACCGACAAAACTTCAATCTGGATGTGGAGCTGTCCGTGGCAGGAAGAAGCAAACCTGTCAAATGGTCCATTAAAAGAGACAATGTGCATCTTACACGGTCAGACAAGGTGAGGAGAAACTCATCAATATTGTTCAAATGGTTCCTGCTCAATTTTTCAATAGATTATTTGTTGTATTATGGGAGATTTTTTGTTTGTCATACATAATTTGTAATTGTCTATGTCAAATGAATTGTCTAAGTGTTGTGTTTGGTCAATGAAGCCTTCAGGTATCTCTACTATCATGAATTTGATTATTCTGATAATATCTGCATTCACTCAACAGTTGGAGATCAACAAGGACTTCAATGTGACGGCTAGAGGAACTGGAACAGCCACTCTCTCAGTGAGTGTTCATGAGCGTTTATACGGTCAACAGCAAGATTAAAGTGTTTGAACATCTAATCTGAGACGTGCTGCTCTTTTCAGGTTCTGACGCTGTACTACGCCAGACCTGTTGAGAAGAAGTCTGACTGTACACTCTTTGATCTGACTGTTAAAATGGAAAAAGCCCCTCAAAGTAAGACTGACTGAGTTCAGAGCCTTTCTGTAGCACTTTTCACACTGTGCTTAACCCCGGGTTATCTTCGCTCTAAACCCTGTTTTTAACCCCAGTTAGAGGATTGTTTGACACTAGTAACTAGAACTACAATTACTTCAGCAGTGGGGTTATTGCTTTTTACACAAGTTATTAAACCTCACCTCACCTCACCTCACCTCACCAAAAAACATTGTAGAATAGTTGGCAATATACAAAAAGTCATGTTCTGCATTTGTCAAATCAATGACAATGACACAGCAAATATGCAAATAAGAACATCAACCCAGGGTTTATAAATTTAGGCTACATTGTGAAACGCCAGCGAATGAATACCCAGGATTAATTGTTATTCCCAGGAAAATTATGAGCAGTGTGAAACATAAAACAAGATAACCCAGGATTATGTTTACCCAGGGTTTCGAATGACCCAGGGTTAACTAGTTCAAGTGTGAAAAGATTTATTACTTTTTCATTTAAATGACTATAATTCAATTTTTATGTTCCCTTTAGAAGGGGAAGACCTGACCTGAACTAAAACCACCAAATACTTTTGTTTCCCTTTAGCAAAACCAGGAGCCACTGAAACTTACAGCTTCATTATGGATTTCTTGTATGTGAACAAATACCCTCATTTATTTTTAAGTCAAGAAAACATTTTATTTGTAATTAATCAACATGTGCTCATTTAGGCTGTTTTCACACTTGGTTTGTTTTCTTAAGTTCGATCCCACCCCACATTTTCCCACAGTTGCTGTCCCAGTCAACACCTTGATCTCACAGTGATCTCTCCATATGATCACAATGTGAGTTTACAGTGAGCTAAAAGTGAAACCGCACAACACACTCACTGTGTGCTAATATTATGGCCACAATGTTAATCACCCCAGCTAGAAATGTTATTGGACATGGACTCCAACATCGCTCAGACGTCAAAAATTGGTTTGTTGAACCAATTAAAACAACTGACAACTAAACAACTGACAACTAAACATCTGTTGTCAGGCTCCAACTTCATTAAAC
The DNA here is from genome assembly GCA_022829085.1 of Abramis brama. Classification (NCBI taxonomy): domain Eukaryota; kingdom Metazoa; phylum Chordata; class Actinopteri; order Cypriniformes; family Leuciscidae; genus Abramis; species Abramis brama. The sequence continues at coordinate 48,005,066 of CM040767.1, forward strand.
AACTCGACAAACAGCATTACCAGCTTCACTTATTACTAATCAGACCTTATTTCTGTCACACGTGTACAAAATACTCTATTGAGATTAATAGAGGTTTAGATGTTGATGGTTTATTGAAATTAATAGTTAGGTTTGATGTCACCATTATGGTGATCTAGTTGGGCAGTTTGACTCCTACACAGTAAATTCCCTGGTGTTAAATTAACACCGCTCAGTGTTCATATGGGAACCACCAGCAGGGTGTTAAAAGTAACACTGAAGCAGTGTTAGAGTTAATTAGATAATTAAATAATTAATTGAGTGATGATTGTTCGATTATTGAAGACACCTGATGATAACAAGCAGAATCGCTGAAGAAAAGAGAAACAATAGAACCACAACTGACTTCCGGACACAGCTTTAGATGAAATCAATTGAAAAGACATGAAATCGCTCTTATTACAAACCAGTTTGACCATATTTCTGTCATTCATTTACAGAAATAATGTTTGAGAATGAACACATTTTTAGATGAAAATGTTTGGTCACCATTATGGTGACCAGTGTTCCATCTAGTTGGGTGGTTTGACAATTTATTTTTTGTTTAATGTTAGTAGATGTCTTTGTAACAGTGTTCACTGAAACATAATTTGTTGCAAAGGAAACCATAAACAAAAAACAAAAGATATGATATATATTTCATCATCATCATAAAAAAGAATGTTTGACAAATGTCATAACTGACCAAAAGATGTAACTTGTTATTAACAGATTTTTACCATCAATATTTTTTTTTTCCAAAGATCAAACATTCTGAATTTTAATTTCTAAATACATTGCGAGAAAATAAACCGAAGAGATACACACACTAACATCAAGAATCAGCTTATGAATCATAACAATGGTGACATGCTTCATGCTGCAATGCATGCTGGGAGCCATTAGTTTTATAATATGGTGGCTCCCAGCATGCATTGCTGCAGGAAGCATGTCACCATTTTTGAGATTCATATGCTAATTATTGATGTCTGTGTGTGTATTAAATAATTTGCTTCAAAATGTTCACAAAAATAAATCATAATTCAGAATGTCTGTTCTGTAGCAAGAAATTACCATTGGTGAAAAAATATTCTTTTAATAAAAAATAACCATTTTTGGTTATTTATGAGATTAGTGAATCATTCTACTTCATGATGGTTAAAACTACATCACTTGATCATCTTTGTTTCTGGCATACTTTGAAACAAATGATGTGTTTTGGTAAACACTGTTACAAAGACCACAAACTTGCATAGCAAAGCCAAGAGCCAAACTGCCCAACTAAAACTGATCATCATAATGGTGAATTTACTAAAACATATTATTTCCAATAAAACATCAACATCTACACCACTATTAATTCTCAATAACTAGTTGGTAATAAGTGAAGCTGGAAATGCTGTTTGTGGCGTTGTTTAATCCTCCTCTGCTGAGATCTTGAGAGATTTAATTTCGTCTTTTATCTTAAGTTGATTTCATCTCCGGAAGTCAGTTGTAGTTCTTGTGTTTCTCTTTTCTTCAGTGATTCTGCTTGTTATCATCAGGTGTCTTCAATGCTCAATCATCGCTCAATTAATCACTTAATTATCTAATTAACTCTAACACTGCTTCAGTGTTACTATTAACACCCTGCTGGTGGTTCCCATATAAACACCGAGCGGTGTTAAATTTAACACCGGGGAATTTACTGTGTAATGTTCTAATGTTAGTTTTCTCTGGCTGCTGTAACTGTTTGTTATGGCAAAAACAGTAAGAGAACATATGATCAAATGATGTCAGCTACTTGATGATATCGACAACCATATAATCATCATGTAATGCACTGATCAGCTTCTAGGCAGTCATGTGTGTTATTAATTTCATTTCATTTATTTTAGTAATGTTTTTACAGCATGACATCCAACTATGTATAAAAAAAGAAAATCTGTATAATAATATATAGATATATATATTATAAAAATACATACAAATATTTATAGAATAAAAAAACTTTTCTTTTACTTAGACACACTCAAACCTCATGAATCAGCATGTGAATCTCAATAATGCAGTCAGTGAAAAACTAAAATCAAATGGACAAGGCCAAAGAGTCCAATTAAAGCAAACACTGCCTCTACAATGACCAAACCAAACTATTACTTTCAAACAAACTCTTTTAAGAGGTTCAGTCCTGTGTCTGCTGGGAAACTTCCTGCTAAAACTTAAGATTGTTAGGGGATAATGTTCTATCAATGTTATCACTAAACATGTTTAAAATGTTTTTAGAGAGTGTTATCCTACCTTTTAGGAGAACATTCTGGAAACAAAAATAAAATTAGCTACAGAAAACAATACAAGACCATAAGATAATGCTCACTCAACATTTCTAGCTGGGATGAGCTCATATTGTGGCCATAGTTTGAGCACACAGTGAGAGCGCTGTGAGGTTACACTTTTAGAACACTGTGAACTCACATTGCTGACGGTGTGACCTCATAGTGACATCACTGTGAGATCAACGTGTTGACTTTTGTATGTATGCTTCATGAATGTGAGTACTAGTGACAGCTGGTTACCAATGTGACTGCATTCACATGCAGTTTCACCGCATCTGACAATGTAACTTGCTCTTCAAAGACTGTTTATTCAGAGACGAGCACCTCTGTGTTATACGACAATATTGGAGATCTCACATCAAACAGACTCAGGTTCAAACCAAAAGCTCTTGCGTGAAAGCAGCCTTAAACGCAGCCTGAGTAGGTCTACGAAACCTGTTAATAAAATCTGCTCTTTATCTCCATCTTTACAGCTACAAAAGTGATAAAACCGATGCCACTATGACTATTCTGGACATTGGCATACCGACAGGATTTGATGTTGAAGAAAATGATCTTAAAGAGGTATTATGATGATAAACTGATGCAGAATTACCTCACATCAGCAGATAGGCCATAAAACATATTGGTCATCATGTGATGCATTGAGCTTTTTTTCCTCATTTTCTTGCCCTCAGTTGTCCACGGGGAAGGAGAGATACATTCAGAGATATGAAAAGAATAAAGTGCTGTCAGAGCGAGGATCCCTCATCCTCTACTTAGATAAGGTATTTCAGCAGACTGTGTTGCCTGATGATGTCAAAAACAGATTTGTTTTTATTTTTACCATGAAACCATGTGTTTTGCTTATCACAGTATAGAGTGCAACAGTCAGCTTCCATAAGTAAAAACTCCATTCAATTTCTCCATAGGGAAAGTGAATTTTAACAATAACTTTTAATAAACCTTTAAGGCAAGGCAAGTTTATTTATATAGCACATTTCATACACAATGGCAATTCAAAGTGCTTTACATAGAGAGGAATACAAATAATCACAAAATAAAAGCAAGGGAAATTCAAACAGTTATTCATAAGCTTTACATAGAAAGGAATTAAAATAATCACACTATAGCAGTTCATAGAGCTTTGCATAGAAAATAGACACAAAGTAAAAGCAGGGGAAATTAAAACAGTTATAAAAGGAATTAAAATAGATAAATTATACAGTTATAAAATTAATTAGAGTAAAGTGAATTAAAATAGTAAAAAGATGATAAAGAATAAACTTCTCATCTGGCAAAACACCGGTGTATCTTATTTTGACTCTGAGATTTCCCCATGATGGTCAGTATTCTTCTGTGGATTTTCATTTATAACTCTAGACGTCTCTAGAGAGATCAATTTTCACCTCAATTGAAAAAGGTGAGCACAAATTTGGTCATCAGGACCATCTGGATTTCCCCCACTACTACAGTACCGTGGATTATCTGAGCCCATTAGATTAGTAATCTGTACCAATCCAGACCAGTAATCTGTACTAGTCACTAGTACTACCTACTGTGGTGTCACCACAGTAGGGTTAACGACCCTTATGGAACAAACATATACGGGAATATATTGCAAAATTATGGAGGTTATAATATGACAAAATTATTTGAATTTGAATTGTGTAAATCTGAATTATTTGCAAGTGTAATCTAACAAAATTGAATTTTAGGTGGTAGTTTAAGTCAAGTCAAGTATATTTGTATAGCGCTTTTCACAATACAGATTGTATCAAAGCAGCTTCACAGTATTAAATTAAAATAATACAACAAGGTTTGTTTCTAGTGGAATTTATTGATTGATAAAATTAAATATCCCCAAAATATCCCCAACTGAGCAAGCCAAAGGCAACAGTGGCAAGGAACCGAAAAACTCCATCAAGTGACCTAATGGTGACCTAAAACTCCATCAGGTGACCTAATGGAGAAAAAAAAAACCTTGGGAGAACCCAGGCTCAGTCGGGGGCCAGTTCTCCTCTGGCGTTTATGAACTAGAGACAGGATTTAACTGTAAGATTAAAAATATTATATGAATGCCTGGCTGAAGAGATGCGTCTTTAATTTAGTTTTAAACTGGGAGAGCGAGTCTGAGCAAAGAACAGTAACAGGAAGGCTATTCCAGAGTTTTGGAGCTAAATGTGAAAATACTCTCCCTCCTTTGGTGGATCTGGATATCCTAGGTATGACCAAAAGCCTCGAATTTAGTGATCTTAAAGAGCGCGATGGATTATAGGGCGATAGAAGATCCGTTAAATAGACTGGAGCTAGGCCGTTTAGGGCTTTATAAGTCAGTAGCAATACCTTGTAATTAATACGGGACTTTATAGGTAGCCAATGTAGTGATGATAAAATCGGTGTTATATGATCATATTTTCTTGATCTAGTAAGAACTCTAGCGGCTGCATTTTGGACTAACTGTAGCTTGTTTATTGAGGATGCAGGACAATCAGCTAATCAAGCATTACAGTAATCTAGTCTTGAGGTCATGAATGCATGAACTAACTTTTCTGCATCAGAAACTGATAGAATATTACGTAGCTTAGCAATGTTTCTAAGGTGGAAAAAGGCTGTTTTTGTAACATATGAAATATGATTTTCAAAAGACAGGTTGCAATCTAGTATAACACCCAGGTCTTTTACTGTAGAGGATAAAGTAACAGGACATCCTACTATGTTAAAGTTGTATTGTGAGAGGTTTTGTGGGCGGTTTTTTGAACCGATAAGTATTACCTCTGTCTTGTCTGGATTTAATAAAAGAAAATTACGCGTCATCCAATCTTTTATATCTTTAACACACTCTGTCAATTTGGATAATTTAGCGTTTTCATCCGGCCGTGATGAAATATATATTTGAGTGTCATCAGCATAACAATGGAAACTAATTCCATGTTTCCTTATAATATTTCCACGTGGCATCATATATATTGAGAATAATAGAGGGCCTAACACAGATCCCTGCGGCACTCCATAGTTTACTGAAGTTATGACCGATTTTTCTCCATTTAAATTGACAAAATGGTAGCGGTCAGAGAAGTATGATCTGAACCAGCTTAATGGTTGTCCTTGAACACCAGTATAATTTTGTAGTCGATCTAAGAGTATTGTGTTATCTATAGTATCGAACGCAGCACTAAGATCCAGTAAAACTAGTATTGAGATACAGCCTTGGTCAGAAGCTAAAAGTAAATCATTTGTGATTTTAGCGAGCGCAGTTTCAGTGCTATGGTGCGGCCTGAATCCTGACTGAAACTTTTCATAGATGTAATTTTCTTGCAAGAAAGAGCCCAGTTGAGAAGACACAATTTTTTCTAATATTTTAGACATAAATGGAAGATTTGAAATGGGTCTATAATTTGCTAGGTTATTATGATCTAATTGTGGTTTCTTAATGAGTGGTTTTATAACTGCCAATTTAAATGTTCTTGGAACATGACCTAAAGATAAAGATGAGTTAATAATATTGAGGAGAGGCTCTTCCACTATAGGTAACACTTCTTTCAGTAGTTTAGTTGGTATAGGATCTAATAAACATGTTGTTGTTTTAGATGAAGTGATAAGTTTATTTAACTCTTTTTGTTCTATAGTTGTAAAGCACTGTAATTGTTCTTGCGGGGTGTTAATTGAGGCTGAATTATAAGGCGCGATTGAAGATTGAATGTTTACAATTGTGGTTCTGATGCTTTCTATTTTCTCAGTGAAGAAGTTCATGAAATCATTACTACTAAACTGTAACGGGATATTTTGTTCAGGTGACGTCTGTTTATTTGTTAGTCTAGCCACGGTGTTAAATAAAAACCTTGGATTGTTTTGGTTGTTTTCTATTAGTTTGCGGAGGTGCTCAGCCCTGGTCGCTTTTAGGGCCTTTTTATAACGTGACATACTGTCTTTCCACGCGATTCTAAAGACCTCTAATTGTTTCCATTTACGCTCTAAATTACGGGTTTCTCTCTTTAGAACATGTGTAGTATTGTTGTACCATGGTGCTTTAATTTTCTCTCTGACCTTTTTAATTTAATGGGTGCAACAATATCCAATGTTCTAGAGAGAATGGTGCTCATAGTGGTGCTTCAAATTTGTAACATTAAGAATATCTCTATAGATTGTTGCAACACCGCCGCCACGACCAATCAGACGGGGCTCATGCTTATAACAGTATCCTGGTGGAGTAGACTCATTAAGACCGAAATAATCATTTGGTTTAAGCCAGGTTTCAGTAAGACAAAGTACATCGATGCTATTATCTGTGACTATTTCATTTACAATAACTGCCTTAGGTGTGAGTGATCTAATGTTTAGAAGACCTAGCTTTAGATATTGTTTTTCTTCACTAATAGCGAGATTTTCTGTTTTAATAACAATTAGATTTTTCCTAGATCCTGCAGTAGATTTATTATTTGATCTCACTAAACGAGGAATAGACACAGTTTCTATGCAATGTTCTACACTAGTATTTATATCAATTAAGTTGGTGCAGCAGAGACTGTAATTTGGACTTACTAGTCAAACGGTATTTAACATCTTGGAGATGTTAGATAGAAGATCCGCTCCAATTCTACTTGGGTGTAAGCCATCAGCGCGGAAGAGCCTAGGACGCTCCCAAAACAGGTTCCAATTATTTACAAAGAGCAGTTTCTGCTCATTGCACCATGACATTAACCATTCATTTAACGCGAATAATCTACTGAACTTTTCATGCCCTTGTCGGTACGTGGGAAGCGGTCCAGACACAATGATCGACGTTGTTTCAGGCGATGTGCTGCTTACCGTCTCGATCAGGCTCCTGAAGTCTTTCTTCAGAACCTCCGTCTGCCGCAGCCTGATATCATTTACTCCCGCGTACAACACGACGGCTCCGACACGCTCGTCACCGTTCAAGATCTCGGGTACCCGCGCAGCGATATAGAAAACACGAGCACCAGGAAAGCAGTGAGTGCGCACCTTACTTTTACCTAACGTAGCGTGGACGTGCCGGACGATGGAATCGCCGATGATCACAGCATCGCGTTCCGTTTGGCGTTTCTCGGCTTGTTTCTCTAAAAGATCACGGATCTGCTTCTCTACAGCTTCCAGCTCAGACTGCACCGCGTGCAGCTCGAATGTGTCCTCACCTGCACCAAAAGGTAGACAACATACATCTGATATATTCGCCATTTTAAGTTAGCAACGACGCTACCAGTGATGCTATCAATATTAATACTAATTTATGACTGAAGTATTGGATATAATCCGTCTTTTAGTGGTACGGGTGTAATGTAGACGCACGATAGGCGAGAAAATGTTCGTTTGTAAGTGAGTGTAAAGAAGACGCGCTCAGCCGTGACCCACAGGTGAAACCGGTGTTGGGTCACAAATCGGCTTGAGATCGGCTTTAAATAGTTCTGAATTTGATTTTTTTTTAAATGAATATTGAACATTTGAAATTTAACAAATTGAAATGTTTTTATGGCTGAATTTTATAGACATGTATTTTCAAACAGCTAGTTTTTTGTTCTGAATTCTTATACTGCAAATATTTAGTTTAAAAAAATACAGATTCAAGTTTTCAAGATGAAGAAATTCGGAACTTCAAATTCAGTTTTCTAAAATTCAATCTCAAAAATTCAAACTCAAAAATTCTGATCTTACAGAAAGTAGGTCACAGGTCATCCACAGGGAAGAGTAAAGGATCTCTATAGATCTCTGTAAAAGTCAAACAGAGCATTTTGGCTGCACTGCAGTAGTTTTCTGCCGCAAACGCGGTGGTGGTTCAAGAGAATCCTTGTATCTTTCGTTCAATCGTTTTTTTTTATTTAATATTAAGAGTAGAAAAATGAGAAAACAGCTTGAGTATTAGATTTCTAATATTCTAGTAATAATAGTCCGCTGCAGCAGTTGCACGGAGCTTACAAAACACGTGTAGGCTATTGCAACTATAGGCTACATTTAATTTTCTCATCAAACAACTAGACTAACGAAAGGCTCGGTACAACAGAAGAGCCTAGAAAGGGCTTTTTCTCTGTGTAGACCAGCAGTTGGTCTGAATTTGCTATAACCTATAGCCTATTTTCCGTTCTGTATATAGGCTGTCACGTTTTATCATGAAACACGCTGTGATTTATTCCAAAGTGACTCAGGCATATATAATGCATTTAACGTTAAATAATCGAAATGTTGACTTTCAAATGTAGACGCGCCAAACTGTATTTTGGTTCATTTTATTTCCCAGCAGTGGAACAAATCCAAGTGATGGCGCTCGCGCATCGCACTCTCACACAACATAGTATCAGTTCTGTCGTTGCTTCATATCGCAGACTGCTCATTATCAAAATGAAACACAGTCAACCAAACATATAAAAAGTTATTCTGCCTAATTTAATTGGTCTGTTGTAGCCTACAATATAAAGGGCAAGCTGTGCCGCACACAGTCCTACTTGTTATTCCAAACATTTCCCTTGCTGTGAAGACGCTGATTTAGCCTATACGTGTGTTTTGGGACTCGACTGAAGTATGACGCCTTTTTATTTGTAATATAATATAATATATAAAATACATAATCTTCTGAGTTTTATGATGTAGGCCTTGTGTGTTTTATTAAAATGTATTATAATTTACATCTTAAAAGGATGCGCTTTGTGCATTCTCTGACATTACATTTATTTATTTAATTAATATTGAGTATCAATTGATGTTAAACAAAACTATGTGTTATTTTCTCTGGCAACTAAACTTCCAAAAAAAAAATTAAAAAAAAATAATAATATATAAAAATATATATAATTAAAAAAAAAACTTCCAAAGCAAGACAACGCATTGTGCGTTCTCTCCGCGCTCCGCAGCTTTTCCACACAGATTTTGAGAATTGGCCAGATAAAAAAAATAGGCCAAAGAAGTAGACTAATGGCTAGTGTCCGGGAGATGCGAGGTACGTTCATATTTATGAAATAAACATAACTGATTTTGTCTACACCTAAATACATTTCCAAGGACCCCCTAATAATAACAGTGATTAAGCCCAAATGTGGGTGGGGGTAATGAACACAATAAGTTTGTTTGTTTTTTTGCCCAAATGGTCTCCACTCTATGCATTTTGTAATAATACAGCAACAATTTTTAAATGACCGTATTTGCCAGAAAATAAGTCGCATGCACCTGAGTGCAAGTCACACCGGATTATGTTGAGAGAGAAACGCGCGCGCATCAAATCATCATAAAAAAACACATTTTAATATTAGCCTATTCAGCAATAGTGTAAAAGACTGTAAATAAAATACAACATTTACATGATAAACACTATTAACGTAGGCTATGTGTTGCCTATTTTACTTTCCCTTACTGTATGACAAATCCTTAAATGAATGCAGAAAACAACAAGAATGAAAAATAAGTAGCCATGTATAATAAAATAATATATAGGCTACATAGCCTATAAAAATAGCCTTTGTGCCCTTTATTACAAACAATATTTAGCCTATTTTAAACACCAAGCCTAAACAAATTTATTTAAATCGAAACGGTCGCGCATCTCTCATTCAGTCAAAAGTTTTCATATTTGAAATGCTAACGATGCTAACTATTAATATAAAGAAGGCGTCATACTTCAGTGGAGTCCCAAAATACACGTATAGGCTAAATCAGCGTCTTCATGTTTGGAATAGGACTGTGTGCGGCACAGCTTGCCCTTTATATTGTACAACAGACCAATTAAATTAGGCAGAATAACTTTTTATATGTTTGGTTGATTGTGTTTCATTTTGATAATGAGCAGTCTGCGATATGAAGCAACGGCAGAACTGATACTATGTTGTGTGAGAGCGCGATGCGCGAGCGCCATCACTTGGATTTGTTCCACTGCTGGGAAACAACTTAATACTCTGTTATTTATAGTCATACAGATAATATGACATCATTCGAAACAGTAAAATGTATATTTTTATTTGTGTACATTCAAAATGACTACAAAATATCATGTCATTGAAAAATAAATAAATTTTGAACGCTGCTTTGGCACGTCTCGGTCTCTTTAGATCTTTCTGGCGCTCACAAAAAATGAACCAAAATACAGAGAATAGCCTTCTTGGCACACCTACTTTTGAAAGTCAACATTTTGATTATTTAACGTTAAATGCATTATATATGCCTGAGTCACTTTGGAATAAATCACAGCGTGTTTCATGATAAAACGTGACAGCCTATATACAGTCCGGAAAATAGGCTATATAGGTTATAGCAAATTCAGACCAACTGCTGGTCTACACAGAGAAAAAGCCCTTTCTAGGCTCTTCTGTTGTACCGAGCCATTCGTTAGTCTAGTTGTTTGATGAGAAAATTAAATGTAGCCTATAGTTGCAATAGCCTACACGTGTTTTGTAAGCTCCGTGCAACTGCTGCAGCGGACTATTATTACTAGAATATTAGAAATCTAATACTCAAGCTGTTTTCTCATTTTTCTACTCTTACTGTGCGTTCACACCGGACGCGAATAGCGCGTCAAATTCACGCCTGCCGCGTCTATTTATACGCTTGACCACTTTGTGTGCATTCGCGCGTCAAGAGCGAAATTGACGCGCGTAAATTTCGCTTCAAACTTTTGATTTTACGCGCGTCAATTTCGCTCACGCGCGTCAGAGGCGAAAGTTTCGAAACCTGTTGGCGGCCATCTTTTTTTTGTTTATCGAGCATTAGCATTAATCGAGAGAATCACCGCTCGTATATGCTCTGGAGAGCAGAAACAGCTGCGTAGGGGACATCGTCGCTGTACTCGGGTCCACCAAACCCTCCGGAGGGTTTCAGGAGTTTCACAATTTGCTCCAGGAGGTAGGTTTGGTGGACCTAACGGTGAGGACGCTGACGAGGACAGCGTAGGCCGTATAAGCCTCGGCCTCGAGTGGTCGCTGCCTGACGAGCCCGCGCTGTACAGCCCGGCGCGAGGTTCACCCTCGCCCGCACCTAATCTGTGATTTATTTTTGTTTTGATAATAAATGGAGCCAGCCTTCAAAAGTGAAACCTGTCCTGTGATTTTTGTTTGTTTTTATACACTAAATTGTGTTTGTTGTCTTTACATTAGATTAATAATGTTTCATATAATCTAGAATAGATATGGAATAAATAGCATTCAATACAAAATGAGTATCTCTCATATATTGAAATCGAGTTTTATGTTTTTATTTGCTTTATTGTGCATTTTAGTCATATTACAAAATAATTTATTGAGGCCAAACATAAAATAACATTATAAACTGTCACTTCACCACGTGACAGCAGCATGCAAGCAGGCTCCTGATTGGTTAACGCGGCGCGAATTGACGCAGAAGTTCAGATTTTTCAACTCGGGCGGCAGACGCGAATTCGCGTCAAACGCGTGAATGCACAAATAGCACTAATAAAATCATTAGCGCGTAACGCGCTTAGCGCGCCAGACGCTCAATTCACGTCATTTGCGCGAACTTGATGCGCGGATGAGGCGAATTCGCGTCTACCGCGCCGCGCTAAACGCCTCATTCGCGCCGCAGGAATTTTTTACGCGCGTAACGCGTCTTTGCATTGACTTAACATTGAAATCACTCGCGCCTGACGCGCTATTCGCGTCCGGTGTGAACGCACCATTAATATTAAATAAAAAAAACCACTGAACGAAAGATACACGGATTCTCTTGAACCACCACCGCGTTTGCGGCAGAAAATTACTGCAGTGCAGCCAAAATGCTCTGTTTGACTTATCTGAGATCCTTTACTCTTCCCTGTGGATGACCTGTGACCTACTTTCTGTAAGATCTGAATTTTTGAGTTTGAATTTTTGAGATTGAATTTTAGAAAACTGAATTTGAAGTTCTGAATTTCTTCATCTTGAAAACTTGAATCTGTATTTTTTTAAACTGAATATTTGCAGAATAAGAATTCAGAACAAAAAACTAGCTGTTTGAAAATACATGTCTATAAAATTCAGCCATAAAAACATTTCAATTTGTTAAATTTCAAATGTTCAATATTCATTTTAAAAAAAATCAAATTCAGAACTATTTAAACTACCACCTAAAATTCAATTTTGTTAGATTACACTTGCAAATAATTCAAATTTACACAATTCAAATTCAAATAATTTTGTCATATTATAAGCTCCATACAAAATATAATGCGATATATTACATAATACAGTTCCATATATGGGAAACTAGTGCTTACAGAGTGACCCTTGACCTTGACGCACAACGTAATGATGAAAGCGGAAGCGCAGAGGATAGAGCAAAACAAAACACAAGTCACAAATTAGAAGTCTAAAACGACAATTTTTAAAGAGAAATGTGGGAGGAGCTTGAGTTTGTTGCCCAGCCCTGTTTGTTTGGACCGTGAGAGGTGTCAAAGCTTACGCTACTCCTACATCTACGTCATATATGCGTCACTGGTTACTCTTTTGGCGTAAATCGACTTGCATACGGCCGTCTGCCGGAAGCAAGTTATTTTAGTCGATGAAGTTTTAAATATGGATATTTTTCTTACACAAACGCATCGCTTCACTTTAGAAGGCCTTTATTAACCCCCAGAGCAGTGTGGAGAACTTTTATGATGGATGTGCTTTGATGGACTTCCAAAAAAATATTCCCATTCACTCCCATTATAAAGTTTGGAAGAGCCAGGACATATTTTAATATAACTCTGATTGTATTCGTCTGAAAGAAGAATGTCATATACACCTAGGATGACTTTAGAATGAGTAAATCATAGGCTAATTTTCATTTTTGAGTGAACTATCTCTTTAAATATTTAAATATATTTGGATATTTTGCAATAAACTTAAAATATATTAAAATATATTTTTTGTCTGATTTTCAAATCAAAGTTGTTATTAATGAATGTTTGATTCACCTTGTAGCTTGTTGGCTTGGTTCATTGCTTATAACGCTTTAACGAATACTTTTTTTTTAATGAGAGAAATGAATGAAAAAAAAAAATACTTCTGGAACCTAGTGCACTCATTTGTTGATTTATTTATTTTTATTCTGATTGGTTGACAGATGTTTCAAAATGAAATGTCTGGTTGACCGATAAATGTCTTCAATAACATCAGGTGTCTTCAATAATGGTCAATCATCACTCAATCAATCACTTAATTATCTCATTGCTTTAACACCGCTTCAGTGTTCATTTAACACTCTTGAGTGTGGAGTCAAATAAACTCCCAGGAGAGTTAATTTAACACTGGAGTTTTTGCTGTGTAACTGGATATTCACCTGTTTGTACATTACAGACTGCATATTAGAATTTTGCAGAAATTTATGCAAAAGAAAATGTGCTAATTGAATTTGTAGATTGAGCCGATGACTATAAAATTTATGTGCATTTTGTTTTCTGCTATCCAAAACAGAATACTGTTGGAATACAGCTATACATTGTTAAATGACTGCAAGAAATAAACACCAATCACAATTCATAAGAAACATAATAATTAATCATTTTGAGTGCAATTTTTATTTATTTGGTTCTTATTATTATTTGTCACCTGTGCAAATTTTAATGTGGGCAGTTTCACATTTAATATCATATACATTTGCTTTTTTTTTTTTGCTTATCAGGTTTCTCATAAAGAGACAGAAAGAATTGCCTTCAAAATGCACAAGATGTTTAATGTGGGTCTGCTTCAACCTGTTCCAGTCACAATATATGAATATTACTCTCCAGGTGAGATATTAAAGACCACCTATTATGCAAAATTCACTTTTACATGGCGTTAAATAAATGTGTGTTGGTAGTGTACACAACCACCCTATAATGATAAAAATCCACCCAGTGTTTTTCTTTAAATTCCCATAAATCATAAGCACAGTCTCAGAACAAGCCGTTCTCAGATTCGGGGCAATGTGACATCACTTTGCACAGGCTCCTCCTGCGACTGTTGATGGACACTGCAGTTTTAGCGTAGACCCGTCCTGAGTGAGCTAAACACAGCTAACAGACTTCTGTCATAAGAACGTTCTCCAAATATCCAGTGTTGGTTCTGGGAATGTGAAAAATGTCCAGTTTTCTTGACGTTAGAGGAACGTGTTTTAAAAGGTGTAATGTTTTTCAACATAATCCAAATGCTTTCTTAAAAGTTGTTCTGATAGATAGATTGATATTTATATTTATATTTTTATATATAATTATTTGTTGAAGGCACACACACATCAAGAATCAGTGTATGAATGGTGAATGAATGGTGACAAAAAGAATATCCAATTAGGACAAGGACATTACTACGACAATTCAGATCATACTTTATTCATACTGCAATGCATGATGGGAGCCATGAATGAGTTTTGATTGGTGGCACCCAGAATGCACTGCAACATGCTTTATTATTGTCACCATTGTTGAGATTCACAGGCTGATTATTGATGTCTGTGTGTCACGTTAACTAAAGAAAACTAAGGGAGAGGACTCAAGTGTAGAAAGAATCATTTATTAAAATTTACATTTACATTTACATTACATTTACTTCGTTACATTTACTTGAGTACTTTTTTGGAAAAATTGTACTTTTAAGAGTAGATTTAAATGTGGGTACTTTTACTTTAACTCGAGTACATTTCTAATGAAACAACTGTACTTTTACTTTGTTACGTTGGACGACGTTCCTCTCGTTACTTTATTTTAATGCAATATGTGTTGTTAAATGCGTAGTTTATTCCAAGCACGCTGTATCTTTTTTTTTCTGGGCTTGAGCGATGCTCAATTCACAAATTAATCACTCTTTTGAGTCGATTCTGTTCAAAGACTTAATTGTCATTAAAGTGAAATTACTGAACTTAAATATACGAGCTTGATAAAAATGCTCTTTTAGAAGAAAGTTTCAGATGGCACTCAGAGGCTTTTGCATCATGAAGTCTTCATATATACAGGCCTATATGATCCGAAGTAACTAGTAACTCGCTACTTGAGTAGTTTTTTCATTGGATACTTTTTTACTCTTACTCAAGTAACTATTGAGATTATTACTTTTACTTTTACTTTGAGTAAATATTTCTATAAGTACTTGTACTTTTACTTGAGTACAGTTTTTTGATACTCTACCCACCTCTGTCAATATCTTTCTCTCTCTCTCTCTCTCTCTCTCTCTCTCTCTCTGTGTGTGTCAGATGCACGCTGTATGAAGTTCTACCACCCTGAAAGGGCAGATGGCGCTATATACAGACTGTGTAAGGGAGACATGTGCATTTGTGCAGAAGGTATAATCACACACAAATAATAATATAAAGTGACCATATCCTGAACGTTTGTAGTATTTGATTTGGTTACCTTCAGTCTACTTGTAATTTTAAACATTATGTTTTTTTTTATTCTTGTATGTGAACGATGAAAAAACAATTTGTTGATGTGTGTGTGTGATTACAAGTGTGCATTAATATCTTCTCTGAACGCAGAAAGCTGCACTTTCCAGAAGAAAAACCAAGTCGATGAAAATGCTCGTATGAATAAATCCTGTGAAGCTGGCTTGGATTATGGTAGGTTATTTCATTGTCATGACTGTTATACTTTCATAAATCAAGAGTTCATTATTTACACCCCCCATGTTGTTCAGTGGAACTCAAAAGGAATCGTTTTCAACGCTGCTCTTTTTATAGTGAACAACTGCATTAAAGGGTCAGTTCACCCAAAAATGAAAATTCTGTCATTAATTACTCTCCATCATGTTGTTCCAAACACATAAGACTTGTTCATCTTCGGAACACAAATGAAAATATTTGTAATAAAGTCTGAGAGATTTCTGTCAGTCCATTGACAGCTACGTGTAGCACATTAGCTCAAGAGGAAAATATGTATAATTAATTATAACAAATTACCTAGTTCCGTCATTAAACATTAGATGGCGCAGGCTAATAGATCTTTAGCTAATTTGGTAGCAATCACATCATCATAGCGCAGCTGATTGGTTGCTGTTGCATCAGTAGCCAATAAGCTGTGGTTCAACATTTAAACAAATACCGGTTGTGTTGCTGTTACCAGTCTAGAGTCCGCTTTCAGAAACCCTTCACCCTCCCCAGCTCCACTTGTATAGATCTACTATGAGGGTTAATTCATGTATGTTACATGTGCATCAGCAGCATTATGTCTTACATGCTCACAGGAATGTCTGTGAGTGTATTGGCAGTAGCAATGTGTGTGTGTTGATTGATGTTTATGTGAATAAAAGCCTAACTCAAATCTTTTCAGCATATAAAGTAGGGGTGCGCCAAAATATCGATATGGCGATATCTCGCGATATTTACTCCCGCGATCGATTCTCGATGCGCTCTTGCCAAGTATCGATCTTAAAAGCCGTTAGGGCGGGCGTACACGGTGCGAGTTTGGACACTCGGGAGGTCGTGAGATATTGCACACGTTGCGTGTCAGTTCAACTGATAATCGCGTCAAAGCAGCTGGTACACGGCACGACTGTCCTGCATGAATTTTATCCCGAGCCGGCAGCAATCACGTGAGCTTTCGCACTAAACACAGAGACCGTCATGTTGCATGCATGCAGGCAAAGGCAAAAAATGACATGTGTGTGCAAGTGATTTGTTGAAAAGCAGAGAACGGTAGCCATCCCTTTCAACATAAAAACTTGCGAACCATGCGAGCATCACCGATTCCACTCGATTTCTCCCGAGTGAAAAAAATCATCTGCGAGCAAAACAAAAATAGTGTCTGTGACTGTTTTGTTGCAACTGATAAGACACAAGTTGTTTTTGTTATTGTGTTTCATCCAAAAAAATAAATGGAGATTCATCTAATAAAAAATAAAAAAATCTTTTTATTTCTTAAAACATGATATATTGTGAGTTATTGGTCCGTGTACTTTTTGTTCATTTCATTTCCTGTTTGGAATGGAATAACGAGAAATGAAAACCAGCTCGTTTATTCGTTTTAGTTTAGTTTAAAAAACGAAAAATGAGATTTTGGCTCGATTTTTCATTTTTCGTTTGTGGTTTACAAATCGGTTTATGGGTTCAATATTTCATTTGCACATGTGGGCGGCACTGAAACGGCCCTTTCATCTGATTGGTCGAAACACTCCGCCTTCAGTAAACTACGAGCTTTTCTTTCTGTCAGGCAGAATAACAGTCAGTATGAGTGCGGCACTGACAAATGCACTTTAATAAAATAATGTCTGAAACCACCACTCACTGTTAACTACGCACAATATTTGAAGCAGAAATATGTTGCTGGTCACGTAATTCGTGCTGCTGCAAGCAACCCCAATAATGTGAGCCACAGTATAGCCTATGACAGATTATTTTAGCATGATATATTTCCCGTTGATAAATACAGTGCAAATAGTTCAGATATCTCTTTGGATAAAAGGGAAGTGGAAATAAAAATCAATAATAGGCTGAACTGTACCATGATAATATGTCCGTAACATGTAGCCTACCACTCTCGTCTTTTATATAGGCTATAAATAATTCTGAAAATTTAATAGAAATAAAATTTATATTTATGAATGTAAGCATGTGTAGCCTACTCAGTTCACATGAAAAGAAAGAGACAGAAAAGAGAGAAGCTAGAATCAGTGAACGTACATTAATACTGACAAAATTACCAGGTTTGGGATTAATTAAAATCATGTAAGTTGAAGAGCACGGCATGGGCTACCTTTAAAATGTTATTAGTTTTATTATAAAACTAATACAATTTTATTACATACTGAGTTTTCTTTATTATGTTGGCTTAAGAAAGCCAGCATATTTGAACATTATTATTATTATTATTATTTATTATTATTATGAGAAATTGACTCCGCCTAGAACTTTAATGCTTCACCAAATTCAGCTCAGACCTTCAGACTGGTCTGACTCGCTTATATATTTTCTAACTGGTCAGACTTTCTTTCCCCTTGACTTGCGTTATCTGAGCAGTGAAGGCCGTAATACTTAATGCTGTCCACTAGAGGGGGCGACAGGATAATAAGTGTTTTCTACTCTCTTTCCCTGTTTGCATCAGTTTAAATGACAAATAAATGCATGAGTTTCATTCATAAATAGGCCATATCTGTGTATCCACTCTCTAGTTTATTTTAACATATTGTTATTCACACTGGTTTTTGCATTTAATGTTTGTCCATCTGGGACTTTTATTTGTCATGAGCTCTATATTTTAAGATGTAGCCTACTAAAAAAAAAAAAAATAATTCAACAACACAAACACTGTTTTTACTCAGCAAATTAGTTTTCCTTTCAAGTAGTCTATAGCTACAAGTTATCCTGCTTTTTGCCATGGCTTTGCCATACTGCCCAGAACAAACAATATTTTCTCCACACGAGATGTTTAAAAACCCTGCATGTAGCCTAGTTTTTGTGAAGACGAGCGCATATCTTACAAAGGTGCATCTATCTATCTATCTATCATCTATCTATCTGACTGAGCTTCCTTTGTGAAAAATAGCAGACCACCTTTTTTAAACTGTTATTTAAAACGGTGGTCTGCTATATTTCACAAAGGAAGCCCATTTGTGCAGTCGTTGGCGTTAAACGAGAAGGACATTCTGAATATGAGCCTACTGTAAAATTAGCTGGCTTAAAATTGCGGATTGATCAGTGCAGAGTTATTCCAGACGCCTCCCGGTGCTGTTCGTATTGGAATTGTGTAATCACAGATTATGAACAGATGTTTTCAGAGGTGGACAAAGACAAAGTACACAACTTCCTTACTTGAGTGAAAGTACAGATATACTGGTCAAATATTACTCGGTTACAAGTAAAAGTTGTAAAGACCGATTTTTACTTAAGTAAAAGTAGCCTACAGAAGTAATCGTTTTTAAAAGTAGGCTACTTAAGTATCAAAAGTAAATGTCAATGCATTTTTTTTTTATTATTATTGTTGCCTCTGAATCTATGCCTGCCTTTCTACCCTCATATCAATATCAAATTTATTTCTAGAACACAGTTCCAGTAGTGGGATTTAATGTTTTTTGGCTTTTAGTATGAATATGTTAGCCTTACTGTTATCTATAAGCTAGTGTGCACCAAAACAAGGGCAAAATTCTTATTTAGAAGACCAAACCCAATGTTCAAAATAAAAATCAGTTTCAAGTACAGTAAAATCAAGTAAAGTACAGATACTCAGAAAGTGTACTTAAGTACAGTACTCAAGAAAATGTACTTTGTTACTGTCCACCTCTGGATGTTTTACACAATAAGGATATATTCCCATTGGGTTGTTGGGTTTTCATGTTTAATGGGAACTTTAGACATAATGATTTCTATACTGTACAAACTGTGTTATCCCCTAACTCTAATGTAACAGTTATGGGTATAGGTCATCTACGGACATCTAATATTACGGACATATTATCATGGTACAGTTCAGCCTATTATTGATTTTTATTTCCACTTCCCTTTTATCCAAAGAGATATCTGAACTATTTGCACTGTATTTATCAACGGGAAATATATCATGCTAAAATAATCTGTCATAGGCTATACTGTGGCTCACATTATTGGGGTTGCTTGCAGCAGCATGAATTACGTGACCAGCAACATATTTCTGCTTCAAATATTGTGCGTAGTTAACAGTGAGTGGTGGTTTCAGACATTATTTTATTAAAGTGCATTTGTCAGTGCCGCACTCATACTGACTGTTATTCTGCCTGACAGAAAGAAAAGCTCGTAGTTTACTGAAGGCGGAGCGTTTCGACCAATCAGATGAAAGGGGCGTTTCAGCGCCGCCCACATGTGCAAATAAAATATCGAACCCATAAACCGATTTGTAAACCACAAATGAAAAATGAAAAATCGAGCCAAAATCTCATTTTTCGTTTTTTAAACTAAACTAAAAAACGAATAAACGAGCTGGTTTTCATTTCTCGTTATTCCATTCCAAACAGGAAATGAAATGAACAAAAAGTACACGGACCATTATAACTGATAATATATCGATTATTGCAGTATTGCCATATCGTGATATTATTGGTATCGTGAACAATGTATCGCGTATCGTATCGTGAATTACCCAGTGATTCCCAGCCCTAATATAAAGTGAAAATCTCTTCAGAAAATTTGGACTAAACCGCTCATTTCATATGGATTAGTTTTACAATCTATTTATGAATTTTAAGCGTCAATTGGTAGTTGTGTAGCCTGTCAACAGAGGGACAGAAAGCTCTCAGATTTAATAAAAAATATCTTAATTTGTCTTCCGATGATGAACGAAAGCCTTACGGGTTTGTAACGACATGAGGGTGAGTAAGTAATGACAGAATTTTTTGCAAAAAAAAGTCGGCACACTGTTGCTCACAAACCAGCTAACCAAAAAAAGATGTGATGTGTTCACTTTTCATAGTGATAATTTCTGTTAAGCTCCAAAAATGGCAAACAGACCCAAATTTCACTTTTAAATTACTGTAAATATTCCCTTCAAGTGAGTTGTTATCTCAAGAACCATTGGAGCCAATTCATCCAGTGAGCGTCTGGAGTTTTTCTTTTTCAAATGGGAAATATCTTAGTTTTTGTTGTGCAAAAAGAAAGAAAGTCAGAGGTCTGGAACAATATGACGTAAATGATGACAATGTGGCTATTTGAGTGAACTATTCATTTAACCCGTGTAAATTAATTAACATTTTTTTGATTTTTGCCACCAAAATCCAATCTAATCAGTTATTATGCCAGTAACAATATAACACTTATGTTTGACAGTTTATAAAGTCTCAGTGGTGGGGATGGATCTGGCACAGGACTCTGACATCTATCACTTGAAGGTGGACCAGGTGCTGAAAGAAGGTACGGTTCATTATTCTCTCCATGCTACTCCACAGATCATGAAACGCATATGAAATATGTCTGATTCTTGTTAAATGCATTTTTTTCTCTCAGATACATATTTAGCATGAGGCTAATGTTGAATTGCAGTGAAAGTGTGTCCTAAACACTGTTCTGTCCTGTAGGCACTGATGATGATGTTGAGGGGAGAGTCAGACCATTTTTGGGTCGTCCCGGTTGCAGAGAGAGTTTAGGATTGGTAGAAGGCAAGTCGTACCTCATCATGGGCAAATCCGAAGACCTGCCAAGGCTCGGAGGAACGTAAGTGTCCACTCTGTGTTGGGACAGGCTCAATGTTGGGACAGTTGCTTTTTGTCAAAATGCATTTTATATAACCTAGAATAGACTTGGAAAAAAGTAAGACTTCAATAAACTTGAATAAATAAAGACATACAATTATCTTTTTCCCCTCCAGTTTTTAATTATTTATTTATTTTTTAAGTTGGCTGTTCCCTTGAGCATTTTTGATCATTTTCACAAACATTTCATGCCCCCAGAATATTTTGTTGAATGAATATCTGAACATGCAATATATATATAAACAACAATAACAAAAAACCCTCTGCCTTTAAACCAAAAGCCAATTTTATTCTAGCTGTATGTGTGTTGATAAGTTTAATTGAAAAAAAAATAAAAAAAATGAGCAAAAAGCTGAGAAAATCTCGTTTTTGTCAGATTGGATTCAGAACGATGATCAAAACACAGATGGAGTAGATCGAGTCCATCAACACCCCTAAAGCTTAACAGTGGTTTCCTCTTTATGGGTCGACATTTCATTCGGTAACATTAGCAAGTTTTGAATAATATGCTGTTTAATGTTGGTGATCACGTTATTTAACATACACTGTAAAAATGAATACGCTATATCTACTCAATAAAATTGTGGCAACAGATTACAAGCAATATTCTGAATTAAATGTAACAAATTAGAATTGAGTAATAATTAATCAAATTAATTCCTTAAAAGTTAACCATTTAAAAATGAGTAAAATTTACATAAACATTTTTTTAGACAAAAATATCTGAATAACAGACAGATGTCAAAGATGAATTAAGAGTGGATGAATTTTCCAGCAATCCATGTTTTCACTGTTATATGGTAGGGGGCGCTATTATGCATCTGAAAGAGTACAGAATCTCCGGATCAAAACACAGGTGAAGAAGAAAGAAAAACAAGCAATAGAAGCATTGCTTATGCACATTTAAGCTAACGTGATCATAAACATTACATAGCATATAAATCAAAACTGCCTAGCATTTCCGAATGAAATGTCGACCCAGTACGAGCTGTAGGACTGTGAAAGCATTTGGGGTGTTGATGATTATTAGGGGCATTAGGGGTCTAATTGTAAGGCTGTAAAAAAAGAAAGAAATATTGACATAAGTGAACACTTACACTCACCTAAAGGATTATTAGGAACACCTGTTCAATTTCTCATTAATGCAATTATCTAATCAACCAATCACATGGCAGTTGCTTCAATGCATTTAGGGGTGTGGTCCTGGTCAAGACAATCTCCTGAACTCCAAACTGAATGTCAGAATGGGAAAGAAAGGTGATTTAAGCAATTTTGAGCGTGGCATGTTTGTTGGTGCCAGACGGGCCGGTCTGAGTATTTCACAATCTGCTCAGTTACTGGGATTTTCACGCACAACCATTTCTAGGGTTTACAAAGAATGGTGTGAAAAGGGAAAAACATCCAGTATGCGGCAGTCCTGTGGGCGAAAATGCCTTGTTGATGCTAGAGGTCAGAGGAGAATGGGCCGACTGATTCAAGCTGATAGAAGAGCAACTTTGACTGAAATAACCACTCGTTACAACCGAGGTATGCAGCAAAGCATTTGTGAAGCCACAACACGCACAACCTTGAGGCGGATGGGCTACAACAGCAGAAGACCCCACCGGGTACCACTCATCTCCACTACAAATAGGAAAAAGAGGCTACAATTTCTCGATTTCTCAATTTCTTTACAGAGGCTCGATTTCTGTTGAGACATTCAGATGGTAGAGTCAGAATTTGGCGTAAACAGAATGAGAACATGGATCCATCATGCCTTGTTACCACTGTGCAGGCTGGTGGTGGTGGTGTAATGGTGTGGGGGATGTTTTCTTGGCACACTTTAGGCCCCTTAGTGCCAATTGGGCATCATTTAAATGCCACGGCCTACCTGAGCATTGTTTCTGACCATGTCCATCCCTTTATGACCACCATGTACCCGTCCTCTGATTGGCTACTTCCAGCAGGATAATGCACCATGTCACAAAGCTCGAATCATTTCAAATTGGTTTCTTGAACATGACAATGAGTTCACTGTACTAAAAGGGCCCCCACAGTCACCAGATCTCAACCCAATAGAGCATCTTTGGGATGTGGTGGAACGGGAGCTTCGTGCCCTGGATGTGCATCCCACAAATCTCCATCAACTGCAAGATGCTATCCTATCAATATGGGCCAACATTTCTAAAGAATGCTTTCAGCACCTTGTTGAATCAATGCCACGTAGAATTAAGGCAGTTCTGAAGGCGAAAGGGGGTCAAACACAGTATTAGTATGGTGTTCCTAATAATCCTTTAGGTGAGTGTATATTTATTTAAAGACAAAAAAGCTTTTTTTGTTTTAAAATGTATGACAAACTTCAGTATGATGTAAGCATTAGGCCGGTGACACACTGCCTGCGTGACGCGCATCTCAGGCGCGGCCCGAGCCGCGCGGAAAACGCGTGCATGCTAGAAATAGAACCAACGCCTATTTTTCACGCGACACGCAAGTGTGTTGGAAGCGTTTCCAGGCAAAATAGAATAGGAAAAGATGTATATATGTCATTTTGACACGAATACATATTAAAGGTAGGGTAGGTAGGAATTGTCTAAAAAACTTCTTTTCCAAATTTGTTAAAACTTTATTTATATATCAATACATAATTAAAATGTAAGTACTCTGAAAAAGAAAGTATAAAAATCGAGTGTCTGTAGACCTCTCACAATTTTTTTTAAGACAGCTCATTATTTCCATTCACTCCAACCCCTCCCTTCTGGGCTCCTTCCAAAGCCACGCCCCCAAAACACATGAACGCGCGACTCCGACCGCTGAACTGGAAGACGCATTATTTACCTGAGACGAGCGGAGAGGAAGGAGCACAGTGCATGTAGTGACATCATGTCAGAATCACATGTAATAAAAAAATCTAACTTTACCATTATGAATATAAACAAATAAGATGTATTTTAGTACTCACTATCAAGCTAGCATATTGATATTGGTAAAGTTTAACTTAAAAGTTTACACTGTGATGAAGATGAATTTCGTGCAAGATTCATAACATATACGGTGTTCTGCATGTAAGAGTTTCCATGATGAAAGCATTGTTGACTCTGATGAGGACTAACGTTACACTCCAGAGACAAGTACCGCATCGTCAGCTCGAGGACAGGTCCGGGGTCGAGGGCGAAGCAGAGGAGGTCGTGCAAGAGGCCGTGCAACTAGGGTCCGAGGATATTGACGCGTTTTATTCAAATACTTTTTTTTCATTACCTTTTCTAGTACTGTCTTCCTTTTTTGCCTTGTTTGCCTTCGCTAACTGCATCGGTAATGTGAATTTTTGATTGCTCTTTCTCTGCCATTGTTTTGCTATTCCTAGGTTCCGTGCCTCTTGAATTCCTCAAATCAAACGGGTGCATATGGGCAGATCCTGTGTGGCAAAAGGGTGGTTGCTATGGTTGCGAGAGAGTGACAGTCGCCTAAGCCAATCCTTTGTTTCATCCCGAATGGAAATAATGAGCTGTGTTTAATGCAGATTAAACGGTCTAGAGTCACTCGATTTTTATACTCTTTTTTTTTTCAGAGTACTTACATTTTAATTATGTATTGATATATATAGAAAGTTTAAACAAATTTGGAAAAAAGTTTTTTATAAAATTCCTACCTACCCTACCTTTAATACATGTCATTTTGATGTTTGAAAGTGTCTAGGGTTTGACATAAATGCAAATATAAATGCAATTTAAAAAAAAAATATTATCGATTTTCAAATAGCCTACTGCACCTGTCAATACAGAACGAAATATTCTGTAGCCTATTTTGCTGCTAACCCACTAAGCAAAATGATGTCCAAAACACGTCTTTTCAACGTCTTTGTCACAAAAGTCGGACGTGGAAAAGACGTCCACTGAGGAGCCAGAATGAAAGTTTTTATGACGTCTTTTTTTGACGTGTTCTGCACGTCCGATATCTAGACGTTCATCGAACCTTCGTACAAGGTTAAAACTAGTTCATATGTGGCCATTGTGGACATATTTTCAACATCATTTATGGTCTCATTTAGACATAATTACTTTGACTATTGCTGTCAGATGATCTTAGTGAGAATTAACAGAGGTTTAGATGTTGATATTTGTTTAATTTGAAGTGTCACCATTGTGGTGATCAGTGTTTGCTTTAGTTGGGCTCTTGGTCCCCGTTAGTTTTACTTTAACTTTAACTTTTATTTGACTGCTTTAACTGTGTGTTTGTAAAACACAATTGTTGTGGCAGATAAAACAATAATAAGTAAGATCAGCTGTTTTCAGCTTATTGATGATCAAGAAATCATCACAAAACAAGCATCTAATGTTGTCAGATGCATCGGCATTCATAACCACCAACCTTGTGGGACTGCAATATTGGTGCCAAAAGCATTAAAATGATCACTTATTTGAAGGTGTATAAAAAGCATGTGCACATGATGTTTTGAGCAAGTGTATCACGTAGTCACACACAGACATCAAGATTTTGGATATGAATCACAACAACGGTGACAATCAAAACAAAAAAGCTTGGGAATTAAGGATGAGTTTTGTATTATGAAAGCTACCCATCATGCATTGCAGCATGGAAGCTTTTTTTTTTTTTTTTATTGTCACCATTGTTGTGAATCATATGCAAAATCTTGATGTCTGTGTGTGACTATATGATACATTTGCTCAAAACATCATATGCACATGCTTTTTATACACCTTCAAATAAGTGATTATTTTAATGCTTTTGGCACCAATAATGCAGTTCCACAAGGTTGGTGGTTATGAATGCCAAATATAAACACAAAACTTTAAACACAATATTAGATGCCCATTTTGTGATGATTATGTCATCATCAACATTGAGCTGATAACACCTCATACTTTTTCTAGGCTTTCTCTGCCAAAACAATTGTGTTACACAAGCACACTGTTACAGCAGCCAAAGAAAAGTTAAAGTAAAAAGAAAGGGGACCAAGAGCCCAACTAAAGCAAACACTGATCACCACAATGGTGACACTTCAAATTAAACAAATATCAACATCTAAACCTCTGTTAATTCTCACTAAGATCATCTGACAGCAATAGTCAAAGTAATTATGTCTAAATGAGACCATAAATGATGTTGAAATATGTCCACAATGGCCACATCTGAACTAGTTTTAACCTTGTACGAAGGTTCGATGAACGTCTAGATATCGGACGTGCAGAACAAGTGAAAAAAAGACGTCATAAAAACATTTCATTCTGGCTCCTCAGTGGACGTCATTTCAACGTCCGACTTTTGTGACAAAGACGTTGAAAAGACGTGTTTTGGACATCATTTTGCTTAGTGGGAAATATTAATGTTTAACATGAAGTATAGACCTTCCACAACTCTCTCCCCATATGTCGAATATATCACCAATGAGGCTTATTATATGTCACCTAGCAGCAGCAGCACGCGTCAGACACGCTTCTGGTGTGCAAAGACATGGAAAACAGAAACGCCACGCTCACGCCACGCAGCCAGTGTGTCACCGGCCTTATGCAGGAGGCAATTACTTTTGACAAGAAAATCATAAACCTGAGAAGACTCCTTTAGACACATATAACACATATTTTGACCTAAAATACATGTTTTGGTTTAGGTGAAACTGAGTGTGTATTAAATGTTTTTCAAAAATGTAAAAAAACCAACACGAATACAAAGATTGTTAAAATAATTCTCCTTTTTATCACCTTGGACATCCTTATTGTTCATTGACCCTTACACAAATATATAGAGTGTAGTAGCTAAGTCAGTCATTTTGTCTGTTTTGTCTTCTCTTGTCTGTTGTATTAGTCTGCAGTACGTCTTTGGAGAGCACACCTGGGTTGAATACTGGCCGACGAGAGAGGAAAGCCAAACTCGAGAATACAGGGAGCGGTACATCGGCATCTCTGAGCTCCAGGATAGCCTCCTCAGAATAGGATGTGCTTCATAATGTTGATTAAATGTTCAAAATGTTGATAACAGGAAATTAAACATCCTCTCTTGTATACTCTCAATAAATCTTAAATAATATTGTTGGAGCTAAAATACTCCAAAAAATGGTCTAAAAAATGGTGACTTGAATTAATTTCAAGTTCAATTTAGAATTCTGACTAACTAATACCTTGCAAGAATATTCTGATAACGTTTTCCAATCTGAATCACAAATCCAACATTATAATTTGTTTTGTGTGATATTTTAAAATCTGTATCTCATTTTAATAATCATAAGAAACTTTAAAGGAGAATTGGATACCTGAATAGGCTAAACATTATTCGAAAGAAAAATAAATAAATGCATTCAGATGATTATTCCTGGCATTTGCTTTCTGACAGGAGTTGATGTGGATGATAAAAGATATGGAAGAGGAATTGGGATAAATTACTTTCTAGAACATTCAAAAAGCAAAACCTCAAGAGGCCTGATGTGGAGCATCTCAAATCTGGAAGCTTATAGAAGAGGAATCTAACATCACACAGACGGGAAACTGATATATTCTATTGATTATTTTTCAATAAATAAACTGAATTAATGTTTTTTGTGGCACGCATCACCACCAACAATGCTAAATCAAGACAGAATTTCATTTATAGTGATAATTGGTCATTCTGAATGGATAAATGAGGCATTTTGGCAAGATTTTTAAAAATTGACTGTTCATCGGATTGGTCCAAGACCTTGGGAGATTTGTCGCACTTGAACTTTGACTGGATTCGAGGAGTTTATGTGGTTGTAATAAAAATTGTAACAAATACTTCCCTCGTGGGTCAATTTGACTCCCATAGGAATGAATGGGAAATGGGATTTTTTTTATTGGTCAAAAAACTAAAAAATCTGGCATAATCCAGACTTGAGAGCACCCCCCAATGCAGAACACACACACACACCAGTTTTTTTTTCAATCAGTCACAATGCAGACTGCACGTATATGAAGTTTACAATGCAGAACATGGTTTTATTGTTTGTGTGTATATGTGTATATATATATATATATATATATATATATTGAGCAGATTATTAAATGACAGTATATGCATGACATACATGGAGAACATCACAACCTGGTGGAAAGGCAGCAGTGATAGCAGAGGAGATGAGGAGGTACGGGACATCCCTCCTTGGTCTGGGAGAAACCAGGTGGCTCCAGTCAGGGTGGAGAGACCATACTCTACTCAGGACATCCCGATAACTCTGCACCACACACAGAGGGAGTAGCGTTCATGCTGTCCAAGGAAGCACAAAGGGCCCTTCTCAGCTGGGAACCCATCAACTCACGGATCATCACTGCCAAATTTCAAACCACCCACAAGAAAATAAACCTCCAAGTGGTACAATGCTACGCCCCCACCAATGACACGGATGATGACCAATTCTACAACCAACTATACACTATTCTACAGGCCAGGAAAAGGAAGGACGTCATGATCTTGATGGGAGACACACTGTAAAACCAAACAAGTTAAGCTAACTCATTTTATTTGAGGAAACCAATTGCCTCAATTCAATTAAGTTTATAAAAACAATAGTTATGAGTACTCTGAACTTAAATCGAGTCCACTAAATCAATAATATTTCTGTGTACACAATTAAACTTTACACTGCATTTAAATACTTTATAGCTGAAACTTCACTTTATTGAGTAAAAACAGTGAAATGACAAACTTTAAATGAACTCAGAGCACTTGCAGTTACTGTTAGCTAGGGCTGTAGTACTCGAGTCCGGTCTTGGACTCGAGTCCGGACTCGAGACCGCTTTTCTATGGTCTCGGACTTGTCTGAGAAAGTGTCAAATTCAACACACAGCAATTTCAGGATATAGGTACATCCGAACTCTACAAAGTGGCACTACACAACCGGTACCAAGCCCTAGAAATAGGAACCCCAAGCAAAGTGGAAGAGATATGGAAAGGTCTGAAAACCTTGTGGAAAGACACATGCAAAGAAGTAGTAGGGAGGAGGAAGTCAGACAGCAAGCCCTGGCTATCCAGAGATACAGATAGCAAAGTGAGTGAGAGGAGGAAGAAAAAAGAGGCAGTAAACAGAAGTAAAACCAGAGCGACCAAGGCGGCAGCACAGAAAGAACATGCAGCAGCAAATAAAGAAGTGAAAAGAAGTGTAAGGATAGACAAGAAGAAATTTATTGAGGATTTAGCACAACAGGCAGAAGAAGCAGCAGGAAAGAACAACTTGAAAAACCTATACCTAACTACAAGAAAGCTCACAGGCAAATTCAGACACGCACAGGCACACATTAAAAACTCACAGGGTGTACTCCTCACAACCAAGGAAGGCCAGGTGAAGAGATGGACTGAACACTTCAGAGACCTAATCAACAGGCAGCCTCCTCAACTGACAGCAGATATCCCAATAGACCCAAACCCATTGGAGATTAACTGCAACCCCCCCACCAAGATGGAAATCAGAAAAGCCATTAAGGCCTTGAAAGGAGGGAAAGCAGAGGGACCATACCTGTCAACCCTCCCGTTTTTCCCGGGATTCTCCCGTATTTTACCTGGCTATCCCGCTATCATCCCGTTTAAATATTTTCCTGTATTTCTCCCGTATTTTTAATCTTTCTATAAAAAAATAAATAAATCCCACTGGGCGCACAGTTAAGCAGAAATCCCGCCCTGCAGCTAATTCCATTGGTTAAGGTTACAATGACGGGTAGGTTTAGGGATCAGTGTTTGGTGTAGGCTCCGCTGAACTAGTTTTGGGGGATAAAAAAATCGCGCGAAGAAGAACAGCAGCATCCTGAGGATGGACGAACTATGCAGAGCTGCCAACTCTCACGCATTCACCGTGAGACACACGCAATTGACACTTTCCACACGCTCTCACGCCACACATCCATCTTCTCACGCACAGAAAAATCGCGAAGCAAAGAGGACACGGAGACCGACAGACTAGACAGAGCAGGTTACTTTATGATATAAAAAATCTCAGCTCTCAGATTCTGTCAATTTTATTATGAAATTCAAACAATAAATACCGTTTTGGCGTTTGTAAATGTGACGTGACAGATCCCTAGCGCACGTGAACCGATCATCTCTACTAGGTAGTGTAATAGCAATTTTTATCTCACTTGGAAAAACAGCATCACAGGTGTAAGACAACACTCAAAAGGCAAAATTGTAATAAAGAAGAAAAGGCTTTATTCTTTGAGGAATCTTTTCGCAACCGCAGCCACCCAGATGTGAAACAGAAAGCCTCCTGACATAATAAAACTGAGACATTTTATACAGGTTTCTGACATTCTTGACTCCTCCTTTCCCAGTTTCTGTAAATTTCCTTAAAGTCATCTGATATCTCAAGCTAGTATGGACTGGTTCTACCCCCCCCCCCCTGGGCAGGTCATGCTGTTCTTTGTCCCTGAGAAGCCAAAAGGCCTTCATTTACAATCTAAATGACCTCCTGCTTCCCCTAAGGGGAGGGCATGGGACCCCTTGTTTATTGTTAAACGACCCCTGTATTCTCCTGGGTGGATCCTTTCTCGTGCTCAGGTGTAAGTTTTATCACCCTGTCTTCCTGTCCCTTCTTCAGCTGTTAGAAAACCCTCACAAAAGTATATGGTCAGATGCTTTTACACACACTCAAATGAAATCAACAAGTTTAAATGAATGAACACAAGAACAATGAATTTTTCATTAACATCTCCCCCCTGTTTATCATTCTCTGATAACCAATAAAATAATAAAAATTCATTTCTATTTTCTAAAATCAATCAAACCCATTTTACTATTGAATCCCCAAGAATACAATCACTTCAAGTCTTTACATCACAGTTATACTCCTCATTGCTGACTTTCATATACCTGATCATTTTACTTGAGTCTTGTAGAAAAATTAAGATGGAAAAGTTTAGGCTGTTTTTTGTAAGGATAGGTCCTCAATTATTTTGTAGCAATCAAGTAAAGGTTTATATAAGGCCGGGCTAGTCGGATAAACACTGTTATCGCGTCCCCAGCTGGGCTGGACCCTCGGTCACCCTATTATGAAGAAAAAGTAATAGTATGGAAAACTTCATCACCCCATATCTGATTTCACAGTCTTATGGTAAAGAAAAAATTTAAAACAAAATACAAAAATACATTCAAAAGTCCCTCATTTCAAACCCTTCCACTTATACGTCACCTCGTAACACGGATGACCGCTGTTTTTAACCTTCTGAACATATCATCATTGTCCTTAGAAAGAAAGAATTTAGAAAGTAAGAAAATCCGAAAGTGAAAAAAAAACACCCCCCTGTTTACCACGTTACTGTAGCTCCCGCTACTTCCACCGTCTGCCTAATTTTGTCCATCCTTGGGATA
This sequence comes from Abramis brama, assembly GCA_022829085.1. Classification (NCBI taxonomy): domain Eukaryota; kingdom Metazoa; phylum Chordata; class Actinopteri; order Cypriniformes; family Leuciscidae; genus Abramis; species Abramis brama. The sequence continues at coordinate 48,036,771 of CM040767.1, forward strand.
AACTGAACAGACATTCCAGTACTCGTATTCACCCATGAATAACAAAATTGTCAGAATAACACATACAATCATAACTCCTATAGCCTACATTCAGCCCTTTCCATTAATCCACTTTGGTTGTTAAAAATTAACTCTTACTTTTCCATTGCAGACCGACTGTCTTTTTTTGTCTATGACCGTACTTCACATCATTGAATAGATTTTATACTTTTCCTGAAAACATTTGCACCAATCAAATCATTAGATCTATATCAATACTAAGTCCTAGTTTGATTTAATCAAATAAAATCATCAACATCATCACAAAACAAATTATTCTGCTAAACTTAAACCATTAGTTGGTCCACATCCTCCTCCAGGTGTGTTGACCATCTCGTTGCCCCATGAACATTCCGTCTTCACCAGGGTGATTCTTTGCGAAACGTTGCATTGGTCTTTTCCAACGTCGGCGAAGGAGGCCGTTACTAGCACAAGCCCTTTATCCCTCACTTTCTGCAGCGTTGGCGTTTGGGGTTGCTGAGGTTGGTTGGTGTAGTCTAAGGTGAGAGGCTTGGACGGACCCAGATGTCACCCTCTCCGACCATTTTCCCTAGACCTTACAAGATTTTCCCTTAGATCACGATTGCACCTCCACTGGAATGAACCATTTCCTGCCCGCTGTCACCTGTGGATGCAGACCCTAGCTATTTTGTTGTTGACCGCTCGTCTAGCCGGTCGTCCCTTTTGGTGTGACCGGTTGAATCAACAGCCTGAAACATATTGTCACCAGATAATTTTGCTCATGTTAATCAAAACAATATTTATACATTTGGAACAGAATCAGTTCTGTTCGACACAATCCATCCTGACATTCTGCAAAGGGAAAGTTTTAAGTTATGCGCTGCGCAAGGTGTGGCACCTCTCTGCCACAATAATAACCCAGTTTACTGGGCACAGTCTGCCCTGTATCAAAAGTCTGCATCCTCTGTAGAGAAGAACAAAACGTTGAGGTTATTGTCAGATAGTAAAGTACACATAGTTTCTTTTGTCTTCTGTGCTGCCGCGTCCTTCGCTGCCGAATCTGCACACTTACAGACAGCAATTTTGTTAGGGAGAAAAATGACTTCTTACAGGGCTTTTACCCAGTTAAACGCAGTGTTCTCCCAACATTTATTGTCCCACCTGTACGATGGCTTTCAGCTAATTTGAACCCCTTGGTATGGTAATTGTTACCATCCCCCTTTTGATGCATGATACACAATGGTGTTTGGGTAAACAAAGTTTTCAACACTAACCCAAATGTTGTCCTTCAGCCAAATTTCCCCCAGACATCTTTCTCTGCCTCTGAAACAAAACATTACATAAGCCACAATCTCATCTTCTTATCTAATAATTATTTTAAGGCAACGGCCCCTAGTTTCACAGCGTTTCTTGCTTTTCAGGCCTATTGTTTGGTCTCTTAAGCAACTGTCATCTACGAACATTCTCCAGGTCATCAATTGGTCAGGTCAGGTTGTGGTGTGCACACTTCGTCAATGTCAGTCAAATAACAATCTCCCCTTTTTTACAATTCATAACTGTTAAGGGCTCTCTGGATAATCTGATATTTATTTAGCCTACGTGTTTGTTGCTGTCAAATCTATAACCTTTTCTCAACACATGACTGACGGCTATCTACGACTTCACAATTCTAATTTACACATCAATACTTAAACCTGTCCAGAAAGTAATTCAAATCTACTGCACATCATAAATGACCAAAATAATAATTAACAGACAGAGCTCGATGATCAATCAACTTAAAGCTCGTCCTATGTTCTGTGTTGCTTTCTCATCAGATTGACTCACAATCCTCAGCTTACTTTCAAATTTGTCATTTGCCTTAACCCATCTATAATGCTAAAACACTCTTTCCAGAGGTTAATGACAAATTTATACACACTATTCAGACAGAATAGTTGTCCTAAACTAACACATACTGTACAAAACATGAATTAACACTCACACTCATCCCTGACTATGAACTGCTCATATTTCTTATTCATATCTTTTCTCTAAAAAGATTTAAATTTTAAATGACATTGTAAACTTACATTTTCCTGTATCTTTTATCTAATGTTTTTATGGCCTCTTAACCAGTTTCAAAGCATGTCTGTTCATTATTCATTTGATTTTGGAAAAGTCCGCTGGATTGTTTTGGTGCATAATTATTACTTTGCTTCAGCTTTCTTTGGCTGACCGATAACAGAAAGACAGGCAGAGTACCATCCCTTCCAAGCAGTCTCTTTCTCTCTCTCACTATAAGCAAAGAATCTTTTCAAACAGCCTCCTAGGACTGTAGCTAAAATAGTCATAGTCAATCCTTAATAGTTCACACATGTCAAAATGCAAATGTTTGACTCAAATTAGAACCATTACAACAATCCAAAATACATTATGCTATGATCTTTTCTAAGGTTGTCTTTAGTTTAAATACTCAATTTACCTAACCTTTGTTTTCCAGAAAATTCTCTTGACTCATCACAAGCTGTTCTCATCTTTAGCCACCACCATATCTTATAATGGTCCTTTGTCATGTCTAATGATCTACAGGAGTCAGAACTGACACATTAGTTCAGCATCAACACAATCTCTGCGTTATCCTTGCCCATCAGGCAACTAACATTCTCATTTTTTGTTACGGTCTCCACAACAGATAATTATTAGTTCAATGGTCTCTGCTGGCTCTTAAATGCCCATTCAGATCAGCTCTTAAGCTATAATTGTCTTTTCTTCAGGGTGTTGTCCCCTGGCATAGTTGCAGACACTTGTCACGATGAAAAACAAGCCATATAATCAACGCGGTTTTCTCGTGAGTGCATAGAGGGACTCACATTTTCTGGGGCAGACTGAACTTCTTACAGCTCATCTCCCCTCTCAATGATCTGCTGATGCTGGTGGCCTCTGCCAGTCATTCAGCGCCACTCCCATACCCATCTCACATAAAAACACCTCCATCAGGAGATGCCCAGTGTTTGTGGCGTGACTTCCCCTGTCTTAGGTTGCCCTTTGGCCAAAAGGATCTTACCCGTCTTTGGGGTAATCACTTCGTACACACTTGGTTACCGCTCTTTCCCGTCACAGAATCTGTGCCCATTTTCTTCAACATAATCTGTTGTTTTCTGGAGCTTAGGAAAGGCACATTCAAGAGTCATCAGAGCCATTCGGACCTAATAGTGTTCACAGGGAGACAGGTTAATAACAACAGTATTTAATCACTTAAATTCATTAATCATCTTAAAGGTAGCAACCTAGCTGCTTAGATTATAGTCAGTGAATTTAGATCACAATCGTACATTCAGTGTACTGTTACTTCTGTAGCCGGAGCCATCGGCCCTGTTTTATGGTGGAAGCTAAAATGAGAGCTAAAAGTCTCTGGTCCTAAAATAAACAAGTCCTAAACAGCATTATTTTAAAGACTTCTTTAAAGTCATTCAGTTTTACTTTTAAAACATTTACAAATTGTCCTCTAAATTTGTCAAATCTGAACTGCCTGTAGCATGATTTGTTTTAGCTTTTCCACATCTATGATTTTCAACTGAAACCCTGTGCTTTACACAGCCTCAGACAACAGCTTTCAGCTGACATTGAATGAGAGAGAGACTCTTGAGGCATTCAGGACTGGTACACTGCATTTCTCATAAACCTTTAACTTCAGACTTTATCTACCATCTTTTTAACTGTAGCCCATCTTAAGGCATCTTTTCCATAAATTACATGTATTGTAATTTAGACATTACAAATATCCACTCAGAATGAGTCTCTGTTGCACTGAAACTGTGGCAGTTTCAGTCACAGCACATGCCAGATTCAGATAAGCAAACCTGTTTTGGCCAAATCACAATCTTATCTTTTAAAATCAACATTAACAAGCCTTTGTTTAATCAAATGCCTTTTACACATTTTACATTTAGCAACTGTTAATCCTGTAACACTGCTTCTGTTTATTTTATCTTAAAGAAATAATAAGAATTATTCTAGTTACCACCCTAGACTGAATGTCTGGCCAATCCTAATTCAGTCAGCATAACAGTCTATTGCATTGCAAATTGCATAGACGAATCATTCGTGTGCTAATCCCATCAGTCTGAGTGATACTGGGACTCGAAGAGCCATTAAAGACAAAAGGTGCGTCTTGGGGCTACTGGCTCGAGCCATTAACGACAATAGGGTGAATTATAATAGAGAAAACAGGTCTGGCAGAAACTGTTGATACCATTATCCTAACCTAACCTTAAAATGCTAACTTCAATGTACTCAACTTTTACTGTTGCAAACTAAATTAAACATTTAATAAATTTATAATCCAACAATACAGTATTAAAACTTCAACGTGTCATTAATTTCATCAACACTGTTTAAAAGCTTATTCTTCTATCAAATGGTTAGTTTGCAGATTCAACTTAAATCACAAGATTGTATTACAATTATTCAGTCCCACTTATCTCTACTGTTTCACAGAAACCACAAGATTCTCTAAATCTTCTCAGTCTCTAAATTACACAGACAGCTATCCTAGCCGCTTGCACCTTCAACTCTTGTTACAAAAATATGGCAATCTATTCTTAAATACCCTTGTTTTCATAACATTAATACAATAAAGCACATTCACATCATTATTATTGGCAGAACATTAATTTTCATAAGCGACACGGAAAATCTAAATATTCTAAATGGGTTTCACAAAGTTTCTGATTAACTTTAGTCACACGTGTCTAGGGAAATTATCTCCAACCCATAATTTCCTTTATAAAACAATATATTTCCTTAAATGGCTTAATATCAACAAAATATCCAATCTTTGGACATTTTCTAATTTGATATTATCATCAACAACACTGATTACAAAACAAGTATACATTTAACATCCAGAAGCTGGTTTGAACAAGCAAGCGCTGTTGCTGTACTCCCAGCATAGCTGGACCCTTTAGGTTCAAAAGACAATCGTTTTACTTAATGAAACATTCATTATCTTTATATCATGTTAATCCCTGTTAATCATACTCAATGCCTTATTTTTATCTAAAACTCACTTTTCATACCATTTCAACTTAATTTACCTTAACAGGCGTTCATAAATAGTTCCATGAATTCTATCTCTTACAGTACATGCCAGTTCTTTCTGCATCGACTCTGTTCTCTTTTTATCTGCTTCTTTTCCATTCAACAATTCACTGTTTGTAAATTCTATCAAGAAAAACGTTCTAAAAACATTCTATCTTTCCCTATCTTCTTTAGTTCAACAAACTACTGTCTGTTCACAGTTTTACAACCATGCTGAACACGACTACAACAACCTTTTTGTTAAACAATTATCCGTTTCCACAATTTCTTGCATGCATTTCTAGCCGTAATTTTTCATTCGACACAAAATAGGTGTGTAACAAATATCTAATTTACTGTTAGATGACCCCATTTTTGGCTGAGTTCCTCTTTTCTGGATTTCACAATTCGACACGTGTCTTACAGAATCTGTCAAACGTCTTCGACAGACCCGATCTTTCCCTTACCCCAAGATCGGTCGGGTGGTTTGTAATTACGTTTCACTCAAAAACTTCCTATAAGCACTTTCCAGCGCTCGATTAATTCTGATTTGACGTGGCTCTTCCGTCCACCTAAATCGATTAAATTATTTTTAATTTTTTTTTTTTTTTTTTTTTTTGGTTACTAGCACTTTTGAGTAAAACTAATTAATCAATAACTGTGATTCCCCTGAATCACCTGTGGGCTTTCCGTCCACCAACGAGCTAAGTGAGGTAGAAACTGATCCGAATTCCTCAGATCAATTCTTTCCCTTACCCCAAAAAAATTGTGATTCCCCTGAATCACCTCTCGCTCGTACCAAAAAGCAAAACTCAGCCAATATGGTTCACGTTCACTCACAATTATCAAATTACACTCAACTTCAATAAAACAATTTGCCGTGTCTTACCCAGAGATGCTTTTTCTGTTTTTTCTCGCAATCGTCGCGGATTTTTTAATCCTGGTGGGAGTTTTCTTTCACTGGCCCTGAGTGCGGGGTTTTGCCTCTCTCTCTCGTAATCTGTTGAGTTTCTATCTCAAACCGTCGAGGTATGAGACGGCCGCCTGTTGCTGCCGAGGTCGTGCACTTTCCCGTCAAATCCGTTCTCAGGACCAGGAGAAGAAGCGTCCGCACAGGATCCCTCTTCTGACACCAGCTGTAATAGCAATTTTTATCTCACTTGGAAAAACAGCATCACAGGTGTAAGACAACACTCAAAAGGCAAAATTGTAATAAAGAAGAAAAGGCTTTATTCTTTGAGGAATCTTTTCGCAACCGCAGCCACCCAGATGTGAAACAGAAAGCCTCCTGACATAATAAAACTGAGACATTTTATACAGGTTTCTGACATTCTTGACTCCTCCTTTCCCAGTTTCTGTAAATTTCCTTAAAGTCATCTGATATCTCAAGCTAGTATGGACTGGTTCTACCCCCCCCCCTGGGCAGGTCATGCTGTTCTTTGTCCCTGAGAAGCCAAAAGGCCTTCATTTACAATCTAAATGACCTCCTGCTTCCCCTAAGGGGAGGGCATGGGACCCCTTGTTTATTGTTAAACGACCCCTGTATTCTCCTGGGTGGATCCTTTCTCGTGCTCAGGTGTAAGTTTTATCACCCTGTCTTCCTGTCCCTTCTTCAGCTGTTAGAAAACCCTCACAAAAGTATATGGTCAGATGCTTTTACACACACTCAAATGAAATCAACAAGTTTAAATGAATGAACACAAGAACAATGAATTTTTCATTAACAGTAGTAAAAAAACACAAACACTGTTGAAAGATACAGTAGGCTAACTTACCGAAATGTATATTCCTCATACATCGACCAATCAGTGTTTTTTATCAGCGTGAAGAGGTCAATAACACAGCTGTCAGATTTACCTCAGGAAAGCCATTTAATGAACATAATATGGGCTATAGCATGTAGTTGGCAAGAAAAAAAGAGCTATAGAGAGTATTTTGCTAAATATGTGTACATATTTATTATATTTTTTCTTATATCATTAAATAAAGTTGTTATTAATAACAACTTTATTTAATGATATAAGTAAAAAATATAATAATAAAAAACACATTATATTTAGTTATTTTTAACCTTAAATAATACTGCCAGCTGATAGGGCTCTCTGTATGTTTACAGCATTAGGTGAGTTGTTTTTTTCTTGAGAAAAATTAACGCCTATCTTGAGTACCTAATATTTATCCAAATGAGTCAATATTAACTCCCCCCCCCCCCCCCGCGCGCACGTTCAGATCTTCCGTATTTTGGTATCCAAATGTTGACAGGTATGAGAGGGACCAGACGGGATTCCAGCAGAAGCTCTTAAGGCCGACACTGCAACCTTCACCAACATGCTCTACCACCTCATGAAAACCATCTTTTGGTTTCCGTTTTTTTTCCGTTGCTTTTTTACAGTTTTTTACAGTTAAAATTACGAACATTTTTTACAGTGTGCCAGTTTTTTACCGTAAACTTTAGTTCAATGCCGTAAAACATAAATATTTATACCGTATTTTTAACGGTAAAGCACTGGCAACCAGCTGCCAGTTTTTTACCGTAATTTTTAGTTTGATGATGTAAAACTTTGTAAAATTAGTAAACAATTGCTACCGTATTTTTTACGGTAAATGCAACGGTAAGTTATTTTTTTACAGTGTACTTCCAAAATCCGTACATTTAACATTATATTAATGTAAAATTACATGAAATGTCCCGTGAGAGCTATTACAGTTTTTCACTGTACATAGTAAGGGTACATACTGTTAAGGAATTAACATTTCTTTTCCGTTGCTTTTTTACAGTTTTTTACAGTTAAAATTACGAACATTTTTTACAGTGTACGTCACATGGTAGAAGCCTGTAGTTTCTGTCAAGAGAGTCGTCCTGAAAATCAAAAGGAGCCACTTATCTCACATCCAGTTCCAAAAGGACCCTGGCAGAAAATAGCTGCTGACATTTTTGACTTACAAGGACGTTCATTTCTTCTGATTGTGGACTATTTCTCTAAATATCCAGAAGTCCTAAAGCTGTCAGACAAAACGTCAGCCTCACTGATAGCACAATTCAAAGCAGTGTTTGCAAGACACGGTGTGCCTGAGATCCTGATTGCAGATCATGCACCCTTCGCCAGCGCTGAAATGGCTCAATTTGCTCATGACTGGGGTTTCAACATCACACACTCCAGCCCAAATTTCCCTCAGTCCAACGGCATGGCAGAGCGAGCCGTAAAGACTGTAAAATCTTTGCTGAAAGCTGCTGCTCAGTCTGACACTGACCCTCACCTAGCTTTATTGACTCTCCACAACACTCCTGTCACTGGTCTCAAATACTCCCCAGCCCAAATCCTTATGGGCAGAGTCTTACGTTCCACCTTACCGGCCAGCAAAGCTGTTCTGCAACCTTCTTACACGGTCAGACAAGGTGAGGAGAAACTCATTAAGATTGTTCAAATGGTTGCTGTTTAATGTAGTAGAAGTAAATCCAAGGCACTCTTCTTTAGAAAAATATAAAAAGCCTTTATTGGACTGGCTATTTCATGATAGAAAATTTAAAAGACATGGGGGAAAAAAAAACAACCCACGCATAGCGGCACAATCAGCCTTCTTCAGGGTATGTTTTCCAATCAAACGATTTCCTCTTTTATAGATGCTAATTAGAAATACCTGAATGACAAATTACATGCACATACAGAGAAGGTCCACTAGGAGGTTACATAGCAAATTAAATCAAAGAAAAAAAAAAAAGAAAAAAAAAATTAAATACACATACATACATACATATACATATATACACATACAGTGAGGAAAATAAGTATTTGAACACCCTGCTATTTTGCAAGTTCTCCCACTTAGAAATCATGGAAGGGTCTGAAATTATCATCGTAGGTGCATGTCCACTGTGAGAGACATAATCTAAAAAAAAAAATCCAGAAATCACAATGTATGATTTTTTAACTATTTATTTGTATGATACAGCTGCAAATAAGTATTTGAACACCTGAGAAAATCAATGTTAATATTTGGTACAGTAGCCTTTGTTTGCAATTACAGAGGTCAAACGTTTCCTGTAGTTTTTCACCAGGTTTGCACACACTGCAGGAGGGATTTTGGCCCACTCCTCCACACAGATCTTCTCTAGATCAGTCAGGTTTCTGGGCTGTCGCTGAGAAACACGGAGTTTGAGCTCCCTCCAAAGATTCTCTATTGGGTTTAGGTCTGGAGACTGGCTAGGCCACGCCAGAACCTTGATATGCTTCTTACAGAGCCACTCCTTGGTTATCCTGGCTGTGTGCTTCAGGGCATTGTCATGTTGGAAGACCCAGCCTCGACCCATCTTCAATGCTCTAACTGAGGGAAGGAGGTTGTTCCCCAAAATCTCGCAATACATGGCCCCAGTCATCCTCTCCTTAATACAGTGCAGTTGCCCTGTCCCATGTGCAGAAAAACACCCCCAAAGCATGATGCTACCACCCCCATGCTTCACAGTAGGGATGGTGTTCTTGGGATGGTACTCATCATTCTTCTTCCTCCAAACACGTTTAGTGGAATTATGACCAAAAAGTTCTATTTTGGTCTCATCTGACCACATGACTCTCTCCCATGACTCCTCTGGATCATCCAAATGGTCATTGGCAAACTTAAGACGGGCCTTGACGTGCTGGTTTAAGCAGGGGAAACTTCCGTGCCATGCATGATTTCAAACCATGACGTCTTAGTGTATTACTAACAGTAAACTTGGAAACGGTGGTCCCAGCTCTTTTCAGGTCATTGACCAGCTCCTCCCGTGTAGTTCTGGGCTGATTTCTCACCTTTCTTAGGATCATTGAGACCCCACGAGGTGAGATCTTGCATGGAGCCCCAGTCCGAGGGAGATTGACAGTCATGTTTAGCTTCTTCCATTTTCTAATGATTGCTCCAACAGTGGACCTTTTTTCACCAAGCTGCTTGGCAATTTCCCCGTAGCCCTTTCCAGCCTTGTGAAGGTGTACAATTTTGTCTCTAGTGTCTTTGGACAGCTCTTTGGTCTTGGCCATGTTAGTAGTTGGATTCTTACTGATTGTATGGGGTGGACAGGTGTCTTTATGCAGCTAACGACCTCAAACAGGTGCATCTAATTTAGGATAATAAATGGAGTGGAGGTGGACATTTTAAAGGCAGACTAACAGGTCTTTGAGGGTCAGAATTCTAGCTGATAGACAGGTGTTCAAATACTTATTTGCAGCTGTATCATACAAATAAATAGTTAAAAAATCATATATTGTGATTTCTGGATTTTTTTTTTTTAGATTATGTCTCTCACAGTGGACATGCACCTACGATGACAATTTCAGACCCCTCCATGATTTCCAAGTGGGAGAACTTGCAAAATAGCAGGGTGTTCAAATACTTATTTTCCTCACTGTACATATACACATACATATACATACACACACGTTCCCCCGAGAAACTTTTGCGTTCCCTCGCAAAAGTATTTGCGTTCCCACGCAAAACTTTTGCGTTCCCTCGCAAAGATATTTGCGTTCCCACGCAAAGTTTTGCGTTCCCTCGCAAAGATATTTGCGTTCCCACGCAAAACCTGTTTTGAGCTCGGACAGACACTTCCTGTTTAATGTCCCGCTGGCAGTGTTTCAGAGCTCCGTACGTTAATGGAGCTTCTCATAATGTTTGAACTTGGACTCAAATATAAAGATGCGGTCAGTGCTTAACTCAAGGAGTTCAGTGAAGCTGGCAATATTCACATAGGCTATTCGAACTTCCCTATTCTTGAGCTAAACGTTGTTAAAGCACACACGACACCTATTTACAATCACAGTAACCTAGACAACGAGCTACAACCCAATTATCATCAAAACAAGCTTTTATAATATAGGCTAAATGGATCTCTATGAGCAGGTGGCTGAGAAACAAGTTCAAAGGGACTGTCTGCAAAGTGCAATATAACCCAAAAACGACTACAGCATCAACTCATAGTCAAAAATAGTCATTGACTTCAATGTTACAAACTGTAGTGCCACCCAATTCAGTTTACATATCAATGGTGACCCACTGGTCATACTACACTGCTTTTGCACATTTTATATTATGAAAAATATTCAATAACTTCACTGTAACACACCAAATTTAGTTCACACATCACCGCTCTAATGTTGGTTATAGGCCTACAACACTTAGTTTGGGAAGTAATTGCACATAAAAAATAAGTAGGCCTATTCTTTACACAAATTATATTGGTACTGTACGCAGCTTTTGCATTATATTTGCTTACTGAATTTGATGGCATCACTGTATAACAGTGTGAAGTTGTTTATAATATATTTTCTAAAAAGGGTGAAGTTATTGATTTTATTTCATAATAAATAATTATAAAAATTATGCATTTTTTTAAATCAAACTATGTAGTATAACCAGCAGGAGAGCAGTGATGTGTGAACTGAATTTGGTGACAGTACAGTGTGATCACAGTGAAGCTATTGAATATGTTCAATAATATAAAATGTGCAGAAGGTTTTGGGGATTTGCACTTTACAGACGGCCCCTTATTTGGACTTGTCTCTCATTCGTCTGGTTAGAGACAAATTAATATTATAAAGCTCGTTTTGATGATAATTGGGTTGTAGCTCGTTGTCTAGGTTACTGTGATTGTAAATAGGTGTCGTTTGTGCTTTAACAACGTTTAGCTCAAGAATAGGGACGTTCGAATATTGCCCGCTTCACTGAACTCCTTGAGTTAAGCACGACCGCATCTTTATATTTGAGTCCAAGTTCAAACACTATGAAACGCTCCATTAACGTACGGAGCTCTGAAACACTGCCAGCGGGACATTAAACAGGAAGTGTCTGTCCGAGCTCAAAACAGGTTTTGCGTGGGAACGCAAATATCTTTGCGAGGGAACGCAAAAGTTTTGAAAAAAAAAAAAATTCTCCCAGCCTAAAATTTTTTCCACCACCACGACCCTTTAGGGGCTCCGTACATACACATACATCTAAAAAAAAAAAAACTGTCTATACACAAAAGGCATATCACAAAAAGGGACTGAAATCTATTTCTTCATTCAAACCAGGGTATACTGTGGCCTGTAACTCATATATATAGAATGTTTCTCTCTGTAGAAGTAATTTTAATCGGTCACCACCCCGAATACTCTTTTTGATCGTTTCTAAACCCTCAACCATTAGGCCTTCTGGATTACTATTGTGCACATTTTGGAAGTGTTTTGCCATAGGGTAATCTAAATTAGCTTTTCTAATGGCATTTTTATGCTCCGATACTCTTGTCTTTGAGACGTCTCTTGGTCCGGTCTACATAAAAGCATCCACATTTGCATGATAACCTGTATACCACAAAAGTGGTGTTGCAATTAATGAATGTCTATGTTGTACCTCTTATCTGTCTTGAAATTAAAGAATTCTTTGCATTCTTTAATACTAGAACAATGGTTACAAGACCCACATTTGTAAGTACCTTTTAATTGTCTGTTAAGCCAAGTGGTCTGTTTTTTGGCAGGAAGATGACTAGATACTAGCCTATCTCGTAGAGTTGGAGCCCTCTTGAAACTAATTTTTGGAGATGCAGATGTCACCGGGGCAGACTCGGAAAACCAGCCGCCCCTGAACTGAACACACCACCGAGAGGAGGCGACACCACAGTTCCGCAACAGATGGACGACACAGACACAAGATAAGTTCAAAAGAAAGGCAATCTTTATTTAGCACAAGATATCAAAGGGCACAGAATGTAATAGACTTCGATGTCTTCTAGGTCTTCTTCGCTACGGGATACTTTCGTCGGTGCACAGTAGTGAGACTGTGATTTAAGAGCTTACTTCGTCAGCAATGCTGCATTCTTCAAGGTTCAGTCGGTAGATAAGAAGGTAAGGGTTCTTCTCGGTACAGGATACTTTCGTCGGTGCACAGTAGTGAGACAGTGATTTAAAAGCTTACTTCATCAGCGATGCTGCATACTTCCAGACTCAGACATTGAGTAGAAAGGTAAGGGTTCTTCTCAGTACAGGATACTTTCGTTGGTGCACAGTAGTGAGACAGTGATTTAAAAGCTTACTTCATCAGCGATGCTGCATACTTCCAGACTCAGACATTGAGTAGAAAGGTAAGGGTTCTTCTCAGTACAGGATACTTTCGTTGGTGCACAGTAGTGAGACAGTGATTTAAAAGCTTACTTCATCAGCGATGCTGCATACTTCCAGACTCAGACATTGAGTAGAAAGGTAAGGGTTCTTCTCAGTACAGGATACTTTCGTTGGTGCACAGTAGTGAGACAGTCAGTGTTGGGAGTAACGCGTTACAAAAGTAATGCGTTACAAAAGTAATGCATGACAGGAACATATTACTTTTTGCTGTAACGCAGTAGTGTAAGGCATTACTAATCAATTTTCAGTAATATTTTACTCGGTACATGTTCGGTAACGCTTGCGTTACAGCACACTTTTAGCCCAAAATGTAATTGTTCAAAAAAAAAAACAAAAAAAAACACCGGAGGGAAAAAACAGCAAGACCGCGAGACATTAACGAATGAAAATTGCAAGTAAGTTATTACCTGCTCGTGGTCAGTCGATAGCTGCGTGTGGTGTCCAAGTTTGTAAATAAAGACTATTATCGCTTCAGATATATTTGTATGGCGATTTATTTCATCTCCCTCTTGCTGGTGTATTGTGTGACATAGTCCAGTAAAGCCGTGTTTAGGGCAGGTTTAAATAAATGCGAACAAAAAATAAAATGAATATATTATGTTCTGTGGAGAACATGTCCTTCTTCATCCGGTGGATAGTAGCCTATTACCTTTGGTTTGCTTAGTAGTGTCATTTACAGAATTACTAAAAAATTTTTTGCTACCTAAAAGTTAAAGATTTTTTGTGTCACGCATGCATGTATATTTCCCTCATAATAAATATAAAACGCATGTGTAGACTGATATTTTTCTAATGTCTAAATTAAGGGAGTAGCCTGTGGATAAACAGACGTTTCAATATATTAGTATTAAATGCATTTTCTGAGAATTTATATTTCATGTTTTAACTGCAAATGTCACATCCATGACGCTGGAATTGCCCAATTTTAAAGAATTTATCCTCAACTGGTTTTGTGGTGTAGGTCTACGTATTTTATAATGTTAATTTCAAATAATACTAATAGTAGTTTAAAGATGTGGTAGCATTAGATCTGGACGGGAATGATAACTCTGGGAGTTGGAAGGGGTGTGTCGCGATTCTGCCTTCTCACACAGGTTCGTGGATCTGAGTGTCGCGATTTCGGTTTCATATCGCATATCGTTACAGCCCTAGTCATTTTAGAATGTTAAGTTCTACTTCTGTAGTTATTTTGGGGAAAGTAACTCAAAAGTAATACAGGAGTAATGTAACGCATTACAATTCTGAGACAGTAATATTGTAAGGTAAAGAATTACTTTTAAATAACAGTAACAAGTAATGTATAATGTATTACAGTTTGGAAGTAACTTGCACAACACTGGAGACAGTGGTTTAAAAGCTTACTTCATAAGCGATGCTGCATACTTCCAGACTCAGACATTGAGTAGAAAGGTAAGGGTTTTTTTTTTTCTCAGTACAGGATACCTTCAAGACTCAGGCAGAGAAGAGGTTAATAGTACTTCAGTGTATCTGTACACTCACAGGGCTCAAGCAGAGAAGAGGTTAATAGTACTTCACCAGTGTATCTGTACACTCACAGGGCTCAAGCAGAGAAGAGGTTAATAGTACTTCACCAGTGTATCTGTACACTCACAGGGCTCAAGCAGAGAAGAGGTTAATAGTACTTCACCAGTGTATCTGTACACTCACAGGGCTCAAGCAGAGAAGAGGTTAATAGTACTTCACCAGTGTATCTGTACACTCACAGGGCTCAAGCAGAGAAGAGGTTAATAGTACTTCACCAGTGTATCTGTACACTCACAGGGCTCAAGCAGAGAAGAGGTTAATAGTACTTCACCAGTGTATCTGTACACTCACAGGGCTCAAGCAGAGAAGAGGTTAATAGTACTTCACCAGTGTATCTGTACACTCACAGGGCTCAAGCAGAGAAGAGGTTAATAGTACTTCACCAGTGTATCTGTTCACTCACAGGCTCTGGCAGAGAAGAGGTTAATATTACTTCACCAGTGTATCTGTACACTCACAGGGCTCAAGCAGAGAAGAGGTTAATAGTACTTCACCAGTGTATCTGTACACTCACAGGGCTCAAGCAGAGAAGAGGTTAATAGTACTTCACCAGTGTATCTGTTCACTCACAGGGCTCTGGCAGAGAAGAGGTTAATAGTACTTCACCAGCGTGCAAGCAGGGGTTGGGGCCGCTTCTCAGCAAAAACACACCACACTCGTGTTCACTTCAAATCCACAGCGATGAATCAATGTGTATCAATAAGGCAAAAGCACTGCAATTCACTCACACGATAGGGCTGATCAGAGGTCTCAAACCATCCATTACACTCCCGTGGGGGGGATATTCAATCCTCAGTTCCTCTTCAGCACACTCTGAAACACATAGCTTCCCCAACAGTCAGATTTACATTCACTGTATCCTCTTCGGGCTTTTCAAATGTTTGTAAGATGAAATCAATTCACTTATCTTGCTCTCTCTCCCTTCACAGCGCAGATCCAATCGATAAATCAATCCAGCAGATTCCCACAGACGAACTCTGATCCAGCAGACCTCAATGGGCGATTTTCACCCCAACGAGGCTTCCCCACAGCCGATCATAACTCCCAAAGCGGACAATTTCAACAGGAAACGTTTTCCCTGGAGACTTCAACAGGAGACCTTCCCACCCAGACAACTTCCCCGAGCCAACTTGTGCCCAAATTGCTCCGAGAGAACCAGCTCCCGCACGCGCAGAAAGAACCCCAACCAACCACACTTCTCTCAATGGCCCTTTTATGTTTGATTTGTAAAGCGGAAAGCCTATATGGAGGCTGTGTCTCTCTCTCTCGCACCTGCAGTGCATCAGCGCTAATCAAGCCGGGCAAAATTCCTGCCACACCCGGAACCGGAGTAGGATGTGTTGCATACAAATCGCTCCCTCAGGAAACTCGTGGTTCAGAAGAAGGGTTCCGCCCGCTAAGCGCTTTTGTCACCCGTGACACAGAAAACACTCTAAGAACAGGATCACTCTTAATAAGATTCCAATTTGAGTGTATAATCCTTTTTATGGGATTGACTAAAGAGCTATACTCTGTCACAAAATAGGCCTGATTCTGTAAACAGGATCGTTTTGTCTTCTTCTGGAATAGCTCTGGTCTAGAAATAGACTGGGCTTTCTTATAAGCATTTTGTACAATTTCTGTGTGATAGCCCCTTTCTAAAAATTTAGCTTGCACTTCATATTCATTATCGGTATCACAAATCCGTCTAAGACGTTGGAACTGGCCAAAAGGTATATTATGTTTTAGCCAATTTGGATGGAAACTATCTGCTTTCAACATAGTGTTCCTATGTTGTTTTACGATATACAGTAGTATGGAGTTTCCCATCTTGGCCAAAAGAAATGGTTAGATCTAAAAAGTTAATAGCCGTTTTGGAATGTTCCATGCACAATTTTATATTCCTATCATTATTGTTCAAGTGATCATAAAATTGTAACAGTTCATTATAAGAACCACCCCAAATCAGAAGAATATCATCAATGTACCTCCCCCACCATTTTATCTTGTCACTGTATCTGTTTAAATAGACACAATCCCTCTCCCACAAACCTAAAAAAAGGTTAGCATAGTTGGGGGCAAAACATGCACCCACTGCAGTGCCCCGAATACATTA
Source organism: Abramis brama (assembly GCA_022829085.1). NCBI lineage: Eukaryota > Metazoa > Chordata > Actinopteri > Cypriniformes > Leuciscidae > Abramis > Abramis brama. Next base: position 48,053,595 of record CM040767.1, read on the forward strand.
GGTCTTGGAAAAGGAAAACATTATTTTTAAGTGTCCATTCGGTCTATAGGTCTATTCGTCAGGAAATGTTGTAAAGCTTTTAGTCCATCATTATGAGCAATATTTGTGTAAAGAGATTCCACATCCAATTTGACTAGGAAACAGTTGTCTGGAAATCTCATATCGCTTAAGACCTTCAACACATGAGTAGTATCCTGTATATAGGAAGGAAGTTGTTGAGCCAATGGCTTAATGTGAAAGTCTATAAATTGCGAAGCTGGCTCTGTGAGAGAACCATTGGACGATATGATGGGCCTGCCTGGAGGAGATTCGAGAGACTTGTGGATCTTTGGGAGCATATAGAAGGTGGGTATTCTAGGATGTTGACATAGGAGGAAATCATGCTCCTGTTTTGAAATCCACCCAGTATCCCTCGCCGTGAGCAACTGAACTTTTAATTCATCTCTTATGTTGTCCATCGGATTGGACCGCAGCCGGTTCCTGTTTAATGTTTCAATTGATTTTTGTTGTATATTTGGGAGATTTTTGTTTGTCATTCATAATTTTTAATTGTCTTACATCAAAAGTGTTGTGTTTGGTCAATGAAACCTTCAGGTATCTCTACTATATCATGGATTTGATTATTCTGATAACATCTGCGTTCACTCAACAGGTGGACATAAACAAAGACTTCAATGTGACGGCTAGAGGAACTGGAACAGCCACTCTCTCTGTGAGTGGTTATCATTGGCTATCATTGCTGACCCTTCTCACCCCTTGTGCCAAGAGTTTTTACTGCTTCCTTCTGGGCGTCGTTATAATGTTCCACGGGGTAACACCAACAGGTTCAAAAAGTCCATGATCCCCAGAGCGATTAGTCTTTTAAATGAATGAGTATATTTAATGTATTATTTTATTATGTGTTCTTTGTTTTGTGTTGATGGTACGTTGTACAGTGCTATGCATAAGTTTAGACACCCATGCTAAAGTTGTCTAAAAAGAGGAATAAAAAATCATCTTTTGGAAATTGAACTTAATGCCTTAATTTAAAAAATTAGGAAAAATCCAACCTTTAAGGACACCAATTTTCTTTGTGAATGAATAACGTATCGTAAATAAATAAATGTTCTTCCTTAAAATACAGGGTGCATAAGTCTGGACACCCCTATGTTAAATTCCCATAGAGGCAGGCAGATTTTTATTTTTAAAGGCCAGTTACTTCATGGATCCAGGATACTATGCATCCTGATAAAGTTCCCTTGGCCTTTGGAATTAAAATAGCCCCACATCATCACATAGCCTTCACCATACCTAGAGATTGGCATGGTTTTATTTCAGTTAGCCTAATAGCTGGTTTGATTTGCATTGAGAGATGATCTTATGGAAAGTACTCCATGATTATTTGAATAAACCTGGACGTGGATCTGCTTCCCAGCCTGCTCCTGACTCTCACCACCCAGATAGCAACATTGTTTCGGCCCAGATCCGGCCCACATCTGGCACTTGTGGAATGCGGATCTGGCCCACATGCAGCGTGGAATGACGGCCCTTGGGTGGCTCACTCATGTTTGCCAGATCTGGGCCACAAGCAGGCCATAGCAATGCCACATGTCAGCCAAGAGCAATGAAATAAACCAGAACTGGACCTTATCTGAGCCACAGAATCTGTGAATATTGCAATGTTGCTATCTGGTGTGAACAGCAAGATTAAAGTGTTTGAACATCTAATCTTAGACGTGCTTCTCTTTTCAGGTTCTGACACTGTACTACGCCAGACCTGTTGAGAAGAAGTCTGACTGTACACTCTTTGATCTGACTGTTAAAATGAGGCAAGACTCTGAAAGTAAGATTGACAAAGAGGCCTTTCTTCATCACTTTATAAACATAAAGGCTTGTCACACTGTGCTTAACCCTAGTTCAAGTGTGAAATTTTCATTTTAATTCATTTTATTTTTATATTCCCTTTAGAAAGGGAAGACTTGACTTGAACTAAAACCACCAACAACTTTTGTTTCCCTTTAGCAAAACCAGGAGCCATTGCAAGTTACAACTTCATTATGGATTTCATGTATGTGAATAAATAACCTAATTTATTTTTATGTCAAGAAACCATTTTATTTGTAACTAATCAACATGTTTTTGTTTATGTGGTTGGAGCCCGAGTTTGAACCATTCACTGTATGTTTGCTTGAGATGCGACTTATCTAATGTGACTAGATAATGACTCCAGCAGAGACTCCAGTTTCACTGCGTTCTGATGCGGATGCAACTTAGTCTTCAAAGACAGTTTATTCAAAAACGACTACAATATGAGAAATCTGATATCAAGAAGAATTTTGTTTTTTGTTTTTTGCACCAAGTGTGAAAGCAGCCTTAAATGCAATCAGAGTAGATGGAGCAAAACGGAAAGCCTACTAAACCTGTTAATGAAATCTGCTCTTTCTCTCCATCTTTACAGCTACAAAAATGATAAAACCGATGCCACTATGACTATTCTGGACATTGGAATGCCGACAGGATTTGATGTTGAAGAAAATGATCTTAAAGAGGTATTATGATGATAAACTGATGCAGAATTGCCTCACAATTGTATATAGAAGAGGAATCCACACATCTGCAGATAGGCCATAAAACATGTTGGTCATCATGTGATGCATTTGATTTTAGATTTTAGATTTTTTTTCTCATTTTCTTGCCCTCAGTTGTCCACGGGGAAGGAGAGATACATTCAGAAATATGAAAAGAATGAAGAGCTGTCAGAGCGAGGATCCTACATCCTCTACTTAGATAAGGTATTTCAGCAGACCTTGTTGCCTGATGATGTCAAAAACAGATTTGCTTTCTTTTAATTAGGAAACCATGTTTTTTGATTAATATCACAGTATTGTTGAATTCTTGATTCTGATTGGCTGAGAGATGTTCCAAGATGCTCATTAACTGTGAGGCCATGTGGTTCCATGTAACCGCATAGCAACATTGTGTCGGGCCAGATCCGGCCCACATCTGGCACACGTGGAAAGATGATCTGGCCCACATGCAACGTGGAATGACGGCCCTTGGGCGGCTCACTCCTGTTTGGCAGATCTGGGCCACAAGCAGGCCATAGCAATGCCACATCTCAGCCAAGAGCAATGAAATAAACCACAACTGGACCAGAATCACTGAAGGAAAGAAGAGAACAGAAAAAGAGATGAGCAGAAACAAAAGAACTACAACTGACTTCAGCCACAGCCTCAGATGAAATCAATTGAAGAGAAAAGAAGACATTAAATCTGTGAAGATCTCAGCAGAGGAGGATTAAACAACTCCACAAACAGCATTACCACACTGTTAGACCTTACTGGGTTTTTTTACAGTAAAATACTGGCAACACTGTTGCCAGTAAAATACTGTTAATTGTACAGTTCTTTACTGTAATCTAGTTTGTTTCTGTAAAAATGCACTAAATTATAGTTAACTAATTACACTTGCAGAAACCGACTGCCTTAAATTGACCAACTGTCATTTAAATGTATTAACTAAAATTTATAATGCATTAATAATGTGAGCAAAGTATTACTGTGAACTTCTTTCATTTGAGACCAATAAAAAACTATTGTACATAAAAAGATTTCCACTGGATCAGCAACTACACAGTCACCGCCTGTTAAATAAAGCAACATGCAGCAAATCACCAATGTTTGTAGATCTTCTCCTGGACTGAAGCACAGGCTCTACTCTTCTGCACAATGGTGACCCAAAAAAATAATTTTACAGTAAACTACTGGCAACAGTGTTGCCAGTATAAACCTGTTTTATAACTTACAGTTTATTACTGTTAAAATACATTTTGTGGGTGTGTCTTTTTTATCTTACACAGTTAACCCTTTCAACCCCACAGGAAATCCACACTACAAAGAGTAAAAAGTAACGATGCAGTGAGATAATTAAGGGAATATGTAAGTGATTGTAAGCAGAATCACTGAAGAAAAGAGAAACACAAGAACAGAAAATAGAGAAACACAATAACTACGACTGACTTCCAGCCATTACACATTATTACACTTATTATTAACCAGTATGACTTTATTTCTGTCATACAGAAGTTGTTATTGAGATGTTTAATTGAAAATGTTTGGTTTGAAGTTACCGTTATAGAGATCAGTGTTTGCTTTAGTTGGGATGCTGATGCTAAAACATTAGTGTTTCTTTTGCTGCTTGAGCTGTGTTTTTGCAAGTCACACTTGTGCACACACAGTTTATGAATGACTGCAGTTATAATGATTATGATGACAAAATATTGCCTGTTCATTCACTAAGGAATTAATTCTTATTCATTCAGAGTTTAATCCTCAATCAAAAGTGTTACATTACCACCACTGTGAAAATGCAGCAATAAGATACAATGACTCTTTTTTTTTTAACACATCATGCATAACCAGAGAAACAGAGCTACACTGTGTTTTAGAAACACTGAGATATCACAATTTAGCACATGAATCTCAACAATGGTGGCAATATTTCTTTTTTATTATTATTATTATTCATGCAGCAGTGCATGCTGGGAGTTTTATATTATCCTGGAACCCAGCATGCATTGCGACATGAAACTTTTCACCATTGTTGAGATTCATATGCTGATTGTTGATATCTGTGTGGGTCTCAGTCAAGCAGGAGTAAAATAAAATTGAATGCACTATATGATTACAATATTCTTCAGAAGACCTGATTACAGAAATATTGATTTCATTTAGTAGATTCACAGATATATGCTAAACATGAGATAACTATAATTTCAATGACTATATACAGAAAAAATCTGAAAATCAGGCATGTCCAGGATGATTGTGACATCATCACAAAAAAATAAAAACACCTGATCATCTTCCTCTTGACTTTTTCTTGCCATAACAAATGTGTTTTATAAACTCACTGTTACAGCAGCCAGAGAGAGATGAATGGTAAAAAGTCCAGGGACAAGAGACCAACTAAAGCAAATACTGATCTCCATCATGGTGACAACAAATTTTATTAATAACTAAATCTCTGTTAATTCTCAACAAGAACTTTTGTACATGTATGAAAGAAATAATCGTAAACTGGTTTGTAAACTGGTTTCACACTCAGTGTGGCTGGAAGTCAGTTGTAGTTCTTGTGTTTCTCTTTTTTCTGTTCTTGATTCTCTGTCCTTCAGTGATTCTGCTTATCAGGTGTTCATCAGTGTCTCAATTCACTCACTTCTTTTCATTCAAGTGGACTATATTAGTGAACTAATGTAGGGAATAGTGAATGAGGGTATAGGGTGTGATTTGGAAAACAGCCTCTGAGTGTCGATTTTGAGCACTGTTAATTCACAGTATATTCCTGTAGGCTAGTTTTATTTTCTACGGTATATTACTGTTTTAATGGAAAATGGTATAATATTGTCAGAATTTTACAGCAAGGGTTAACAGTGCAGCTTCACTTATTACTAACCAGACTGACATTATTTCTGTCAGACGTCTATAGAAGTTTTTATTGGGAATTAACAGAGGTTTAACTCTAATGTGTTTCATTTGAACTATAGTGTTTGAAACACTATAGTGTTTCCATTAGTTGGGCTCTTAAATCTTATTATATCTTTTGATATAATATCTTTTGATATCTACTGACTCGGATCTTTGAGTCTCGTTCAGCAAAATGAACGCATCTTTTTTCGAGTCATTTCGTTCATTTCAGCATGAAATAATTAAAATGCCATGTTAAATATTCCAACACATCTAGTAGGCTACTTACGAAAATTATGATTACATTTGTAAAGAGAATAAAAATAAACTATAGGGTAATGCAGCCAAAGCCAAATTATAAGAAACCGAAATGTTTTATTAACCCTTGTGTGGTGTTCATATTTTTGTTACTCAGCCAGTGTTCGTGGGTCTGGTGGACCCGCTGCATTTTTGGGTTTTTAATTCAACACAATCAAAAATGTTATGTTAAAATACTCAACAGATGTTTACTTCATCCCAATTACAAGCAATATAAACAGCATATATGGTTAATATTTTCTCTTTACCTTTGTTAGATCACATTTAAGTATTGCAACCTCGTGTGGGAATGGCAGGAGTAGAAACACAAAACTCACTCTTGCACTCTTTCACACTTACAATCTCTCTCTCACACGCACGCACACACACACTCATGCACACCCACAACACACACACAGACACACACAAAACACACCCCCCCACACACACACATGCACACACACACACACACACACACACACACACACACACACACACACACACACACACACACACACACACACACACACACACTCACTCACTTGGATATGTGGTGTACGGTCACTCTCCATAGGCATAATGGTTTTTCTAATGTACAAACTGTATAATCTATCCCCCTACACTAACCCTACCCCTAAACCTACCAATCACAGAAAACTTTTGGCATTTTTTGAATTTCAAAAAACACCATTTAGTATGTTTTAGTATGAGGAGGACACAGATGTCGTCATAAACCATGTTTACGTTGTACCCATGTCATTATACACATTTGTGTCCTCATAAACCATATACAAGAACATACACACACTAACAGCAGGCCCTGACAGGAGGAGGACAGAGTAAAGGTACACAGGACCTACAATTTCCACACTTTTATTAGCCCCGGGTCAAGTGGACCCGAACATCCTGTGTGTAATATAAATGTGTAGGGGGGGTGTACAGTGTGTTTTCATTGAAAATGTGTTCTGATATATATTCCTCACCGAAAATGAGCCAAGGCCAATGAGTCTCAGTTTGAAAAAATAATTAATTGTATCATTTTTCTTTTGATAAAAAATGAAAACGGGTCCAACAGACCCGAACACCATACAAAGGTTAAATGATTAGTTGTTGGGTCTTACAGTTTTTCTCGATTGTTTACACACATTTTCTGAAAGCATGCCTCATATTCTCAGAACTCTACACACAAATCCAAAAACACACACACAATGGGCAAAACCCCTCAATTCTCCTGCAAAATGAAACTTTACATTCAAAACAATGTTATTTCTTCTCAAAATGTTTTTTTTTTTTTTAAATGACACACACAAACCATCATATGAACAGACATTTATAAGAACCAGTTGAACACTGATGTGCTCAGTGTAAAACACTATGATGAATGGAAAACACTTCTTCTCCATTCATCATAATGATTTAGGCCTTTTTTGTTCAGTGTTACACTTTCTACAGACAGTACATACATAAGTGTGTTGTAAAATATTTGAGAATATTGTTTTTATACTCAGAACACACAAATACATGGTAACAAATATATTTTATTTTTCCCACAAAAACAATATACACAGTGTACATCCCAACCAACACAAAGTTGTACATACAGTGATCTACATACAAAACAACAGAAGAATTGACTGTATACAGTTACAGTAAAAAAAAAAAAAAAATCCAATGTTGGCATCCATTGCTCCATTGAAGAGCTGACCTGTTGCCCTTTTATGCTAAAGCTCTGATTGCTAATTGTAAAACTGTGTGACGGGTGTTTGCCCATGTGATGAGTCAGTGTGCATATTTGAATGGCAGTGTGTTCCTTGTGAAAACAAGAGATTTTCTGCATGAAAATTGTGCCAAAAGCAGATAATTGTGTGTAGTGTTTTGAAAAAAGTGTGTTTTAGAACTGCAATTTGAGTGTAAAGCAGGAATTGTGCTTGTAGTTTAGCAGAATTGGTTCAGGGGGTTGGTGAATGAGTTACATGTTGTGGTCATTGTGTCTCAAGTACCAGAATTTGTGTGTAAACAATTGAGAAAAACTGTAAGTTCAGGCTATTTCAGTCTGACTCTGTTAGTTCACCTCAACTCCTGATCCGAGACGTTCTTTCCTTTGAAACTTCATATTTATCACGTTTGTTCTCCTCCTCTCGTGTCTCGAGACGTTAGTTGTCGACTCGTCAGTGTCTGACTCTGCCGTGTGTGATACAGCGGGGTCGGAAATAGATATGATTAGTTCATCTTTCGAGTCTCGAGTTCGGGTTCGGGTCCGAGTCTTAAGTTCTTCCTGTCAGTCCCATAGAGATATCATTTCTCTTTCCGTTACTGACAGCATAGCCTCTATGGGACTGACAGGAAGAACGAAAGACTCGGACCCGGCCGAACCCAAACTGGAGACTCGAAAGATGAACTAATAATTTTTGTTTCCAGTACAGATTCAGAACCCATATGTTGCGTAATGCGCATGCGCGGTCAACACAAAATGAACGAATCACTCTCTGAGACAACTCGGTAGTCCCGAGTCATATTAAAGATTCGTTCAAAATGAACGAATCGTTCATGAACGACACATCACTAACTGATTCACTGAGGTATTTATAATCTAACAATTGTGTTGTACCATTAATATATTCACATCACATCAATATTATAACAATCAGTTAGAAGACTTTTACAAACATTAGCATGAAAATTAATATACGATGACAAACACAGGTCTCAATAATCAACGTATGAATCTCAACATGGTGAAAATCAAAAGTACCTTGTTGCAATGCATGCTGGGAACCAGCATAGTACAAAACTCCCAGCATGCATTGCAACATGAATAAATTATGCATCTGAAGTGTCCTATTATTTTGTTTAATTCTAAATATTTGCTTTTATTTTTCTGTTGTTTTCTGAATTAATCTGTTTATCTAAATATTTGTCATTGTCACCATTGTTGAGATTCATACGCTGATTGTTGATCTCTGTGTGTGTCAGTGTAAGCTTATTTTGTATTCTCATGTTTGTTAAAATATTTAAACTGACTGTTATAATATTGCTGGATCTCATGCTGCAGAAACACAGGGTTTGTGATGTGAAAACATTAATGGAACAACATAATTATTAGATTTAAAGCTGCAGCAGGGAGCTTTTAGAAAACGTTGACTTAGCCTGAAAATTTGAACAAGCACAGCTTACAGGTCACTCCCCCTCGCTCTCTGCTGCGCTACAGCCCTCCCTCCACAGCTCCTCCCCCACCACAACGGAGCCTGCCGTGAACGTGCAGGCTAGTAAACATGCAGGGCCACCGATGACGTCGGATAAACAGTTATGGCACATTCACTGGTAGGGACGAAACATCAACAATATACTTTACATTGACTATGGCCTGCCCATACTTTGACTACAAACTTGGTCCTCAAATTATTACGTATTTTGCAATACATGTAATGTCTTCATAATGTTGCACTCTTTCTAAATAGCTGGTAAGATAATATAACGGTAATGTTACAGTATGTAAGCAATTATTCTAGCGATGTGTAATGCTAAATAAGGTTTGCTAGTACATTATTTCAGCAACATGACAAGCCAGTGAATTAGCAGGTTTCAATTGTTGCTTTGCACAGTGCGTGACATTTTATCTGTATGTTATGTGGCTAGAGTTTTGACACTGAGTCAATGGGCTCCCACGGGCTTGTTTATCGTCATCGGTCTTTTTCCGTTTACCTGTCTTTGTTGTATGAGCTGGTACCACTCGAGAAATTGGCAGTTTTGGTTGTTTGTCCGCCATTAGCACAGCTGTGCCGCACACCGGCAATCTTGATTTTGAACGACGGTACGTGCTGTGCGAGAGAGGGGTGTGATCAACTCGGACACGAGCTTGATTGACACTGCTAAGACACTCCTCCTGGCTCTGATTGGTTGTTTCTGACCGGGAGCGGTGTATTTCTGCAAATGGCAATATGACCACTGGGAGGAGCCAGAGGAGCTTTATTTTTTCACAGATTATCTGTCTCATATTCTACTGTCAGGACATAATGACAGTTTTAACAAATATGTAAAAAAATACATTTTTACAAAAGTTACCTACTGCAGCTTTAAATGACATCAGTGAATCAGGTTATTTGCGGAGTCCCTCAAGGCTCAATGCGGAGTCCCTCAAGGCTCAATTCTTGCGCCACTCCTGTTCAACCTGTATATGCTCCCAATGAGCCAAATAATGAGAAAGAACCAAATTGCCAACCACAGCTATGCAGAAGACACACAGCTCTACTTAGCCCTATCGCCTAACGATTACAGACCCATTGACTCCCTGTGCCAATGCATCGATGAAGTCAACAGTTGGATGTGTCAAAACTTTCTTCAGATAAACAAAGACAAAACTGAAGTCATTGCGTTTGGAAACAAAGATGAAGTTCTCAAGGTGAACGCATACCTTCACTCTAGGGGTCAAACAACTAAACATCAAGTCAGGAATCTTGGTGTGACACTAGAGTCAGACCTTAGTTTCAGTAGTCATGTCAAAGCAATAACTAAATCAGCATACTATCATCTGAAAAATATTGCAAGAATAAGATGCTTTGTTTCCAGACAAGACTTAGAGAAACTTGTTCATGCTTTCATCACCAGCAGGGTGGATTATTGTAATGGACTCCTCACTGGCCTTCCCAAAAAGACCATAAGACAGTTGCAGCTCATACAGAACGCTGCCGCCAGGATTCTGAGCAGAACCAGAAAATATGAACATATCACACCAGTCCTCAGGTCTTTACACTGGCTCCCAGTTAAATTTAGGATTGATTTTAAAGTATTATTACTGGTATATAAATCATTCAATGGCCTAGGACCTCAATACATTGCAGATATGCTCACTGAATATAAACCCAACAGATCACTCAGATCATTAGGATCATATCAGCTAGAAATACCAACCCACATAGCAACATTGTGTCGGCCCAGATCCGGCCCACATCTGGCACACGTGGAAAGATGATCTGGCCCACATGCAGCGTGGAATTACGGCACTTGGGTGGGCCACTCCTGTTTGCCAGATCTGGGCCACAAGCAGGCCATAGCAATGCCACATCTCAGCCAAGAGCAAAGAAATAAACCAGAACTGGACCTTATCTGAGCCACAGAATCTGTGTATATTAAATATGAAGTCATCTCAGCCTGTTAACAAAAAGAATCACTGAAAGAAAGAAGAGAACAGAAAAAAGAGACGAGCAGAAACACAAGAACTACAACTGACTTCAGCCACAGCCTCAGATGAAATCAACTGAAGAGAAAAAGAAGACATTAAATCTGTGAAGATCTCAGCAGAGGAGGATTAAACAACTCCACAAACAGCATTACCAGCTTCACTTATTACTAACCAGACTGACTTTATTTCTGGCAGACGGCTACAAAAGTTTTTATTGAGAATTAACAGAGGTTTAACTCTGGTTCATTTGAAGTCACCATAACAGTGAATAGTGTTTCCATTAGTTGGGCTCTTAAAGGCAGGGTAGGTAGGACTATAAAAAAAAAAAAAGATCCAAATTTGTTAAAACTTTCTATATATATCAATACATAATTAAAATGTAAGTACTCTGAAAAAAAGAGTATAAAAATCAAGTGACTCTAGACCGTTTAATCTGTATTAAACACAGCTCATTATTTCGATTCGGGACGAATCAAAGGATTGGCTTAGGCGACTGTCACTCTCTCTCGCAACCATGGCAACAACCCTTTTGCCACGGGATCTGCCCACTTGCGCGCGGCCGCGCGCACGTTTGATTTGAGGAATTCGAGAGGCACTGAACCTAGGAATAGCAAAACAATGGCAGAGAAAGAGCAATCAAAATTCACATTACCGGCATGCAGTTAGTGAAGGCAAACAAGGCAAAAAAAAGAAGACAGTACAAGAAAAGGTAATGAACAAAAAGTCTTTGGATAAACAAAGAAATAAAACGCGTGTCAATATCAGCGTAGCTTTCCAGCGACCACCCCGTCCTCAGCCTCTACTTCCTCGGACCCTAGTTGCACGCCACGGCCTCTTGCACGACCTCCTCTGCTTCGCCCTAAAATTATTTTTATTTTACAAAAGGACATTTTACAAACCTACATTTTGCGCATGTGCTCCTGCATGCACTTTTCCAGTCACAACACAGCAATCAAAGGAGGACGCGCTGAAAACTGTAATGCTGTTCTCTTCCTTCGAATGTTTGAGTTGCAGAGGAATTTGTGACTGTTTCAGCTGTTCAACCACATCAAAGTTTCGTAATTAGTAAGTCCGTGCTTTTTCTCTTTTTGTTCTTATGTGCTGAAGGGCTGCTGTGCCTTGGTGAAACGGTGTTTGTACGTGAAGAGCTCTTTTCCAAAACGCCATAAACCTAAAAAGCTGCCTCAAAGAACCAGCAAAAGTAATGATTATGAATGTGTAAAATATTGCAATAAGACATTTTAATTGTTTATTAATTTCTGTGTCGGCTGCAAAGATGAAGTTGACGATATTTGACTCGCGATCTTCGCAGTAGGCTAGTGAACGCATGCACCGGAGAAATGCACATTTAGGCTACATAGTTTTATTTTGTTTTGGATGGTTTTGTTTAGAACCAGATTTCTGTAAATATATTCCACATTTTTTAGGCCTGTGAGGCGAGGCTACGGTTCGGTTCACGATGATATAATCTCCAGTTCAAGCACCTTATGTTGTGATTGATAGCCTATATTTACTTTATGTATTTAATGCAGGAATGAAAATATTAATGAATTAATGAAAAAAAAAAATATTAAAATTAAGATACAATTAATACAAAACGAAATTCGTTTTAAAGAAAGGCTTTGTGCTTTCTGTTTTGAGGTCTCTGTTAAAGTTTGAAAGTCTCAGTGCAGCTTTCAGAGCGCTCGCGTCCATAATGGAGAACTGTCAAGTAATATTGTTTTTTCCTCATAAATGCAAACACGAAAAATAAAAGACAAAAACTTTTTTAAAAAGACAAACCATAAATTTAGAAAAAAAAAAAAAAAAGATGGATTTATAGCGTTTTGGGGGAAAAATGAATGGATTTATACCGTTTTGAAAATGTTAATTTTTTTTTACTTTGAATTGATCATCAACAATATTGTTGTTTGATTTAATAATCACTGTTGCAAGAAGTGCCTAGTTAAGTTTTTTTTTTTTTTTTTTTTTTTGTAAGTGGAAAAAGTAGGGGGTGCCACAGATTCTGTTTAGTTAGCTCCTTTATTGTTTTTTCTATAGCCTAGAATAATATAGGTCAAATGCAGCAAGTCAAAAGACCAACTGGACCTTCTTTGCCAGTTTGCTCACATTTCTTTGAAGGATGGCAAAAATATCGCCTGAATATCTATATCTAGATATTGGAAAAAAATATCGAGATATTCATTTTTGTCAATATCTCCCACCCCTACATGCAGAACACCATATATGTTATGAATCTTACACGAAATTCATCTTCATCACAATATAACTGATGGTAATGTAAAAAAGTGTATCAATGCAACCTGTTTTTAGCTTATATAACTAGCTCGTTAGCGAATCAAAAAATATATATTTTAAATTTACCAATATCAATATGCTAGCTTGATAGTGAGTACTAAAATACATCTTATTTGTTTATATTCATAAGCAATTAGCGTTAGATTTTTTTATTACATGTGATTCTGACATGATGTCACTACATGCACTGTGCTCCTTCCTCTCTGCTTGTCTCAGGTAAATAATGCGTCTTCAGCTCAGCGGTTGGAGTCGCGCGTTCATGTGTTTTGGGGGCGTGGCTTTGGAAGGAGCCCAGAAGGGAGGGGGTGGAGTGAATGGAAATAATGAACTGTCTTTAAAACAGTCCTGAGAGGTCTACAGACACTCGATTTTTATACTTTCTTTTTCAGAGTACTTACATTTTAATTATGTATTGATATGAACATAAAGTTTAAACAAATTTGAAAAAGAAGTTTTTTAGACCATTCCTACCTACCCTGCCTTTAACTCGTATTATATCTTGTATTTTTTTTGGCTGCTGTGACAGTGTGTTTGTCAAACACATTTGCAGCAGCAAAGAAAGCTAAAGTGAAACGAGATCAGATGATGATGATTTTATAATCATCATGAAATAGACTGTTTCACTGAGGTAATTTGAAGCTAACAATTGTGTTGTACCATTAATATATTCTCATCACAAACCCTGTGTTACTGCAGCGTGAGGTCCAGCAATATTATAACAATCAGTTAGAAGATTTTAACAAACATGAGCACAAAAAATTACTGTTTGATGACAAACACAGACATCAATAATCAACGTATGAATCTCAACAATGGTGACAATCTAAAGTACCTTGCTGCAATGCATGCTGGGTACCAGCATAGTACAAAACTCCCAGCATGCATTGCAACATGAATAAATTATGCAGCTGAATTGTCCTATTATTTTAATTCTAAATATGTGCTTTTATTTTTTGCTGTTGTTTTTTTGTGACATTTAGTAGCTTTTCAGTGATGTTATGAATTAATCTGTTTATCTAAAATATATATATATATATATTGTCACCCTTGTTGAGATTCATGTGCTGATTTTTGATATCTCTGTGTGTCACCGTGGATTCATTTTTCATGTTCGTTAAAATCTTCTAACTGATTGTTATAATATTGCTGGACCTCACGCTGCAGTAACACAGGGTTTGTGATGAGAATATATTAATGGTACAACACAATTGTTAGATTCAAATTACCTCAGTGAAACAGTCTATTTCATGATGATTATAAAACCATCATCACCTGATCTCGTTTCACTTTAGCTTTCTTTGCTGCTGCAAATGTGTTTGACAAAACACACTGTCACAGCAGCCAAAAAAGACAAAAGATATAATACGAGTTAAGAGCCCAACTAATGGAAACACTATTCACTGTTATGGTGACTTCAAATGAACCAGAGTTAAACCTCTGTTAATTCTCAATAAAAACTTTTGTAGACGTCTGCCAGAAATAAAGTCAGTCTGGTTAGTAATAAGTGAAGCTGGTAATGCTGTTTGTGGAGTTGTTTAATCCTCCTCTGCTGAGATCTTCACAGATTTAATGTCTTCTTTTTCTCTTCAGTTGATTTCATCTGAGGCTGTGGCTGAAGTCAGTTGTAGTTCTTGTGTTTCTGCTCGTCTCTTTTTTCTGTTCTCTTCTTTCTTTCAGTGATTCTTTTTGTTAACAGGCTGAGATGACTTCATATTTAATATACACAGATTTTGTGGCTCAGATAAGGTCCAGTTCTGGTTTATTTCTTTGCTCTTGGCTGAGATGTGGCATTGCTATGGCCTGCTTGTGGCCCAGACCTGGCAAACAGGAGTGGCCCACCCAAGTGCCGTAATTCCACGCTGCATGTGGGCCAGATCATCTTTCCACGTGTGCCAGATGTGGGCCGGATCTGGGCCGACACAATGTTGCTATGTGGGAAGGGTTCACTCTAAGCATGGCGAATCTGCTTTTAGCTATTATGCCAGCCGCAGCTGGAACCAGCTTCCAGAGGAGATCAGACGTGCTCCTACTGTAGTCACTTTCAAATCCAGACTCAAAACACATCTGTTTAGCTATGCATTTACTGAATGAGCACTGTGCCAATGTTCGTCCGACTGTTTGTACTGTACTGTATTTTATTTCTATTTTTCTAAACCGTTTTTAATTATTCTTATTTCTTTTTATTATTTTAATTTCTTCTATGTAAAGCACTTTGAATTGCCATTGTGTACGAAATGTGCTATATAAATAAACTTGCCTTGCCTTGCCTTGCCTATTTCATGATGATTATAAAGCCATCAACAGGTAACCATCATCACCTGATCTCATTTCACTTTAGCTTTCTTTGCTGCTGCAAATGTGTTTGACAAACACACTGTCACAGCGGCCAAATAAAGACAAAATCTCAATAAAAACTTTTGTAGACGTCTGACAGAAATAAAGTCAGTCTGGTTAGTAATAAGTGAAGCTGGTAATGCTGTTTGTGGAGTTGTTTAATCCTCCTCTGCTGAGATCTTCACAGATTGAGGCCTAGTCCACACGGACACAGGTATTTTTATAACCGGAGTTTTTCCTCCTGCGTTTAAAAAAAATCCCGTCCACACGTACTCGTTTTAAAAGAAATATCCGCCTACATGAAAATGCAAAAACACGCTATCAAGTGCTGTCAAGAGCATGCCACACCAGCAGGCGGCGATATAACCCTAATCGTAAAGCCACGTTGGCCAATCAGAAGCAAAAACCCCGGTATTACTGTCTACACGACAACACTGCAACCGGCGTTTCTGAAAATCCTCACACTGGCAGGGGTTTTCAAAAATGTTATGTTTCAGTGACCTGATACTGCGTTTCCGTGTGGACGAACAGCCGAACCACGTAAAAAAAGTCACGGTTATAAAAATACCTGTGTCAGTGTGGACAAGGCCTTAATGTCTTATTTTCTCTTCAGTTGATTTCATCTAAGGCTGTGGCTGAAGTCAGTTGTAGTTCTTGTGTTTCTGCTCGTCTCTTTTTCTGTTCTCTTCTTTCCTTCAGTGATTCTGCTTGTTAACAGGCTTATGAACGCGCGTCGACCGCCACCGGAAGCCAGTTATTTTCGTTTATAAAGTTTTAAATATGTATATTTTTACAACAAAACCGCACGGATTACCCTCAGAAGGCCTTCGTTTATCCCCCTGGAGCCGGATGGATTACTTTTGTGAAGGATGCATGCACATTTTCGGTCTTGAAGCAGCTGGACCCCATTGCTTCACATTATAACCACTGAAAGATCTAAGACATTTTCTAGAATAACTGAAAATGTGTTCGTCTGAAACAAGATTGACATATGCATCTCGAACGGCTTGAGGGTGAGTAAATCATGGCTTAAATATCATTTTTGGGCGAACTATCCCTTTATGGCTGAGATGATATGGAGCTATTCTTGTGCCAATAAAAATGAACGTAGCTTTTCAAGAAACTAATGAAAATATAAATTGAAACTAAATAAATTATCTCTAAAACTGAAAAAGAATAAATCGCAGGCAAATTTTTTGACTTCGTTTTTAATACACTGCATGTTTTGCTAACTATTTCTCATATTTCAATCGCTGATCTGAACTTACAAATGCGCTTCCAGAGTTTTCATTTACGCTTCTGAAGTTTTCGTTTACGTTCCCAGAGTTTTCGTTCGCCGTTCTGACACATTTCTCTCGTGGGGGCGGGGCTATTAGCAGTGTGTTCTCATTGGTTACTGAGCTTTTGATTGATCGCTTCGTGACCTGGAAGTGAAGACGTCAGTGTTTATGTGTGGATGTGAGCGTCTGTAATCGCAGCTTTCGATTTCATTTTAGTGATATTAAGTTTATATCTGTATTTATTTGCTGCTACACTATATTGTTGAGATGATCTCTTATAGAAGGAATAATACAGACGAATGATATTTATCATTAGTCATCGTCGCTATATCAGGAGGATACTGGATAACGTTAGCCTACTCGTGGTAAGTCTGATTTTTGTTTTTGTTTTAATACTATACTAATACTATTTATAATACAGTACTGGCTTTTTTCAGGTGGAGAGGCATTTTAGAGCTCAGTGAGAGCCCATAACATTATACAGCTGAGCTGTGTTGTCTTGATTTAACTGTTAGCCCAATCATTACATGACTTGTTTATCTACATTCGGTTAACGTTACAGTCTTCGATTAGATCATATTTGCTTCGATTAGATCATATTTCCCCACAGCTACCCCAAACAACATTGAGCTAGAGTACTGTACAGTAGCCTATCTGTACTGTATCAGTCAATGACCGATGCCATAGGACCAGAGCGCTGTCAATCACTGCCTGATTCAACTTTGGCAATGTAAAGCCTTTTTTACCATGCCAATAAAGCTATTTAAACCTGAATTTCTCAATTGCTGATTAATTTGCGATGCAAAGTTTTTGAAAGAGGAGAGACACGACTTGACCACAGACCACGTCTCTGTTCGTAATATGTAAACACTCAATTATTTTGAAGTAATGTTATCGCCCTGGTTACAATATTTATTCTGATTACTTTTGTGTGATAAAGATGACTGATAAAGCTATTATGTATCTAGTATGAGTAACAAATAGCTTTTTCTGTGTCCATATTTGACTAATAATAATGAAAAAAGTGCACTTCAAATGAACATTTCTTTGACAAATGTTAAATCTTTAATAGTCTTTAATAATACATATATGTCCAAATTAAAAACTTAATACATGCAAGTAATTATGACTGAAAACATCCAGCAACTAGGGAATACACTGTAAAAAAGAATACATTGATTTTATTGATATCTAATTAATAAAAATGAGGCAACAGATTACAAGCAATATTATTCATTAAATTTAACAAATTAGAATTGAGTAATAATTAATCAAATGAATTCCTTAAAAGGTAACCATTTAAAATGAGTAAAATTTACAAAATATATTTTATTGCCAACATTGAAGACACCTGGTGTTAACAAGCAGAATCACTGAAGGAGAAAACCATAATTTAAGTCACCATTGTGGAGATCAGTGTGTGTTTTAGTTGGGCTCTTGACCTTAAATTATTAACTTTAAGTTTTGTTTGGCTGCTGTACATGAGTTATAACAGCCAGATGAACAAATAGAAAAGGTGATGTAATGGCGTTGGTTGTGTTTTAACATAATCATTATTTCACAATCATTTGACCTGAATCACTGAACTCATAGAGTCCAATTTATGAGTTAGGTTTACTTTATTAATTATAGCAGCACTGGCCTTGTACAGCATAATATTTTTTAACTTTTACAATGTAAGGCAAATAATTTCTAAAAAGTTTCTCTTACATAAAAAGGAGACACACAGACATCAATAATCAGCCTGTGAATCTCAACAATGGTGACATTTATAAAGCATGTTGCTGTGCATTCTGGGTTCCACCAATCAAAACTCATTCATGGCTCCCATCATGCATTGCTGCATGAATAAATAATGAGCTTATGTTCAGAGGTGATCTGTTTGTCACCATTGCTGAGATTCATACGCAAAATCTTGATGTGTGTTTGAAAAAAAACAAAAAAAACAAAACATATTTATTTATTTTTTATTATTGATTTGATCATTTGAATTTCATTGAAAAGGCTAAAAATATTATACTGCTGTAATTAATAAAGTTAACTTAACTCATAAATTGGACTCTATATGAGGTTCAGTCAGGGCCGTGCACAGGGGGGTGGCCCGGTGGCTAGAGCCACTGCCCCTATGCCCTCATCGACTGAGGTGCCCCTCTTCCCCATCCCCACCGCTCCGCTCAAAGCATTCCGCTGATTCCGCTAATCCGCTCCAGGTTTTCCCGCTCGCTCCGCAGCATCACTCACAGTATACGACAGTTCACGAAAGCTGTCGCATTAACAGGTAGGCTATGCAAGACAGTGGTTGAATCTGCGAAATTAGTCATTTGTTTTTGTTGTATTTATGTCGGTAATGTTTTGCTCTTGGTCTTCTGGCTTCTGGCTCTTTCTTTGATTTATATCAACCAGGGCTGGACTGGCCATCGGGCATACCGCGCACTTTCCCGGTGGGCTGACGTGCTTTTTGGGCCAATACATCTCATACTCATGGGCCGATACATCTCATACTCATACTCATAAAAATTATTAGGCTTATTATTTTTTCTTTTTCTTTTTAACGGCCTATAAAATTTGTACATCGGCGGCCCATTCATTTTGTTTTGTTTTGTTTTGCTTAATTGGCGGTGCCGGGTTTGTGCCAGTGTAATGCATTGGTCAGAAAAAGTCAGCGTTAGGTTTTTTTTCTTTTTTTTTTCTGACAGACCAGCCCATGAAACACGTAGATCAGCGGCCCATTGGTTATTTTCTTGATTGACACTGGGCTGGGCCAATCACATCTTTAAACGAGTGAGCGAGAGTGCAGCAGTGTCAGTGTGTATCTGTCAAAATAGTCAGCGAGATGGAGAAGAAACGCAAGGAATGTGCAGAAAAACAGCTTGAAAAAATGGAAACAGGCCCTTGAAGCAGACACTGTAAAATGTGTCAAAATAGACACTACCGTTCAAAAGTTTGGGGTCAGTAAGATTTTTTAATGTTTTTAAAAGAAGTAGCCTATCTTCTGCTCACCAAGGCTGCATTATTTGATAAAAAACAAACAGTAATATTGTGAAATATTATGACAATTTAAAATGACTGTTTTCTATTTTAATATATTTTAAATTGTAATTTATTCCTGTGATCAAAGCTGAATGTTCAGCATCATTACTCCAGTCTTCAGTGTCACATGATCCTTCAGAAATCACTCTAATATGATGATTTGATGCTCAAGAAAAAATCATTATTATTATCAATGTTGAAAACAGTTGTGTACATTTTTTTTTTCAAAATTCTTTGATAAATAGAAAGTTCAAAAGAACAGCATTACTGTATATTCACATAGAAAACAGCTGTTTTAAATTGGAATAATATTTCAGAATATTACTGTTTTTGTTTGCATTTTTAATCAAATAAATGCAGCCTTGGTGAGCAGAAGATACTTCTTTTAAAAACATTAAAAATCTTACTGACCCCAAACTTTTGAATGGTAGTGTATATTTTCTGACCTTCATCAGCTCCAGTGGCAGATGATGATAGTGAGGAGGATCAGGAGAGAGACGAGAGAGTGTAGAGCCTGCGGTATTAAAGCAGAACTACTTTCAAAACACTTTGGCTATGTCATGAGTGTAGGAACCCATAACCCAGTTACAGATTATTTAGCACATCTGCATAGTTGACGATTACCGCAATTCACTAGAAATCTAATGAGAGGCGTTTGTAAACCATGTTTTCCGCCAAAATAAAAGCTTGAAGCAGTTTGCGTCAAAATAAAATATCATGTGCTTATCTCTTTCAAGTATAGAAATTGGTACAAAACTAATTATGAAAGTTTCCTTTATTGTTTTACAAAATATGGCTATTACTGTCATTGGATTAATATTATAACTATTATTATGTAGTAGGTGTAATGTAAATAGACACTGTAACTAAAATAGGTTTGAATTTTTCTTTGTTTAATTTGCACACTGAATATGGGTTGGAGCTTTTAATTTTGAACTCTCAAAGTGCACCAGATTGATGAATTTAACATTAAAATGCACAAAATTTTCTTACAGGGGGGGGCATGCCCCCAACCCCCCCTAGAAGGACAGAGGTCCCACCACAGTTTTACCAAAAATCCTGTGAGAAACACTGGTATTGCTATGCCAGTGCAGCTTATAGCTTGTTTTAGGATTCATCACTAGTATTAATAAATGTCAAATTTTTACTTATTTCATCTGTTAACTCTCACTTGTTCATATACTCACTCATTACATGGCATTAGTGGTTTTAAGGAATTGGAGTTGGTATGCATATATTTAAGGGCGTGCAAAGATGGGTGCTGTTTATGATCATATAGTGGGCCAGTCTGGGCCAAAATGCCAGGGCCTATTTTTTTTGCCCCAGTCCAGCCCTGTGTACAACATATCCACGTTCTTAGAATTAGCTGCTTGTCTAATCAAATTATTGTACTCTTGATCAGATCTAATACAAGTAACTAAATTTTGGCACACTAGTGTGCCACCCCCCCCCCAAAAAACAAAATAGTGCCCCTTTTTTGGTTTAGGCCACTGCCCCTTAAAATGTCTGTGCACGGCCCTGGGTTCAGTGATTCAGGTCTAATGATTGTGAAATAATGATTATGTTAAATCGCAACCAACACCATCAGATCACCTTTTCTATTTGTTCATCTGGCTGTTATAACTCATGTACAGCAGCCAAACAAAACTTAAAGTAAATGATTTAAGGGTCAAGAGCCCAACTAAAACACACACTGATCTCCACAATGGTGACTTTAATTATGGTTTTCTCCTTCAGTGATTCTGCTTGTTAACACCAGGTGTCTTCAATGTTGTCAATAAAAGATATTTTGTACATTTTACTCATTTTAAATGGTTAACTTTTAAGGAATTCATTTGATTAATTATTACTCAATTCTAATTTGTTAAATTTAATTAATAATATTGCTTGTAATCTGTTGCCTCATTTTTATTAATTAGATATTAATAAAATCAATGTATTCTTTTTTACAGTGTACACAGCCATATGTTTATATATAGGGCAATACAGCCATCTACTGGTTACACAACAGTATTACAGATGATAAATGCTGCTTGACTCCGAGGTAAATATTTAGTACTGTAAAATCCCTTAAATATAAATATAATAAATATTTTAAGTCTGCAACGTGTTACTGTATGTGGAGTTCAAAGCAGTTTGTATTGTTAGATTATAATACATTTCCTCTCTCATTTTCCAGGGAGTGGAGCAACAAGATTCTGATGCTGACACAGAGGATGGAGTGATAGTCCCAGAGATCCATGGTCCCTGTCAGACAATAATCTTACTTTGTTCAGACACATCACCTTTGAATGACTGGGATCTTGATCTTCAGACACCTAATTTATTTTAATATAAACTAGCAAATATTTCAATTTCCTCTAGATTAAAACAAACACAGTTCACAAGTACACAAGAGGTTTCACTTTATTCTTATTAATCTATGCTGATCTTGGATTAGCATACCAATAGCATATGAATGTTGAGGGGATAGTTCACCCAAAAATACAATTCTCTCTTATTTTACTCACCCTCATGCTGTCCCAGATGCATTTTACTTTCTTTCTACTGATAAACACGAATTAAGATTGTAAGGAAAGTAATCCATCTCTGCGAGTCCTAAAGACGCTTTAAAAAACACACACAGTGAGCGTGACGGTAATCCATGCGACCTCAGTGGATGAGTCAATGCCTTCTGAAGTAAAACAATAGGCTAGATAAAAGAAATACTAATAATGTAAACTGTTTTAACTATTACAAATCTTACGTACATGGGTTACAATCCACTTGTATTATGGACTCACAGAGATGGATTATTTCCTTAAATATCTTTGTCTATGTTTATGTCAAGAAGAAAGTCATATACATCTGGGATGGCATGAAGGAGAGTAAATGATGAGAGAATGCTCATGTTTTGGGTGGACTATCCTTGCACTGCTTGTGTCCAGTCACTGCTTTGTTACTTGTACTGCAACAGGAACTGCTCAAAGAATCATTGCAACATTTAAAATGTATATGAATTTTTAAAATGTATTCTGTATTTGTAATTGTGCATTTTGTATAGTAATGTATATCATGAGAATACTGTGCATTACATGTATATTATGCAGTTAATGTTTTGTGGATTCTGGTCTTTCCTGTCACAACATAATTGCATCCAAGACCTTCACTCTGATACTTGTGTATATGCTTTAGTGACAATAAAGAATGTAAATTTATTTGAATTCATATTTTCAATTACATTAATTTAACTGGTTGTATAAGTCACGATTGAAACGGTTGATGATTGTTAAAATATATTTACAATTTTAAATGTTAGAAGATAGTGTTAATTAAATGAAATAACTAAATACAATTATCAATTAAAAAAATGGCAACAAGAACATTCTTTGTGTGACATATGTAATGAAATGCCCTTTGAGGTCTGTATCTGACAGCAGACCACGACTGTAATTTTCATTTTGTTTAAATTCCTCTTATTTAAGTGATCATTAATTTTGATGGTGTAAACGTAGGCTATATCATGCTAACAATGAGTAGTGTGATGGCCATGGCTGCCAACCTTGATTACTTGGTTGAAGTTTGACTTTCTTGACGGCTGAATATATCACACACGTTTGCTAGTATTCTCTTTAAATTGTAACAGCTGAACCTAATCAGAGCCTAACATGCAAAATAATCATCAGGAATAAACAAATATTCTCAGAAAACATTGGACACTACAATATTTTAAGTATTATATACAGTACTTTAATGTGCAATTACACCTGAATAGACTGAATAGATCTCTTGTGCTCCTAAAAAGCTTCTGCCAACTAAGTAGTAGCAGCAGGTAAATACAGATACAATTAAAAAACAAACATAACTTAATATCACTAAAATGAAATAGAAAGCTGCGATTACAGACGCTCACATCCACACATAAACACACCACTGACGTCTTCACTTCCAGGTCACGAAGCTATCAATCAAAAGCTCAGTAACCAATGAGAACACACTGCTAATAGCCCCGCCCCCACGAGAGAAATGTGTCAGAACGGCGAACGAAAACTCTGGGAACGTAAACGAAAACTTCAGAAGCGTAAATGAAAACTCTGGAAGCGCATTTGTAAGTTCAGATCAGCGATTGAAATATGAGAAATAGTTAGCAAAACATGCAGTGTATTAAAAACGAAGTCAAAAAATTTGCCTGCGATTTATTCTTTTTCAGTTTTAGAGATAATTTATTTAGTTTCAATTTATATTTTCATTAGTTTCTTGAAAAGCTACGTTCATTTTTATTGGCACAAGAATAGCTCCATAAGATGACTCCATATTTAATATACACAGACTTTGTGGCTCAGATAAGGTCCAGTTCTGGGTTATTTCTTTGCTCTTGGCTGACATGTGGCATTGCTATGGCCTGCTTGTGGCCCAGATCTGGCAAACAGGAGTGGCCCACCCAAGGGCCGTCATTCCACGCTGCATGTGGGCCAGATCATCTTTCCACGTGTGCCAGATGTGGGCCGGATCTGTACATGGTGTATGCAAACTCTGGAAGTATGAAATGTTTTGAGTGTGGAGATGTGGGCCATAAAAGGATGGCGTGTCCACATAAAGCTCAAAACAGTGAGGAGGCTGCAGGCCCTAGTGATGCTGCCGATGTAGCAAATGGATCTCAGACCGCAAAACAGTCTCATGCTGGAGAGACTAGTGACGGTAGAGCTCAAAGTGCTAAGCAAACTGATGATGTTGTTGACAATGATGATAATGATGACAATGAGTTTAGTGAGAAAGGTGAAAAATCTGGTTTGTCCAAACAAAATGAAAAGGCTGAAGTTAATGGAACTGTGGATAATGAAGTGGCAGGGATATCTGGATGTGTTGAAATGTCTGAGGATAAAGAGATAAGAGATGATGATTCGGTCTCTGATATTTCTGAGATAGGTTCACAGGTTTTGGATGATACGTACACATTGCAGGAAATTAATAACTTTTTGGATGCAACATTTGGAAAAGTAGTGGAAGTTAAGAATTTTTTTCCAGACACGGATAAATTAATTGGGTCTGTATTGTCGCTGCAGAAAACGGTCAGTTACGAAGCTTTAGATAAAAAAATGAGATTTCGTCTGAAGAAAATGATAACAAGGTTAAAGGAGGATAAAATGCATGCTTTAAAAAAAGTAAAATGAAGAAGTTGCACCTGGTGATTTCTAAACTTTATGTGTCATATTTGTACCTGTCCTGTCTCTTTTACTTCTTTTTTCTTATGGGGCTTTTAAGGGTGGGCTCCTTGAATATAAATGGAGGTAGAGATAGGACAAAATTAGCAATGATTTCAGAGTTTTTTTTTTTAATTAACCGGGTTGATGTGGCTTTTTTACAAGAAACACATACTGATAATGACAATGAAAATGAATGGAGCATGTGGTGGGAAGGGAAGCTCACTTAAAGTCATGGGACAAATAACAGCGCAGGGGTAGCTACACTGTTAGACCTTACCGGGTTTTTTTACAGTAAAATACTGGCAACACTGTTGCCAGTAAAATACTGTTAATTGTACAGTTCTTTACTGTAATCTAGTTTGTTTCTGTAAAAATGCACTAAATTATAGTTAACTAATTACACTTGCAGAAACCGACTGCCTTAAATTGACCAACTGTCATTTAAATGTATTAACTAAAATTTATAATGCATTAATAATGTGAGCAAAGTATTACTGTGAACTTCTTTCATTTGAGACCACTAAAAAACTATTGTACATAAAAAGATTTCCACTGGACCAGCAACTACACAGTCACCGCCTGTTAAATAAAGCAACATGCAGCATATCATCAATGTTTATAGATCTTCTCCTGGACTGAAGCACAGGCTCTACTCTTCTGCACAACGGTGACCCAAAAAAATAATTTTACAGTAAACTACTGGCAACAGTGTTGCCAGTATAAACCTGTTTTATAACTTACAGTTTATTACTGTTAAAATACATTTTGTGGGTGTGTCTTTTTTATCTTACACAGTTAACCCTTTCAACCCCTCAGGGAAATCCACACTACGAGTAAAAAGTAACGATGCAGTGAGATAATTAAGGGAATATGTAAGTGATTGTAAGCAGAATCACTGAAGAAAAGAGAAACACAAGAACAGAAAATAGAGAAACACAATAACTACGACTGACTTCCAGCCATTACACATTATTACACTTATTATTAACCAGTATGACTTTATTTCTGTCATACAGAAGTTGTTATTGAGATGTTTAATTGAAAATGTTTGGTTTGAAGTCACCATTATAGAGATCAGTGCTTGCTTTAGTTGGGTTGCTGATGCTAAAACATTAGTGTTTCTTTTGCTGCTTGAGCTGTGTTTTTGCAAGTCACACTTGTGCACACACAGTTTATGAATGACTGCAGTTATAATAATTATGATGACAAAATCATCATATTGCCTGTTCATTCACTAAGGAATTCATTCTCACTTATTCAGAGTTAAATCAAAAGTGTTACATTACCACCACTGTGAAAACGCAGCAATAAGATACAATGACTCTTTTTTTTTTAACACATGATGCATAACCAGAGAAACAGAGCTACACTGTGTTTTAGAATCACTGAGATATCACAATTTAGCACATGAATCTCAACAATGGTGGCAATATTTCTTTTTTATTATTATTATTATTCATGCAGCAGTGCATGCTGGGAGTTTTATATTATCCTGGAACCCAGCATGCATTGCGACATGAAACTTTTCACCATTGTTGAGATTCATACGCTGATTGTTGATATCTGTGTGGGTCTCAGTCAAGCAGGAGTAAAATAAAATGTAATGCACTATATGATTACAATATTCTTCAGAAGACCTGATTACAGAAATATTGATTTCATTTTGTAGATTCACAGATATATGCTAAATATGAGATAACTATAATTTCAATGACAATATACAGGAAAAATCTGAAAATCAGGCATGTCCAGGATGATTGTGACATCATCACAAAAAAATAAAAACATCTGATCAACTTCCTCTTGACTTTTTCTTGCCATAACAAATGTGTTTTATAAACTCACTGTTACAGCAGTCCGAGGGAGATGAATGGTAAGAAGTTCAGGGACAAGAGACCAACTAAAGCAAATACTGATCTCCATCATGGTGACAACAAATTTTATTAATAACTAAATCTCTGTTAATTCTCAACAAGAACTTTTGTACATGTATGAAAGAAGTAATCATAAACTGGTTTGTAAACTGGTTTCACACTCAGTGTGGCTGGAAGTCAGTTGTAGTTTTTGTGTTTCTCTTTTTTCTGTTCTTGTTTCTCTGTCCTTCAGTGATTCTGCTTATCAGGTGTTCATCAGTTTCTCAATTCACTCACTTCTTTTCATTCAAGTGGACTTTATTAGTGAACTAATGTAGGGAATAGTGAATGAGGGTATAGGGTGTGATTTGGAAAACAGCCTCTGAGTGTCGACTTTGAGCGCTGTTAATTCACAGTATATTCCTGTAGGCTACTTTTATTTTCTACGGTATATTACTGTTTTAATGGAAAATGGTATAATATTGTCAGAATTTTACAGCAAGGGTTAACAGTGTATTTTATTTTCGAAAAATATCAATGCTAATGTTCTAACTGTAGATGAGGTTATAAAAGGTAGACTTTTGTTAACTAAAATTGAGGTTGGAGGAATGGAACTTGTGTTCATGAATGTTTATGCCCCAAATAATGGGTCTGAGAGGGTGGATTTTTTTATGAAAATGACAAGGTTAATTAAGATAATTGATAGTGATGTGTGTATTGTTGTGGGAGGAGATTGGAATTGCACCACAGACTTTACAATTGATAGAAATGGGGAAGAGCCACACAGTCAATCAAGCATGATGTTGACAAAAGTATTGAATGAATTTGAATTAATAGATGTGTGGAGAATGATAAATAAAAGAGCTAGACAATATACCTGGCTTAAAGTAAATGATAATAGAGTTAGTGGTGCAAGATTAGATAGATTTTATTTGGGTAAAGTATGGAATAATAGGGTGATTAAATACTTCTATTTTACCTAATGTTTTTTCAGACCATCACATGGTTATTTTTGACTTTAATTTAAAAAATATGTCAAAACCTATTTATTACTGGCATTTTAATGCTAAATTGCTACAAGACATTCATTTTTGTGATTCATTTGTTTTATTCTGGAAGAACTGGAAAACGAGGAAAAGTTCATTTGAGAATCTCAATCAGTGGTGGGATGTGGGTAAAGTTAACATAAGAATGTTGTGTCAGAATTATTCATCTCATATTGGATCAGTGGTGAGGGATACTGTGAAAAGACTACAAAGAGACATTGAACTTGAACTTGTGCATGATGATGCTCTACAAAAGAAAAATAAAGAGCTTGGGACTTTTCTACAAGAGCAAGTAAAGACAGCTCTAATAAGGGCAAGATTTTGCTCTATTAAAGACATGGACACCCCTAGCACTTATTTTTTCAATCTTGAAAAGAAAAGTACAACACAGAAGCAAATGTATCATCTTCGTTGTCATGATGGTTCTATAACAACAGATCCTGCTGAAATAAGGAAGATGTCTGTGGATTTCTACTCACAATTATATGCTTCTGAAAACTGTAACCATGAAAGCGCTGAAGATCTACTTAGTGATCTACCAAAGATTGAGAGTGAACAGAGAAAGACTTTGGATGAGAACATTACTTTTCAAGAGCTTACAGAGGCAATGCAGCAGTTGTCCACGGGTAGATCCCCAGGAATTGATGGATTGACTGCCGAATTCTATCAATGTTTTTGGGGTATTTTAGGAGAAGACTTTTATGAGGTACTGTCTGAATGTTGCCAAAGTAAGATACTTCCCACAAGTGGTAGTCGGGCAGTACTTTCATTACTTCCAAAAAAAGGAGATCTGGGACTTTTAAACAATTTGAGACCAGTGTCATTGTTTGTGTGTTGACTACATAATATTCTCAAAATGTTTGGCTAACAGGTTAAAGTGTTATCTGGGTTTATTGGTGAAGAAAGATCATACGTACTGCATTCCTGAAAGATCTATAATGGACAATATCTCCTTATTACGTGATGTTATTGAATTAAGTCAATTAAATAATTATGAAATTGGTGTTCTTTCTCTAGATCAGGAGAAAGCATTTGATAGAGTTGACCATGGGTATCTCTATAATGTTTTACAGCATTTTGGCTTTGGTGAAAATTTTTCATATATTCAATTGTTGTATTCAAATGCAGTTGTTCTTGTTCTTGTTGGCAGTTGGTCTTATCTGTTTCTAGAGGAATTAGACAAGGCTGTCCACTTTCAGGACAGTTATATAGTCTTGTCATTGAACCTCTTTTGTGCAGGTTAAGGAGAAATCTCAATGGAGTCTTAATCCCAAATGGAGACATAAGTTCTATAGTGTCTGTATCGGCTTATGCTGATGACGTTACTGTTTTTATTAAAGGCCAGGATGATGTTACAGTTTTAACGAAGAACATTGAGCAATATGAGAAGGCATCCTCAGCTAGATTAAATTGGGTGAAAAGTGAGGGTTTTATTATTGGACAGTGGATGGGGAAAAGACCTCCGCAGCTTCCTGGTGGTTTAAAATGGGGCAGGGAAGGGCTAAAAGTTTTAGGTGTATATTTAGGGAATAGTCAATTTCAGATGAAGAATTGGGAGGGAATGCTGGAGAAAGTGATTGCCCGATTGTCTAAATGGAAATGGCTATTACCACAGTTGTCGTATAGAGGGCGAGTTTTGGTTATTAATAACCTAGCTGCCTCTACACTGTGGCACAGGTTTATTGTTATGGAGCCACCTGATGAACTGATCTGCCGTATACAAAGAGCATTGGTGGATTTCTTCTGGAGTGGGCAGCACTGGATCCGGGCAGCAGCACTGTATTTACCTGTCCAGGAAGGTGGCCAGGGGTTGGTGGATGTGAGGAGTCGTATCAGTGCCTTCAGGATACAGGCAGCACAGAGACTCCTCTATCATAAGGACTTGACTTGGGCCCAAACTGCTTGTGCTTTGCTACAGAGAGCAGGAGGACTGGGATTGGATAAACATTTATTCCTAATAAAACTGGGGGAGGTGAGCTTGTCTGAGCTTACCCCCTTTTACAAGGCTATGTTAAAGGTCTGGAGAACTGTTTTTAAAGTAGAGCGGGACATTGATCCTAATGGACAATGGGTCACTGAAGAACCCTTGTTTTTTAATCCAATGATCCAGACAAGGATGTTATCTTCTGTGAGTATACGAACATGCTTACTAAGGAATAACATTGTAAAACTGGGGCACCTCTTGGATAATAATGGATGGAGATCGGCAGAGACCCTCAGAGAGGTGACAGGATTACGGTCACTAAGACTTACAGCAAAACTAATGGGTTGCTTTTAACCCTTGTGTTAAAGGTATAGCGGAGGATTTTCTTTTTCTGGGTGGATCATCAAGACTATTGGTCCTCCTAAGTGTCAATCATTCTGGTGATATGTTTACATAAGGCCGTCGTACGTGCTCGTGCACACGATTCACACGATGGCGTGCGCTCAAAACACAAGTTGGGCTTCCCACTGATGCCTCAGTCGCGAAGTTTCTACTTGACAGGTAAAGTTTGGCATGCTATTTGGAGAAATCCATTTAAAATCACTGCTAGTAAAAGTTAATGTAAGCTATGATTAGCTCGTGCACACGTTTAATAGGCGTTCCCTCTCGGGAGCAGGTAGAGTGTTGCGCATGTGCATTTTTTCAAAAAGTGGAGAGGGCGGTTCTTTTCTAAAATTCGGGAAAATCCTCCGCTATACCTTTAATAAGGAAAAATAATAATTAGCAATAAAAAACGTTGAAACTTTGCCACTGAAATCCAATCTAATCAGTTATGATGTAACAATATTACACTTATGTTTGACAGTTTATAAAGTGAAAGTGGATAAGATGGATCTGGCACATGACTCTGACATCTATCACTTGAAGGTGGAGCAGGTGCTGAAAGAAGGTACAGTTATTCTCTCCATTTTTCTCCCATGATCATGAAATGCATTTGAAATCTGTATGATTCCAGTTAAATGCAGTTTGTCCTTTATTCAGCATGAGGCTAATGTTGAATTGCACACTGTTAACCCTTGCTGTAAAAAAAGGCGTAATTCAGACAGTATCATACCATTTTCCATTAAAACAGTAATATACCGTAGAAAACAAAAATAGCCTACAGGAATATACTGTAAATGAACAGTGCTCAAAATCGACACTCAGAGGCTGTTTTCCCAATCACACCCTATACCCTCATTCACTATTCCCTACATTAGTTCACTAATATAGTCCACTTGACTGAGTGAATGAAAAGAAGTGAGTGAATTGAGAAACTGATGAACACCTGATAAGCAGAATCACTGAAGGACAGAGAAACAAGAACAGAAAAAAGAGAAACACAAAAACTACAACTGACTTCCAGCCACACTGAGTGTGAAACCAGTTTACAAACCAGTTTACGATTATTTCTTTCATACATGTACAAAAGTTCTTGTTGAGAATTAACAGAGATTTAGTTAATAATAAAATTTGTTGTCACCATGATGAAGATCAGTATTTGCTTTAGTTGGTCTCTTGTCCCTGGACTTCTTACCTTTCATCTCTCTCTGACTGCTATAACGGTGAGTTTATAAAACACATTTGTTATGGCAAGAAAAAGTCAAGAGGTAGTTTATAAGGTGATTTTATTCTTTTGTGATGATGTCACAATCATCCTGGACATGTCTGATTTTCAGATTATTCCTGTATATATTCATTGAAATTATGGGTATGTCATATTTAGCATAAATCTGTGTATCTACAAAATGAAATCAACATTTTTGTTAACAGGTCTTCTGAAAAATAACAATCATATAGTGCATTCAATTTTATTTTACTCCTGCTTGACTCAGACACACACAGATATCAACAATCAGCGTATGAATCTCAACAATGGTGAAAAGTTTCATGTCGCAATGCATGCTGGGTTCCAGGATAATATAAAACTCCCAGCATGCACTGCTGCATGAATAATAATAAAAAAGAAATATTGCCACCATTGTTGAGATTCATGTGCTAAATTGTGATATCTCTGTGTTTCTAAAACATAGTGTAGCTCTGTTTTTTTTGGTTTATGCATGATGTGTTAAAAAAAAAGAGTCATAGTAATTTATTGCTGTAGTTTCACAGTGGTGCTAATGTAACACTTTTGATCGAGGATAAAACTCTGAATGAATTAGAATTAATTCCTTAGTGAATGAACAGGCAATATGATGAATTTGTCATCATAAGCATTACAACCGCAATCATTCATAAACTGAGTGCGCACAAGTGTGACTTGCAAAAACACAGCTCAAGCAGCAAAAAAAAAATTAATGTTTTAGCATCAACATCCCAACTAAAGCAAGCACTGATCTCTATAATGGTAACTTCAAACAAACATTTTCAATAACAACTTCTGTATGACAGAAATAAAGTCATACTGGTTAATAATAAGTGTAATAATGTGTAATTGCTGGAAGTCAGTCGTAGTTATTGTGTTTCTCTATTTTCTGTTCTTGTGTTTCTCTTTTCTTCAGTGATTCTGCTTATTAACAGCAGGTGTTCATTACTAATACTCAACAATCACTTACATATTCCCTTAATTATCTCACTGCAACACTGTGTCAATGTTACTTTTACTCGTTGTAGTGTGGATTTCCCTGTGGGGTTGAAAGGGTTAACAGTGTAAGCTAAAAAGACACACCCACAAAATGTATTTTAACAGTAATAAACTGTAAGTTATAAAACAGGTTTATACTGGCAACACTGTTGCCAGTAGTTTACTGTAAAATTAATTTTTTGGGTCACCATTGTGCAGAAGAGTAGAGCCTGTGCTTCAGTCCAGGAGAAGATCTACATACATTGATGATATGCTGCATGTTGCTTTATTTAACAGGCGGTGATTGTGTAGTTGCTGGTCCAGTGGAAATCTTTTTATGTACAATAGTTTTTTAGTGGTCTCAAATGAAAGAAGTTCACAGTTTTACTTTGCTCACATTATTAATGCATTATAAATTTTAGTTAATACATTTAAATGACAGTTGGTCAATTTAAGGCAGTCGGTTTCTGCAAGTGTAATTAGTTCATTTGAATTAGAATTTAGTGCATTTTTACAGAAACAAACTAGATTACAGTAAAGAACTGTACAATTAACAGTATTTTACTGGCAACAGTGTTGCCAGTATTTTACTGTAAAAAAAACCCGGTAAGGTCTAACAGTGCAGAGAAAGTGTGTCCTAAACACTGTTCTGTCCTGTAGGCACTGATGATGATGTTGAGGGGGAAGTCAGGCTATTTTTGGGTCGTCCCGGTTGCAGAGAGAGTTTAGGATTGGAACAAGGCAAGTCGTACCTCATCATGGGCAAATCCAAAGACCTGCCAAAGCTCGGAGGAACGTAAGTGTCCACTCTGTGTCTGTAAATTACAGAATTTGCCTGAGCTTTATGTATTTAAAGTCTTTACAAGGTTGTTTATGGCTCAATGATGGGACAGGTTTTTTTTTTTTTTTTGTCAAAGTGCATTTTAAATAACAGAATAGACATGAAAAAACTAATAAATTAGGAAATACAGTATATACTAAATGATTTGAATTTAAATCTTCTGAGATGAATGTGAGTTTAAGAAATTTTGATTTCTTTCTGAAAATGGATACGTGGTGTAACTGTCCAGTGAGTAACTCTCTCCTCGCCACTGACAGATATTTCTGTCATTTATGACTCAACACTTTCCCGTCATTGACGGAAATTTCTGGTAATGCATGTTTTCACTGTTATACGGTAGGGGGTGCTATTACACACTTTCTGAAAGAATACATAATCTCCAGATCAAAAAACAAGCAATAGAAGTATTGCTTACGCACATGTAAAATAACCTGATCCCCAGAGGTGGAAAGAGTAATAAAATATTGTACTCAAGTAAAAGTACTGCTACTTCAATGAATTTTTACTTAAGTACAAGTACAATTACCGGCCCAAAAATCTACTCAAGTAAAAGTAAAAAGTAGCTCATTTAAAATTTACTCAGAGTAAACCTTTTTACTGAGTTAAACTGAGTTATTTATTTTTTTAACAGCGGGTATGAGAAATTTTTGATATTGTATACTGATACTTTTTTATTTGATATACGCTGTATTTTTGATGATTTTCACAGTATGATAACATCGCAGAAAATATCATGGTAAATAAATGGGTAACACTTTAGAATAATGGTCCGTAGTTAACAAGTAACTTAGGTAGTACTGCATTAACACCGAACTTAATACTATTAACTAATATGGAAGCAATATTAACTAAGCAGTAAGTAATATCTAATTTAGTACAAAGGTAGTTCCTTGGTAGGTAGGCTATTTGATTATTACTAAAGAAATGTATCCTCACTGAGAACTACTTGTGAACTAAGAAAGAATAACCAATTAATTACTAATCACAAAAGTAACATGTCTAAAAAGTGAACAATTGTGGGGTTTTTTTTAACTCTTAACATGGTCATAACATTTCAGAAGCTTGTGCCTCAAATGGGTTCTTAGTGGAAACCAGTTTATGAATATTATACGTTTGTTAGAATATTACTAGTGCCTGTACAGTACGTGTTAAATATAAAATTAAATAACTTGTATTACTTGTGAAAAACATGCTAACTCCTCACTTACTCAAGCATTACCTTGTTATCCCGCAGGAACTACTAGTGATGTGGCCCATTATTTTAAAGTGAAAAACATGCTAACTCCTCACTAATTACTCAAGCGTTACCTTGGTATCCCTTGTTAACTACTAGTGCAGCCTGGTCTCATTGTAATACGTACACTGTTAACCCTTGCTGTAAAATTCTGACAATATAATACCATTTTCCATTAAAACAGTAATATACCGTAGAAAATAAAAATAGCCTACAGGAATATACTGTAAATTAACAGTGCTCAAAGTCGACACTCAGAGGCTGTTTTCCCAATCACACCCTATACCCTCATTCACTATTCCCTACATTAGTTCACTAATATAGTCCACTTGAATGAAAAGAAGTGAGTGAATTGAGAAACTGATGAACACCTGATAAGCAGAATCACTGAAGGACAGAGAAACAAGAACAGAAAAAAGAGAAACACAAGAACTACAACTGACTTCCAGCCACACTGAGTGTGAAACCAGTTTACAAACCAGTTTACGATTATTTCTTTCATACATGTACAAAAGTTCTTGTTGAGAATTAACAGAGATTTAGTTATTAATAAAATTTGTTGTCACCATGATGGAGATCAGTATTTGCTTTAGTTGGTCTCTTGTCCCTGGACTTCTTACCATTCATCTCTCTCTGGCTGCTGTAACAGTGAGTTAATAAAACACATTTGTTATGGCAAGAAAGAGTCAAGAGGAAGATGATCAGGTGTTTTTATTTTTTTGTGATGATGTCACAATCATCCTGGACATGTCTGATTTTCAGATTTTTCCTGTATATAGTCATTGAAATTATAGTTATCTCATATTTAGCATATATCTGTGAAACTACAAAATGAAATCAATATTTCTGTAATCATGTCTTCTGAAAAATAACAATCATATAGTGCATTCAATTTTATTTTACTTCTGCTTGACTCAGACACACACAGACATCAACAATCAGCATATGAATCTCAACAATGGTGAAAAGTTTCATGTCGCAATGCATGCTGGGTTCCAGGATAATATAAAACTCCCAGCATGCACTGCTGCATGAATAATAATAATAAAAAAGAAATATTGCCACCATTGTTGAGATTCATGTGCTAAATTGTGATATCTCGGTGATTCTAAAACACAGTGTAGCTCTGTTTCTCTGGTTATGCATCATGTGTTAAAAAAAAAAAGTCATTGTATCTTATTGCTGCGTTTTCACAGTGGTGGTAATGTAACACTTTACTTGAGGATTAAACTCTGAATAAGTGAGAATGAATTCCTTAGTGAACGAACAGGCAATATGATGATTTTGTCATCATAATCATTATAACTGCAGTCATTCATAAACTGTGTGTGCACAAGTGTGACTTGCAAAAACACAGCTCAAGCAGCAAAAGAAAAACTAATGTTTTAGCATCAGCATCCCAACTAAAGCAAGCACTGATCTCTATAATGGTAACTTCAAACCAAACATTTTCAATTAAACATCTCAATAACAACTTCTGTAGATGTATGACAGAAATAAAGTCATACTGGTTAATAATAAGTGTAATAATGTGTAATGGCTGGAAGTCAGTCGTAGTTATTGTGTTTCTCTATTTTCTGTTCTTGTGTTTCTCTTTTCTTCAGTGATTCTGCTTACAATCACTTACATATTCCCTTAATTATCTCACTGCATCGTTACTTTTTACTCGTAGTGTGGATTTCCCTGAGGGGTTGAAAGGGTTAACTGTGTAAGATAAAAAAGACACACCCACAAAATGTATTTTAACAGTAATAAACTGTAAGTTATAAAACAGGTTTATACTGGCAACACTGTTGCCAGTAGTTTACTGTAAAATTATTTTTTTGGGTCACCATTGTGCAGAAGAGTAGAGCCTGTGCTTCAGTCCAGGAGAAGATCTACAAGCATTGATGATATGCTGCATGTTGCTTTATTTAACAGACGGTGACTGTGTAGTTGCTGATCCAGTGGAAATCTTTTTATGTACAATAGTTTTTTAGTGGTCTTAAATGAAAAGTTCACAGTAATGCTTTGCTCACATTATTAATGGATTATAAATTTTAGTTAATACATTTAAATGACAGTTGGTCAATTTAAGGCAGTCGGTTTCTGCAAGTGAAATTAGTTAACTTGAGTTTTAGTGCATTTTTACAGAAACAAACTAGATTACAGTAAAGAACTGTACAATTAACAGTATTTTACTGGCAACAGTGTTGCCAGTATTTTACTGTAAAAAAACCCGGTAAGGTCTAACAGTGTACATCAAGATGTTAACTCACCATTGTCAGGGCTCAATCCGAGGGGCGATCAATCCGATAAACGGCTGTCTTTCAAATTCGCTCTGCATGCAATAGGACAGCGCTACAACCAACCAGAGCATTTTCCCATCAGCAGAGCTAGTTGATGATAGATTAAACTTTTGCCGTATCTGGCCGGCAAAACTACGAACACAACTTCCTGTTTTAAGAATGACTTAAGTGCCGTTCTTTGTTCTTTTCGCAAAGAAAGCTTAACTCCAAGTCAAACAAAGCCGATTTGAAGACCGCTGTTCGCCAGCAGCAGCTCTTCTTTGTTTTCAAGTAGCAGGGAATTCACGCAGAACCGTCACACTCACAACTCTGTTGTCATTATGTAAATCCCGCACCAACTCTATACACGATTTGATTGGCCTGACTAGAGTTTGTTTTTTCCAGCTCGAAAGTCAACGGAGAGTTTCTGGACTACCCTGGCTGCAAAATACATTTTGCTGCCGCTAGGGTGCGTCTGGATTTCTAGGCTACAGCTCCAGAGTATATTGGCTACACTGTAAAATCCAACAGTTGTTCTTCTAACTAACATGTTTTAGATAACTATATATATACAAAATGAGTAGTGTACATGCTCATATATAAAAATATAAAAAGAAACATGAAAAACCCTCATGTTGTTCAAAACATGTATGACTGTGGAAAAAGAAAAGAAGGTAGTTAGACAAACGTTCAAGCTGCTTTTTCATGAAAGTGGATGTGGATCAGGGTTAGTTGTCGTCACCGTTCAGTTTTTACAGCAGAAATTGTATGTGCTTTTATAGGTACCTGTTTGGACAGAAGGTGGAAGGAAATGCGTTTGTGATGTTTGGTGTGAGGGACGGTGAGAAGAAAGCAAGTATTCCTTCTTCTCTTCAAAAAGTTCAGGTGAGAGACATTAAACAGTTTACACGTTGGGATCAATCTCATTTCTCTTCACCTAAAGGATGACTTAAATAAAACATTAAAATGCTTTTTACTGCGCCTTGTTGACTGCTGTTGTCTTTCTCATATGAATAGATTAGGGAAGGAGAAGGTGAGGCAGAACTGAGCAGGGAGATGATCACTAAGACCTTTCCGGACATTAAGCAGCTGGTTGGACGATCGATCTATGTTTCAGCCAGTCTTTTAACAGAAAGTGCACTGTAAAAAAGAATACATTGATTTTATTAATATCCAATTAATAAAAATGAGGCAACAGATTACAAGCAATATTATTAATTAAATTTAACAAATTAGAATTGAGTAATAATGAATCAAATTAATTCCTTAAAAGTTAACCATTTAAAATGAGTAAAATGTACAAAATATCTTTTATTGCCAACATTGAAGACACCTGGTGTTAACAAGCAGAATCACTGAAGGAGAAAACCATAATTAAAGTCACCATTGTGGAGATCAGTGTGTGTTTTAGTTGGGCTCTTGACCTTAAATTATTAACTTTAAGTTTTGTTTGGCTGCTGTACATGAGTTATAACAGCCAGATGAACAAATAGAAAAGGTGATCTGATGGTGTTGGTTGTGATTTAACATAATCATTATTTCACAATCATTAGACCTGAATCACTGAACCTCATATAGAGTCCAGTTTATGAGTTAAGTTAACTTTATTAATTACAGCAGTATAATATTTTTAGCCTTTTCAATGAAATCCAAATGATCAAAATCAATAATAAAAAAATAAAAAAATATGTATGTTTTTTTTTTTTGGCACAAACACACATCATGATTTTGCGTATGAATCTCAGCAATGGTGACGAACAGATCACCTCTGAACATAAGCTCATTATTTATTCATGCAGCAATGCATGATGGGAGCCATTAATGAGTTGTGATTGGTGGCAGCCGCTGCAACATGCTTTATAAATGTCACCATTGTTGAGATTCACAGGCTGATTATTGATGTCTGTGTGTCTCCTTTTTATGTAAGAGTAACTTTTTAGAAATTATTTGCCTTACATTGTAAAAGTTAAAAATATTATGCTGTACAAGGACAGTGCTGCTATAATTAATAAAGTAATTAATAAAGTAAATCTAACTCATAAATTGGATTCTATATGAGTTCAGTGATTCAGGTCAAATGATTGTGAAATAATGATTATGTTAAACACAACCAACGCCATTACATCACCTTTTCTCTTTGTTCATCTGGCTGTTATAACTCATGTACAGCAGCCAAACAAAACTTAAAGTTAATAAGTTTAAGGTCAAGAGCCCAACTAAAACACACACTGATCTCCACAATGGTGACTTTAATTATGGTTTTCTCCTTCAGCGATTCTGCTTGTTAACACCAGGTGTCTTCAATGTTGGCAATAAAATATATTTTGTAAATTTTACTCATTTTAAATGGTTAACTTTTAAGGAATTCATTTGATTAATTATTACTCAATTCTAATTTGTTAAATTTAATTAATAATATTGCTTGTAATCTGTTGCCTCATTTTTATTAATTAGATATCAATAAAATCAATGTATTCTTAAGACTCAACAGATACTGTACATCTGTATGTTTACATGCCTGTGTGTGATTGTATATGAGAGGCTAATCGTGTGTGTGTGTGTGTGTGTGTGTGTGTGTGTGTTTGTGTGTTTCAGGCAGTGAAATGGTGGAAGCAGAAAGGAGAGGCATTCAGATTGTGACGTCACCGTACACCATCCACTTCAAAAGAACACCACAATTCTTCAAACCTGGGATGCCCTTCAGTGTCTCGGTATAAAACATTGACTAAAAAATAAACATCATAAACTAATTAAACATAAACATTTGCAACTGAAATGGAAGTTGCAATAGTTTTTTCTTCCCTATTTTGATGTGCAGTGTAAAAAATATTTATACAGTGGGTACGGAAAGTATTCAGACCCCTTTAAATTTTTCACTCTTTGTTATATTGCAGCCATTTGCTAAAATCATTTAAGTTCATTTTTTTTCCTCATTATTGTACACACAGCACCCCATATTGAAAGGAAAACACAGAATTGTTGACATTTTTGCACATTTATTAAAAAAGAAAAACTGAAATATCACATGGTCCTAAGTATTCAGACCCTTTGCTGTGACACTCATATATTTAACTCAGGTGCTGTCCATTTCTTCTGATCATCCTTGAGATGGTTCTACACCTTCATTTGAGTCCAGCTGTGTTTGATTATACTGATTGGACTTGATTAGGAAAGCCACACACCTGTCTATATAAGACCTTACAGCTCACAGTGCATGTCAGAGCAAATGAGAATCATGAGGTCAAAGGAACTGCCTGAAGAGCTCAGAGACAGAATTGTGGCAAGGCACAGATCTGGCCAAGGTTACAAAAAAAATTCTGCTGCACTTAAGGTTCCTAAGAGCACAGTGGCCTCCATAATCCTTAAATGGAAGACGTTTAGGATGACCAGAACCCCTCCTAGAGCTGGCCGTCCGGCCAAACTGAGCTTTCGGGAGAGAAGAGCCTTGGTGAGAGAGATAAAGAAGAACCCAAAGATCACTGTGGCTGAGCTCCAGAGATGCAGTCGGGAGATGGAAGAAAGTTGTAGTAAGTCAACCATCACTGCAGCCATCCACCAGTCGGGGCTTTATGGCAGAGTGGCCCAACGGAAGCCTCTCCTCAGTGCAAGACACATGAAAGCCCGCATGGAGTTTGCTAAAAAACACCTGAAGGACTCCAAGATGGTGATAAGATTCTCTGGTCTGATGAGACCAAGATATAACTTTTTGGCCTTAATTCTAAGCGGTATGTGTGGAGAAAACCAGGCACTGCTCATCACCTGTCCAATACAGTCTCAACAGTGAAGCATGGTGGTGGGAGCATCATGCTGTGGGGGTGTTTTTCAGCTGCAGGTACAGGACAACTGGTTGCAATCGAGGGAAAGATGAATGCGACCAAGTACAGGGATATCCTGGACAAAAACCTTCTCCAGAGTGCTCTGGACCTCAGACTGGGCCGAAGGTTCACCTTCCAACAAGACAATGACCCTAAGCCAGTGGTTCCCAAAGTGGGTGCCGTGACAAATGGCTAGGGGTGCCGCAGAATCTCAGCTTTATTTTCCAATTTAAACAGCCTAAAATAACTATCGTACCATATAATAACCTTTTACAGCCAAGGTTATAATCGTTAACGAAAACGAACGAAAAAACAAAAACTAGGTGGGATAAAACATTGTCGTTAACTGAAATAAAAATAAAAACGAGGCATTACAAAAAACGATAACTAACTAAAACTGTAATGTGTGTTTGGCAAAACTAACTAAAATAAAATAAAATTATAGAGTAAATGTCCTTAGTTTTCGTCTTTGTCAAGGTCTTTCATTTTTTAACGCTATTTAAAACACGCAGCGTATTCGTTCAGCTGCATTTCCTTTCCCTGCTCTCTGTCACGCGTCTCTCACATGCGCACGCACACACACACACACACACAGAGCTCCTCTCCTCCGTGCACACCGCGTCTCCATGAGAACGACTGTGTTCATTCGACGTTGTTTTCAAGTTCGCGAAAGGTTGGTATCTCTATCTCGTGAACACCTTTACACAATCACACATTAAAAAGTGGTATAAAAATATTTTAAATTCTGATTATAATTTTGTCAGTGTGTTATTGTCGACCCTAGAAGCGATTGCGCCTTCTTTAGAAAGTTAACTAACGTTAGTCGCATGTTTGAGGTAAAATGCACTTTTTGGTTGTGGTTGTCGATGTCAAAACTATGGAAGCTTGTTTCCGCCACAGAATAAAACATTTTAAAAGATAATTGCGACTTTTTATCTAACAATTGCGAGTTAACATCTCGCAATTCTGACTTTATTTCTCAGAATTGCGAGATATAAAGTCAGAATTGCGTGAAATAAAGTCGCAATTGCGTGTTATAAAGTCAGAATTGTGAGATATAAAGTCAGAATTCTGACTTTATAACACGCAATTGCGACTTTATTTCACGCAATTCTGACTTTATATCT
The DNA here is from genome assembly GCA_022829085.1 of Abramis brama. Lineage (NCBI taxonomy): Eukaryota > Metazoa > Chordata > Actinopteri > Cypriniformes > Leuciscidae > Abramis > Abramis brama. The sequence continues at coordinate 48,095,349 of CM040767.1, forward strand.
CGCAATTCTGACTTTATAACACACAATTCTGACTTTATATCTCACAATTCTGACTTTATAACACGCAATTCTGACTTTATATCTCACAATTCTGACTTTATATCTCGCAATTCTGAGAAATAAAGTCAGAATTGCGAGATGTAAACTCGCAATTCTGAGATAAAAAGTCGCAATTTTCTTTTAAAATGTCTTATTCTGTGGCGGAAACAAGCTTCCATACAAAACACTAGGCTATATAAGCTGTGATTCAAATATTAAATAATGTTATGTCATTATGTCTTTTTGAATCTTGCCCCTGACAAATAACCCAAATTACAAAAAAATACTAAAACTATCACTAAAACTAATAAAAACTAAACGAAAACTAAGCATTTTCAAAAAATAAAAACTAAACTAAACTAGCAAACCCACTTTAAAAACTAATTAAAACTAAACTGAATTTGAAAACAAAAAGTCAAAACGAAATGAAAAATGCAAAACTATAATAGGCTAACCCTGTTTACAGCATATTTTAAAATCATATCAAAACACCAACATATGCAAAAATATTTGGAGTTGTTTATTATTATTTAAAGAGTTAAGTATCTTTAAATCTGTTTTGTTCCAATGGTTCTCACGTACAGTAGCCTAATTGGTTAAAATCAGTCTGTTGACGTGTGTCCAGTTATTAATGGACTGATGATTCATCTGAAGGGGTTGTTTCGCCTCATATTATGTCTGTTGTGATGCATTCATAATAAATTCATGCTGCTGTTTATGCTTCATTTGTTGTTTGTTCATCTGGATATAATTGTATATATGTATGTACATATGTTCGTTTAGTTTAATTGGGTTGGGGTGCCGTGGAAAAAAAAACACTACAAAGGGGTGCCATGCTTTCATAAAGTTTGGGAACCACTGCCCTAAGCACACAGCTAAAATAACGAAGGAGTGGCTTCACAACAACTCCGTGACTGTTCTTGAATGGCCCAGCCAGAGCCCTGACTTAAACCCAATTGAGCATCTCTGGAGAGACCTGAAAATGGCTGTCCACCAACGTTTATCATCCAACCTGATAGAACTGGAGAGGATCTGCAAGGAGGAATGGCAGAGGATACCCAAATCCAGGAGTGAAAAACTTGTTGCATCTTTCCCAAAAAGACTCATGGCTGTATTAGATCAAAAGGGTGCTTCTACTAAATACCGAGCAAAGGGTCTGAATACTTAGGATCATGTGATATTTCAGTTTTTCTTTTTTAATAAATGTGCAAAAATGTCAACAATTCTGTGTTTTTCTGTCAATATGGGGTGCTGTGTGTACAATAATGAGAAAAAAAAAATGAACTTACATGATTTTAGCAAATGGCTGCAATATAACAAAGAGTGAAACATTTAAGGGGGTCTGAATACTTTCCGTACCCACTGTATATATATACATATATATATATATATATATATTTTTTTTTTGCTTTGGCTTCTATAAAAGGTCCATTTAACAAATCCTGACCAGACTCCTGCTGAAAATGTGGAAGTGGAGGTCAATCCTGGAGGGGTCAGAGGTCAAACAACAGCCAATGGCATTGCAAAAGTTACCGTCAACACTCCAGGAGGATCTTCTACACAGCAAAAAGTCCAGTGTTAAATTAACTCTCCTGGGAGTTTATATGGCTCCAGAGTCAGTGTTAAAATATGAGTGTTAAATTAACACTCAAGAGTGTTAAAGGTAACGAGCTCATTAAGTGATTAATTGAGTAATAATTGACCAATATTGAAGACACCTGATGTTAACAAGCAGAATCACTGAAGGAGAAAATCTATTTTTTTTAAGACACCGTTATGGAGATCAGTGTTTGATTTAGTTGGGCTCTTGACCCATAAAGCATTAACTTTAAACTTTGTTTGGCCTTTGTATCTGAGTTATAACTCTCAGATGAACAAAGAGAAAAGGTGATCAGGTGGTGTTGGTTATGATTTGATAATCATAATTTCACCTGAATATCAACTCTCATTACAGAGCCTGTGATTCTACAGCAAATGATTTTTATCATTGTCAATATAATGCAATATATTTCTTAAAAATTGTTCTGATAAAAATACCTAGAAAATTCCTTTAATTAGACACACTGACATCAATAATCAGCCTGTGATTCTCAACAATGGTGACAATAATAAAGCATGTTGCAGTGCATTCTGGGTGCCACCAATCAAAACTCATTCATGGCTCCCATCATGCATTGCGGTATGAATAAATTATGATCTGAATTGTCTTACTAATTTCCTTTTCCTAATTGAATATTCTGTTTGTCACCATAGTTGAGATTCATACACTGATTCTTGATGTCTGTGTGTGCCTTAAAGAAAGATTTTGTTTTATCAGAACAACTTTTAAGAAATCGTTTAGACTAGTTAGTAAAAAAGATCTTCTGCTGTAGAATCACAGTGATGCTGTAATCAACAATATACATTTAAGTCAGAGATTAGACTCTAAATGAGATCAGTGATTCAGGTGAAAGTATGATTATGTCAAAACATAACCAACAAAACCTGATCAACTTTCTCTTTGTTCATCTGGCAGTTATAACTCAGATGCAACAGCCAAAGATAATCTAATGTTTACAGTTTATGAATCAAGAGCCCAACTAAAGCAAACACTTATCACCATAACGGTTTATTAAAAAATTTGATTTTCTCCTTCAGTGATTCTGCTTGCTAACATCAGGTGTCTTCAATAATGCTCAATCATCACTCAATTAATCACTTAATGAGCTCATTAACTTTAACACTCTTGAGTGTTAATTTAACACTCATATTTTAACACTGACTCTGGAGCCATATAAACTCCCAGGAGAGTTAATTTAACACTGGACTTTTTGCTGTGTACACTGCAGATCACTGTAAGACCTGCAAACTAAACTAATGTTCAGTCACTTTCACTGAAGAACTGGTGGAAAATAGATCAGTTAACATATGTTGAACAAGCAATGGAGTATATACTACACAGCACATCAGAAAACAGTGTATTTGCTCTTTTCAGGCAAAAACCAAAGATCCACAATTAAGTGACAACCAGCAGGCAGTGAAGACGATGACGGCTCTCGCTTACATTCCCAAAGGAGACTCCAAGAATTACCTGCACATCAGCATTTGTGCTGCAGAGCTTCAGATCGGTGATCAAATGACAGTCAATCTGTACACTGGACAAAGTCCAGTAGTCCAAGATCAAGATTACACATACATGGTAAAGATTATAGTTATTTCTAAATAAAGCTGCACCACAAATGTATTTATTATGTCAATATTTGATTAACTACCACGGCTTGTGTTTGAAACCATATGAATATCATAAATACTGTTAACTCATCTTCCTCATTTTCAGATCTTAAGTAAAGGTCAGATTGTTAAGGCAGACAGGTTCAAGAGGAGAGGACAACCTCTAGTGACGCTGTCTCTACCTGTAACCAGAGACATGGTGCCGTCCTTCCGCTTTGTGGCTTATTATCATGTGGGCTCGTCTGAGGTGGTGTCTGATTCAGTCTGGGTCGACGTGAAGGACACGTGCATGGGAACGGTGGGTCAACCATCACAAGAAATAGTTGACATGCTCATCAACTAGATCTGATTCAGTGTCTCTCGTTTTAACAGCTCAAGCTTCAGGTGAAGGACAAGATGAATACCTATGGCACAAGAGATGAGGTCAAGCTGCAGATAACTGGAGATCCTGGAGCTACAGTTGGGCTGGTGGTGGTTGACAAGGCTGTGCATGTCCTTAACAAGAACAGACTCACTCAGACTCAGGTGAAGGACCTTCTTCAGACGTAATGGCACAATCAGCTCTAATTTAAACCGCTTGTAACTGGTGTCTTTTTTGCACCTTTAGATCTGGGACGTCATAGAGAAGCATGACACCGGCTGTACGGCAGGAGGTGGAAGGGACAGTATGGGGGTTTTCAGTGATGCAAGTCTGATGTTTGAGTCACACACCGCAGGAGGAACCAAAACCAGAACAGGTATATATGTATATTTGTAATTTCTTCAATTTTAATAAAAATACCAGTATATTTTATTTTATATTTCACTAAAATAAATCCATAGGGGCAGTGTCCGTGAATATACAATTGAAATAATTTTTTACATATTTATGAATGTCTCCAGTATCTATTATGTTTTCTATTATGTACAACTAATTTAAGTTGGTATAATCGGCGCTGGAAAAGCACTGCACCAAGTTCAATTGTAGTGAATTCCCTCTCACACATTAGAGTGCCATATGCTAATTTCATTCTAATTAAACTTCCTCTAGCGCCGGAGTGTCCCTTCCTTTCAAAGAGAAGACGGAGATCACTGGGTGAGAATCTGCTCTTATGATTCAACCCTTTTAAAGATTAAACATGTTTTTAAAGTTCATATCTTCTGTTAAATATGTTGTTTATTTGTCATTGTGGCTTGATTGATCCCTGTATTGGCAAAGTTAACATAAAAGTTAACATAATCTTGAGGATTATCAGAACATGCTAGTATTGATCCAGCTATGATGCACTCTAAAAAGAGATGTGTTAAAAAACAACACACAGCATGTCTTGATGGTATTTTGACACATGTTGTGTATATTTTTAACACACAATGTGTGTTAAAATGTAACTCTGGATAGAATAGCACTGGGTGGAGGAGAGTTTGTGTTTATGAAAAAATTATAGGTATATTTTTTATGGTATCACATAAAATGCTCTAAAATAAATAAAACAATACATTCAAATAATAAAAACAAATCTTAATTCATGAAAACTTAAAAATTAACGGTGTTTTTTGGCAGCCAATCACATCATGCCTCTTTTTCAATGTCTTTTTCAAATGCTGCTTTCACTTGTTATTAATAACCAGATTAACTTTATTTCTGTCAGACTCTACAGAAGCTCTTATTGAGAATTAACAGGTTTTGGTGTTGACGATTCCTTGAATGTTTCATTTAAAGTCACCAGAATCGTGATTAGTGTCAGCTTTATTTGAGCTCTTGACCCTTGACTCTTTAACGTTAGATTTCCCTGAAAAAAGTGCAGTGTTGGGGGTAATTTAGAACAGGTTTGGGAACCAGACCTCAAGAATCAGCGTATGAATCTCAACAATGGTGACAAACGAAAAGCTTCATGTCGCAATGCATGCTGGGTGCCACCATAGTACAAATCTCATCCATGACTCCCAGCATGCATTGCGGCATGAAGCGTTTCATTTGTCACCATTGTTGAGATTCATACGCTGATCTTGAGGTCTGTGTTTGACTAGTTTCTGCTGCAGAATACATTTTCAGAAAACATTTTTTTTTATTTTTTTATTCTGCACTGCTGGATAGCATGACGTAGTGTCACAAGATCATTGTAACTAACAGCACATAAATAAATTAAATGTGCACCATCCATATACTCAAGAGATCTCAAAAAATGTACTCAAAAAATTATGACATCATCGAGAAACATCTGATCATATTTTCTCTCACCATAACAAATGTATTTTATTGAAATACAGTTAAAGCAGCCAGAGAAAAACTAAAAGAAGAGTAAAGGGTCAAGAGCTCAAATAAAGGAGCCATTAATCACGATTCTGGTGACTTCAAATAAAACATTCAATGAAACATCAACATCTAAACCTCTGTTAATTCTCAATAAGAGCTTGTCTATGTAGATTCATGATGTCTAAACCATCCAAATGTTCAAATAAACTCTTTATTAAACGTCACTGGACTCCATAAACACAAGTTAACAATACGTTTCAGTTTTCATCCAAACACTCAGTTGTAAAAACACAGGAAGTAACTCTGGCAAATACACACCGACTACAGTCACATATGACACATATCTGACACAAGTTGTGTAACTATAACACATTAGTGTGTAAAAGGTTTCAACACACTGCTGTGTAAGAGGAATAACACATTAGTTGTGTTAAAGGTAATACAAAATGTGTAGTCCTTATAAACACAGAGATGTGTTAAGAATCGACACAGGTTGTGTGTTAAATTTGACACAACATGTGTTGTCCCTGAGCACACACACTACATGTGTTAAAATCTACACAACATGTGTTGTCCCTGAGCACACACACTACATGTGTTAAAATCTACACAACATGTGTCATTTTTAACACATCTCTTTTTGGAGTGTGTCTACAGAGCCTTAACGGAACAAATATGAGATGGGAAGAAAAATAATATGATAATGCTTTTGCATTTTGGTGGGTCCCCATCAAGTGAGGGAGGAGCAAGAGGTTTGCTTCTGTCAAGTGAGTGCAACAGTGGTTGAAGTGGCCCTGACAACGGGTGAGCCATGGTCCGAATCCTCCGAAAACGGAATGCCAGCACACCTTCGGGGGGAGACGTTGCAAGCCCAGCCAGCCATTAATGAGTTGTGATTGGTGGCAGCCACTGCAACATGCTTTATTATTGTCACCATTGTTGAGATTCACAGGCTGATTATTGATGTCTGTGTTTCTAAAAAAAAAAAAAAACTGAAAGTATTTTGATCAGAACAATGTTTATTAAATATTATGGGTTAAAAGAAATATACTGAAAATCATATGCTGTAGACTCACAAAGCTCCTGCTAACAAGGTAAACCAAACTATCACAATAAGTTTCATTTTTTAGATCACAGCATGATTATGTAAAACATAACCAACACCATCAGATCACATTTTTCTTTGTTCATTTGACTGTTATAAATCAATAACAGCAGACAAACAAACTTTTAAGTGAATGTATAAAGGTCTAGAGCCCAACTAAAGCAAACATTGATCTCCATAACGGTGGCTTACAATTTGTGATTTTCTCCTTCAGTGATTCTGCTTGTTAACATCAGGTGTCTTCAATAATGATCAAGCATCACTAAATTAATCACTTAATTATCTCATTAACTTTAACACTCTTGAGTGTTAATTTAACACTGGAGTTTTTGCTGTGTAGTAAATGCCGCTCCATCTGAAAGCAGGTGATGGTGATTTACTACTAATCAAGGAACCGGCTTTACTGATGAGATGCGCATAACAATATCGTGCGATATATATCGCCCAGCCCTAGTGTAGATCGCAGGTGGCTTGGAAGACTTGAGTAATGGTTAATCCATTTTGCAACACGAACTGGAGGTAAGCAACAGTAATTTGTAGCTAGTTTGAACTACAGAACTTATCTCCCTCTTTTCGTTTTTTTTTTTTTTTTTGCTGCAGATGAAATGGTTAAACTTCTGTTTTCGTGCAGGTGCAGTGAGGGGAAAAACACTGAGTTTAGGGCAATCAGTTCGTAGCTCTGCTTCAACTGTGCAATATAGTCACGAGGATAGGCTACTATTTTTATATATAAGTCACCTGTGGTGAAAAAAAAAACGACTGTAAACTTTTTTTTTTAATATAGTTTGTAAACTATTATTTGACTTTTTGTTTATGACGTTTTGCCCCTTTATTAAACATTTAAAATATTCACAAATTAATATGGATTTTTTTTTAGATTTTACTGGTTTTCTAAGGCCAAATTATTTTCCCGCAGTGCTTAATGAGAAGAGCCATCTCTGGAACAATACAGAGAGCTGATTTATAGGTGGTTTATAGGCTAATGATAATAAATGTGTCTGAAAAAATAACGAGGCATTTTAATTGTTTTTATTAAGTATTTTCTAAATCAGTGTAGGCTGCATATCTCCATCTCCGCTGTAAAGCTGATGCGCCTTTAGATAGAAATGCACCGTTCATGCGGATTATCAGACAGTATTTGCTTTCGATTCGAATTTGTTCGTTTAAAATTGGACATTTCAAGCTTTATTTCAGTTCAGTTCGCCCGCGCCTCCGTGCCACGCAGTGCTCGCTCCACTCCGCACAAACCATTGGATATGCGTCAAAATCTTGTGTTTATTTGTGATAATCAAATAAAACCCTGTATTATTATTATTGTCTAACCTGTATTATGACTGACATATGACGAATTGCTTTGTTCCTTTTTTCGATAAAAGCATCTTCTAAATATTGTTTGTTCTTTATTTTTTATTAGGGCCCAAGCCCTGAGATTTTTTGTCATTGTTATAAATCACAACGAAATAACAACAGAGAATCTTACAATATAAGTGCAATAAAAAGTCCATAAAGTGCAATCCGTTATATTACCAGTCGACAGGGGAAAAACAATTGTATAAACAATATACTATGGATTGTGAGATGTATGTAAATAGTACATCAATGCATTCCCAACTATTAAAGTTGTGTAGAGAGAGAATTGTGGTGTACACTGTAAAAATGAATACTCTATATTTACTCAATAAAATTGTGGCAACAGATTACAAGCAATATTATTAATTAAATTGAACAAATTAGAATTGAGTAATAATTAATCAAATTAATTCATTAAATGTTAACCATTTAAAATGAGTAAAATTTACTTTTTTTTAAAACAAAAATATTGAAATAACAGACAGACGTCAAAGATGAATTAAGAACTCTTTATTTTTTATTGGCAACATTGAAGACACCTGATGTTAACAAGCAGAATCACCGAAGGAGAAAACCGTAAATTGTAAGTCACCATTATGGTGATCAGTGTTTGTTTTAGTTGGGCTCTTGACCTTAAATCAATAACTTTAGATTGTGTTTGGCTGCTGTACCTAAGTTATAACAGCCAGATGAACAATGAGAAAAGGTGATCTGATGGTGTTGGTTGTGTTTTAACAATCATTATTACACAATCATTTGACCTGAATCTCTGGACTCATATAGTTAAAAATATGATCCTGTACAGGGACAGAGCTGCTATAATTAATTATCTAATATATCTAAAATACAAAAAAAATTATTTAATTTAGTTTCTAAACACACAGACATCAAGAATCAGCCTGTGAATCTCAACAATGGTGACATTTATAAAGCATGTTGCAGTGCATTCTGGGTTCCACCAATCACAACTCTTTCATAGCTCCCATCATGCATTGCTGCATGAATAAATAATGAGCTTATGATCAGAGGTGATCTGTTTGTCACCATTGCTGAGATTCATACACTAAATCTTGATGCCTGTGTGTGCCTATATAAAAAACAAGTTTTTTTTTTTTTTTTTATTTGATCATTTGGATTTCATTGAAAAGGCTAAACATATTATGCTGTACAAGGACAGTGCTGCTCTAATTAATAAAATAAACACAACTCAGACATTGGGCTCTATATGAGTTCAGGTGAAATAATGATTGTTAAAACACAACCAACACCATCAGATCACCTTTTCTCATTGTTCATCTGGCTGTTATAACTCAGGTACAGCAGCCAAACAAAATCTAAAGTTAATGATTTAAGGTCAAGAGCCCAACTAAAGTAAACACTGATCACCATAACGGCGACTTACAATTTACGGTTTTCTCCTTCGGTGATTCTGCTTGTTAACATTAGGTGTCTTTAATGTTGCCAATAAAAAATAAAGAGTTCTTAATTCATCTTTGACGTCTGTCTGTTATTTCGATATTTTTGTTTAAAAAAAAAAGTAAATTTTACTCATTTTAAATGGTTAACTTTTAAGGAATTAATTTGATTAATTATTACTCAATTCTAATTTGTTCAATTTAATTAATAATATTGCTTGTAATCTGTTGCCACAATTTTATTGAGTAAATATAGCGTATTCATTTTTACAGTGTATGTGGTGGGGTGTGTATAAATTGGAGGAATAGTCAAAGTAGTCAAAACGCATAACAGAACATAACTTTTTTTTTTTTTTTTTAACAATATTATGTGCTTATTATTTTTAATTAACGAAATGTCAATCTTCATCTTTATAACAGAAGATACAATACAACAATCTTCAAGGTACAGTATAATCTTCACATATAAAGGATTGTCACCTTTAAAACAGTCCTTTTCGTGTATGAACAAGCAATGCTAGAAATACATGGTTAGCATATTAATTTAATCTCTTTTTTTCATTCATTTACTAATTAGGCTATGTTAACTCAACTAATGCAATGTAAATAACTGGATAATTACTATCCAATAAATAAGTAAAAAATTTCAAATAAATGTATTGATTAGAGTTGCCATATAGACTAAAGATTTTTGTAGTCAACTAGTAGTAATTTACTGGGTGCATGCATGGTAGGCTATAGCTCAAGCGCACGCATAAATCTTGCTGCAAAGCACCAGCAAAAGTAGGCTAATTATAATAAATGTGTCTGAAAAAATAAAGAGGCATTTTAATTGTTTAAAGTGTTGTTGTTTTTTAAAGCCGTGTCTGCAAACATATCTCCATCTCCGCAGCGGATGCGCCTTATAGAGATAAATTAACCTTTACGAATTACATAATCAGACACTTACGATTTGAACTTGTTCATTTAAAAGTAGCCATTTCAAGCTATGTATATTCCTCAAGTCTGACTGTGAGGCAGTAGGGCATACACTGTTTCAGTTAATTTTTGAGACGCGCTCCAGTTCACGGAGATCATGCGGCTGATTGTTTTATTTTATTTTACAAAAGCACAATGTTTTCTTGTTATTGTGAGTTTACAGCTATTACAGGCTATTTTAAGTTGTTCCCGCTGTTGATAGGAAAGTGTTCGCGCCCGCGCCTCCGTGGCATGCAGCAAGCGCGCTCCACACTTCGCACAAACACTTGGATATGCGTCAAAATCTTGTGTTTATATCATATGTGATAATCTTATATTATGACTGACATTTGATGAATTGCTTTGTTCCCATTTAGGATAAAAGCGTCTTCTAAATATGTAGCCTAGACTAGCCTGATATTAATAATGAATTATTATTATTATTATTATTTGCGTTTATACCTAACTATAAATTAGAGTTCAGTAGGCTAATATTTATCATGAAATAATTTATGAATGTTTTATTTTTATATAACCTAACCTTTTACAGTTTTGGAAATGTTTAAGAAATTCAAATAATAAATAGACACACCGTTTTGTGACTCTTTACTGTCCAAGCAGGACGTGAACTGATCGATTATCTCTTCTAGTTACAGCATGAATGAATATCAGATGTTGTTTAAGTGTGTTAAAAATCATGGGAGAATTGAAAGAGAAACTCTAGGCTCTATGTTAATTCTCTTCCGGCTTGTATGACTATATTGTGCCAAAATATTTATGTACCTGTTGATACAAATCTAAATGTTTTTATGCACAAGCAAATACATTTAGGCTAAATAATAATAATAATAGCATAATAATAATAAACTGTGCTCACCTTCCTCTTAACTGTTTTTAAGTATAATTCTGATGATAACTGTCTGACCGCCTGTCAATCAAACTTCGGTGAAACTCTAAAACTAAATATTACAACTCTAAAATTAAACATTAAAAATATTACAAATTACAAATATTATTTATGTTAGTTAAAGGCAGGGTAGGTAGAAATGGTCTAAAAATTTTATTTTTCAAATTTGTTTAAACTTTATGTACATATCAATACATAATTAAAATGTAAGTACTCTGAAAAAGAAAGTATCAAAATCGAGTGTCTGTAGACCTCTCACGACTGTTTTAAAGACATCTCATTATTTCCATTCACTCCAACCCCTCATTTCTGTGCTTCTTCCAAAGCCACGCCCCCAAAACACATGAACGCGCGACTCCGACCGCTGAGCTAGAGGACGCATTATTTACCTGAGACAAGTGGAGGGGAAGGGGCATTTTTTTGCCTGGTTTGCCTTCACTAACTGCATATGCCGGTACTGTAAATTTAGATTGCTCTTTCTCTGCCATTGTTTTGGTATTCCTAGGTTCAGTGCCTTCTTCTTCTTCTTCGATAGATTTTATTGGCAGCTTGCAAACATAGTGCATTACCGCCATCTACTGGACGGAGGTGTGATCAGGTTCCGTGCCTCTCGCACTCCTCAAATCAAACGGTCGCGCGCAAGTGGGCAGGTGCTGTGTGGCAAAAGGGTGGTTGCCATGGTTGCGAGAGAGTGACAGTCGCCTAAGCCAATCCTTTGATTCGTCCCGAATCGAAATAATGAGCTGTGTTTAATACAGATTAAACGGTCTAGAGTCACTTGATTTTTATACTCTTTTTTTCAGAGTTCTTACATTTTAATTATGTATTGATATATATAGAAAGTTTTAACAAATTTGGATCTTTAATTTTTAATAAATCCTACCTACCCTGCCTTTAAATCAGCCCAAATGTTTACAACTACGTTATTTTGTGTTGGTCAAGAGACTCCTAGTGGTGAATAGTAGGCTACATATATGCTTTTTATGATTTCTTGATAAGTAGGCTATCTGTGGATATGTTGACAAGAAACAATGGCAAACAAATATTTTAACATGAACATTTGTGTAAATTCATATTTACTATTTGGAATAAAAGCTATACATAAGCAAGGTAAAATCACTTAATTGCTAATAAAATACAACTGAAGATCAGTGGGAAAAAATAATAAAGAATGAGTGTGTGGAATGTGCTGGAAACCGCCCTTGCAGCAGACTATGGCAGACGCAGACGTCACGTTCGGCACACGAACGAGTGATGTGGCAGACGCAGACGAGACGTTCGGCAGACGCAGACGTCACGTTCGGCAGACGCAGATGTCACGTTCATTGAGACGAGTGTAGCAAAGTCATAATAAAGAGCCGATCGGAACGCCATAGTTAACATGGGTATGGAAGAAAATACGCACCGCATACGCACTGCAAACGGAGTATGTGTGAAACGATTAGATCGATTAGCCTACTCTAGCTTGAAGCTTCACTCAAAACATAGCATGCTGAGGACATCTACTGGTTAAAGCCGTGTAAATGCAACAAGAACAGCATAAACATGTTCAATGACGTTGTACACACTAATGGGTCAGAAACAAATGAAATGGCATCGTCAAAAGTATGATTTATTAAGTTTTGATCTTTTTATAAACTGCTGTGGGTCAATCATCCTTTTCAGTGAAAGGTTCACTTCTATGGAACACCATGCCTGTAGATTTAAAGTTGCAATCAGAACTCAGTTTTCTCTACAAAGCTGAAACAATGGCTGAAATATTTACAGCAATGTGAACATTGAGAACTTTAGGCTTATTCAGGCTAAGTGTTTTTTTTGTTTTTTTTGTACGTAGGATAATTTATATTTTATGTTTGTGACTGTGTATAAAGTTACATATGTGCTTAGATAGGCTAAGTCAATATGCCATTGTTTGATTGTTTAGGTACAACATATAAACACCATAATCTTTTGTATATGTGTATTTGTTTTGTTTCTTATGATAATTGTTTGTTTTGTATTTTGGATGTTTTGATTTTATGTAATGGAACGTTTTTTTTTTTTTTTGATGATTTACTCATCTGCCACAATAATGTCTTTAAGTGATACTCATTTGTGAGCTTTTCTCAGCAGATATTGTTATATATTGGTTGAAATTAGCATTTTTAATTAATTGACCTCACTGCATTAAATCTCTCTCTCTCTCTCTCTCTCTCTCTCTCTCTCTGTGTGTGTGTGTGTGTGTGTGTGTGTGTATGTGTGTGTCAGATGCACGCTGTATGAAGTTCTACCACCCTGAAAGGGCAGATGGCGCTATATACAGACTGTGTAAGGGAGACATGTGCATTTGTGCAGAAGGTAATCACACACAAATAATAATATAAAGTGACCATATCCTGAACTTTTGTAGTATTTGATTTGGTTACCTTCAGTCTACTTGTAATTTTAAACATTTTTTTATTTAATTTTTTTATTCTTGTATGTGAACGAGGAAACAAACAATTTATTTATGTGTGTGTGTGTGTGTGTGTGTGAGTACAAATGTGCATTAATAACTTCTCTGAACGCAGAAAGCTGCACTTTCCAGAAGAAAAACAAAGTCAATGAAGATGCTCGTATGGATAAATCGTGTGAAGCTGGCATGGATTATGGTAGGTTATTTCATTGTCATGACTGTTATACTTTCATAAATCGAGTTCATTATTTACACCCCCCATGTTGTTGTAAACCTACATGATCCGGTTGTTTTTCAGTGGAACTGCTCTTTTTATAGTGAACAACTGCATTAAAGGGTTAGTTCACCCAAAAATGCAAATTCTGTCATTAATTACTCTCCATCATGTTGTTCCAAACCCATAAGACTTGTTCATCTTCGGAACACAAATGAAAATATTTGTAATAAAGTCTGAGAGATTTCTGTCCATCCATTGACAGCTACGTGTAGCACATTAGCTCAAGAGGAAAATATGTATAATTAATTATAACAAATTACATAGTTCTGTCATTAAACACTAGATGGCGCAGGCTAATAGATCTTTAATTAATTTGGTAGCAATCACATCATTATCTACATAGCGCAGCTGATTGGTTGCTGTTGCATCAGTAGCCAATAAACTGTGACTCAACATTTAAACAAATACCGGTTGTGTTGCTGTTACCAGTCTAGAGTCCGCTTTCAGAAACCCTTCACCCTCCCCAGCGCCACTTGTATAGATCTACTATGAGGGTTAATTCATGTATGTTACATGTGCAGCAGCAGCATTATGTCTTACAGGCTCACAGGAATGTCTGTGAGTGCATTGGCAGTAGCAATGTGTGTGTTGATTGATGTTTCAAGCCTGTAGGCAGGGGGGGTTCGGGTGGTTCGAACGAACCCCCCCTCACTGCCAAAGGTCCAGAATTTAAGTCGGGTTTTTTTTTTTCATTTTTTTTTTTTTCATGTGATTATTTTCATCATTGTTTTAATCAATGTTTGTGGCAAATATTCTGGGTTGCTATTTCAAATTAATATGATTATTGTAGCTGGACGTGTGTGTGTGCCGCGCGTGCAGTTCAGAGAGAGTTCTCGCAATGCACTTTTCAAAGCAACGGTGAAGAAGCATCGCCTCTGAATGAGGGCGGGGGGAATTCTCGCTAATTGGGCTTAAGCCCCGAATGTTTTGTCAAAAGCCCCGAATCTTTTAGGTTTTTAAAAATAACTTCAACTTTGTTTAATTTCCTCTCAGTCTTTCTGACTGGAGCGGCAAAAAATGAAACACAAGCTCCATTACCGTGCGTGGTGGCGGACGGTAATGCATCGCGCATCACTCAGCTTGTTTGCCAACTGCCAATAAAAACTAACGAACGTCGTTGTCATCAGGGGCTGGCGGGCTGTTGTATGTTTCACCGGCGTCGTAGCGAGCTTACTGGCTAACCGGCTGAAGTTAATATGGACATATCAAAGTTTTTTATACGGAACACTAACAGTAAACCTCACCGGCCGGAGAGAGATTCAGAAGCAGCGTCAGACGAACCGCGGACAATGTAATGATATGATGTAATGATGTTTACATTAAATTCCAATTTTACCTATGCAGGCTAACTTAAAAATAGTCAGATAATGGTTGCCTCTTTTTAGTTGCCAGGGGTGAAAATGAGTCATCCTTAACATTTTTGGTGTTTTGGATTCACTACAGCTGGAGAACAATTAAATACAAAATAGGTTGTAGGCTCTACTGGGTGATTTTTTTTTTTTTTTTTTTTTTTTTTTTTTTTTTTTTACTGAGTAACTATCATCATTTTCCCAGATAGTGTATAGATTTTTAGGCATTCTATTATCTAAAACAGCCTGAAAAATAGTGCATTTAGCTGACGTAAATGGGAAAAAAATCTCCCCGGGGGAGTATGCCCCTGGACCCCCCTAGGTTTGGGCTGAGCCCCGAATGTTTACAACGTCTGGCTCCGCCCCTGGGGTTATATATATATATATATTTTTTATTATTATTAAAAGGATTTCTATATTTTATCCACTCAATAGTCTACAATATAATAGCCATATAAACGTAGCGTAATTATAATAATAAAACATAGTGGGATATTCAGTGATATTGGTGGCTGTGCAATATGATTGGAACTGACCAGTGTACTAAATCCATAAGTGTCAAGACAAATACAGCAACAAGCAAAGAGGCATTGACAGAGAGTCAAGAAATGATGATGAGAAGAATTATTATTAATATTTCAGTAAAGTTCATTAAATCTATTCTGTTGTTAGTGTGGTCTTTAAACTTATGAACTGTGTATGGACTGACAAAGGTGTTACATGAGGAAGCAATTTGACAACAATGCAGTAAATATTTTAGGTGCATCAAAAAGCGTGCTCGTTAAGATACCAGCAGACAAGCAATCCAGCACAAATTAGTGCATAAAAGGTCACCAAAATGAAGTATTTGAACCTCATAATTAAATACAAAAGGAGGAGAAAAACTGCAAAAAAAGGTCCACTTTTTGAAAAACAGAACCCCCCCTTTCAATAGGCTGGCTACGGACCTGTGTTTATATGTGAAATAAAAGCCTAACTCAGATCTTTTCAGCATATAAAGTGATTGAGTCTCTTCAGAAAATTTGGACTAAACCGCTCATTTAATATGGATTAGTTTTACAATCTATTTATGAATTTTAAGCGTCAAGTGGTAGTTGTGTAGCCTGTCAACAGAGGGACAGAAAGCTTGTTCCATGTTGCATATGTGACATTTTTCAGATTTATGCCAGTTTAGTTGATTTTATTTGCCAATTTCTATAAAAATGCTCTCTGTTGCAGTGACATATGTGTGTGTGTGTGTTTGTGTGTGTGTGTATGAGATAGAAAGTTCATTCCACTTTGGGTTTATGCTCTAGGACCAGACCTTGGTTTATTTGTAAAAATTGTCAGATTTATAATGGATTTACTTTTATTTTGTTGACAAACAAAATAAAAAAAAGTCATTTTTTTCATTTTCCCATTCATTTTCAATGTGGGGTCATTTTGACCCCAAACAGCTTAAATGGTAATTTTTTTTTTTACACACCTTTAGAACAACCAAGTCAAGCCCAGTTTTTTTTGTGCATGTTTAGATAGATTATTTAGGAAAAGTCACAGAGTTTCATGCCCCTGTGATGAAGTTAACACTGAAAAAATGAAGGAAAAGTCCATTGGGGTCATTTTGACCCCAAACAGCGATTAAGGGTTAATTTGTCTTCCGAAGATGAACGAAAGTCTTACGGGTTTGTAACGACACGAGGGTGAGTAAGTAATGACAGAATTTTTTCAAAAAAAAGTCGGCACATAATTTCTGTTAAGCTCCAAAAATGGCAAACTCTGTGAGAGCAACAGACCCAAATTTCACTTTTAAATAACTGTAAATATATTAAATATTGAATATTCCCTTTTAGTGAGTTGTTAACTCAAGAACCATTGGAGCCAATTCATCCAGTGAGCGGTCTGACCACATGGAGTTTTTCTTTTTCAAATGGGAAATATCTTTTTGTTTTCAGAAGTCAGAGGTCTGGAACAACATGAAGTAAATGATGACAATGTGCCTATTTGAGTGAACTATTCATTTAACCCCTGTGTAAATTAATTAAAAATTAATTAATGCCACCAAAATCCATTCTAATCAGTTATTATGCCAGTAACAATATTACACTTATGTTTGACAGTTTATAAAGTCTCAGTGGATAAGATGGATCTGGCACAGGACTCTGACATCTATCACTTGAAGGTGGACCAGGTGCTGAAAGAAGGTACGGTTCATTATTCTCTCCATGCTACTCCACAGATCATGAAATGTGTCTGATTCTTGTTAAATGCAGTTTTTCTCTCAGATACATATTCAGCATGAGGCTAATTTGAATAGCAGAGAAAGTGTGTCCTAAACACTGTTCTGTCTTGTAGGCACTGATGAGGATGATGTTGAGGGGAAAGTCAGACAATTTTTGGGTCGTCCCAGTTGCAGAGATCATTTGGGATTGGTAAAAGGCAAGTCGTACCTCATCATGGGCAAATCCGAAGACCTGCCAAGGCTCGGAGGAACGTAAGTGTCCACTCTCTGTCTGTAAATTACAGGATTTGTCTGAGCTTTATGTATTTAAAGTCTGCAGAATGTTGTTCATGGCTCAATGTTGGGACAGTTGTTTTTTTTGTCAAAATGCATTTTATATAACCTAGAATAGACTTGAACAAAGTAAGACTTCAATAAACTTGAATAAATAAAGACATACAATTATCTCTTTCTCCTCCATTTATTATTGATTTATTTTTTAAGTTGTCTGTTCCCTCGAGCATTTTTGATCATTTTCACAAACATTTCATGCCCCCAGAATATTTTGTTGAATAATATCTGAACATGCAATATATATATAACAACAACAACAACAACAAAACCCTCTGCCTTTAAACCAAAAGCCAATTTTATTCTAGCTGTATGCATTCTTTATCAACACTTGTGTAAAAAAAAAATACAAATTTGAGCAAAAAGCTGAGAAAATCTTGTTTTTGTCAGATTGGATTCAGAACGATGATCAAAACACAGATGGAGTAGATCGAGTCCATCAACACCCCTAAAGCTTCATAGTCGTTTCCTCTTTATGGGTCGACATTTCATTCAGTAACATTAGCAAGTTTTGAATAATATGCTCTTTAATGTTGATGATAACGTTATTTAACATATGATTACATATGATATCGCTTCTTCTCCTGTGTTTTGATCAGGAGATTGTCTACTCTCAAATATCTCGTCAGTGGCGGGGAAAGAGTTAAAAAATAAATGACTTGAATTCAAATCTCCTGTGATGAACATGGGTTTAAGTTATTTTGATTATTTTTGTGGGGTTTAAAGGGATACACTTTGTGGGGTTTAAAGGGATTTCACTTTAAAATGAAAATTCTGTCATCATATACTCACCCTCATGTTGTTTCAATCCTGTATGAATTTCTTTCTTCTGCTGAACAGAAAGGAAGATATTTAGAAGAATGTCAGTAACCAGGCAGTTTCTGGTCTCATTGACTTCCATAGTATATTTTTTTTCCTACTATGGAAGTCAATGAGACCAGAAACTGTCTGGTTACTGACATTCTTCTAAATATCTTCCTTTCTGTTCAGCAGAAGAAAGAAATTCATACAGGATTGAAACAACATGAGGGTGAGTATGATGACAGAATTTTAATTTTAAAGTGGAGTATCCCTTTAAAGTTAAAAAAACTAGATGTACCGCATGGCGGTACAAAATATGACCGCCGCTCAGGCCTGCACTGGCTTTCCACAAAAAGAAATGACGTGGAGCAATTTGGCTGTATTGCGTGTTTATGTATATACCTAAAAAAAAGTAGTAGTATGTGCATGTCTGTCTGTGTGTGTGTGTATGTGTGTGTGTTTGTGTATGTGTGTGTCTGTGTGTGTGTGTGTGTCTGTGCGTGTATATATGCGTGCGTACATGTGTGTGCGCGTGTGTGTTTGTGTGTGTGTCTGTGCATGTGGATTTGTATGTGTGTGTGTATGGGTGTGTGTCTGTGCGTGTGGATGTCAGTGTGTGTGCATGCTTGCGTTTGTTTGTATTCCTGCATGTGTGTGTGTGACAGTTAGGGTTGCCAACTTCAGAAAAGGAAAATGCGGGACAATTGTGGTTATTTATAGGAAAATGAGGGACACTCAAAATATTTGTACTGTATCACACAGTGTACGTCATTTCAGTGTCTGCAGTTAAGTTTGTGTTTAAAAGGTTATCAGACATAAACACATTTGTATTGCTTAACCTATTTATGTATTTAATTCTAAAAATAATTTTAATGTCATACATGAAAAAAGTCACATTACAAACAAACCATAGTTCAAAATAACAGCATTTATCTAAAATAGAAAGCTTTTTTAACATTATACACTAGGCTTACAGTTCAAAAGTTTGGGGTTAGTAAGATAAAATAAAATAAAAAATAAAGAAAGTAATTGCCTACTTTTATTCAGCAAGGATGCATTACATTAATCAAAAGTGACAGTTAAGATAATGTTACAAAAGCTTTCTATGTACTTTCTAAAAGCTTTAAAACATTAATAATAATCAGAAATGTTTTTTGAGCATATTATTCCCTCAGGTAGATTACATGTTTTCTTGCGTGGCTGGATGTTAGACTCATGAACAATAATCACGTTGTTTGCATTCGCCAAAATTGATTAGCCGAAATCAAAACGTGGACAGTGAAAGGAAATTACCGTTAGCGCGAGACGAGTCCGGCTTGAAACGGAAGCGACCAGACGGCAGAGGATGTTCGCAAATCAAACAATGATTTGTCTCAAAACAGTGATTAAAAAAAGCTGTGATTGGATGATGACAGGTGTCGGTGATCATTCTCAAGTGTCGTGGTCAGCACTGCTGCTGTTGCTGTTGTATCAGTCAGTGGTTTATCAGCTTGTCAAAAAACGGGACACGGGAGGTCACGCAAGGGACAAATAAATTAGGCCCAAAATGCGGGACGTAATTCGGGACAGTTGGCAACCTTAGTGACAGTATCATCCTAAACCAGCAACCCTTCGCTCAACACCACCATCTACAGGCCGATGAGTGTACAGTCACTAAATGTGCACATAAATGAATTTATTTTATACCCCCCATGGATGAAATTCTACGAAACTTAGCATACCCCCAGAGGATGTCAAGTTAATCATACACATGAAATATGGTGCAGTTCTGAACATCTCAACTGAAGATAGGGGCGATTAAAGCAGAATAATATTGCATTTTCATTTTTTATGGGAGGGGCGCAAATCACAAATGAGTGATTATGGGCTAGGGTGATGTGGGCCCTTAAGAGCAACATACCATAAAAATTTCTTCATCCTCGGTGCCACGGTTCAGGTAGTTATTTAGGAAAAACTGCATTTTTTGGGTTTGGGGGGGCCCAGCGCAGGGGGGGGGGGAGTGGCCCCCAGGGATCAAACGAAATTTTTCCGTAAAAGTCTAGTGGGGCTACATGCCCACCAAATTTCATGTTCCCCGGTGTTTCGGTGTCCCTGGTATCGTTGACGAAAAATTCAGTAGATGACAAAAAAAAAAAAAAAAAAACTTTGACAATCCCTATATGACCGCTTTCGCTAGCTACGCTAGCGGCGGTCATAATTATAGGTGGTATATACGGTATTACTCTTTCCCCCGCCATTGACGGAATTTTCCGGCAATCCATGTTTTCACTGTTATATGGTAGGGGGCGCTATTATGCATCTGAAAGAGTACAGAATCTCCTGATCAAAACACAGGCGAAGAAGAAAGAAAAACAAGCAACAGAAGCATTGCTTACGCACATGTAAGCTAACGTGATCATAAACATTACATAGCATATAAATCAAAACTGCCTAATATTTCCGAATGAAATGTCGACCCAGTACGAGCTGTAGGACTGTGAAAGCATTAGGAGTTTTGATGATTATTAGGGGCATTAGGGGTCTGATTATAATGCTGTAAAAAAAAGAAAGAAATATTGACCTAAGTGAACACATTTTTTTAAAGACAAAAAAGCTATTTTGTTTTAAAATGTATGACAAACTTCAGTATGACGTAAGCATTATGCAGGAGGCAATTACTTTTGACAAGAAAATCATAAACCTGAGAAGACTCCTTTAAAGGAACACTCCACCCATTTGCATTAAGCTTTGCATTGTTAGAAACCCAGTCATACTATTGAATGGTCGTGCAACACTCTCTCATTTTCCCCTGAGACAGGAGAAATCCGTTATTTACCTTTTACACTTCCTCCTACAATGACGCAAAAATCGTCATTTTGCTTCATTGTAGGAGGAAGTGTAAGAGGGGGGGATTTCTGTTGAGACTACAACACTCGTTCCTCATCTTTCCCAGGGGCGGGACCCGCTCACGCTACAGACCTATTACAGATCAGTGGGTGGGACTTTACTCTCTGAAACTGAACGCAATATCCTCCATCTTGTTTGAAGCTAAGCTAACAGGCGCTGTGGAGAGGAGACAGATGTAAAGTTATGACAATAGCGGAGGAGAGTGCTCAATATGATATAGAAGAAGAGGATTTCGGAAGTCTGATGCTTGAATCAGGTGTTTGTGGCTACCTTTACAAGCCGCATTATAGCGAAGAGCAGCCGAGGCAGAAGACCTGCCTGCCGCGGACGAGGAGCCCAGACTGGCTCGAGTTAGGGCGGACTGGTGGCGCCGGTGATCTCACTATGCAACTACGAACCGCTATGAACACAGAGATAGAGTCCGTCTGCGGCAAAGTATTTCAACAATGACAATTTCTCCTGGACGAAATCTCTGAATCAGACGAGGACACGGACGTTTGTGTTGTGAACTATACTAGTTTCGCGCCGCATATGTTCTGACTGAACATCCCGGTACCATGCAATAATTCACCTTTTCGAAAGAAATACAAATGAGGAGTAATGCACTAATGAGTTCGCCAACTAACTAGACATTTTGTGTGAAATGAATTTCAAGCTCTGGTGGTAGCTAGCCTTGTAGACGGAAGAGTGATTTCTCTTATAGGCAGATATGCGCTTTCTGGATTAGTGGGAGTGGCTTGCGGAGCTGTGCAATGAGGTGCATTGTAGGAGTTGTTGTCTTTCATACAAATGCGTCCTGAAGTTATTTTTTGTCTTTCCTCGGTCACGAAGGCACCAAATTCAAAATTTATTTTACATTTTGACTACATATATATGACCCACTTTAAATAAAAAACAATGTTCAAATGGGTGGAATGCCCCTTTAAACACATATTCACATATTTTGACCTGTTATTAAAATACATGTTTGGTTCAGGTGAAACTGAGTGTGTATTAAATGTTTTTCAAAAATGTATAAAAACCAACACGAATACAAAGATTGTTAAAATAATTCTCCTTTTTATCACCTTGGACATCCTTATTGTTCACTGACCCTTACACAAATGTATAGAGTGTAGTAGCTAAGTCAGTAATTTTGTCTGTTTTGTCTTCACTTGTCTGTTGTTTTAGTCTGCAGTACGTCTTTGGAGAGCACACCTGGGTTGAATACTGGCCAACGAGACAGGAAAGCCAAACTCGTGAATACAAGGAGCAGTACATCGGCATCTCTACGCTCCAGAATAAACTCCTCAGTATAGGATGTGCTTCATAATGTTGATTACAGGAAATTAAACATTCTCTCTTGCATACTCTCAATAAATCTTAAATAATATTGTTGGAGCAAAAATACTTAAAAAAAAAAAAAATGGTGACTTAAATTAATTTCAAGTTCAATTTAGAATCCTGACTAACTAATACCTTGCAAGAATATTCTGATAACTTTTTCCAATCTGAATCACAAATCCAACATTATTATTTGTTTTGTGTGATATTTTCTGTATCTCATTTTAATAATCATAATAAACTTTAAAGGAGAATTTCTGCAAATCTGAATAGGCTAAACATTATTCAAAAGAAAAAAATAAATAAATGCGTTCAGATGATTATTCCTGGCATTTGCTTTCTGACAGGAGTTGATGTGGATGATGAAAGATATGGAAGAGGAATTGGGATAAATTATTTTCTAGAACATTCAAAAAGCAAAACCTCAAGAGGCCTGATGTGGAGCATCTCAAGTCTTGTAAAAGTCTTGTGAAAAAATTACTGTAAAATTTACAGCAACATTATACAGCACACCTGTAAAAGCATCAAAACGAGCAGCTGTGCATTTACAGTTCTTTAATGTAATCTTAACAGTATGTTACTGTTATTAATAATGTACTGAATTAAAACCTGAGATAACTCATTTCATTTGAGGAAATTGATTGGTCAATTGCCATTAAAAATGAATACTGTGATATTTCATTTGAATCCACTAAGAAAAAAACTTTATGAGTTAACTAGAAACATGACGTGGAGCATCTCAAATCTGGAAGCTTAAAGAAGAGGAATCTAACATCACACAGACGGGAAACTGATATAGTCTATTGATTTTTTTTTTTTTTAATAAATAAATGATGTTTTATTAACAAAGTTTGGGAGGAGCAGGTTCAGGTAATTAACACAAGTGGAGAGCACTCAGCAATCAATGGTAAGAGGTGTATATACACTCAGTAGTCTCACCTCAATCCATTGACAGTTTTGCAGCATCCCCCCATCACCCCTTCTCCACGCTTCTAGTCCTAAACACTTACATACGGGGGGGGGAGTACTTTGGGTTCGGGCTGAACTCTGAGCTCGGACCCCTCCCCCCGGACAGCACGCCAAATACACATTAACATTTACCCCCTCTAATTGTATGTAAGTGTGAACTCGAGGAACTGAATTAAGGTTTTTTTTTTTTGGCACGCATCACCACCAACAACGCTAAATCAAGACATAATTTCATTTATAGTAATAATTGGTCATTTTGAATGGATGATGAGGCATTTTGACCTGGGTCTTTGGCAAGATTTAAAAAAATTGACTGTTCATCGGATTTGTCCAAGACCTTGGGAGATTTGTTGCACTTGAACTTTGACTGGATTCGAGGAGTTTATGTGGTTGTAATAAAAACTGTAACAAATACTTCTCTCGCGGGCCAATTTGACTCCCATAGGAATGAATGGGAAATTGTTTTGTTTTTTTATTGGTCAAAAAACTAAAAAATCTGGCACAATCCAGAACACACACACACACACACCAGTTTTTTTTCAATCAGTCACAATGCAGACTGCACATATATGAAGTTTACAATGCAGAGCATGGTTTCATTGGCCCTCATTTATCATTCTTGCGTAGAAACGGGCGTATATATTGGCGTAAGATTATGCTTACACTCCTCTTATTGCCTGATTTATGAAGCTGTGCGTACCTTTGAAATCCAGGTGTACGCAATACCTGCCCTTGATAAATGCCGCGGCTGAAAACGATCGTCATTAGAATAACACGCCCCTATATATTCAAGTCTCCGCTCCCCCCACGCCCTCATTTTACGCCATGGACACACGGAAGACGGCAAAGAAGAGAAACTTCTTTGAGAAAGAGAAAGCGAAACCAGGGAAGTGGAAAGAAACAAAATTGATTTCTAGATTTTTATTATTAATGACGCTTATTGTTATTTAGAAGAAGAATGTCGTTATTATTATTATTTGTATTAGCCTATTATTATTATTATTTAAAAGAAGAAGAATGTCTTTATTTTGTCAGTCTGAATTATTTTTTTGGTCATTGAAAGCCTTTCATTACTAAACCCAGTCCGTGCACACCTGCCGGGCCTAACCCCTGGCCTAACCATCGTTTCAAAGAATAGTACAACGACAAGCGCGTCGAGTATAAACGCCTCGTCCGTTTGGGGAGGTGCGCGCGCAGTCTGCGGAGACTCGCGCTGCGGAGCCAGGCGAAAGTATAAACTTGAAACCTCAGGTAAAGCGCTCGCAACTGAAGGAATACATATGCCTACAATTCAAATGCTTTGGTAAAGTCACACAAATTAAACATTGAAGTCCATGTTGCACAAAAATAAACACAAGTTTATAATTACTATGTTGTTGTTGTTTTTTCAGTGGGTCATAATATATCATATCTTTTAGTTTGTCAGTGCGTTTTGTAGTGTTAGGAATTGTTTTTCTGCGCATTCCCGCACTCAAAAGGTGCGTACACCACCTCCTGAGCTGGCGTAGGATTTGAGCGTGCCGTACGCCAACGTCCATATTGATAAATCTCAAAGTCACCGTGGTTTTGGGTGTACGCCAGGTGTACGCTGGAAATTTGGTGTACGCAGTTTTGATAAATGAGGGCCATTGTTTGTATATATATATTTTTGTATATATACACAGCAGTGGCGGAACTAGAGTTTTATACATGGGGTGGCCAGGGGGTGGCCACTGCTACTTGCGGGGGTACACAGTACACACACACACACACACACACACACACACACACACACACACACACACACACACACACACACACACACACACACACACACACACACACAGACAGACAGACAGACAGACAGACAGACAGACAGACAGTGGAAAAGCTTATGGAAGGAATTGGGTCACTCTGTTTGTGTCTATAAGTGTTGAACATCTTTCTAATTATAATTATTTAATTTATAATTATTTTTTTGTGTTCATTTTTTGGTGAACTATCCTTTTAATCTGGCAAAATCTTCTCAACTTAAATTCCTGAATTTGGTATGTGATTGACTGCCTGTGTCTGGTAGATGCTCTGAGCTGTTGATGGTTCTGAAGTCTGACCACACTGACTCTGACTAGCCAGTGGTGATGCAAGGGCTGGGGTCTGATCTGCCTGTTAGTCCAGTCATTTTAAGCCAAAATGGGGGTCAACCTTGAACAAATTGCAACAGAAGCAAACTCAACTGATTTTGTATCCTCAATATGTCCTAAGTAAGGAAAAACAAGTCCCGAAGAATCCCATTCTGAAAAAGACCCAAATATAGCCTATTCATACGCCTATTCATTCTTTTTCTTACGTGAATAGGGTAAAAATTGTAACCTTTAGATATCACCATGAAAATTACTGAGTTGATTACTTGCATCAAGACAAACAAAAAATGTATTACAAGTTTTTTTTTTAAATTGTTTGTTAACATGGACAAATGGTGCATAATCTAATTATGTATGTGATAATTTGCATAAATACCACAACAGATCTAAACATTGGATATAGCCAGGAGAAAATGTCTTGTTGAATCTTGTTGACATATAACAGTAAAATACTTAATGTTAAGGTCTGAATGGAACACATTACGGCTACCCATGAGCATTAATACATAGAGGCAGGAAGAAGTACTTTAGAAACCAGCCTTTATTAATTATTAAGAGATTGGGTTTGGGGCTGGGTCTGTGGGACTGTTTCTGGGGGACGAGTCTGAGGGAAGAACAGGAGACAATGGTAAGGAAAATGCTGAAGACAAAAGGTAGGTAAAATAAAAAGTGAATCCCCAGAAACAGTTTTCAAAACTTTCCCCTAATGGGATTCTTCTGGACTTTTTTTCCTTACTCAGGACATATTGAGGATACAAAATGATTTGAGTTTGCTTCTGTTGCAATTTGTTAAACCTTTTTTCATAAAATGACTGGACTATGTTTGTGCTTATTAAAAATATTTTTTATCTTAACTCTTTCCAGTATAAAAATAATTTTGTGATTTTCACAATTTCATGGCACCCCAGAATATTTTGTTGTATGAATATCTGAACATAAGAAAGAACAGACCCTGTGCTTTAAAAAAAAAAAAATTCTAGCTTCGTGCGTCTTTTTAGCGCAATTTTCCACCGGACAAATTGCGATTGTTAACTCATGATTTCTGTTCTGTGCGTCTGTGCACACCAATCTTGCACTTCTATCTACTCCTCAACCAGACCACCTAGAGACTTCGGGTTTTCGGCATTATGTTAAGGAAGGTCTAATCTCGGGAACGCACAAAAAAAAAATCCAGGAAAAGATTTACTATCTCTTAGTGTTGTGATCCCATGAGGTGAGAAAATTGCGCTAAAACACTCACTGAGTTTTTATTACTTGTTTATCAACACTTGAATGTTGGCAAGTTTCATAAAAAGCAACATGAGCAAAAAGCTGAGAAAATCGCATTTTTATCAAAGACTACATCTAGATCAGATTTAATGATGATCAAAACACAGCTCGAGTCCATCAACACCCTACACCCATAAAGCTTCACAGTCCTATAGTAATCGCATTATGATATCGCTTGTTTCTGCTCTTCTTTGCCTGCGTTTTGATCTCCTATCCTCACATTAGCTAGAACATTTGTAGGCCTATACTGTAACGTAGGCTACACACGGCGTGTATTAGGCCGAATGTATTCGGAGCAAACCCCCCTGATGCTAAACCTTAAAAACTTACTTTAAATATGATGTTTTCTTATTCGGTGAAGTTCGGTATCTTGCAACTATCTCTCGTCCTCTGCTCGTCCGTTTGAAAACTGCGCGCGCGCCGCGTTGCCGGCGAACATAATTTTTTTTTTTTTTTTTTTTTAAATCAGCATCAGCAACTGCCAGTAGCAAATAAAATTTTGGGGTGGCACCCGGGGTGGCCAATCGCATGTCAGGGGTGTCCAGTGCCACCCCGGACCCCCCTCTGGCTCCGCCACTGATACACAGCAAAATCCCCAGTGTTAAATTAACACTCCTCGGTGTACATATAGGTCCAACTACAGAGTGTTAAAAATTAACACTGAAGCAGTGTTGAAGTTAATGAGATAATTAAGTGATTAATTAAGTGATGATTGGCCATTAGTGGTGACACCTGATGTTAATAAGAATCATTGATGGAAAGAGAAACAAGAAGAACAGAAAAAAGAGAAACACAAGGACTACTGACTTCGAGCCATTACACACTATTGCACTTAATATTACCAGTTTGACTTTATTTCTGTCATACATCTACACACGTTCTTATTTAGATTTAACAGACGTTTAGATGGTAATGGTTTATGGAATGTTTCGTTTCAGGTCACCATTAAATTGGTCAGTGTTTGCTTTAGTTGGGCTCTTGACCCTTTCCTTTTTAACATTAGTTTTTCTCTGGCTGCTCCAACTATGTGTTTATAAAGCACATTTGTTGTGGCAAGAGAAACTATGACCTGGCGTGTGTTTCCTGAAAGCAATCACAAGCCTAATTTGATTGTACAGACCATTTATTGCAATTGTTCTACGATCATAAATTATGCAGCTGAATTGTCCTTTAATTTTCATTGTTTTTTCCTGTTTGCTTTTATTTTGCTTTTGTTTTATTATGACTTTAGTTTTGAAACAAAATGAAAAATTTCATAAAACATTACCATCTAAACTTCTGCTGAATCTCAATAACTTTTGTAGATGTATGCCATATCACATTAAATATCGCTGGCAGTTAATTACGGCTCTTTGTAGTAAATGCCGCTCCATCTGAAAGCAGGTGATGGCGATTTACTACTAATCAAGGAACCGGCTTTACTGACGAGATGCGCATAACAATATCGCAATTTAAATCGCCCAGCCCTAGTAGTTTATTGTAAAATTAATTTTTTGGGTCACCATTGTGCAGAAGAGTAGAGCCTGTGCTTCAGTCCAGGAGAAGATCTACAAACATTGATGATATGCTGCATGTTGCTTTATTTAACAGGTGGTGACTGTGTAATTGTTGGTCCAGTGGAAATCTTTTTATGTACAATAGTTTTTTAGTGGTCTCAAATGAAAGAAGATGACAGTTGGTCAATTTAAGGCAGTCGGTTTCTGCTAGTGTAATTAGTTCATTTGAATTAGAATTTAATGCATTTTTACAGAAACAAACTAGACTACAGTAAATAACTGTACAATTAACAGTATTTTACTGGCAACAGTGTTGCCAGTATTTTACTGTAAAAAACCCCGGTAAAGTCTAACAGTGTACACACTGTTAACCCTTGCTGTAAAAAAAGGCCTAATTCAGACAGTATCATACCATTTTCCATTAAAACAGTAATATACCGTAGAAAACAATAATAGCCTACAGGAATATATTTTGAATTAACAGCGCTCAAAATCGACACTCAGAGTAGGGCTGGGCGATTTAAATCGCGATATTGTTATGCGCATCTCGTCAGTAAAGCCGGTTCCTTGATTATTAGTAAATCGCCATCACCTGCTTTCAGATGGAGCGGCATTTAGGGCTGAGGAGATAATTAAGTGATTAATTTAGTGATGATTGAGCATTATTGAAGACACCTGATGTTAACAAGCAGAATCGCTGAAGGAGAAAATCACAAATTGTAAGTTACCATTAAGGTGGTGGGTGTTTGCTTTAGTTGGGCTCTAGACCATTATATGTTTACTTTAATATTTATTGTTGTTTGTCTGCTGTTATTGATTTATAACAGTTAAATGAACAAAGTAAAGTGTTATCTTATAGTGTTGGTTATGTTTTGACATAATCATGCTGTGATCTGGAAGAGGTAACTTATTGAGATAATTTGGTTTATCTTGTTAGCAGCTGTTTTGTGATTCTTCAGCCTATGATTATCAGTACTTTACTTATAATTCAAAATTATTAATAAACATTGTTCTGATCAAAAGACCTTGAGATAAATTTATGTAAAACACAGACATCAATAATCAGCCTGTGAATCTCAACAATGGTGACAATAATAAAGCATGTTGCAGTGGCTGCCACCAATCACAACTCATTAATGGCTCCCATCATGCATTGCGGTATGAATAAATTATGATCTGAATTGTCTATGTAATTTACTTTTCTTAATTGAATATTCTGCTCCTCACCATTGTTGAGATGCATAGACTGAATCTTGACGTCTGTGTGTGCCTAAAACAATGATTTTTTTTTTTTTTTTTTCAAACAACTTTTAAGAAATCCTTTATATTATATCAAAAATTCTGGGCATTTATGCAGATTCACAGTTATGCTGTAACCAACAACATAAATCGAAGTCAGAAAGAAGGATTTTAATGAGTTCAGTGATCAAGTTCAAATGATGATTGTCATAATATAACCAACACCACAAGATCACGTTTTTTCTTTGTTCAACTAGCAATTATAACTCAGATACCTCAGACAAACAAAATCTAAAGTTAATAATTTATGGGTCTAGAGCCCAACTAAAGCAAACACCCATCACCATAACGGCAACTTACAATTTGTGATTTTTTACTTCAGTTATTCTGCTTGTTAACATCAGGTGTCTTCAATAATGTTCAATCATCACTAAATTAATCACTTAATTATCTCATTAACTTCAACACTCTTGAGTGTGGACTAATACACTCCCAGGAGTGTTAATTTAACACTGGAGTTTTTGCTGTATACAAAGAGCCGTACACTGTTAACCCTTGCTGTAAAATTCTGACAATATCATACCATTTTCCATTAAAACAGTAATATACCGTAGAAAATAAAAGTAGCCTACAGGAATATACTGTGAATTAACAGCGCTCAAAGTCGACACTCAGAGGCTGTTTTCCCAATCACACCCTATACCCTCATTCACTATTCCCTACATTAGTTCACTAATATAGTCCACTTGAATGAAAAGAAGTGAGTGAATTGAGACACTGATGAACACCTGATAAGCAGAATCACTGAAGGACAGAGAAACAAGAACAGAAAAAAGAGAAACACAAAAACTACAACTGACTTCCAGCCACACTGAGTGTGAAACCAGTTTACAAACCAGTTTACGATTATTTCTTTCATACATGTACAAAAGTTCTTGTTGAGAATTAACAGAGATTTAGTTATTAATAAAATTTGTTGTCACCATGATGGAGATCAGTATTTGCTTTAGTTGGTCTCTTGTCCCTGGACTTCTTGCCATTAATTTCTTTCTGACTGCTGTAACGGTGAGTTTATAAAACACATTTGTTATGGCAAGAAAAAGTCAAGAGGAAGATGATCAGGTGTTTTTATTTTTTTATGATGATGTCACAATCATCCTGGACATGCCTGATTTTCAGATTTTTCCTGTATATGGTCATTGAAATTATAGTTATCTCATATTTAGCATATATCTGTGAATCTACAAAATGAAATCAATATTTCTGTAATCAGGTCTTCTGAAGAATATTGTAATCATATAGTGCATTCAATTTTATTTTACTCCTGCTTGACTCAGACCCACACAGACATCAACAATCAGCATATGAATCTCAACAATGGTGAAAAGTTTCATGTCGCAATGCATGCTGGGTTCCAGGATAATATAAAACTCCCAGCATGCACTGCTGCATGAATAATAATAATAATAATAAATAAATATTGCCACCATTGTTGAGATTCATGTGCTAAATTGTGATATCTCGGTGTTTCTAAAACACAGTGTAGCTCTGTTTCTCTGGTTGTGCATGTGTTAAAAAAAAAAAGAGTCATTGTATCTTATTGCTGCGTTTTCACAGTGGTGGTAATGTAACACTTTTGATTGAGGATTAAACTCTGAATAAGTGAGAATGAATTCCTTAGTGAATGAACAGGCAATATGATGATTTTGTCATAATAATCATTATAACTGCAGTCATTCATAAACTGTGTGTGCACAAGTGTGACTTGCAAAAACACAGCTCAAGCAACAAAAGAAACACTAATGTTTTAGCATCAGCAACCCAACTAAAGCAACCACTGATCTCTATAATGGTAACTTCAAACCAAACATTTTCAATTAAACATCTCAATAACAACTTCTGTATGACAGAAATAAAGTCATACTGGTTAATAATAAGTGTAATAATGTGTAATGGCTGGAAGTCAGTCGTAGTTATTGTGTTTCTCTATTTTCTGTTCTTGTGTTTCTCTTTTCTTCAGTGATTCTGCTTACAATCACTTACATTTTCCCTTAATTATCTCACTGCATCGTTACTTTTTACTCGTAGTGTGGATTTCCCTGAGGGGTTGAAAGGGTTAACTGTGTAAGATAAAAAGACACACCCACAAAATGTATTTTAACAGTAATAAACTGTAAGTTATAAAACAGGTTTATACTGGCAACACTGTTGCCAGTAGTTTACTGTAAAATTATTTTTTTGGGTCACCATTGTGCAGAAGAGTAGAGCCTGTGCTTCAGTCCAGGAGAAGATCGACTAACATTGATGATATGCTGCATGTTGCTTTATTTAACTGGCGGTGACTGTGTAGTTGCTGGTCCAGTGGAAATCTTTTTATGTACAATAGTTTTTTAGTGGTCTCAAATGAAAGAAGTTCACAGTAATACTTTGCTGACATTATTAATGCATTATAAATTTTAGTTAATACATTTAAATGACAGTTGGTCAATTTAAGGCAGTCGGTTTCTGCAAGTGTAATTAGTTAACTATAATTTAGTGCATTTTTACAGAAACAAATTAGTTTACAGTAATGAACTGTACAATTAACAGTATTTTACTGGCAACAGTGTTGCCAGTATTTTACTGTAAAAAAACCCGGTAAGGTCTAACAGTGTAGTTAACTGACAAGCTGAGCCATATTGCATTAAATATCGCTGGCGATACGTCCGCGATTTTAATGCGATATGGCTCAGCTTGTCAGTTAATTACGGCTCTTTGTAGTAAATGCCGCTCCATCTGAAAGCAGGTGATGGTGATTTACTACTAATCAAGGAACCGGCTTTACTGACGAGACGCGCATAACAATATCGCGATTTAAATCGCCCAGCCCTAACTCAGAGGCTTTTTTCCCAATCACACCCTATACCCTCATTCACTATTCCCTACATTAGTTCACTAATATAGTCCACTTGACAGAGTGAATGAAAAGAAGTGAGTGAATTGAGACACTGATGAACACCTGATAAGCAGAATCACTGAAGGACAGAGAAACAAGAACAGAAAAAAGAGAAACACAAAAACTACAACTGACTTCCAGCAACACTGAGTGTGAAACCAGTTTACAAACCAGTTTAACATTATTTATTTTGTACAAAAGTTATTCTTGAGAATTAACAGATATTTAATTGTTGATGTTTTATTGAAAATAATAAAGTTATTATCACCATGATGGAGATCAGTATTTGTTTTAGTTGGGCTCCTGAACCATTGACTTTATTATATCAGTTTTTCTCTTACTGCTTTAACGATGAGTTTATGAAACACATTAGTTATGGCAAGAAAAGTCAAGAGAAAGATGATCATGTGTGTATGACCGTTGTGATGATTACATAATCATCCTGGACATGTCTGATTCTCTGATCTTATCCAGTGTAAAAGCTTTGGTTTTATCGATTTGTCGTATGAATCATATATCTGTTAATCTATAATGTGAAATACAGCAATGTTTCTATAATTAGTTATTCTGAAGCATATTGAACTAATATAGTGTTTTAAAACTTTTTGAACTCCTGCTTAACTCAGACACAAACAGAAATCAACAATCAGCACATGATTCTCAACAATGGTGACAATAAAAACTTTCATGTTGCAATGCATGCTTGGTTCCAGGATTGTATAAAACTCCCAGCATGCACTGCTGCATGAATACATAAATACAAATAAATTATTGCCACCATTGATGAGAGACATATGCAGATTTTTGATATTTCTGTGTTTCTACAAGTCATTGTAGATGTAGACATTTCATTTTTAGGCTGTGCATTATGTGTTAAAAAAATGATGATTGTAATTTATTACTATTGTTTCACAGTGGTGGCAATATAACACTTTAGATACAGAATTAAAAACTGAAAGAGATTTAATGTATGAACAGGCTATACAATGAATTTTGCACCACAATCAGTATAACTGAAATCATTCACAAACTGTGTGTGTGTGAACAAGTGCAAAAACACAGTTCATTCAGCCAGTGAAATACTAACATTATAAAGTCAAGGGTCAGGAGCCCAACTAAATCAAGCACTGATCTCTATAATGGTAACTTCAAACCAAACATTTTCAATTAAACATCTCGATAACAACTTCTGTAGATGTATGACAGAAATAAAGTCATACTGGTTAATAATAAGTGTAATAATGTGTAATGGCTGTAAGTCAGTTGTAGTTCTTGTGTTTCTCTATTTTCTGTTCTGTGTTCCTCTTTCCTTCAGTGATTCTGCTTGTTAACAGCAGGTGTTCATCACTAATGCTCAACAATCACTTATTTCACTTATTAACTATTATTCAACATATTCCCTTAATTATCTCACTGCAACACTGCGTCAATGTTACTTTTTACTCTCTGTAGTATGGATTTCCCTGTGGGGTTGAAAGGGTTAACAGTGTAAGATAAAAAGTCACACCCACAAAATGTATTTTAACAGTAATAAACTGTAAGTTATAAAACAGGTATATACTGGCAACACTGTTGCCAGTAGTTTACTGTAAAATTAATTTTTCGGGTCACCATTGTGCAGAAGAGTAGAGCCTGTGCTTCAGTCCAGGAGAAGATCTACAAACATTGATGATATGCTGCATGTTGCTTTATTTAACAGGCAGTGACTGTGTAGTTGCTGGTCCAGTGGAAATCTCTTTATTTACCAAAGTTTTGTTGTGGTTTCAAATGAAATAAGTTCACAGTAATACTTTGCTCATGTTATTAATGCACTATAAATTTTAGTTAATACATTTAAATGACAGTTGGTCAATTTAAGGCAGTTGGTTTCTGCAAGTGAAATTAGTTAACTCGAGTTTTAGTGCATTTTACAGTAACATACTGTAGATTACAGTAAAGAACTGCACATTTAACAGTAAATTACTGGCAACAGTGTTGCCAGTATTTTACTGTAAAAAAACCCGGTAAGGTCTAACAGTGTATGCCTGATTTATATATATATATATGCCTGATATATATAAGTAGATTATGTATGTATATATGTAATATGTATATATATAAGTACAATTATAAGGAATTTCAGAGTATATATTGTGTAATATCTGTGTAGTATTTTTCACATTCTGTTGCACTTCACTGTGTAATTTACAAAATTACTGTAAACATTAACGGCACCTTATATATTTCTTATTTTAATCATTCCTCTGTAATAGTTAATAATTGTTTATTTTTGTGCATTATATAGGCTATTATAAAACATTTACTCCAATAAAGTAGTTTGAATGAAGTTAAACCAACTACATACAGTACATTGTTAATCTCTGTATCCCATTTTATGCATGCCAACTCAAAAAAAAAAAAACTAATAACACTGATAAATTTTATTTCAAAACAAAGATGATAATTGTATAAATGAAATATGTACACATACAGATAATCACATACATATCTGTACATCAACAGACAGACACACACACTGCTTGAAATTCCCCTCCATCATTGAAAAAACAATCAACTGAGCAACAGCCCTCAACCTCCTTATCGGAATAAAATCCACGCAGGACTCCTTCTGCCACCTACACTGTTAGACCTTACCGGGTTTTTTTTACAGTAAAATACTGGCAACACTGTTGCCAGTAATTTACTGTTAATTGTGCAGTTCTTTACTGTAATCTACAGTATGTTACTGTAAAATGCACTAAAACTCGAGTTAACTAATTTCACTTGCAGAAACCTTAAATTGACCAACTGTCATTTAAATGTATTAAACTAAAATGTATAATGCATTAATAACATGAGCAAAGTATTACTGTGAACTTAGTTCATTTGAAACCACAACAAAACTTCTGTAAATAAAGAGATTTCCACTGGACCAGCAACTACACAGTCATCACCTGTTAAATAAAGCAACATGCAGCAAATCATCAATGTTAGTAGATCTTCTCCTGGACTGAAGCACAGGCTCTACTCTTCAGCACAATGGTGACCCAAAAAACTAAATTTTACAGTAAACTACTGGCAACACTGTTGCCAGTATAAACCTGTTTTATAACTTACAGTTTATTACTGTTAAAATACATTTTGTGGGTGTGTCTTTTTGTCTTACACCGTTAACCCTTTCAACCCCACAGGGAAATCCACACTACAAAGAGTAAAAGTAACACTTTTTTGTTGCAGTGAGATAATTAAGGGAATATGTAAGTGATTGTTGAGCATTAGTGAGGAACACCTGCTGTTAATAAGCAGAATCACTGAAGAAAAGAGAAACACAAGAACAGAAAATAGAGAAACACAATAACTACGACTGACTTCCAGCCATTACACATTATTACACTTATTATTAACCAGTATGACTTTATTTCTGTCATACAGAAGTTGTTATTGAAAATGTTTGTTTGAAGTTACCATTATAGAGATCAGTGCTTGCTTTAGTTGGGATGCTGATGCTAAAACATTAGTTTTTCTTTTGCTGCTTGAGCTGTTTTTGCAAGTCACATTTGTGCGCACACAGTTTATAAATGATTGCGGTTGTAATGCTTATGATGACAAAATCATCATATTGCCTGTTCGTTCACTAAGGAATTAATTCTTTATTCATTCAGAGTTTTAAAAGTGTTACATTAGCACCACTGTAGTGATGTTACGTTCGTGAACGAATCGTTCTTTTTGAACGAATCTTTTAGGTGAACGAATCATTCTCATTCAAGTAATCCATTGACTCATATTTCTCGTTCACTGAAATTCCTCCCTTCACCGCAGCGCGCCGCTATTGCGTGCATGCGCAGCTCTGGACCGTTTCATCTGTCAAAGAATGACTAAACCTCGAGCCAATAGCCTTCGAGTATGATACGAGGACGGAGCATGTGATTTGTTGAATCTAGTGAACGAATACGCCCTTCATTGAGTTGCTTTGAGTTTGAAAGAGTCAAATGAACTGTTAGGCTACGTTCACACTGCAGGGCTTAATGCTCAATTCCGATTTTTTTTAAAAATTGGATTTTTTTGCAAGGCCGTTCACATTTCCAATTAAATGCGACCTTTTGTGATCTCCTGTGTGAACGTGAAATGACCCAGAAGTGACCCGCATGCGCAGAAGAGTACTCAACGGTCAACGACGTCACTTCTTGTTTGCGGAAGTAGCTAAACTTAAACTAACTGTGATTCTCACACACACACACACACACACACACACGAGGATACATGCGCCCTGGCCGTTCAGACTGAAGTCGCATTTCAAAAGATCGGATTTGGGACCGCATACGTGGCCTGGGTCGCATTTGAAAAGATCGGATCTGTGTCGTTCAGACTGTCATGAAAAGATCAGATACAGGTCGCATAGGGGCAAAAAAATCGGAATTGGGTCGTTTCAGCCTGCAGTGTGAACGTAGCCTTACATACATACATCTCGTCTCATTATTACGTTCGTCGTTCGAACAACTGGTTCTTTTCATTCACGAACGAGTCAAATGAACTGTTACATACATCTCGTTCGTGAATGAAAAGAACCAGTTGTTCGAACGACGAACGTAATAATGACGGCGTGCAAGCTGATCAGTGCAAGCTGATGGTTTAATTTAATAAAAGACAGCTTAAAATTTTAGTTTTTACTAAAATCTTCAAACTACATCAGGTAATCTGATAACTTCAAAATGAGTGGCACCAGAAAGAGAAGTGTATTATGGAATTATTTTAATGAAGTGTCTCCAACACAGGCTTTGTGTACAATTTGTAAAACACAGTTGTCATTTAAAGGAGGATCTACAACTAACCTTAACAGGCATCTAAAGGTAAAGCATCCAACTGTGCAGCTGACACAAAGGGAAACTGAACAAGCGGAGGATACTGGAACATCCAGCAGTACCAGTACTGCTCAACCTCCTCCTACCTCACCTACCACTACCAGCACATCTCATACAACTGTCCCACACAGACGACGAGCAGGACAGGCCACCCTAACACATTTTGTGGCTCGGCCAATTGACCCACTAAGACAAAAGAAAGTGGATGAGGAACTGGCAAGGATGATTGCATTGGATCTGCAACCTTTTTCCATTGTGGAGGACAGAGGTTTCAGAGCATTTACAAAGGCCTTAAACCCATCCTATATTTTGCCCAGCAGGCAGACCCTGTCAAAAACAATAATTCCAGAAATGTTTTCAAAGGTTCGTGAACAAATTATGGACAAAGTTGGCAAGGCATCGGCTGTCTGCCTCACAACCGACTGCTGGACATCTAGGGCCACATGTGGTTTCATGTCAGTTACATGCCACTTCATTGACAATTTTAAAATGGAGACATGTCTGTTAGATTGTTTTGAATTTACTGAAAGACACACTGCAGATAATCTGGCAGACACTCTTTTAAGAATTGCCAGAGAGTGGAACATAACAGACAAAATAGTAGCTTGTGTCACTGACAATGCTCACAACATAACCCTGGCCATCCACAAAACCTCATGGAAGCATCTGCCATGTTTTGCCCACACAGTTAACTTGATTGTGAGGGGTGGACTTAGTGTAATCCAAAATACACTGAATAAAATTAAAGCAATTGTGGAGTACATGCACCGAAGCACAGTGGCAGCTGAAAAACTCAAGGCAACTCAGCAGCAGATGGGCTTGCCAGAGTTAAAACTGAAACAGGACTGCCCAACACGATGGAACTCCACATTTTATATGTTATGGAGATTTTTTGATCTACATAATCCATCACCAGATGTTTGAGGGGTCCTTCTGGAACTGAGATAGAGCCTGTTGGAGTTGCTGTTCCTTTTCTGACATTATTCTGTGAATCTTTGTCTTTTTTATTTTTCTAATTTTATTTTTCTAATAATTTTCAAATAATCTCCCCCCTTGCGCAATGGTCAAAACCATGCGCATCTGAAATTAAAATAGTAAAAAGGGTTGCTAGTGTAATTATTTGTCTTTTAATTCCTCATTTGTCCAATAGTCTGAAGTTGAGGGTTTTGCTTATGTCTTCTTGACTAATGATAGACTTAATTTTATATTCAATTATCTATTCTAAATTCCAAGGTGTGAATACAACCAATTGTAAATTGGTAACACAACTCTGATGACAAAAGCTACTGAATGTAGGCAATGTGTCATTCCCCATGTGACAGTGTCTAAATGTTTTGAATAACACAGCTGGCCGATAACAGTTGCCATTTGATTATGTTAAACACTGCTGTCATAAACCCCACATTTTTCAATATCTAATGGATAAAAAAATTTCTGGTAGGTTGGGACATGCTGTCGTTTGAAAAAAACATTATCAATTTCTCTTATCTGATTTGTCATTCATCTGTTAATTTAATTTCTCTTCAAAATCTTTTCTTCTGTTGCTTATGAGATGCTCTTTTAAATGACTGGAGATTTCAGCATGATCTCAAATTCATGACCAACAATATTAACATTGTGAAATCCCTGGTAATGACAGCACTTGTGACATCACGTGTTTGTAATTTGTGTAGTCACTTTTTTTTTTTTTTTTTTTTTTTTAACAATTGACCAAGATGAAGTGACCAGCACCATAGCTTTATCATCCATATTTTTTGTTGTTGAACATATTATGTCCTCTTTTTTCCTGATAGAGAGTTCAGTATCACTCAAGCTTATATCAGCTCTGTCTTGAAAGCAGAGCCCAAAAGCTTTCTGTTCAATGGACAACATCATCATCTAATTATGCATTTACCCCTAAATGGTTAATGCAGAAGTCCCTCACTATGCTAAGTCCAGCATCAGTTGTAGTTAATTATATACAATTATCTTAATTAATCATGCAAACACTTCCCCTCCCATTTTTTTTAATGCTTACAGCTGGACTAATGTCTATTGAAAGAAAGCAAATAGAGAGTGTCAGCTTCACAGAATATAGAGAACTGCTGTTGGACCAGTGAATAATCAAAATATAATTAATATGGCCAATCAATGAAATTTGAAGCGGTCTCTGTAGTGATCATTGAAAACGCATCACCTGTGCCCACTCAGTAAAGGATGCAGTCCTTCTGCTTGGACCAGTGATCAGTTGAACTGGTTGGGCTGCTGTCTGAGTGTTTCCCTCCTCACCCGATGCATTTGATCTGTCAGTCTTTGTTGGCATTCAAGGGTCTGGTGTCATGTTGGGACATAGTGGTTTGACTCTGGATGCTGTTGTCTCTCTGCCTCTCCTCAGTCTGGCTTTTGGCCAAGCCATGGAGGAGGCAATTTTGCATGATGGCAGAATGTTTCTCTTGGTTGTTTCTGCATCAGCACAGTCTTTGTCCATACCAGCCCCTCACAAGTTTCAGCTTCCTCTTTCAGAGGGGATGAAGGCCCACCAACCAAACGTCTCTTCTTTTCTCTGCAGCCGTGTCCTTATGTTTCTCGCTCTCACTTGTTGCACAGTCCAGTTGCTGTTGTTTACGTTGCGGCAGCCGTCCCAAGAGCTGTCTGGTGTCATCTGGAAATTGAACACTTAGAGATCCGCATTAATCAAATCAAATTCATCCTTTGTAAATTCTTCAACCATCTCTCCCTTAATTTCAGAAGCATCATCTGGTTGATAACAGCAGTTTCCCCATGCAATTCTAATAAAGCAAGTTCTTCTTTGCAGAAAAGAGCAAGCATTTTTCTTCTTTGCAGAATGCAGAAAATAGCAGTCTTTCAGTCTGTCTGAGTTATTTATTTTCAGTCACATATATAGTATTTTATCACTCGTTATATCTATCCCTACTCTCTCAAGCATTGTAGGATTAAATCAATGAGTCTTATTACTGTGAAATGTGTATAATACAGTATGGCTGTTAAAAATGTCTGTTTAGCTTGGTCACCCAATCCTGCTCATTCAACACAATGCACAAGTTATTTTAAGTAACACGATCCAAAGACCACAATTTCTGCAATGGCTCAAATCTAAAACTGTCTCCCAGGGACAACAAGGTGCAAACATCATAGGCTACGTCTTTATATAACAGATCAGTCATACCCACATCTAGCATGTCTGTCTCTATATAAATATTTTATCTCTGAATGTCAGATGTTTCTATGAACCTTTTATCAATTATTTGATTTTCCCCTGGGAACTACACAAACCACTTATACTAAGTAGAAAACTCAGTGTTTTTGATGGCCACCAGTTTGCGCAATCCTCCATATCAATCCCTGTTAGGCCTGCTTATTAATTTAATTCCCCCATAGACCGGTCAACTAACATTTAAGCAATTTTTATATTTTCCTTCAGGTTAATTTCGTATCAATTATTTTTATTCCCTTAAGACTTAAATTTTTCAACCTTCTTTTAACCTTCAATCTTCTAACGACTTCCATCTATCAACTTTCCTTTAACTTTCTTTTCTCCCTCATTTACTCGCACATTCTTTTCACTTTCTTTATCACTGTGTTCACATTCTTACTTCTTTCTCAGACGAAAAACTTTAATATTGTCATTTAAATACTGTTCTACTTTCAAACCCACATTAATACACGTCACTTTCACATTATCCCTTTCTTTTACACCTTCTGAGTGGGCATTTACAGTTACGGGCTAAATGCCCTGCTGCCCTTGGTCTGTTAACTCCTGTCTCTGCCCTTCATTATCTATGAACTCTTTTTCTAACCAGAAGTGATTCTTAATAGTAGGCTAGTTTTAATGCCTCTTGAACATCATTCTCATCTTTTCTTTCTTTCCACAATCCATTCTCCTCTGCCTCGTAATTATCTCTCACTCTAGACCACGTGTTCTTTTTCTTCATGTGTCAAAAGGTGAAAAAACTGCAATGACAGTTACAAATAAAATCTCTCAAAGTGTTTTTCAAAGTGTATGTTGGAAATGGTTACTCACTTTCTGGTTTATCTGCTAGTCAGAACTAGGAAAGGTGAACTCTTTCTCTCTATCTCCCTCCTTTCCTTCCTCACACACACACATACACACATGCAGTCTCACTATCTTCTTGCAGCCCCTCCTCTCTCTGTCAGAGGCAGCCCCTCCTTTCTGGCTCTCTTTCTCATATCACAGTCACCTTTTACTTTTGCTATGAGAGAGAATGAGAAACATTCATAATTCTAGTTTTTCTTTATAAATGAATATCGTTCTTTTTCAGTCCTAATCTGTGCATTTTACACACCCACAGACACACTTTTACTTACTTATTTATTTATTTATTTATTTATTTTATTTTTTGCAACAATGAAAAGGCAAAGCCAAATTATTTCTAATTCATTTTTTTTTTTTTTTTTAAGATTTATCTTCCGTTTCCTCTCCTGCCTCTCCTATTTGTCCCTCGTTGCAACATTTTGACTGCTCTTTTTTGACAACTGACTGCACTTCTGTCTTTTTCATGAATTTCTACCAATATATGACTGGTATGG
Source organism: Abramis brama (assembly GCA_022829085.1). Classification (NCBI taxonomy): domain Eukaryota; kingdom Metazoa; phylum Chordata; class Actinopteri; order Cypriniformes; family Leuciscidae; genus Abramis; species Abramis brama. The sequence goes on from CM040767.1 coordinate 48,137,597, forward strand.
TTGGGGTTGCTCCTCAAAACTACCACTACCACCAGTGTCCAAATATCTACCTGTGCTGGTCTAATTTCTCCTCCCTGTCCGACTTTAACAAATGTGTCACTTTCCCACTGTTCTGGCCTTGAGCTCACTACCATATACATGTTCCTCAAAATCATGGCTCCTCCGAAACCCCGAGGCCAAGTGTACCACGCATGTCTTTTCAGGTATGGGACGTACACTGGGTTTATTTTTATTTCTGTTGTGGACAACAGTGCCTCCAAAATGATAGACTTAGGGAGGCTGAATTTGTTCAAATGTGGCCTTAGGGCTTCAAAAGTTATTTGACTTTTAACTATTCTAATCCAATCTACCAAAGGCCACTCTGTCTCAAGTTGATCAAGATTTGTTATTTTTGTCAAGCCCTGTAAGAGTTCATCTCTCTTTTGTTCAGTCAGTTCCTGTCTTTGCCCTTCCTCACTTATGAATTCCTTTTTCAACCAAAAATTATTTCTTTTGCCTTTTGTTAACTCTTGTGTCTGTCTTAATTTTTCCTCTTCTCTTTGCCTTCTGTTCCACCGCCTAATTCTTTCTTTTCCATATTCGGTCACTCCGTTCCACATTTATCCTCTCTTTTAGATTTCTTAAAAAATGTCTTTATCGGTGATCTGTATTTCCTTATTCCCTTCTACCTTCTTTGGTCCTTCACTTCACATACAATTATGCTTATTTTATTTCACTCTTCATTCATACACCCGGGATTTCAGTCACACACTTTCATTCATCCGTTTGATATCTTTATGCAGAAACAATGTTTATTTGTTTAGTTCTTACCTAGCAAAAGCTGTGTTTCTCTGTGTGGATCACAACGCTTACAGTCTGGCATATGGCCAAACAATCGACAAAACCAGCTTCTTGGAATATTTTTTGTTCTTTGATATCTATATCTCTGTACTTTTCTTTCACCAATGTGTTTCTCACTGTCCATCCAATTTTTAATAATTTCATTCCTCCATTTTTATAATCTTTATATTATTTTCTAAATCAAATCCTCTGCTAGTCTTTGCTAATTCTGGCTTTCACTTGAAGCTCAACATAATATAAACTTATGATTAACTAAACACCTGTCTTGGCAGTGCTCCCGGAGTAAGTTTGGTAACTCGCCCAGAATAAATTGGTAATTCGCCCAGACAGAATTGGTAGCTTGTCCAGAATAAACTGACCGCACACACCAAGAATGTCCTGGCCGCATGCCCAGACCGGACGCTGATACCCCCTCCTCTCTTCTCCTGCAGCTTCTTGTGTAATACAATAATGATAATTTTATATCTTCCAATCAGTTTTAGTTCAGACCACTTATTTCAGCTTATTCTTCTTTCTTCCAATAAAAACTTATTAGGAATCCTTTCTTGAAACAGTGCTCTTTCTGTATATATATATATATATATACTCATTCAGTTTTAATTCAGATTATTTATTTCAGCTTGTTCTTTTTATGTATCTATTTATTTTTTATTTTATTTATTTTTATATAAAAACTTATTATCAATTTTCCCTTGAAAAAATGCTCTCTTAACACAGAGAAAATGGCATTAGATAGTTTTACTTTTCTTAAGAAACATCATCTTGCCGTGTCACAGCGCCTAAAAAGTGTGCAGAGCTTAATGGACTATCTTCTAGAAGAGAACGTCATCTCACAGAAAGAGTATGACATTATTCGTAACTGCGCTACAGTCAAGCAGCAGACAGGGCAGCTCATTGAGTTAGTCCTGTCGAAAGGAAATGCAGCAGCAGAGGTCTTCCGCAACTGGATCAAGAAGAATGATGTCTGCCTGCTGAGAGAACTGATGGCCCAGACAAATGAAGCTGCATCCCCGAGTCAAGATCTTTCAGACTTGCCTATGGAGGAACAGTTAAGAAGACTTCAAGAGGAGCGCACATGCAAAGTTTGCATGGATAAGGAAGTGAACATTGTCTTTATCCCTGTGGTCACCTAGTTGTGTGCAAAGAATGTGCGGCTTCTCTGCACAAGTGCCCCATATGTAGAGGCTTGGTCAAAGGCGCTGTCCGTACTTTCCTATCATAAAGTGAAGATATTCACCATCCAAGTAACAAACAGTTTTTGGATTTAACTTGATGCATAAAAACAAACAAAGTTTATTATTTTCACTCGATCCAGTGACAACAGTTTTTGGATTTACAAACATTTAGAAAGTAGTTAGGATTTATTTCATTTTTAAGTTCATTTTACCGACTATTGTTAAAGTTCATAGACCTTTACCGCATTTAAATGTGTTTAATAACTTCAATAGCACCGGCTGATTTAAGTTTTTTCTTCAAACAATGAGACAAAAGTAATTTTGTTGTATGCACAGATTTTGAGGGTCGCTTATAGAAAGAGGCGTCCTTGTCTTTGTTTCGCTGCATTTTTAAAACATAGAACCAGAGAACAGAGAACCTTGTGCGGCATTCTATATCTGCATGGTTAAAATATACATTTTAGCGCTATTTAAAAACTAGGACGGTATAATAATATAATGTAAATGTCTCGCGTATCAAATCAAGATACAAATCAAGCCGATTCATGTGAATACTGTCGTATATGAACAAAGAGATATATAACAAATATGATATCCGGGGGAAAGTGTAAAGAAAACGCCACACTGTTAACCCTTGCTGTAAAAAAAGGCCTAATTCAGACAGTATCAAACCATTTTCCATTAAAACAGTAATATACCGTAGAAAACAAAAGTAGCCTACAGGAATATACTGTGAATTAACAGCGCTCAAAATCAACACTCAGGGGCTGTTTCCCAATCACATCCTATACCCTCATTCACTATTCCCTAGTTCACTAATAAAGTCCACTTGAATGAAAAGAAGTGAGTGAATATGAGACACTGATGAACACCTGATAAGCAGAATCACTGAAGGACAGAGAAACAAGAACAGAAAAAAGAGAAACACAAGAACTACAACTGACTTCCAGCAACACTGAGTGTGAAACCAGTTTACAAACCAGTTTAACATTATTTCTTTTGTACAAAAGTTATTCTTGAGAATTAACAGATATTTAATTGTTGATGTTTTATTGAAAATAATAAAGTTATTATCACCATGATGGAGATCAGTATTTGTTTTAGTTGGTCTCTTGAACCATTGACATTATTATATCAGTTTTTCTCTGACTGCTTTAACTGTGTGTCTGTAAAACACGTGTTATGGCAAGAAAAAGTCAAGAGAAAGATGATCAAGTGTTTATGACTGTTGTGATAATTACATAGTCATTCTGGACATGTCTGATTCTCTGATCTTAACCAGTTTAAAAGCTTTAGATTAATGCTTTTTTTTCATATTAATTATATATCTGTTAATCTATAATGTGAAATACAGCAATGTTTCTGTAATTAGTTATTCTGAATAATATTGAAATAATATAGTGTTTTAAAACTTTTTGAACTTCTGCTTAACTCAGACACAAACAGAAATCAACAATCAGCACATGATTCTCAACAATGGTGACAATAAAAACTTTCATGTTGCAATGCATGCTGGGTTCCAGGATTGTATAACACTTCCATCATGCACTGCTGCATGAATACATAAATACAAATAAATTATTGCCACCATTGATGAGAGACATATGCAGATTTTGTATATTTCTGTGTTTCTACAAGTCATTGTAGATGTAGACATTTCATTTTTAGGCTGTGCATTATGTGTTAAAAATTATGATTGTAATTTATTACTATGGATTCACAGTGGTGGTAATATAACACTTTTGATACAGAATTAAAACTATAAGAGATTTAGTGTATGAACAGGCTATACAATGATTTTTTCATCATAATCAGTATAACTGCAATCATTCACAAACTGTGTGTATGTGCACAAATGCAAAGACACAGTTCATTCAGCCAGTGGAATACTAATGTTATAAGGTCAAGGGTCAGCATCCCAACTAAAACAAGCACTGATCTCCATCATGGTACCTTCAAACCAAACATTTTCAATTAAACATCTCAATAACAACTTCTGTAGATGTATGACAGAAATAAAGTCATACTGGTTAATAATAAGTGTAATAATGTGTAATGGCTGGAAGTCAGTTGTAGTTCTTGTGTTTCTCTATTTTCTGTTTGTGTGTTCCTCTTTTCTTCAGTGATTCTGCTTGTTAACAGCAGGTGTTCATCACTAATGCTCAACAATCACTTATTTCACGTATTAACTTATTATTCAACATATTCACTTAATTATCTCACTGCAACACTGCGTCAATGTTACTTTTTACTCTTTGTAGTGTGGATTTCCCTGTGGGGTTGAAAGGGTTAACAGTGTAAGATAAAAAGACACACCCACAAAATGTATTTTAACAGTAATAAACTGTAAGTGATAAAACAGGTATATACTGGCAACACTGTTGCCAGTAGTTTACTGTAAAATTATTTTTTTGGGTCACCGTTGTGCAGAAGAGTAGAGCCTGTGCTTCAGTCCAGGAGAAGATCTAGAAACATTGATGATTTGCTGCATGTTGCTTTATTTAACAGACGGTGACTGTGTAGTTGCTGGTCCAGTGGAAATCTCTTTATGTGTACAATAGTTTTTTAGTGGTTTCAAATGAAAGAAGTTCACAGTAATACTTTGCTCAGATTATTAATGCATTATAAATTTTAGTTAATACATTTAAATGACAGTTGGTCAATTTAAGGCAATCGGTTTCTGCAAGTGTAATTACACTGTTAGACCTTACCGGGTTTTTTTTACAGTAAAATACTGGCAACACTGTTGCCAGTAAAATACTGTTAATTGTACAGTTCTTTACTGTAATCTAGTTTGTTTCTGTAAAAATGCACTAAATTCTAATTCAAGTTAACTAATTACACTTGCAGAAACCGACTGCCTTAAATTGACCAACTGTCATTTAAATGTATTAACTAAAATTTATAATGCATTAATAATGTGAGCAAAGTATTACTGTGAACTTCTTTCATTTGAGACCACTAAAAAACTATTGAACATAAAGAGATTTCCACTGGACCAGCAACTACACAGTCACCGCCTGTTAAATAAAGCAACATGCAGCATATCATCAATGTTTGTAGATCTTCTCCTGGACTGAAGCACAAGCTCTACTCTTCTGCACAATGGTGACCCAAAAAATTAATTTTACAGTAAACTACTGGCAACAGTGTTGCCAGTATAAAACAGTTTTATAACTTACAGTTTATTACTGTTAAAATACATTTTGTGGGTGTGTCTTTTTATCTTACACTGTTAACCCTTTCAACCCCACAGGAAAATCCACACTACAAAGAGTAAAAGTAACATTGAGACAATGTTGCAGTGAGATAATTAAGTGAATATGTAAGTGATTGTTGAGCATTAGTGATGAACACCTGCTGTTAACAAGCAGAATCACTGAAGAAAAGAGAAACACAAGAAGAGAAAATAGAGAAACACAATAACTACGACTGACTTCCAGCCATTACACATTATTACACTTATTATTAACCAGTATGACTTTATTTCTGTCATACATCTAGTTGTTATTAAGATGTTTAATTGAAAATGTTTGTTTTGAAGTTACCATTATAGAGATCAGTGCTTGCTTTAGTAGGGATGCAGATGCTAAAATATTCATTTTTCTTTTGCTACTGTGCTACTGTGTTTTTGCAAGTCACACTTGTGTGCACACACAGTTTATGAATGATTGTGGTTGTAATACTTATGGTGACAAATTCATCATATTGCCTGTTCATTCACTAAGGAATTAATTCTTATTCATTCAGAGTTTTATCCTCGATCAAAAGTGTTACATTAGCACTACTGTGAAACTACAGCAATAAATTGCTATGACTCATTTTTTTTAACACATCATGCATAAACCAAAAAAAAACAGAGCTACACTATGTTTTAGAAACACAGAGATATCACAATTTAGCACATTAATCTCAACAATGGTGGCAATATTTTTTTTTATTTTTTTTTTATTCATGCAGCAGTGCATGCTGGGAGTTTTATATTATCCTGGAACCCAGCATGCATTGCGACATGAAACTTTTCACCATTGTTGAGATTCATATGCTGATTGTTGATATCTGTGTGTGTCTGAGCCAAGCAGGAGTAAAATAAAATTGAATGCACTATATGATTGTTATTTTTCAGAAGACATGATTACAGAAATTTTGATTTCATTTTGTAGATAGACAGATTTATGCTAAATATGACATACCCATAATTTCAATGAATCTATACAGGAAAAATCTGAAAATCAGACATGTCCAAGATGATTGTGACATCATCACAAAAGAATAAAAACACCTGATCAACTTTTTCTTGCCATAACAAATGTGCTTTTATAAACTCATTGTTACAGTAGTCAGAGAGAGATGAATGGTAAGAAGTCAAGAGACAAGACCAACTAAAGCAAATACTGATCTCCATCATGGTGACAACAAATGTTATTATTAACTAAATCTCTGTTAATTCTCAACAAGAACTTTTGTACATGTATGAAAGAAATAATCGTAAACTGGTTTGTAAACTGGTTTCACACTCAGTGTTGCTGGAAGTCAATTGTAGTTTTTGTGTTTCTCTTTTTTCTGTTCTTGTTTCTCTGTCCTTCAGTGATTCTGCTTATCAGGTGTTCATCAGTGTCTCAATTCATTCACTTCTTTTTCTTTTGACTATATTAGTGAACTAATGTAGGGAATAGTGAATGAGGGTATTGGGTGTGATTGGGAAAACAGCCTCTGAGTGTCGATTTTGAGCACTGTTCATTTGCAGTATATTCCTGTAGGCTATTTTTGTTTTCTACGGTATATTACTGTTTTAATGGAAAATGGTATGATACTGTCTGAATTACGCCTTTTTTTACAGCAAGGGCTAACAGTGTACACTGTTAGACCTTACCGGGTTTTTTTTACAGTAAAATACTGGCAACACTGTTGCCAGCAAAATACTGTTAATTGTACAGTTCTTTACTGTAATCTAGTTTGTTTCTGTAAAAATGCACTAAATTCTAATTCAAGTTAACTAATTACACTTTCAGAAACCGACTGCCTTAAATTGACCAACTGTCATTTAAATGTATTAACTAAAATTTATAATGCATTAATAATGTGAGCAAAGTATTACAGCGAACTTCTTTCATTTGACACCACTAAAAAACTATTGAACATAAAAAGATTTCCACTGGACCAGCAACTACACAGTCACCGCCTGTTAAATAAAGCAACATGCAGCATATCATCAATGTTTGTAGATCTTCTCCTGGACTGAAGCACAGGCTCTACTCTTCTGCACAATGGTGACCCAAAAAACAAGATTTTACAGTAAACTACTGGCAACAGTGTTGCCAGTATAAACCTGTTTTATAACTTACAGTTTATTACTGTTAAAATACATTTTGTGGGTGTGTCTTTTTATCTTACACTGTTAACCCTTTCAACCCCACAGGGAAATCCACACTACAAAGAGTAAAAAGTAACATTGAGACAGTGCTGCAGTGAGATAATTAAGGGAATATGTAAGTGATTGTTGAGCATTAGTGATGAACACCTGCTGTTAACAAGCGGAATTACTGAAGAAAAGAGAAACACAAGAACAGAAAATAGAGAAACACAATAACTACGACTGACTTCCAGCCATTACACATTATTACACTTATTATTAACCAGTATGACTTTATTTCTGTCATACAGAAGTTGTTATTGAAAATGTTTGTTTGAAGTTACCATTATAGAGATCAGTGCTTGCTTTAGTTGGGATGCTGATGCTAAAACAATCATTTTTCTTTTGCTGCTTGAGCTGTGTTTTTGCAAGTCACACTTGTGCACACACAGTTTATGAATGATTGCGGTTGTAATGCTTATGATGACAAAATCATCATATTGCCTGTTCATTCACTAAGGAATTAATTCTTATTCATTCAGAGTTTTATCTTCGATCAAAAGTGTTACATTAGCACTACTGTGAAACTACAGCAATAAATTACTATGAATCATTTTTTTTAACACATCATGCATAGACCAAAAAAAACAGAGCTACACTATGTTTTAGAAACACAGAGATATCACAATTTAGCACATTAATCTCAACAATGGTGGCAATATTTCTTTTTTTTTTAAATTATTATTCATGCAGCAGTGCATGCTGGGAGTTTTATATTATCCTGGAACCCAGCATGCATTGCGACATGAAACTTTTCACCATTGTTGAGATTCATGTGCTGATTGTTGATGTCTGTGTGTGTCTGAGCCATGCAGGAGTAAAATAAAATTGAATGCACTATATGATTGTTATTTTTCAGAAGACCTGATAACAGAAATATTGACTTCATTTTGTATATACACAGATTTATGCCAAATATGACATACCCATAATTTCAATTCATATATACAGGAAAAATCTGAAAATCAGACATGTCCAGGATTATTGTGATATCATCACAAAAGAATAAACCCACCTGATCATCTTCCTCTTGACTTTTTCTTGCCATAACAAATGTGTTTTATAAACTCACTGTTACAGCAGCCAGAGAGAGATGAATGGTAAGAAGTCCAAGGACAAGAGACCAACTAAAGCAAATACTGATCTCCATCATGGTGACAACAAACTTTATTATTAACTAAATCTCTGTTAATTCTCAACAAGAACTTTTGAAATAAATAATCGTAAACTGGTTTGTAAACTGGTTTCACACTCAGTGTTACTGGAAGTCAGTTGTAGTTCTTGTGTTTCTCTTTTTTCAGTTCTTGTTTCTCTGTCCTTCAGTGATTCTGCTTATCAGGTGTTCATCAGTGTCCCAGTTCACTCACTTCTTTTCATTCACTCTGTCAAGGGGACTATATTAGTGAACTAATGTAGGGAATAGTGAATGAGGGTATAGGGTGTGATTGGGAAAACAGCATCTGAGTGTCGATTTTGAGCACTGTTCATTTACAGTATATTCCTGTAGGCTATTTTTGTTTTCTACGGTATATTACTGTTTTAATGCGAAATGGTATGATACTGTCTGAATTACGCCTTTTTTTACAGCAAGGGCTAACAGTGTAGTTAACTTGAATTTTAATTTAGTGCATTTTTAAATAAACAAACTGTAGATTACAGTAAAGAACTGTACAATTAACAGTATATTACTGGCAACAGTGTTGCCAGTATTTTACTGTAAAAAAACCCGGTAAGGTCTAACAGTGCATACAAAACATTACAATCACACCCCGGCGATACGGTAAGTGTTAAAAGTGTAAGGAAAATAGACAAGCTACAATAGATTGAGAATGGTGATGTTAAACAATTTCAAAACAGGGTGTTTCAGAAGAAATGCATAGTTGTCCAAAATGTTACACGCTAATATTTGGTCTTGTTTCAGAGTCGCTATGCTCCGGTGAAAACTATGTGAACTTTGATGAGGCCGAGAACATTAGCGCATTTATTTAACAATTATTTTCAATAATATTGAAAAACGGTTCAATAACAATGTTCAATATAAACAAGAATCCAATGTGTGAATCCAGAATATGTTTCACATATAACTGTTGATTGTTAAATATAGATGATATAGATGGCATCGGTTGACGCGCACAGTCGAGCAGGCCATCAGTGGAGACTTTATGGGTAAGCTCATTGTCCAGCCCCGTGGATGTGGAGAGCAGACCATGATCTTTATGACTCTGCCTCTCATTGCCACTCATTATCTGGACAGCACCAAGCAGTGGGAGACTGTTGGCATAGACCGCCGTAATGAAGCCATTAAACACATCAACACAGGTCAGCCTCAACATTAATGTGCTCTCAATTGTTAAATTGAGTTAAAGTGCCAAGCACATGCCACTATGTCATGCATTTTTTTTGTTCTTGTGAAGGTTATCAGCTGGAGTTGACCTTCCGTAAATCTGATGGGTCCTATGCTGCCTGGTTACACAGACCAAGTAGCACATGGTGAAATAATGCTACTAAATTACTTTGAAAATAACAGTTGACAATTTTCAGCACTGATGAAACAACTTCTATTTCAGCTGTAAAGCAGCTCTAAGAGGACAATAGTGTTATTTATATCACTTCAGTTCAATCACAGTGTTGATTCAATTCAGCTCAATAAATGTAAACGTTGCAACGCTGATCAATTATGAAAAAATATTGAGATAACGGTTGTGTTTCTTGTAGTATACTTAATCTTGTGTCCATTTACAGGTTGACGGCATATGTGGCGAAAGTGTTTGCAATGGCCAACGATCTAGTCGTCATAGAGGAGAATGTGATCTGCAGCGCCTTCAAGTGGCTGGCCACAACCAAACAGCTGGCAGACGGCACGTTTAAAGAAGACGCCCCTGTGTATCACAGCGAGATGGTTGTAAGTTAAATGTATGAACTTCAAAAACCAAGTACCACAGTTGGAGCCCATAAATTTAACACCAATACAGAAGAACTAACAAGTACAATGTGAGAAAGTCTGCCAAACTGTGGGCTGGTTCTAGCTGTGTGTAGCACCTACAGCTCTGCACTTCAGAAGGATCCAAACATTCTTATTATATCATTATACAACATATTAATATTTGAGTGCATGTTAATTCCAGGGTAACGTACGAGGGAAAGATGCTGATGCCTCTCTAACTGCATTCGTCCTAATTGCCATGCAAGAGGGCAGAAAGATCTGTGCTGGATCTGTTCAGGTAAGTGGGATTCCTAGAAACAAACAGCGCTCCAATATGTCACATCAGTCTCACTGAGTGAGATTAGCACTAGGTGCTTTCGCAGTAGCACTTTTGGTGCACACACGGGTTCTGTGGACATCAAGAGTTTGGTTCATTTAGAGGACGTGAAAACTGTTTTCTAGGGGTGGAACGGATCGCAGTTGATCCGTGATCCGCATGGATCAGGTCCCGCGGTTCGGCACGCATGTGATTCATGGATTAACTGCTAAATTTAACCATCATAGAGTGAAAGTTTATAATTTGGACGTATTTTGTCTTGCCAATTTACACATTCAAACAACTTTAAATGCAAAAGAAGAGGCGAAAATCGGGACTTGCGCGTTATTTGTATGCACAGCCGCATGCAGACGAAGTGCACGCAGAGAGAGAGCGCGAACACCGAATTGATTCATCTTTTGCGTTTCCTTCCACTTGAATGGATTAAATGATGTTGATGTGCATTTGCTGAATGTTGACGGTAAAGGAGAAAGTATTTTAGATATATCGGCCTTGTATAATTAAACTCTGGGTTCTGTGGGGTGCGGACTGGACTGACTCCATTCCTAGAGATGGGGACTGATGGGGCAGTGAACTCGAGGTCAGTCCTAGAGCTCCTCCTGTCCGATTTTAGGGAAAAATCGTGTCCATCGGAGACGTCCAATGGAATTCTTAGGCCCACCGAATAAACACCACAGACACATTGTAATAGTAAAACTATATGCAAAATAAGATACACCAGTGTTTTGCCAGATGAGAAGTTTATTCTGTGTATCATCTTTTTACTACTTTAATTCATTTTACTCTAATTCATTTTATAACTGTATAATTTATCTCTTTGAATTCCTTTTATAACTGTTTTAATTTCCCTTGCTTTTATTTTGTGCTTATTTTCTATGCAAAGCACTTTGAATTGCCATACTGTACACTGTTAGCCCTTGCTGTAAAAAAAGGCGTAATTCAGACAGTATCATACCATTTTCCATTAAAACAGTAATATACCGTAGAAAACAAAAATAGCCTACAGGAATATACTGCAAATGAACAGTGCTCAAAATCGACACTCAGAGGCTGTTTTCACAATCACACCCAATACCCTCATTCACTATTCCCTACATTAGTTCACTAATATAGTCCACTTGACAGAGTGAATGAAAAGAAGTGAGTGAATTGAGACACTGATGAACACCTGATAAGCAGAATCACTGAAGGACAGAGAAACAAGAACAGAAAAAAGAGAAACACAAAAACTACAACTGACTTCTAGCCACACTGAGTGTGAAACCAGTTTACAAACCAGTTTACGATTATTTCTTTCATACATGTACAAAAGTTCTTGTTGAGAATTAACAGAGATTTAGTTAATAATAAAATTTGTTGTCACCATGATGGATATCAGTATTTGCTTTAGTTGGTCTTGTCTCTTGACTTCTTACCATTCATCTCTCTCTGACTACTGTAACAATGAGTTTATAAAAACACATTTGTTATGGCAAGAAAAAGTTGCTCAGGTGTTTTTGTTCTTTTGTGATGATGTCACAGTCATCTTGGACTACCTGATTTTCAGATTTTTCCTGTATATATTCATTGAAGTTATGGGTATGTCATATTTAGCATAAATCTGTCTATCTACAAAATGAAATCAAAATTTCTGTAATCATGTCTTCTGAAAAATAACAATCATATAGTGCATTCAATTTTATTTTACTCCTGCTTGACTCAGACACACACAGATATCAACAATCAGCATATGAATCTCAACAATGGTGAAAAGTTTCATGTCACAATGCATGCTGGGTTCCAGGATAATATAAAACTCCCAGCATGCACTGCTGCATGAATAAAAAAAAAAAAAAAAAAAATATTGCCACCATTGTTGAGATTAATGTGCTAAATTGTGATATCTCTGTGTTTCTAAAACATAGTGCAGCTTTGTTTTTTTTTGGTTTATGCATGATGTGTTAAAAAAAATGAGTCATAGCAATTTATTGCTGTAGTTTCACAGTAGTGCTAATGTAACACTTTTGATCGAGAATAAAACTCTGAATGAATAAGAATTAATTTCTTAGTGAATGAACAGGCAATATGATGAATTTGTCACCATAAGCATTACAACCACAATCATTCATAAACTGTGTGTGCACACAAGTGTGACAAGTGTGACAAAAACACAGTAGCAAAAGAAAAATGAATATTTTAGCATCTGCATCCCTACTAAAGCAAGCACTGATCTCTATAATGGTAACTTCAAAACAAACATTTTCAATTAAACATCTTAATAACAACTTCTGTAGATGTATGACAGAAATAAAGTCATACTGGTTAATAATAAGTGTAATAATGTGTAATGGCTGGAAGTCAGTCGTAGTTATTGTGTTTCTCTATTTTCTGTTCTTGTGTTTCTCTTTTCTTCAGTGATTCTGCTTGTTAACAGCAGGTGTTCATCACTAATGCTCAACAATCACTTACATATTCCCTTAATTATCTCACTGCAACATTGTCTCAATGTTACTTTTACTCTTTGTAGTGTGGATTTTCCTGTGGGGTTGAAAGGGTTAACAGTGTAAGATAAAAAGACACACCCACAAAATGTATTTTAACAGTAATAAACTGTAAGTTATAAAACTGTTTTATACTGGCAACACTGTTGCCAGTAGTTTACTGTAAAATCTTGTTTTTTGGGTCACCATTGTGCAGAAGAGTAGAGCCTGTGCTTCAGTCCAGGAGAAGATCTACAAGCATTGATGATATGCTGCATGTTGCTTTATTTAACAGACGGTGACTGTGTAGTTGCTGGTCCAGTGGAAATCTCTTTATGTTCAATAGTTTTTTAGTGGTCTCAAATGAAAGAAGTTCACAGTAATACTTTGCTCACATTATTAATGCATTATAAATTTTAGTTAATACATTTAAATGACAGTTGGTCAATTTAAGGCAGTCGGTTTCTGCAAGTGTAATTAGTTAATTTGAATTAGAATTTAGTGCATTTTTACAGAAACAAACTAGATTACAGTAAAGAACTGTACAATTAACAGTATTTTACTGGCAACAGTGTTGCCAGTATTTTACTGTAAAAAAACCCGGTAAGGTCTAACAGTGCACAGGGAAATCCACACTACAACGAGTAAAAAGTAACATTGACAGTGTTGCTGTGAGATAATTAAGGGAATATGTAAGTGATTGTTGAGCATTAGTGATGAACACCTGCTGTTAATAAGCAGAATCACTGAAGAAAAGAGAAACACAAGAACAGAAAATAGAGAAACACAATAACTACGACTGACTTCCAGCCATTACACATTATTACACTTATTATTAACCAGTATTACGTTATTTCTGTCATACAGAAGTTGTTATTGAAAATGTTTGTTTGAAGTTACCATTATAGAGATCAGTGCTTGCTTTAGTTGGGATGCTGATGCTAAAACATTCATTTTCTTTTGCTGCTTGAGCTGTTTTTGTGCAAGTCACACTTGTGCACACACAGTTTATGAATGATTGCGGTTGTAATGCTTATGATGACAAAATCATCATATTACTTGTTCATTCACTAAGGAATTAATTCTTATTCATTCAGAGTTTTATCCTTGATCAAAAGTGTTACATTAGCACTACTGTGAAACTACAGCAATAAATATGACATTTTTTTTAACACATCATGCATAACCAGAGAAACAGAGCTACACTGTCTTTTAGAAACACAGAGATATCACAATTTAGCACATTAATCTCAACAATGGTGGCTATATTTCTTTTTTTTTATTATTCATGCAGCAGTGCATGCTGGGAGTTTTATATTATCCTGGAACCCAGCATGCATTGCGACATGAAACTTTTCACCATTGTTGAGATTCATATGCTGATTGTTGATATCTGTGTGTGTCTAAGCCAAGCAGGAGTAAACTAAAATTGAATGCAGTATATGATTACGATATTCTTCAGAAGACCTGATTACAGAAATATTGATTTCATTTTGTAGATACTCAGATTTATGCTAAATATGACATACCCTTAATTTCAACAAATATATACAGAAAAAATCTGAAAATCAGATAGTCCGAGATGATTGTGACATCATCACAAAAGACTAGAAACACCTGATCATCTTCCTCTTGATTTTTCTTGCCATAACAAATGTGTTTTATAAACTCACTGTTACAGCAGTCAGAGAGAATTGAATGGTAAAAAGTCAAGGGACAAGAGACCAACTAAAGCAAATACTGATCTCCATCATGGTGACAAATTTTTTTATTATTAACTAAATCTCTGTTAATTCTCAACAAGAACTTTTGTACATGTATGAAAGAAATAATCGTAAACTGGTTTCACACTCTGCGGCTGGAAGTCAGTTGTAGTTTTTGTGTTTCTCTTTTTTCTGTTCTTGTTTCTCTGTCCTTCAGTGATTCTGCATATCAGGTGTTCATCAGTGTCTCAATTCACTCACTTCTTTTCATTCAAGTGGACTTTATTGGTGAACTAGGGAATAGTGAATGAGGGTATAGGGTGTGATTGGGAAAACAGCCTCTGATTGTCGACTTTGAGCACTGTTAATTCACAGTATATTCAGAGGTGGAAAGTCCAGGGGTCAGAAAGTAAAAGTCCTGCCATATATTTATTCCACCCATGAACTCACACAGCAAAAACTCCAGTTTTAAATGAACTCTCCTGGGAGTTTATTTGGCTCCAGACTCAAGAGTGTTAAAGTTAATGAGATAATTAAGTGATTGATTGAGTGATGATTGACCATTATTGAAGACACCTGATGTTAACAAGCAGAATCACTGAAGGAGAAAAATCACAATTTTAGTTACCATTATGGATATCGGTGTTTGATTTAGTTGGGCAGTTGACCTTTAAATGTTTAACTTTAGATTTTGTTTGACTGCTGTTATATTTTAACATAATCATCATTTAACCTGAATCACTGAACTCATTTAGAGTCTAATCTCTGACTTAAATGTATATTGGTCATAACAGCATCACAGTGATTCTACAGAATAATATCCAGATTTGTCATTATAATCCAAATGATTTCTTAAAAGTTGTTCTGATATTAAAAAAAAAAAAAAATCTTTCTTTAAGGCGCACACAGACATCAAGAATCAGTGTATGAATCTCAACAATGGTGACAAAAAGAATATTCAATTAGGGAAAGGAAATTAGTAAGACAATTCAGATCATAATTTATTCATACCGCAATGCATGATGGGAGCCATGAATGAGTTTTGATTGGTGGTACCTAGAATGCGCTGCAACATGCTTTATTATTGTCACCATTGTTGAGAATCACAGGCTGATTCTTGGTGTCAGTGTGTCCAAAGAAAAAAAAAAAAACTTTTCAAAGTGTTTTGATCAGGACAACTTTAAAGAAATTTGGATTATTTTGAAAATGCTGATTATATTGATAAGAGTATACTGTAGAATCATAGACGGCTGTAATCAGCAAGGTAAACCTAACTCTCTGAATGAGCTTTGTGATTCAAGTCAAAAGATGATTATGTCAAAACACAACCAAAATGACCTGATCAGCTTTTCTCTTTGTTCTTCTGAGAGTTATAACACTGATAGAACAGCCAAACAAAATCTAACGGTATTAATTTAAGGGTCAAGAGCCCAACTAAAGCCAACACTGATCACCATAATGGCAACTTAAAAAAAGAGATTTTCTCCTTTGGTGATTCTGCTTGTTAACATCAGGTGTCTTCAATAATGCTCAATCATCACTCAATCATCACTAAATTATCTCATTAACTTTAACACTCTTGAGTCTGGAGCCAAATAAACTCCCAGGAGAGTTCATTTAAAACTGGAGTTTTTGCTGTGTGAGTTCATGGGTGGAATAAACATATGGCAGGACTTTTACTTTCTGACCCCTGGACTTTCCACCTCTGAGTATATTCCTGTAGGCTAGTTTTGTTTTCTACAGTATATTACTGTTTTAATGGAATATGGTATGATATTGTCAGAATTTGGCCTTTTTTTACAGCAAGGGCTAACAGTGTGGGTATATTCGCACATTGAACGTAAGTCAAAAGATCAAATCCGATTTGAAGCTTGCGACATATAAATGCACACATCAACCCGATCACTTTATTTAGCAATCACGTAAACACTGTTCGGATTCATCAATCGGAATTATTGCCTTCTGACGAAACAAAAAGTGTCCATGTAAACGTAGCTAATGTTGACATTTTTCATTTTAATGCTAAAAGTTTAGCAGTGGGTAAAGTAATGGGTGTTGAAAACTACAACATAGAGCAGCACGATGCTGGATAAATTGAGACTCAAGATTTCTTTGTTTCAAACTGACTCAGATCACGACTGTCCCACGATTCTGAACTAAACAAAATAACGTCATTTACTAGAGTTCCTGAGAAAATGTTAATTGCTGCAGTCTATTTCAAATGTTTAATTCATAAAAAATCAGTTTGAATGAATGATTCAATGACTCTCTTTATAAATACTTCACTTATTTCATTCCTGGATGAATCTGCATTTTTGAACTAATCTTTTAAATTAACGATTCAATGACAAATCCTTTTTTTAACAATCAATTGTCACCACCTACTGGTGTAACGATGTAATTGATACAATCATTATTTTAAGTGCCAAGTTACTTTCAAAAGCTGCTTTATTCTATTTTGATCGTTTCCGTAGACATCAGTGTTTCTATACGAACTATTAACTTTTATCCCAATTCTTCAGTGATAATTTGAATATTTGCAAAACAGAAAAAACAATACTGTGTGGTTGAAAAGACTGTAAAGCGGTTTCATTCATGATAACTCTTTTCTTTATGTCAGCGACAGCGCAAACGCAGATTTGAATGTTCCGGTGTGATCAATAGACATGCTGTATCTGAATTGCTGTCATTTAGGAATGAGATTGTGTGGATGTTTGAATAGGGATCACAATCTTTTAACGATTAATCGTGCACCTCTACTATAACAGAGAGACTACTTGGAAATTGAGGCTAAAATTCACTGGAGTGACGCTTCCAACAATCCATTAGGGAATTTTTTGTTGAAACAATAAAATGCATCCATGCCTTATGCCTAGTTCAGATTACACTATTTTTATTTATTTTTTATGTTACAATAGTCACTGTGTCAGATTACGCGATTTTGACTCCTAAAATCTTGTCGTGGACAAGAAACATGTCAGACTACACGTTGCTTTCTGACCAGTCATCGCGTGCCGTCTCACGCGCACACATTCACTCGCACACATACACACGCTCTCACTCAACGAGTTACTCGATTTACTCGATTACAAAAATTCCTCGAGGCAAAAACTCTGCCTCGAAGCCTCGTTAAATTCCTATTACGCGCACTATACGCGCAGGGATCTGGGCCCGGTTTCCCAAAGCGTTCTTATCTCTAAGTAGTTCTTAACCTATTCCTTAACCTCTCTCTTAACCTTATGGCACGATTCCCGAAACGTTCGTTCGCTAAGTATATCTTCTGTAAGTCACACTTTCGTAAGGTTGGTCTGGACCACTCTTAGCTTTACCTTATCACTGTTGCAGGTCTATATGAATATAATTCTGAAGTTTTAATACACCCAGACAGTATTAAATTAGGCTAATTCAAGTGTTTTCATGCAAAGAATAAAATTGTCATTACACTGATTGTTGTTAGATTTTTAATTATATTATTATACAATATTATTAATTTAATTAAAACGCTCTTTTAAAGGCCAGTGAAAGCATAGGCTACTGTCAGTTAAGTCCTATTCGGACGCTAATATTGTTTCTCATGGGCTCGTCCGGTATTTTAAACATTTACAGGGGTAAGTCGGTGATTTTAGTGCCGTCCGAATCCATAATATCAGTGTTTTTCTCACCCAACCCGCGTAAAAATCCCTGGCCAAATTAGTACCTTCTGTTTTTTGACAAACAGGTCGTGTGGTAATTTAATTGCCGTCTGAATCCACATCTCTGAGTTTACAAGAGATTCAAAATTCACGGTTTAAATCCTTTTTGATCACTGCCGAGCACCGTACGCAAGATGTAAACTTTTATTACTGAAATGCTGGAAAGTATTTACAAGAACAATATTTCATCGCAGCTCCACCTCAGCGAACAAAAATGGGAAAGAGAAGAAGGCACGTAAATTTGTGAAAAGGTTATTGTGGCAGCAATATATGTTACAATTTTAAAATATGTAGGCTAGGCTATTATAGGCTATTATAGTTTGGATTATTTTTTATAATATCCAATAATCATAATAACTTGCAATTTCAACTATTTCTGAAGTGCTTCATTTATAAAGATCACCGCTTTCTCACATAAACAGCCCCTGCACAAGAGAATAATTGATTCTCGAGCCATCGATATCAAACAATTCAGCACCATCGCCACTGACAGCGCCGGGTAACGTCGCATGTAAGAAGGTATATCTTAAGCAGCTTCCTAAGGTATGGTTCGGGGAACACACTTAGGAACATAAACAACTTTGGTAAGATATATCTTTCGAGCTTTCTTAGCGCGCTAAGAGTGAGCGTTATCGGGAAACCGGGCCCTGATTGTTTCACACGGACCGTTGTTCAATGTTCAGGAATCAGGAAGCACACCATAGCGCTTGATACATTTTGAATTTAGTTGGCGCGATGGCGGAGAGTAAAGATGTCCATAAACGGCAGAGAATGTATAAAGTTTGTGATCGCTTCCTTTCAACGTCGCTGAAACAAGGTAACGATTCTGTCCCCCGCATTTTTTTTTTTGCCCCAGCGCCAAATTTTCTTGCCCGTGCCTAAGCCTATACATTGATGTTCGCTGATTTTAATCCCATACTGTATTTGTAGTGATGTCGCGATGCGGTTTGACTAGATATGATGTTTAGCTTTGATGTTTTTAAGTATTAAACATATTCACGTTCAATTGCAAGAGAGTATAGCCTAAATAAAGAACCCCTTCACACACACACACACACACACAAATGCACCCTCGTCTCTCTCACGCGCCAGTCAGACCAATTGCGGCAATGCATATGCTTAAACTTTTATGTAGCCACGCAACAATAATTTCAGCATGCATTCACTGTATATACCAGGACGTGATGGAGGAACAAATATTGTAAGAATGAATGAACAGACGCATATCGTTGCCACTATACTGTTATTATTTATTTATTTATCAGTTTATTTAACAGGGACAACAATGCAGTATAACATTGCTACAATTTCATGCAGCCGATGCTCTACATATCTAGCCAAAGGCTACAAAGGCTATTACGGCATTACTCCCTGCAGCACCTGCTATACTCGAAGCTAGTTCAAATTCACCAAATGAATGGTCCCGGCCCGGCAGGACAAGTGTGTGTGTGTGCGCGCGTGCATCAGATCTGCACATAATTCGTCTTCTTCAGTTGTTTAGGCTATGCGGGAACCACCGGAAGTTCCTGTAAATGGTCTGAAAGTCTGAACCATACACAGCAAAAACTCCAGTGTTAAATTAACACTCCTGGGAGTACATATGAGACCACACTTGTAGAGTGTAAAGTGTTAAA
Organism: Abramis brama; assembly: GCA_022829085.1. Lineage (NCBI taxonomy): Eukaryota > Metazoa > Chordata > Actinopteri > Cypriniformes > Leuciscidae > Abramis > Abramis brama. The sequence goes on from CM040767.1 coordinate 48,157,773, forward strand.
ATATGAGTGTTAAATTAACACTCAAGAGTGTTAAAGTTAATGAGATAATTAAGTGATTAATTGAGTGATGATTGAACATTATTGAAGACACCTGATGTTAACAAGCAGAATCACTGAAGGAGAAAATCACAAATTGTAAGCCACCGTTATGGTGATGATTGTTTGCTTTAGTTGGGCTCTTGACCATTATATGTGTACTTTAAATTTTGCTTGTCTGCTGTTATTGATTTATAACAGTCAGATGAACAAAGAAAAAATGTGATCTGATGGTGTTGGTTATGTTTTGACATAATCATGTTGTGATCTGAAAAACTAAACTTATTGACTATTGAGTTTGGATTTGTTAATTACAACAGCTCTGTGACTCTACAGCATATGATTTTCAGTATTTTTCATGTAATCCAAAATATTTAATTAACATTGTTCTGATCAAAAGACTTTCAAATTAATGAATTTATTTAGAAACACAGACATCAATAATCAGCCTGTGAATCTCAACAATGGTGACAATAATAAAGCATGTTGCAGTGGCTGCCACCAATCACAACTCATTAATGGTTCCCATCATGCATTGCGGTATGAATAAATTATGATCTGAATTGTCTATGTAATTTACTTTTCCTAATTGAATATTCTGCTCGTCACCATTGTTGAGATGCATTGACTGAATCTTGACATCTGTGTGTGCCTAAAAGAATGATTTTTTTTTTTTCAAAACAACTTTTAAGAAGTCCTTTGTATTATATCTAAAATTCTGGATATTTATGCAGAATCACAGTTATGCTGTAACCAACAACATAAATCTAAGTCAGAAATATGAGTTCAGTGATCAAGTTCAAATGATGATTGTCATAATATCAACACCATCAGATCACATTTTTACTTTGTTCATCTGGCAGTTATAACTCAGATACAACAGACAAACAAAATCTAAAATTAATAATATAATGGTCAAGAGTCCAACTAAAGCAACCATTGATCACCATAACGGTGGCTTACAATTTGTGATTTTCTCCTTCAGTGATTCTGCTTGTTAACATCAGGTGTCTTCAATAATGTTCAATCATCACTCAATTAATCACTTAATTATCTCATTAACTTTAACACTCTTGAGTGTTAATTTAACACTCATATTTTAACACTTTACACTCTACAAGTGTGGTCTCACATGTACTCCCAGGAGTGTTAATTTAACACTGGAGTTTTTGCTGTGTACAGAAAATGCCTTCACACTAGAAACAATCCGGTCAGGGGATCTCTGGATAATCCGTAATTCGTTTGGAATTATAAAACGAAAATACCGTTTTTCTGTTTTTTTGTTTCAAAACGAAAAACCAAATAACCGTTTTTGGTGTCAGAATCAAAAAACGAAAAACCAATTAAAAACGGCCCGTTTTTCGTTTTTGGCGATCATTTTATCGTTATTCCTTTTTGAACAAATAATGAAGAGAGTGTTTGAACTTCAGTCAATTCGTTTTTCGTTTATAAACCAAAAACGGAAGTCACGTGGTCTATTCCTTTTTTGGAAGCGAAAGTAACCGGTAACACTTTCAAAATAAAAGTAACTATAGTTAGCGAGGTGATTGTAGACTAAACTGAACTATAACGTTTTTTAGTAGGGGAGCGCGGGGCACAACCTAACGGGTTAGTTGTGTACGCTTGTTTTAAATACTTCCGCACTTAGTGCTTGGATGACGAAACTTTGTGTATTTACTAGTTGCCATATCAACACAATATAGAAAAAAAAATCCGCCAAAATTATTATTGTTTTGGAAGATATCCATAGACATTTATTAAACCATAGCAAAAGTAAATTTCTTACTTAAGTTAATTTTTCATCTCTATTTTTTGTGTTTATTTAAAATAAGAAATGTAGAAAAAAAATGTAGAAAAAAAACAACAACTTGCATCACAATAGGTGTAATTGTGATTGTCAAAACATTTGGTAACTAAACAGAATTTGACAAAATTTTCACGATTTCAATTCAATTCTTGGGATTTGATTTCAAACTTGATTCAATATTGACTCTTTGGATAAGTATTAGGTAGGCTACAGTAGATAGATGTTACATGTTAATTTTTCTCAAGAAAAAATATCTCACATAGCCTAATGCTGTAATCATACAGAGAGCCCTGTCAGCTGGTATTATTAAAGGTTAAAAATTAACAAATTAAATTAAATATAATTTGGTTTTCATTATAATAACAATTATGACACAAGTAAAAATATAATACAAATGTAATATAGTGCACATATTTAGCTAAACACTCCTCTCTATAGCTATTTTTTCTAGTCAACTAACGTGTTAGTCATTAAATGGATATCCTGAGGTAAATGTAACGTTCTGTGACATAATTGTTCACCTGCAGTTTTTTGTTTGTTTTGTTTTTTACCTCTTTCCGTGGTTGAAAAACACTGATTGATCGATATTATGTATGAGGCATAAATACCTTTTTCAGTAAGTTGTACTGTATCTTTAAATAAAAAGTAACAGATGATCTGTTTACTTGAACTGAGGCGCTACAGCGATCGGTCACGTCACATTTACAAGCACCTAAACGGTATTTATTGTCTGAATTTCGTAATAAAATGGACAGAACATGAGAGCTGAGAATTGTTTTCATATCAAAAGTAACCTGCTCTGTCCAGTCTGTCGATGTCAGTGTCCTCTTTGCTCCGCGATTTTTCTCTGCGTGCGTGAGAAAAAGGATGTGTGTGCGAGAGCGTGTGAAAATTGTAAATTGCGGGAGTCTCACGCTGAATGCGTAGAGTTGGCAGCCCTGCTTTTAGAAGGGGGATAAATCGTCGGCAGCGTTCCTCCTTCCGCCATGCTTCTTCTCTATGTGAGGATTCATTACATTAGACTAGAGTGCGCACTGCGCCGCATGCACACAGTGCTTCTACACGTGGGGATTGTTTACATCAGAGTGCGCACGTGTTTCGCGCAGCATATAGCCTACGCAGTGTTTGTTTAAGCGGTTGATGCGCTAATGAGCTAAGAAAATAAGCTAATGCGCGTTCTATAAATATAAATTCTGATCTATTATTTTTCACAGTATTTTGAAGTGCCCGCGATAACAATATCGTGCATATTCATTACCGCGATTTATTGCATTACCGAATACCGGCACATGTCTAATACTGTATTAATAAAACAAAAACACAAAATTGTACTAGACATGTGGGAAATTAATGTGGGAAAAAATAAATACTCTGAACCATAAGTAGATTTACACAAACTGAGAAAGTCAAAAAGCGTTACTTTGTGCCCCGCTCTCCCCTACAACTAAAGTAACACTGGGTGTGAAAAAAACACTTAAGTTAACTGAAATAAAAATTAAAACTAATAAAATAATAACTCTGGCTATTAGGGAGAATTAAACATTTGTAAGACCATTGGTGACCTGTAACTTCAGATTAAGACAAGTGAACTAATTTTATATGTAGCTTAGGATAGCAGGTAGCCTATTTATTTATACGTTTCTATTATTTAATTCACATTTTAGTTTTGTAACATATTTATAGCCCTTCTTGCTATGTGGAAGCTCAACCAGCAGAGGTCACTCTACCCCCTTCTGTGCACCGACTCTTTCTGTGGTGACAACCAAATACAAAAGATTTGCAATGTCAATAACGGCAGAGTCAGAGTTGTGTACTAAACCTTTGTTCTATTTGACCCAAAACAGGATTGGAGTGCAGTTGCCTCAACTGATTTCACAGAGGATTAAAATAGCAAAAAGTAGACACTGCTGTTGCATCAACAGAAGTGGACTCACAAACATCATTCAAACCACACAAAAGTGAAGACTAGAGCTTCCAGCTATTTAATTCATAACTGATTATTTTGACATAAATTGCAATGGATTCACAAAACATATGTTACCTTGCTTTAACAGTTTTTACAGAATATCAACAGGAATTTATACATATTTCAGAGCAGCAAACACAAATATTAACACCACTGTCATCAAGAGAAATTAAATAACAGTCCAAATTGAATAAAAACACCAAAGATGCATTTGAGGACAATTCAGATGTCTTGTGGTCCATAGCTGGCAGCGCAGTATCTGACTCTTGGAATGGTAGAGCCTGTTTTTGAGTGCTTTGTTAGAAAGTTAACCTCCTTCCAGTTACATAAAAGTCAGTCTACCTCAAAAGGTAGTAGTGGAGGTCAGCAGGATAACTGAGGATCAGGGAATACATCAGTCGAAACAGCATGGCAACCGCTAATGGTACATTATCCACATCTTGTAATTCCTTGATGTCTTCAAGGACAATTCCAATGTCCTCTGGCTCCTCATTTGAAGCGTGTTCTTGAACTAATGAACAATATAAATAAAGTGTCTCCAATTGCTGCGTTGATGGCATCTTTATCCTCATGACCAGTACTAAATAGACAAAGGTAGGTGAATAAATTGTAAGTAAAAAACATTAACCAAGTGCTATGGAGAAAATGTATATAAAACTTTGCAGGCACAGTGAAAGCATAGATTTAAACAATGTGAAAGAGAATTTAGTAACCTCTACTATAGTAGAACATTTAAAAAAAATAAAATAATACAATCAGTGAAATTTGAACCATCATATTGGAAACTGATGAATTGCTTTACTCATGGCAGGGGCCTTGTCTGGACCACTTGCCAAGAAGGTTGTTTAGTTCACCTGCTATATGCGGCAAGCCCTTTCAGCATTTACTCCATTTCCTTGATATCTGACCTCTGTTTCCTCTACAAATTTGGACATAACCTTAAATAATTGAACATTTGATCTCACTAGTCTTGAACATAAACCCTTACGAGTCAAAACCATGGTACAAAATTACCTTCTCTGTCCATCAGCCATATGGTTAGTGCTGCACCACAGCCTGAGGAGCTGGATACCATGTTGCGCCAGACACATTTTACTTTTAACAAGAGTATTACTATACTCCTTTGTTTTATTATTTATTTAATTATAAATTGATTTGGGGATGGGGGCCACAAACACCACACAACAGACACCACAGTGAAAGGACAACACCAGTAAGAGAACGGGGATGGGGGCTTGAGGCAGAGAAAAGACAAACAAACACAAAAAGAGACAACCAGCCAAATAACAGCAATAAACAGCTAACGTAAGAAAACAACTGAGGGAGAATCAAAAGAAGAAACAGTCAAGCAAATTAAATAAACACAGCACAGCCATGAGAACTAGAATAACAACAATACATTTAAATAAATAACTTAATGAAAAGCATAAAGAATAGTGTGTTTGGGTGAATGTTCAATTTTAACCATAAACATAATAGTAGTATTGTTTGTTGGGCTGGTGATAAAGAAAAATCAACCACTAATTTGTGCCCTGGTCACTCCTTTTAACAGTTTCCATTACACTCCATTTAGTGGCACTTGTGTCCCACTATTTCCAACAGAAGCATTACTAGTGACACTCGGTGCCGCACTTGTAGCACCAAGTCACAATTAGTCTTAGTACACACTTATTTCAATATCCAATTCCACAAAAGTAGTGCCACAATTCAAAGATGTGGCTTACCATAAACCATGATGTAAATATCTGAAAGTGACAACAAGGCCCTTTTATGGTGCCGGAAGGAGTGGTGTGCTGCTTTGTCCTGCCAGTCCAGCATTTATTTGAAGAGAGAGTGATGGTAGGTGACTGGGGCCAGTCTTGCTACTATCATCAGTCCTTAAACCCTGCACACAGTGCACAGGCTCACATCCTCCAGGTAATGGGGGAACTCTGGGAGGCCCTGACATGAGTACCAGGGAGAAAAACTAAATGATTTAACTTCTATTTAACTATCAAACAGAATTAAACCCAAAAAAGCACTAAAAGATCTGAAAGTCCCAGAGCTAGAGATCATTTTTGACGGTAGGTTTGACATTTTTAAGGCTAGGTTTCACACACAAGTAGGTCTGCATAACTAATGAGAACTGCATAAAAAAAATATTTAATCTACTTTACTAACATAATAAGTATATTACACTGGAGAAAAATGCAAAGGAAAATAAAAAGTATACAACTTTATATATTTGTTTTGGAAGAGTTTTGTTTTGACACAGAAGGGGTAACAGTAGATGGTGGAAGCTGAGAGTTTTTAGCAGCTATAGTGCCATAGAAAGAGGAGCTGGAAGGCAGGTGAAGTTCTGCACTTCCTTCAAACTCAGTGATTAGCTTCTGTTGGTAGCAGCGCTTGCCTTCTCTTTGATTTAAACACAAGTCAAAAGGTCAAACTCTTGTTGCCTGTTGTCGCCAAAGAGTCGGTGCACAGAAGGGGGTAGTGTGGGTAGTGTGAAGGGGGTAGTGTGACCTCTGCTGGTTGAGCTTCCACATAGCAAGAAGGGCTATAAATATGTTACAAAACTAAAATGTGAATTAAATAATAGAAACTTATAAATAAATAGGCTACCTGCTATCCTAAGCTACATATAAAATTAGTTCACTTGTCTTAATCTGAAGTTACAGGTCACCAATGGTCTTACAAATGTTTAATTCTCCCTAACAGCCAGAGTTATTATTTTATTAGTTTTAATTTTTATTTCAGTTAACTAAGTAGTTAACTAGTGTTTTTGTCACACTCAGTGCTACTTTAGTTGCACTAAAAACGTTATAGTTCAGTTTAGTCTACAATCACCTCGCTAACTATAGTTACTTTTATTTTGAAAGTGTTACCGGTTACTTTCGCTTCCAAAAAAGGAATAGACCACGTGACTTCCGTTTTTGGTTTATAAAAGAAAAACGAATAGGCCTATGTCACGGAAAAATTGAAGACCGGAAGTACGTCTTTTAGTAGGGATACGGCTCTTCCGGTTAGCTTTTTACAAAGGCGGAGTCCGATAGATTCCGCTGGACCAAATCTCTCCGCAACCTGCCTGAAGTCACATATGACGATGTGGTTCGGATGGTAAATGAAAACTCTCAAGTGGAAACGTCAAAACTGAGGAAAGGGTACACTACAACAACAGCTGCGGGTGTAGCCTGCCATTGTTGTTATAGCTCTAGCGGTTCGCCAGTAAGGTAAACGTTTCTATGGTAACAGCGAGTTGGACCAATCAGCAGACGTTGCTGCTACGCTTAGGATTGTGGGTAGTGTAGTTTTTTCCATAAGATCGCGGATAAAACATGTTTTTCTTAAAACAAGGTTGATTTTATAAGAACTTATAGCTTCTACAGGAGCAAAAACCTTCGTTTCACAACCTCATAGCTCGTGGTCAGTCTACCTCGGATGGTTTAGACATTATGACTGATAATCTAAATCCTTATAGAGAAATACTGTTGACCGGAAGTTCTGAATCCCTACTCCGCGTTCCGGAAGCAGGAAGTGTGACATAGGCCTATTGACTGAAGTTCAAACGGTCCGTGTAACGCTTCACAATTCAGTTTTCAGACCATACAATGCAAATGCAAAAATGCAAAATTGAAACCAGACATTCTTTTTTTGTTGTTTTTCCAGTACATTATCAATGGATATTTGCCCTTTTCTCCCCTTTTTCAATTTTACTTTTGCTAAATGGTGACTTCAGAAACAAACATTCAAATAAATGAAATCTAACCGATTTTCTATTTTTCCATTTTTCGTCTTGTAATTTGCGCCGTGGGCGGTACCATTAGCATGGGGGTGTGGCCGTGGACTAACTTTACTATCATTTCATTGATGTAACTGCTTTATTTACACTGCATGCACGTTTGAGGAGAAGTTTAAAAGACGGAACACAGGACAACATTTTTCACCCGAAGTGCCATAACTTTTATTATTAGGCTAATAGTCTACGTGTAGCCTACTAAATTATAAGGCAGTCTCGGACCGGCCATCGGGAGCAGCCGGAAAAAGTGAAATCCCGGTGGCCTGGGTATGATTTGGCACATTGCCCTGTTTGTATTGACCTTATTAATAAAAATACTAGCCTACCAAGCGAAAATATAGAAAAAAAGCTTTTTTTTGTTTGTTAGGTTTTTAGCTCTCGTTTGTAATAGCCTACAATACAATAAAGATGCAGATGTTTTCACTATAGCGGGCATTGTTCGTTACCACGGCATCCGCTTGAGCTTCTGTGTGCTTTAGCTCTACACCGCTTCTCGTTCCCGTAAAATGCCAATAAATCTAGCACAGTTGTAGAACTCTAGTCTGTTCATTACAATAGAAGCAGTTCGCCAGGATATGAGCATGAGGCGATACTAGGCTATAGTTAACTATGGTGCGGCAAATCAAGAGCAATAATATTTATTTATTTTCAATAAATAAACAGAAATACCTTGCTACGTTTGGCACATTGCCCAGCTTGTTTTTTATTTATTTATTCGAGCACATTAAATTCGCCATTCGATAATGAATCAGCACTATAGACATTAAATTGTATTAGCCTACAAACGAGAGCTAAAAACCTTTAAAAAATTGAGGGGGGAAATATGCTTATTTTTTCTATATTTTTGCTTAGTAGGCTAGCTATAATTTTTATCGTTATTCTAGATTCCCGTGAAGGATCTTGGAAAGCGCTGCCACCCCCGTTCTGCTGCACTGAAAATGAACTGCCTGGGATCTCGTGGTTGTGGCTGCCTATAGGCAGGCCCGGATTAAGAGGACTTTGGGCCCTGGGGCTATAGCAACACCAAGGGCCCCCTTTCATCTGATTGCCACGCCAGTCTTCTACCGCAATAAAAAAAAAAAAAAAAAATATTGTTATTAATCAATGTATTTAATTAATGTTTTTCTTTATCATTATTTATTATTATTATTATTATTGCACACTAAATAGTCCAGGCTATTTAACACATTAACCCTCTACTGCACAGATTTTGATGGAACATCCTGATAAAAATTACTCCACATAATTTCTTGGTTCATTTTGGGAACATTTTATTGGTAAAACAGTGCATTTACTCCAGATATGAACTCAAAAACATAAAGGTTTCCAAAATCAGCAAAAACATTACTCATACTTAAGTCATACTTCCTCAATAAGTACTTAACCATGAATAATTTAAAGGGATAGTTCAACAACATCACCCTCATGTTGTTCAAAACCTGTATGAGATCATTAAAATTAGAAATCAGTTCATATTTAACATTCTAATTAAAGGGTACTTTAAATGTGAGACTAAAACTGCCAGTAGGTGGCGGCAAGTCACTGTCTTTATAAGTGAGTTGAGGGAGTCATTCATTCAACCGATTTGTTCAAACGGCTGATTCATTCGGGAAAGCAGCAAGTTGTGTTGTTCATTGAATCATTAAATTGATTCGTTCAAAAATTCATCCCGTCTGTTGCATTGAGACTCTGCTATGGCTTCATTTTGAAAACAAACAATATTGATATAAATATGAGACAAAAACTAATTTGGGAACATACCTATAACCGTACACATCACGCAGTGAAAGCACGAGAGACAAAAGCGATGTCAGCTTGCCGTGCCTCGTACATCTTTAAAACAATGATTACAATATCATAATAGACAATACACATCGCACACCCCTACGCACATAAAGAATGAACTTGGAATTGAACTGACATTTACCAACTTGCTTCTTCTCTCCTCCTGTTTCGAGTGCAGGAGACAGACGTAATGCTGCCGCGAATGTGACGCGCAATGTCATGTAAACAAGCAAATAAAAAGTACGCTAATTAGATTGTTCTAATTTGGAAAACATTTAGATATGTCTAAGTCAAATTGCCATCGAAAATGTAAGACCTTTCATAAGTAAAAATAAAACTTTTTAAGGATCCGCGGACACCCTGAATAAGACAAAAACTCATCGGGGCAAAAATGCCCATGTACCTTGGATATTGGACCTTGATGTTCGTCCAAAAACAGTAATTCGGCCGGGGATTTTTACGCGGGTGGGTGGTGGGTGGTGGGTGGTGGGAGAAAAAACACTGACATTCTGGATTCAGACTGCAATAAAATCACCGACTATTAGCCCCTATAAATTTTGAAAATACCTTACGACTCCACGAGAAACAATTACCATCCAAATCGTGCTTAACTCATTACAGCTGCTTGCTTACCTTCTTCGACGTATAAAACGTACTCGGTTACTAACGTAACCTCGGTTCTCTCTAGAAGAGGGAACGAGTACTGCGTTTTTTGTAAAAACGCTACGGGAAAAACTCTTTTTTCACGAAATACTGAAGCAAAAAATTATCCTTAATTTTCCATATATGTAAAGCGCGTTGCAGCAGTACACAGCTATGGTGAGACAGCTTGCTCGCTCATTGGCTGTTCTGCGGCAACTGCATAAGCCTATCGAGCGAGGCCTGAAGTGACGTCAGGCCAATGAGGGCGCTTCGCGCCCTCCTTGCCACTTCCCGCCGAGACGGGTGTGGCTAACCTCTATAAAAGGAGCTCGAAAAGGCTGATTCACTTGATTTTCATCGCCGAAGCGAACCAGAGTGAACCGTACGCACGGCAGAGAACGCAGTACTCGTTCCCTCTTCTAGAGAGAACCGAGGTTACGTTAGTAACCGAGTACGTTCTCTTACGAGAGTCCTCTCGTACTGCGTTTTTTGTAAAAACGCTACGGGAACCCCTTGTAAAACGCTGTGCGTGCTGGGATAAAACACCGATCACTGGAAGCTAACCCAGGTATACAGTGCATAATCACCAGATAGACTCACAGAGAGTCTGGGAATAAGGGGGGGGGGACCTTAATTCCCTATACTGTAGCGTCCGCAGACGCCAAACATGATCTCACAGAGAGAGTCTAGAGACAAAAGGGGAATCCCTCCGTCCTTATATGGCCGCGTCCGCAGACGCGAATATGACATCACATAGACAGGGTGGGGAACCTGAACTAATGTGGGAAATGTGGGTCTTACACAATTCTGCCTATAAAACAGTCGGTAGCGCACTGCGCATGCGATTTCAGTGTTCTAGTTAGACAGCTGATTCGACTACACCGATAGTAGCTTAGCCTGCAAGGCGGGAACCTCTAGGTTGTAAAACCTAATAAATGTAGACGGCGAGGCCCAGCCTGCCGCCATACATATGTCCTGTAAGGAAATCCCGCTAGACCAAGCCGACGAAGAGGCGACGCCTCTGGACACTGGAGGCCCTTGACAGTGTAAGCCAGCACTATGGCGTCAACTATCCATCTGGATAGGCTCTGTTTCGAAACAGCCATTCCCTTGGAACGTCCACTGAACGAGACAAAGAGCTGCTCAGTCTGTCTGAAGACAGCAGAGCGGGACACTTAAGCTCTTAAAGCCCTAATGGGGCAAAGAAAACTTGAGTCCCCTTCCTCACTTGATCCCGGCAGGGCAGACAGGGAGATAACCTGAGCCCGAAACGGCGTGTTGAGGGATTTTGGCACATAACCATGCCTAGGTTTGAGTATGACTTTAGAGTCATTAGGTCCAAACTCTAAGCACGCTGGGCTCACGGAGAGCGCGTGCAGGTCGCCTATGCGCTTCACCGAAGCGAGAGCCATCAAAAACACTGTTTTAAAAGACAAATGTTTGAGGCTAATAGATTGGATAGGCTTGAAAGGGGCACCTTTCATGGCCGCCAAAACCGTAGAAAGGTCCCACATAGGGACTGAAGGAGGTCTGGGAGGATTCAGCCTCCTAGCTCCCCTGAGGAAGCGGATGACTAAATCGTTCCTTCCTAGTGACTGACCTAGCGTTGTTCCAGAGAACGCTGCAATAGCCGCCACATAAACTTTGAGCGTGGAAGGGGATCTGTCCTTATCCAACAGCTCCTGTAGGAAGGAGAGAACCTCCGTCACCTCACAATCGAGGGGTGATAGGCCCCGAGCTGTACACCAGCCGGAGAAAACCGACCACTTCGAGGCATAAAGCCGCCTAGTCGACGGTGCTCTAGCCTGAGTGATGGTATTCATCACTCCCTCTGCGAGATCAACGGATATCCGTTGAGCGCCCACACATGAAGGGACCACAACTCCGGGTGTGGGTGCCAAATCGAGCCCCCGGCCTGCGAGAGGAGATCTTTCCTCAATGGCACTGGCCATGGAGCGATGTCTGCTAACTGCATCAGGACTGGAAACCATGCTTGGTTCTTCCAGAACGGTGCTACAAGCAGTACTGAGCATTTTGTTTCCCTGACCCGCTCTAACACCTGAGGCAGGAGGGAGATGGGGGGAAAAGCGTATAGCGGGCAGCGCGGCCACATCCGGGACAGCGCGCTGTCGTTCTTGGAAAAGAACACGGGGCAATGAGCGTTTTCGCGGGACGCGAATAGGTCCACCTCCGCTCTGCCGAATCTCTCCCACAACAGCCGGACTGTTTGTGGGTGTAGAGACCATTCGCCCAGGGGAATGTTGTTCCTGGACAGTCTGTCTGGGCCCAAATTCTGGAGCCCGGGCACATGCACTGCTCTCAGCGAGCGCAAATTGTGCTGAGCCCATGTTAGGAGGTGTTTCGCCAGCCTGTACAGGGATCTGGATCTGAGACCGCCCTGGCGATTTATGTAGGACACCACGGCCGTGTTGTCCGAACGGACTACGACGTGTTGGTCCTTGATTTGGGGACAAAAACGCATCAGCGCGTTGTGCACTGCCAGCATTTCCAGGCAGTTGATATGTTGGAGCTTTTCTCGTTCTGACCACAGGCCGAAGAACGGTCTGCCCTCGAGCAGCGCTCCCCATCTTCCTCACTCCCGAGGAAGTCCCCAGGCTTACACCTGATCGGTACCAGTCGTCCGCCATCCAAGGTATCAGGGCTGCCACACAGCTCTGATTGACCTTGAGACGTAACCAGCCGGACACCCACGCTCCGCGCGGTACTCGCGCTCTCAACCAGAACTGCAGAGGGCGCATGCGGAGCAAGCCCAGCTGAAGAACTGGCGATGCTGAGGCCATGAGACCCAGCATCCTTTGAAACTTCCTGAGCGAGGTAGTCGCGCCGCAGCGGAAGGATCTCGCCGCGCGCTGAATGTGCAGCACGCGCTGTGGCGACAGCCGCGCTGTCATAGACTGTGAGTCCAGAATGGTACCCAGAAACGAAATCGCTTGACTGGGGTTCAGCGAACTCTTTGTCCAATTGACCGTGATACCAAGATTCTCGAGGTGATCGAGTAAAATGGTTCTGTGCTCCACGAGCTGTGATCGTGATTGAGCTAGGATCAGCCAGTCGTCCAAATAGTTCAGCACTCGCACGCTGTGTCCATGCACTTCGTAAATGTACGAGGTGCCAGGGACAAGCCGAACGGCAGGACTGTATACTGGTATGTCTGACCCTCGAAGGCGAATCTCAAGTATCGCCTGTGATGTGACGCTATCTGTATTTGAAAATACGCGTCCTTCAGATCTATCGACATAAACCAGTCTCCTCGGCGAATATGCGCGAGGATTTTCCTGGTCGTGAGCATTTTGAAACTGCGTTTCACTAATGCTCTGTTCAGCCGTCTTAGATCCAGTATGGGTCTGATACCACCGTCCTTTTTGGGGACCAGAAAGTATCTGCTGTATAGCCCCCCTTCGCTTTGAGCTTGGGATACATGCTCTATTGCCCCTTTGCTCATTAGTTTTGATATTTCGGCGCGAAGTAGGTGTGCTACTTCTAAAGTCACCGTAGTTTCGACGCGCGCTGTGAAGCGGGGAGGGCGTCGACAAAACTGTAGCGAGAAGCCTCTGTTTATAATGTCTAGCACCCAGTCCGAAACCCCTGGAAGCGCTGCCCATGCCTCTGCATGGCTGGCTAAGGGTTGGATGCGAAGCGCGCTCTGTTCGCCGTGCAACAGAGGTGCTTCGGGGCGCAATAACATAGGCGTTACGCCTGTGACATTCGAGGCGGGGAGCGCGCTTATTACAGCGGGCAGAACGCTCGCCCTCGACCCTACTACGGTGCTTAACTGAGTGAGGGAGGGCTGAGAAAGTCTCGTGGGACTCATGCTGTCTGCGAGTAAATGTGGGCGGGAAAAGGTCCCGTTTTTACAGAGAGCCTGTGATCTGTGGGACATAGTGTTCGTGGGCACTGGGAAGTGGGCACTTTTACTATGTTGGAAGCGCAATCGACCTGAGTCGATTTTATGTGCGCGAGCCCTGAGTGTAGGGCTGTGCTTGTGTGTAGGGATGGGCACTGGGCAGTGGGCATCAACGCTACATTTATAGCACCATCGGCCGTGGCCGGGACAACAGAAAACCTGTGATCTGTGTGACATAGTGTTCGTGGGCACACGGAAGTGGGCACTTTTACTATGTTGGAAGCGCAATCGACCTGAGTCGATTTTATGTGCGCGAGCCCTGAGTGTAGGGCTGTGCTTGTGTGTAGGGATGGGCACTGGGCAGTGGGCATCTGCTCTACACCTGAAGCACCATCGGCCGCGGCCGGGATTTTTATTTATTTAAATTCTTTTATGAAGCGCGTTCTACCGAGGGGGAAGCGCGCTGATCACAGCGGACAGAATGCCTGCGCTCGACCCCGCTGCGGTGTTTAACCGAGCAAAGGAGGGCTGGGCGAGTCCCGTAGGACATATAATGGCCGTGAGTAAGTGTGGGCGCGGGAGAGCGGGCACAGTTACTGCAATGCGTGCACTGTCTGCCTGAGCAGAGTGAATGCACACAGGTTTCATCTTTACAGAAACCACAAGGCATGCAGAACATAGTGTTTGTGGGCACTAGGCAGTGGGCACGTTCACTATGTTGTGTGCGTGATCGACCCGAGTCGAATATATGAGCGCGGGCCCTGTGTGAAGGGCTGTGCTAGTGTGTAGGGATGGGCACTAGGCAGTGGGCATCTTCTCTACACATATAGCATCATCGGCCGTGGCCGGGACTTCGGTAGAAGTCCGGCCATGTACCACGTGCTCGTGGGCTGCAAAAAACACGTCTGCAGTTGCCTCTCGGGGAACAAACAGAGTGATTTGCATTCGGCGGCATAAATATTTTCTGCCGGCAGACCCGGGATTCGAACTCGGATCCCCCGCGCGAAAGCCTAAGAATCTACCACTGGACCACAGTGAAGATACATAGACATAAAGTCAGCGCGATTATTATCCACACTGGCGTTTGCTTGCAGGCATGCGAGTAAGCACAACATGCAATACTAACATTTTCAGACGCCTGAAAAATGCCAGAATGTGAGAAGAGTGGATATCGCCCAGTTTCAGCGGGGCTGAAAACACTCCATTCTCCTTTCGCCAGTGACGCACGGGAACCGTAGAAACGGTGTTCGGTTGCAGACAAGCGGGTACTACGTGCTCGCTGGCTGCAAAATGCATCTCTGCAGTCGCCTTCAGGGGACTGACAGAGCGAAGCATTGGCGGCATAAATATACATGCCGCTAGACCGGGATTCGAACTCCGGTCTCCCATGCGGAAAACCTATAATTCCACCACTGAGCCACAGGGGGATACAGGCTTTTGAAAGCTTTTGAAAGCTTCCCGAACAGGGAACTGAGAAATGTGAGAGAAAAGAGGTCAGACCGACCAACGGCGGGACTAAGAACACTCTTTTCTCCTTCGCCGGTGAATGACGCGTGCAGAGGCAGGGTAGCTTTTCTTGTAACGTAAAGAAAAACTAATCCCGCCATCCGCTTCCAGGAAGGGCAGCCTCGGAAAGGATGCCCGGCGAGTCCTCAGAGTCACCGTAGGCAATTGGCTCGGAGTGAAGGCGTTTCGCCGTCAGCGAGCGCGAGCGCTGCATGAGAAGGCATCTTGAAAAAGACGCAGCTCTTTTAGGGGTGAGTGTTGCAAAGCGAACACACACACACACACACACAAGAACAATAGAATGGAAAGGATATGGCGTCGGAAAGCGCAGCAGGTACGCCGGTTGAAGGCGGCGTTGGCCAGCGGCTTCGAGGGCTCGTCCCGCTGAAGTGCTTGCATCAGACGACGCGTGATCCAGCGATGCGTGAGCTTCGCTGAAGAGATGAAAATCAAGTGAATCAGCCTTTTCGAGCTCCTTTTATAGAGCTCACACCCGTCTCGGCGGGAAGTGGCAAGGAGGGCGCGAAGCGCCCTCATTGGCCTGACGTCACTTCAGGCCTCGCTCGATAGGCTTATGCAGTTGCCGCAGAACAGCCAATGAGCGAGCAAGCTGTCTCGCCATAGCTGTGTACTGCTGCAACGCGCTTTACATATATGGAAAATTAAGGATAATTTTTTGCTTCAGTATTTCGTGAAAAAAGAGTTTTTCCCGTAGCGTTTTTACAAAAAACGCAGTACGAGAGGACTCTCGTAAGAGAACAAGCGGATCGGTGACGGGAGGGTGAAGCTAACTGTGGGCTGCTGCCGCTGCACGGGGTCTTCCACGGGCACGGATGAAAGTGATCCAAAGTAGTTAGTTAGTTTAGGAATTTTTGCATCCCTTTTCTGCCTTTCGAGTTTGTTTTTCCTTTTTTGTGCACCACTATCACTTTTTTTTTATTTTTTTTTATCATTTTTGAACTCCAGCGTCAAGCGAGCGATTTATACCCATGTTCAACATGAAAGCATAACGAAAAGAGACGTTTCCCAGTGTCATGGCACAAATTGTAGAGTTAATTTGATTGGGTGGTGAATTATATAATTCAGGCACATTTTCCAATAACTTCTTGTTATTTTATTATACACAAATCAACCACATATGATTTGACAATCTCATTTCCTCCAGCCAATCACGGGCCCCCTAATCCCGCGGGCCCTGGGGCTTCAGCCCCACCTAGCCCTTATGTTAATCCGGCCCTGCCTATAGGCTACTGTACCATGTAAAATGTATATTATATTATATTAAATTATATATTAATAAAATAAAGTAAGAATGAATAGGTAAATACAAACAAGGGCAATGTGCCAAATCATACCCAGGCCACCAGGATTTCACTTTTCCCGGCTGCTCCCGATGGTCGGTCCGAGACTGCCTTATAATTTAGCACAGAATAATAATAATGATGGCACTTCGGGTGAAAAATGTCGTCCTGTGTTCCGTCTTTTAAACTTCTCCTCAAACGTGCATGCAGTGTAAATAAAGCAGTTACATCAATGAAATGATAGTAAAGTTAGTCCACGGCCACACCTCCATGCTAATGGTACCGCCCACGGCGCAAATTACAAGACGAAAAATGGAAAAATAGAAAATCGGTTAGATTTCATTTATTTGAATGTTTGTTTCTGAAGTCACAATTTAGCAAAAGTAAAATTGAAAAAGGGGAGAAAAAGGCAAATATCCATTGATAATGTACTGGAAAAACAAGAAAAATTAATGTCTGGTTTCAATTTTGCATTTTTGCATTTGCATATATGGTCTGAAAACTGAATTGTGAAGCGTTACACGGACCGCGTTTTGCTGGATTTTCTCCACATTGTAGCACTATAAACTTAAATTACTCCGTCATTTATGGTCATACAGAAAAAAGAAATATAAAAAAAAATCTGTGATATTTCTACTTTTGTATGTGTCCACTTACAATCAAATCAAAACATTTATCGCAGCGTCCGTTCTTTCTGTCATCCTTTGGGTTATATGATCATGCTCTACTTCACGCAAATGTTTTAAACTATCAATGCGCGAGAAGACAAAAGAGAACGCGCTGTCAGTGAATGTCCTTCTGAAACACACACACACACACACACACATACACACACAGAAAGACGCGCGCCAGTATCGCAGTCGACAGCGCGCCATCGAGTTCTCTTTCGCGCTTGAACGAACCATAACACACACATAAATGCCAAAATGTCAGTTTTGTCGAGTATCTTCACAAGAACAGTCAAATGAGTTAAATACAATCTTAAATGGAAGTAAAGAGTAGAGAATGAGATGCGTGAGATCCTGTCAGCAGCGGCGGGTATTAAAGTGACAGCAATTCTTTCTGTTAGTAAAGTTAACCAAAGAACAATGGGAACAGAGAAAATTACTAACTGCTCAACGCTTAAGGATTAATCTATTTTTCATTTATAATTCATGCAGTGCGGACTGTTTTATAAACGTATTCAATTTCTATATAATTCACATCGGTTAGACAGGTAAGGTACAGGTAAATATGACATTTATTATGGGTTTAAGTGAGGATTGTTTTAAGTTCACTTAAATTAAAAGTTGTTATATTTTTTTAAGCCTAATAAATGTTTCAAATTTTGGAAAAATAAATTTTCATCGAGACATAAGTAGCTATATCAGTGATACTGGTCTTCATTCATAAAAATATGCCATTAACATGCTTGAAAATAAATGGTGCCAATGAAGCAATGGTGCTTTGATGATTTTCCCAGCCCTTTTCAGACACCGCTTCCTGTAGATGTCCTCTATGGAAGGAAGTGGTGCTCCAGCGATGCACTGGGCAGCTTTCACTACCCTCTGCAACGCCTTTCGGTCCGAGGCAGAGCAGCTCCCGTACCAGACTGTTATACAGTTGGTCAGGATGCTCTCGATGGTACAGCGGTGGAAGTTCACCAGGATGTCTGAGGACAGGTGGTTCTTCCTCAGGGTTCTCAAAAAGAAGAGGCACTGGTGAGCCTTCTTGACCAGCCTGGAACAGCTGGTTGTCCAAGTGAGATCCTCGGAGATGTGGACTCCCAGGAACTTGAAGCTGTTCACACGCTCCACAGCCGTCCCCTTGATGTGGATGGGTGGATGTGGGTCAGCATTCCTCCTGAAGTCCACAATGAGCTCCTTGGTCTTCTCGGTGTTGAGCAGCAGGTTGTTGGTGTCGCAGTCTTTGATGAGGCCGATCACCGTGGTGTCGTCTGCAAACTTAATGATGGTGTTGGAACCATCGACAGGTCTGCAGTCATGGGTGAAGAGGGAGTAGAGGAAGGGACTCATCACACAGCCTTGTGGTACACCGGTGTTCATTGTGATGATGGATGAGCAGTGGTTATCCAGCCGGACATGTTGGGGCCGGCTGGTCAGGAAGTCCAGTAACCAGTTGCACATGAGGGAACTGATGCCTAGGTCTGTGAGTTTCCTGATGAGTTGTGAGGGGATGATTGTATTGAACGCTGAACTGAAGTCTATAAACAGCATTCTGGCATAGGTGTTTTTATTGTTCAGGTGTGAGAGGACAGAGTGCAACGCTATGGAGATTGCATCCTCTGTGCTCCTGTTCTGACGGTATGCAAATTGGTGGGGGTCCAGGGTGGGGGGGAGACAGGATTTGAAGTGTGCTAGGACCAGCCGCTCTAAGCACTTAGTGATGATTGGGGTGAGGGCTACCGGGCGGTAGTCGTTGAGGCTTGATGGGTTGGAGTTTTTGGGTATCGGAACGATGGAGGTGGATTTGAAGCAGGCTGGTACCACAGTATGGGCCAAGGACAGATTGAATATGTCAGTCAGCACTCCTGCCAGCTCCCCAGAACACGCTCTGAGAACACGCCCAGGGATGCCATCAGGACCTGCAGCCTTGTGGACATTAATCCTGCTCAGCACCGCTCCTACATCGGTGGGGGAGAAAGTCAGTGGTTGGTGGTCTGAAGTCACCTCTGCCTTAGTTGCAGTTGTTGGGTTCCCCCGCTCAAAACGAGCATAAAAGTTGTTGAGCTCGTTGAGGAAGGAGACATCAGAGGATGCGGGGGAGGGTTTGATGGTCCTGTAGTCTGTGATGATCTGAAGTCCTTGCCACATACGTCGGGGATTGGAGTTGGAGAAGTGTTCTTCTACCTTCCCTTTGTAGCGGTGTTTGGCATTTTTGATGCCCCTCTTCAGCTTAGCCATGGCTGTACTGTAGGCCTGTGCATCCCCTGACCTGAAGGCGGTATTACGGGCCTTCAGGAGGAGACGGACATCCCGGTTCATCCAAGGCTTCTGGTTGGGGTACATGGTGATCTGTTTCTGGGTGGTGACACTGTGTGTAGTCGTGGAGATGTGGTCCAGTACAGATGTGGCGTACTGGTCCAAGTCTATGTGGATGAACATATTCCAGTCTGTGTTTTTGAACCGGTCCTGGAGCACAGCGTCTGTCCCCTCTGGCCACACTTTTATTGTCCTCACAGTGGGTTTCACACGTTGGATGAGTGGTGAGTACCGAGGTGTGAGGAACAGGGAGAGATGGTCCGATTGTCCAATGTGGGGGAGGGGTGTTGCTTTGTAGGCTCCAGACATGTTGGAATAAACATGGTCCGAAGTCTTGTCCCCTCTGGTGTGACAGGAGACATGTTGGTGGAATCTGGGGAGGACTGTCTTTAGATTGGAGTGGTTAAAATCACCAGCAACAATAAAAGCTGCCTCAGGATGTTTAGTCTGGTGTTTGCTAATGGCTGCATAAAGTTCTTTCATAGCCAACTTAGCATTAGCATCCGGGGGGATATACACTGCAGTGAGTATGATGGAAGTAAGTTCTCTAGGGAGATAATAAGGTCTGCATTTGACCATTAAAAACTCCACATTAGGTGAGCAGTGACTCTCAGTAGTAGCAGAGTTCATGCACCAAGCATTGTTGATATAAATGCACAAACCTCCACCTCTGGTCTTGCCGGATTCATCTGCTATCCTGTCGGCTCGGTGTGTGTGGCGTCCTGCTAACTCAATAGCATTTTCCGGGCAGCTGTTGTTTAGCCATGTTTCGGTGAAAATCATGACATTTGAGTCCATAATCCGTCTGTTGTTGGTGATGGAGAGCCGTATTTCTTCCATTTTGTTTGCCAGAGAAAGGACATTGGCGAGGAGAATGCTGGGTAAAGGTAGCCGGTGTGGTGTTAGCTTTAGCTTAGCTCGTAGCCCTCCGCACCTACCCCGCCTTTGTTTATGTTCTCGGTGAATGCTGGGTAAAGGTAGCCGGTGTGGTGTTAGCTTTAGCTTAGCTCGTAGCCCTCCGCGCCTACCCTGCCTTTGTTTACGTTCTAGTGTGTTGGATTGTCCAAGCGTGATGGTGGAGAGAAAATCTACTAGCAAGCTTCCAATTCCTCGGTTATTGCTATCTATCTACATTAGCCAGGGCAGCCTACCTCCGAGTCCATGGTGTTGATCGATGCTGAAGAGCACACGCACTGACGAGCACGACCTCAATGGGAGGGTGCTCGCTGGTAGTGGGGGAGGGGCATGAGAGATGTAAACATTCAAAGTTTTGGCTAAGTCGACCTAATCTGCCAGACTTGCCGACTGCAGCTTTAAGGCAGTCAGTTTCTGCAAGTGAAATTAGTTAGCTCGAGTTTTAGTGCATTTTTACAGTAATATACTGTAGATTACAGTAAAGAACTGTACAATTAACAGTAAATTACTGGCAACAGTGTTGCCAGTATTTTACTGTAAAAAAACCTGGTAAGGTCTAATAGTGTATGTAAAACATCTTAATTAACAGATATAACTATCATATTTTGTACATATATTCTTTAAAGGGTCTACTACTGATATATTTTGAGAATTATACTCCTGTATATATATTTTGCTCGTAAGATGTGTAAATTTGTTAACAGTTACAAATGTGACCGGTAGTATAACACAGTGCTTCAATTGAAAACACAGGTCTTGGCTGTTAATCCTACACTGAACAAAATTATAAACACAACACTTTTGTTTTTGCCCCCATTTTTCATGAGCTGAACTCAAAGATCTAAGACTTTTTCTATGTACACAAAAGGCCTATTTTTCTTTAAAAATTTTTTTTCACAAATCTGTCTAAATCTGTGTTAGTGAACAGTTCCTTTGCCGAGATAATCCATCCACCTCACAGGTGTGGCATATCAATATGCTGATTAGACAGCATGATTATTGCACGTGTGCCTTAGGCTGGCCACAATAAAAGGCCCTAGGGAGTACCAGTGTGAAACAGCCCATTTGCCAGGTAGACTATTGAATGGCGATGCAGAGGTGAACTATCTGGAGGATTAGGCAGATGTTCATGAGAACCAATTGGTGTGCCCCACACATGACCACAAACAACCCTTTCTACAACGTACGGCCCATCTTTAGTGCACTGAATGAGTGCACACACATCTCCCTGAAACTGGCCTAGGACAGGGCCCAAGTGTAGTCATGGTCTAGCCCATAGGGGTCTAGCCGAACAAGCAGAAGTTCCTCCAGGGTGTAACTTTGTACATGACAACCTTTTCACCTCACTAAGCCTCCTTCATGAAATGACAAAACGATGTTATGGATGTTTTGGAATGTGTTGTGTAAATAGGTCTAATTGAAGAATTTGTATGAATTCTGACTATGGTGTTTCCCACCGGTCACTTTTGTGACTGAGTATAAAACCTAATATTTCACTAACTTAACCAAAATAAAATCAAAGAGGGCATAACGTTTGTGTGTTAGGGAGGTCTAAGGAGTAAAATGCATGTACTCAAATTGCAAGAAAAAATTTGGGATTAAAAGAGTTAAGGAAACTGGACATTTTTATGTTCTTGGAATGTTAGAAATCAACGTTCCTATAATGTTGAATTGTAAATCAAAATTAAGTTGAAAGAACGTTTGAGGAACATTATACCTTTTAAAACACGTTCCTCTAACGTCAAGAAAACTGGACATTTTTCACGTTCCCAGAACCAACACTGAATATTTGGAAAATGTTCTTATAACAAAAGTCTGTTAGCTGGGGTGACCGCTCTGAAAGCGGCACTAAAAGACTGCTTTAAAACTTTCACAGAGACCTCAAATAGGCATTTAAAACAACAAATATTAAGCATTGGCATATCAAGTAAAATAATATTTCGATGATTGTTTGAAAATCGTCTCCACCAACATGTTCACCGGTAAGACGGCGTTCGCTCAAATCCCGCTCCGACTTTCAATTTCTCTGTACTGTAGACTATAGGCCTACGTGTTGTAGCCCAGTCATTAAAGAAAATGATTTAGTTTCATATTTATGTTTAAATAAAATAAAACAATTTTTTTTTTCTAAAATATCTGTTGATTATATGAAAAGTGAAAAGCATGAGTAAGATCATAAGATGTGCAGTAAATCGGGAGACGAGTGGGCAGACATGATTTTGACCACTTCATTTAGCTTGTTTTTGTAGAAAACCTTTCTTTAAAGTGAATTTCGTTTTGTATTAATTGTATCTTAATTTTAATCAATGTTTCATCAACCAATTGCCTGGATTT
This sequence comes from Abramis brama, assembly GCA_022829085.1. NCBI lineage: Eukaryota > Metazoa > Chordata > Actinopteri > Cypriniformes > Leuciscidae > Abramis > Abramis brama. Next base: position 48,180,686 of record CM040767.1, read on the forward strand.
AATAAATAAGAAATATAGCAGGTAATATAATCAGGACACGGAAGCGCCGGCGCGTGAACTGGAGCTCGTCTCAAAAATGAACCGAAACTTAAACAAAATTGGTGGTTTAATGGTTTGCTCACATTATTTATGCATTATACATTTTTATTTAATACATTTAAATGACAGTTGGTCAATTTAAGGCAGTCGGTTTCTGCAAGTTAATTTAGTTAACTCGAGTTTTAAATTAGAGCATTTTTACAGTAACATACTGTAGATTACAGTAAAGAACTGTACAATTAACAAGTAAATTTTACTGTAAAAAAAACCTGGCAAGGTCCAACAGTGTGGTTCAGAAAATAATCATCTTCAGTTTTGCTTTGTAAGGTTTTTGAAGTGCTATGTGGCTGGAGATTAAAACGTTCTGGAAGTTTCATTATTATTATTATTATGTCAGGGTTCTTTACATAATCAGTGCTTTAATGGTTTTGTAAATAACAAAAAAAAATATAAATTTGTGAAACTTAAAAAGATTCTCAAGTGATATTAGAACTAATGCTCATTGGATGTTTTGACATCGCTAAAAAAAAAAAAAAAAAAAACTTTCAGACATCATTGCAGGTCTGCAGTTTAGACATTTCATGACCCCTAAAAAATCAACAGAGCAGCTGCCAATTTACCAAAGGTTACATTTACATTACTGTTTTTTGCAGGTCATTTACGGGAAAACTGCCCTCAATTTGACTGACAACAGCAAAAGTGTTCTTTCATGATAGACATCTTTATGTGGTTTTCAAGCCTGCCGATCATGAAATGATCTCCATTTGCTGGAGTAACAATGACAAGCTTACAGGAGGAGTCACTAAACAAAGTCTAGTGGACAAATATCTATTAGTCTTTGATTCTGAATGTTTATGTTAAATAAATTCAGTTCCCTGAGAGAAATCAAAGAATCCATTTACAAAATAAAAATTCAAAACAGTTATTTTAAACATAGCAATACATGCTGTTTAATTCTACATGGGTGAACTTAAATACTCCCTTGTGTAATTTCCAGTAAAACAAACTGCAAACAAAAAAAGCAAGCAAATAGATAGATAGATAAATAGCAGTTTGGACTTTGAGGGTGACGGAGACGAGTATAAATCTGAGCTGCTGCAGGTTCACACACACACACACACACACACACACAGACAGACACACACACAGACAGACACGATGGACGTGAAGCTGCTGTGTCTGACTGTTGTTCTTCTCTCCTCACCCCTCCTCACACTGTGTGCCCCGCTGTGAGTATTAAACACACCGTTTGCTCATAGAGTTACTAATAATCAGTTTTTAAGATTTCAAACGCTGTGATTTGATCTCCTCAGGTTTGTTCTGTCAGCTCCTAATCTGCTGAGATTGGGTTCCTCAGAGAACGTGTTTGTGGAGGCTCAGGATTACTCTGGAGGAAACCTGGACGTGAGGATCTCAGTGAAGAACTTCCCAAAGAAAGACAGGGAGATACTGTCCAAACCAGTGACACTGACTGCAGAAAACAATTACCAGATCCTTACAGATATAAAGGTGATGCCACCTTATATGTAATTTACAGTATGTAAATTTTTTTTGTAAAAAAATGCTTTTTCTTTTATTCAAAATTCGAAAATTACTAGTTCATTTTCTGTTCTTTAGATCCCTGATGGTCAGAACTTGTTCTCTGATGATCCTCTGGAGAAGCAGTATGTGTATCTACAAGCTCAGTTTCCATCTCAAACTCTGGAGAAAGTGGTCATGGTCTCATTCCAGTCTGGATATATATTTGTACAGACAGACAAGCCCATCTACACGCCTGCTAGCACAGGTACGATTATATGCTAAAACATGACAAATATAGAGTGAAGTAATGCACAGTGTGAACTTTAAACGTTACATTATCATGAATGTTTTTTCTTAAACTGACTGCTGCTTTTATCAGGGTTTGAATCTACTGAAAACCAAACAAACAAATCGTATTTCCTTTTTTGCCTTGACATCTTTTGCAGTTCAATATAGGATTTTCTCTCTGACGCCCAACCTGAAACCACTCAGTCAGACTGCAGTCACGGTGGAGATCATGGTATACAGTTTAATAAAAGCACACTGTTATAACACACACACACACACACACACACACTTGTGACACTTCAGCTGTAATGAGTATCATTGCACTGCTGATCTCGGTACTAAACACACAGTGTTGTTGGTGATTTCTGTGTTTCTGAAGAATCCACAAGGCATCACAGTTTCATCACAGAAGATATATCCAGTGAAAGGGATGAAGTCTGGAAGCTACGCCATTCCTGAGGTTGCCAGGTGTGTGAAACGTTGACAGAATGGAGGCTATTCAACCTGACTGAACTGACAAGACTTAATTTTGATTGCCTGTAGTGTCTAATTCAGGACAATATATTACTGTATAAGAAAAAAAAATACCCTGTTCATGATGTTATCATCTGTTTTAATATCATACAAATATAATAATAAAATAATCATAAAAATCCGACATGTTCATGTTTGTGTTCTGTATGTTTCAGTCCTGGGATCTGGAAGGTTGTCACTCAATACACACACACTCCTCAGAAGAAGTTTACTGCAGACTTTGAGGTCAAAGAATATGGTGAGATGTGTTTCAACAAAATGTAGGTTGTGTATGAATAACAACTGAAAAATATATATTTTAAAACAAGACAGCTGAGTGTGCTAAAGGGGGTATAAGCTCATGTGGAGCCATTGGTTCTCATTGGATATGAGAGAATGAAACAACAAAATATTACAAGGGACTACGGAGGATACAGTATACAGAGAAAGGCTGTGTTAACCAGAATGCTTTGAATTTTTTTTTTTTTTTTTTTACTTTTTTATTTATTAATAACTTAGCCCAATAACTTAGGCCTTTTACCCTTAACCATGCGAGTGCCTTGGAAGTTTTGTTGTTTCAAAAATATTTATTTATTTGTGTCTTTTCTTTGGTTTGGTTTATAGTGCTTCCAACATTTGAAGTTAAATTAAAACCCAGTAAGTCATTCTTCTATGTGGGTGACGAGAGCCTGACAGTCGACATTGAAGCCATGTAAGACAACATATGTTCTGCTTTATTGTATTGAAAATAAATCTATAACGTGAGTAAACACTGATTAAAATAGATTTGTATGTAATTGTCATTGGGTTACACCAGCTAACGTAATTTTAATGGTCAGATTGAAGTTAAATGGTATAAAATGTATCATTTTCTTCTTCTGAGGAACAGAAAATGTCCAAGCTAATTTTTCTTTTTCTTAGCTTTTCCAAGCTAAGATGTGGATCAGGGACAGTCGTCGTCACCATTCAGTTTTTACAGCAGAAATTGTATGTGCTTTTATAGGTACCTGTTTGGACAGAAGGTGGAAGGACATGCGTTTGTGGAGTTTGGTGTGATGGACGGTGAGAAGAAAACAAGTATTCCTGCCTCTCTGCAGAGAGTTCAGGTGAGAGACATTAAATCATCTAGTATCTCATTTCTCCTTAGATAGAATTTACAAGAAGTTACATTTTTACTGCATCTTAGACTGTTATTGTCTTTCTCATATGAATAGATTAGGGAAGGAGAAGGTACTGCAGAACTGACCAGGGAGATGATCACTAAGACCTTTCCAGACATTAAGCAGCTGGTTGGACGATCAATCTATGTTTCAGCCAGTCTTTTAACAGAAAGTGGTAAGACTCAACAGATACTGTACATCTGTATGTTTACATGTCTGTGTGTGATTGTATATGAGAGGCTAATCCTGTGTGTGTGTGTGTGTGTGTGTGTGTTTCAGGCAGTGAAATGGTGGAAGCAGAAAGGAGAGGCATTCAGATTGTGACGTCACCGTACACCATCCACTTCAAAAGAACACCACAATTCTTCAAACCTGGGATGCCCTTCAGTGTCTCGGTATGAAACAGTAGCTGATTTTACACATTAAACTCTGTGAATTAGTATAAAATTAGCAGACTGGCTATTCTGGTAAAACACACCATATCTGCTGTTCACACAAGCAGTTGCTTTTATGATATCATTAGGATACTGTTAAGATAAGATTATGGAAGTAAAATAATGGCAAATGTTTTTGAAACAAAAAAGCCTGTTGAATTGCACTTCTTGCAAACACGTGCTTGCACCCCCTGCTGGTGAGGTTGACTAACAGCAGATGGAGAATATGCTCGGCAATCTACTGCTTTTCCTGCAGTTACTGGATGTCAATGTTAGTGTCGAATTTGAACCACTGAATTTGTGGAAGCGAATTTGCAAAGCAAAATAAATGGACCGAAAATTGCCTGTTGAATATTATAGGTTGACTATTTTGGAAGTGAAATATGAAAATGGAATGAATTTTTAATAATGAAAATGTGTTTGAAATGTTTTGAATTGAAATATTCACAGCTTAAATATTCAACCATGCTGAATTTCAGCCCATAAAAATGCAAACCCTAAAAATACAATGCATTAAAATACAAGCATGGTTAATGCAATGCATATTTTTTTCAAGTAGTGCAATTCAACAGGCTTTTTTGTTTCAAAAACATTTGGCATTATTTTACTTCCATATAAGATAACATTCACTCATCAGCACCAATATACTGAACAATTGGAAGATTTTGAAAACACTCATGACAGATCTCACTATTCGAACCTTTTAGCATTTTTCACCTGTCATTTGCATAAAGTTGAGCAGTTCTCAAATTAATGACACACTCAATGCCATCGCTTGTAACACTAAGTTGCCGGCAATGTTAGATCCCAGAAATCTGTCACTGATTTACAATTGAAAGCTGTTAACTATAAAATTAAGAACCTGAATGGTTGTAGAAACTATAGAAGAATTTCATTAATTTTTGCTCTGGGTTCTATAAAAGGTTTACGTAACAAATCCTGACCAGACTCCTGCTGAAAATGTGGAAGTGGAGGTCCATCCTGGAGGGGTCAAAGGTCAAACAAGAGCCAATGGCATTGGGAAGGTTACCGTCAACACTCTAGGAGGATCTTCTACACTGCAGATCACTGTAAGACCTGCAAACTTAACTAATGTTCAGTCACTTTCACTGGTGAACTAGTGGAGAATTAACATATGTGACCCTGGACCACAAAATCACATGGGTCAATTTTTCAAAATTGAGATTTATACATCAACTGAAAGCTGAATAAATAAGCTTTCTATTGATGTATGGTTTGTTAGGGCAATATTTGGTTGGGTTTATAATCAAACTATTTGAAATCTGGAATCTGAGGGTGCAAAAAAATCGAAACGTTGAGAAAATCACCTTTTAAGTTGTTCATTTATGTTTGCAAATGTGCTGCATTTACTCACAAACATAAATATTTTATATATTTATGGTAAGAAATGTACAAAATATCTTCATGGCACATGGTCTTTACTTAATATCCTAATGATTTTGGCATAAAAGAAAAAATCAATAATTTTGACCCATACAATCAGAGGTGTATAGTCCAGGGGTCAGAAAGTAGAAGTCTGTTCATATATGGCAAATACGTTTATTCCACCCATAAACTCAGCCAGCTGATTTCACTAATTAGTTCCATCTCCTGAATTAGCAAATGCAGGTGATTGGAACAAAATACTGAGGAGGACTTTTACTTTCTGAACCTGGACTTTACACTTCTGCATACAGTGTATTGTTGGCTATTGCCACAAATATACCCGTACTACTTGTGACTGGTTTTGTCATCCAGGGTCACACGTTAACATATGCCAGTTAAAGGGTTAGTTCACTCACCCTCACCCTCATGTTGTTCCAACCCCATAAGACCTTCGTTCATCTTCGGAACACAAATTAAGATATATTTGATTAAATCTGAGAGCTGGATCACTCCTCCATAGGCTTCTAAGACATTATAACTTGCTAGCCCAGAAAATGCATTAAAGGGTACATAACATACACAGTTTCACCTAATCTCATGTTAATCTTGAGTACCTATAGAGTACTAGTGCATCCTTCATATTTCCAAAAAGTCTTTAGTTTTATCATATTTATAAAAGAAATATACAGCTTTCCGATTCTCTCCGGAAAAAGCCGAGCTCCTGGAGGCGTGCCGTGGGCGGAGCTATAGAGTCAACATATATTCACTTATGTGCTGATTTCCAGCAAAAGACAGAAATCTAAACCAGTTGTACTTACATGAATGGGGTCTTTTATCACTGGGAACGCTCCACGTTTTAATAGCAAACGATCTGCAAATCCAGCGTCGACCTGGGCCTTGTTAATAAAACGTTCGTCACTGAAATGACCAGAACACACAACCGCACTTGCTACACTCCGTTGCTGCCCCGGAAAAACAAACTGCATCCACTGTTCCTGTAACGCTGGGTTCTTTGGGAAGCTGAACACGGTAAGCTTTCCCTCACATCCAAAAACACACTTTGGAGACATTCTTGAACAAATCCTATGCAGCGCTGCCGATGATTTCCTCTTGAAGCGCGTTGATGTGCGCGGCCTCGCTCTCCTCTGGTCGAAGTGTGCGCGGGCGCGCTTTTCCGAGAGAAATGCTCATATAAGGAGTTCCACTCTCGTCTACGTCATTAGATCCACGATCGAAAAAAACCAGCCGAAACTTGTACCAAGCCGGAAGTAAGATTTTCGGCACAGAAATTCTCCGTTATTCGTCCAAAATATTTTTTTAAAACTTTGGCCATGTTTAGCATGAGAATCCATCTCTTTAACACTGTAAACAACTCTGAATACATGAAATACCATTGTACCCCCCCTTTAAAGACATCGACAAGTTTATAAAGCGACGAGAATACTTTTTGTGCGCAAAAAAAACAAAAATAATGACTTTATTCCACTTTTCATTTCCTTCACTCTGGGCCTCAAGTTTTTTCACGTAGTATAACTGCGTAGCGCTTCTGGGTTATACATCACACATAGGCTCACTATTGGCTGAGAGTGATCCAGCTCTCAGATTTAATCAAAAATATCTTAATTTGTGTTCCGAAGATGAACGAAGGTCTTACGGGGTTGGAACAACATGAGGGTGAGCAATTACTGACAGAATTTTCATTTTTGGGTGAACTAACCCTTTAACATATGTTGAACAAGCAATGAAGCATATAGTACACAGCACATTAGAAAATAAATGTATTCTCTCCAGGCAAAGACCAAAGATCCACAATTAACAGATGAACAGCAGGCAGTGAAGACAATGACAGCTCTGAACTACATTCCCAAAGTATCCAGCTCCAAAAACTACTTGCACGTCGGCATTGATGCTGCAGAGCTTCAGATCGGTGGTCAAATGACAGTCAATCTCAATACTGGACAAAGTCCAGGAGTCAAAGATCAAGATTACACATACATGGTAAATATTATAGTTATTTCTTATTCAGCTGCACCACAAATGTATTAATTTTATTTTGTCAATATTTGGTTAACTTCCACAGCTCGTGTTTGAAATCATATGAATGTCATAAATACTGTTAACTCATCTTCCTCATTTACAGATCTTAAGTAAAGGTCAGATTGTTAAAGCAGACAGGTTCAAGAGGAGTGGACAAGCTCTAGTGACTCTGTCTCTATCTGTAACCAGAGACATGGTGCCGTCCTTCCGCTTTGTGGCTTATTACCATGTGGGCTCGTCTGAGGTGGTGTCTGATTCAGTCTGGGTCGACGTGAAGGACACATGCATGGGAACGGTGGGTCAACCATCACAAGAAATTATTGATATGCAAATCAACTAAAGGGATAGTTTACCCAAAAATGAAAATTCTGTCATTAATTACTCCCCTTCTGAGATCTCTCTGATCTCTCCATAGACTTCAACTTCATTGCAACTTTCAAGGCCCAGAAAGGTAGTAAAGACATTGTTAAAATATTCCAAAATATGACTACAGTGGTTCAACCTTAATCTTATGAAGCGACGAGAATACTTCTTGTGCGCCAAGACAAAACAATAAAGTAACGACCAACAATTTCTTCTATTCTGTGTCAGCCTCTGACGCTGTTCACGTAGTAAACACAGTGGAGCGCTTCCGGGTTCGATGTCAGAACGGCGGCTCAGTATTGGCTGGTTCATGCGACAGCATCACACGCATGCGTCTTGGTGCTCACGTGAGCAACGTCATAGACTGACACAGGAGAGGAAAAATATTTTCGTGGGGGGGGGGCACAAAAAGTATTCTCGTCGCTTCATAACATTAAGTTTGAACCACTGTAGTCACATTTAGGACTGTTTTAACGATGTCTCTACTACCTTTCTGGGCCTTTACAGTTGCCTTGAAAGCTCTTGGATTTCATCAATTAATGACAGAATTTTCATTTTTGGGTGAATTTACCCTTAAGTCTGTTTTACTGACACAGCATCTCTCATTTTAATGACAGCTCAAGCTTCAGGTGAAGGGCAAAAAGATGAATACCTATGGCACAGGAGATGAGGTCAAGCTGCAGATAACTGGGGATCCTGGAGCTAGAGTTGGGCTGGTGGTGGTTGACAAGGCTGTGCATGTCCTTAACAAGAACAGACTCACTCAGACTCAGGTGAAGGACCTTCTTCAGACGTCATGGCGAAAACATCCAATCTCCCTGTTTCTGGCATAAAAAACGCACATAACTGGTGTCTTTTTTGCACCTTTAGATCTGGGACGTCATAGAGAAGCATGACACCGGCTGTACAGCAGGAGGTGGAAGGGAGTGTATGGGGGTTTTCAGTGATGCAGGTCTGATGTTTGAGTCACACACTGCAGGAGGAACCAACACCAGAACAGGTTTTTTTTTTCCTTTTCATTTATTTCAGTTAATGAAAATATTATATTTGCAACGCAAGGCAAGATGTAGAGAACCCAAATGCAACTTTAATTATCAAACATAAAACAAAGGCTGGAAACTGGTAACTCAAACCAACAACAAGAACCTGAACCTGGACAAGAAACATTCACAACTCAAAACATTCATACAATTTCCTGTTGGAAACATTCTTATCTGCCAGGGCGGAGCAGGCAGTGCAGGCGGCCAGGGCGGAGCAGGCAGTGCAGGCGGCCAGGGCGGAGCAGGCAGTGCAGGCGGCCAGGGCGGAGCAGGCATGGCGGCGTGGCCTCCATGGTCCTATCAAGGGACCCACTGCAGCGTGGTGTGAACAGTCTCTGGCTCGGCAGACGTGAAGTGAACGGGCTCAGGCTCGGCAGGACTGACGACGTGAAGCGGCTCAGGCTCGGCAAGCCTGACGTGAAGAAGCTCAGGCTCGGCAGGCCTGACGTGAAGCTCAGGCTCGCCAAGCCTGACATGAAGCTCTGGCTCAGCAGGCTTGACGTTGAAGAAGCTCAGGCTCGGCAGGCCTGATGTGAAGAAACTCATGCTCTGCAGGCCTGACGTGAAGAAACTCATACTTGGCGGGCATGACGTGAAGAGGCTCAGGCTTGGATGGTACTGTGGTTTTGTGGGGCTGCTCGTCCGCAAAACCCACAGTAAATGAAGAACCGTTTAAAAGTGCAAAGTCCATATACTGCACCAGAGTGCAGTGAGGGGTATTGGCAGGCATGAGATAATAAATGGATTCATTAAGTCCATGGCAAAACATGCCTTTAAAGAACTAATCATTGAAATCCACCCCATTGCAAAGTCCACAAAACTCCTCCACATACTTCTCAATCGGAAGGTCACCTTGGCTGAGACGGATTGCTGGGTCCATATTTTGGTAGAGTATCCTGTAAAGAAATCCACTGGAAGCAAGATGTAGAGAACCCAAAAGCAACTTTGATGATCAAACATAAAACAAAGGCTGGAAACTGGTAACTCATTACAAGGACAAGAACCAGGACAACTCGAAACATTCATACAATACTCAACAAAGACACAAGGCAAACATGATGGCTTAAATACACAGATTAATTACTAGACAAGGGACACCTGTGAACAATGAACCAGACGATTAACCAATGACAAGACACATGACAGGATCACATGACAAACAGGGAATCACATGACAAGACACAGAAACATGACAATGATAAGAACAAGAAAACAAAACCCAAACCGTGACAATATTAGCTTTATTCACTGAACAAATAGATTTCTGAGGGTTATTTTAAGGGTTGCATCTCTGGTTTGACAAGCATGGGTATTAAAACTGAGTTTTGGGTGATGATTGGCGATATATAGAAAACACATTTTGATGCAAAACTCGAATTATGAATTTTTCTAAATGTTCATTACATCACATTGTCATAATTTGTCAGGAATTGTGTAAATGGGTAAAGTCAGTATATACATTAACGACGATTTGAGACAATGTACACTCATAAAGAATAATGTGTCCGAATTTTAAAGACGTGGTGCTGCGCTTCTCGTCTGGTGTGCGACCCCCTTTAGACATATGGAAATATAGTAGGCTAATTCTTACATTAATTGATTTGTTAAACACAAACACAGGTTTGGTAACCTCCTACTGTCATGCTATTTGGATCGTTATTTCTAGGCCTACACTCAATGAACAACATCTCAACACTAAATTAAAGGCCTGTCTCATATTCACAGAATTACTCAAACATATTTTGCCACCTAAAAGTTGACGTGACACAAAAAAAAATCTTTAACTTTCAGTCAACAAACAGTCCCTAAGCAGTGTGGTTTCCGGAGCCTGCTTCAATGCTGTGGGAAAGCTGGTAGTAGTGAGAGGTGTGTGGATTATGGGAGTCAGAGTGAGCAAAGTCAGTGAGATCTCCTGTAGTAGGCGGGAGGGGATCAGGGACTGAATGGTGTTGCACATGCTGGCCTGGAGATGAGAAGACAGATATTATCAAGGCAGGAAGTTGAGGCCGAACATAGAATGTCAGTTGCTTCATTGACATCAAGAGAAGAGAAGTGTCTAGTGGGGGGAAAGGATGCAGAGACCACAGTGGAGAAATCAGGGTTGAAACCGCGGTCCGGGGGAAAGCATCAATGTAAGGAGCATAGTAACTGAAGTGGCCGGGACAGGCCCCCTAGGGTCTACTCGTGGAGCCGACACTGGTGACATGACACAAAGATGGCCGATGTAGTTAATCCAAGTCAAATAAAAAAAAAAACAACAGGTGGTTTTGCAATACCAGTACATAGAAGTAAGTTTTTAAAACGGCTGAAAATGAAAAATCAATATCGTTTTTTTTTAACCTTGCCAAGTGATTTTTAAAATATACTAATTCATTCAAATGAAATGTCCTCTAGAGCCTGAGTGTCCCGCCACTGCAAAGAGAAAACGAAGAGCTGAGAGTCTCCTGCAAATCACTGGTACACTGGGTGAGGAACTAAAATTTACTCAGATTTTACTTTTGCAATGTAAATCAGAAAGGGATTTTTTTTTAAAGATCCCGAACCTTTCTCTTCATGGTTCATGTTTTATGGAAACTTTGTCTTTCCCTATAATAGTTCTCACCATGTTCTCCTACATTGTTCATTGTCTTCTCAGCTGGTCAATACTCTGGTGAATTGAAGCAGTGCTGTTTTGATGGGATGAGGGATAATAAACTCGGCTACACCTGTGAACGAAGAGCCACATATATTTTAGATGGGCCAGAGTGTGTCCAAGCCTTCCTGCAATGCTGCAAAGAGATGAAAACACGCAAAAGCATGAAGACAGAAGAAGAGGAAATGTTTCTGGCTCGCAGTAAGTACACAGCAAAATCCCCAGTGTTAAATCTACACTGCTCAGAGCACATATGGTCCCACTCTACAGCAGTGTTGGGAACGTTACTTTAAAAAAGTAATTAGTTATAGTTACTCACTACTTGTTCCAAAAAGTAACTGAGTTAGTAACTGAATTACTCTATAATAAAAGTAACTCGTTACCAGGGAAAGTAACTATTTGCGTTACTGTTAAAAAAAAAGTTGCTATATGTCAAAGAATTTGGAAACACTTTGCAGTTTGAATGTCCTGTATAAAAAAAATTACTGAGTATGTTTTTATGTTTTCACTGTTCGATCGCGTCCGCGCCTCGCACACACACACACACACGCGCGCGCGCACGCACACAAATGTAAACACTTTGCGACTTTTCGATCGCGCCCGCGCCTCTCTCCCTCTCTCTCTCACAAACACACACACAACACATTCCAGCAATCTTTACATCGCAGCCTGCTCCAGAGCCATGTTCAGAGCTAAGGCGGGCATACAGATAAAGAACTTGCGTATCTAACAGTAGTTCCGCATTACATTAATTAATTTGCACGCGAGTTTTATTTATTTTTATACCGTGTATTCTCCGTGTAAATGTAGGCTATGCACCGAACCGTGACGCCCGTGCCGTTTCGGTTCAATACGAATGTACCGTTCCACCCCAAGTTCTTGCCTTTGTTTGACCTCAATGAATTTGAAGTAGTATATCTCCACCTTGAAAATGACAACTTTTCATCGGATTGCTCCTGACTCGCCATCTCTGCTGCTTCCTCTGTTTAGCTTGTGTGTGTGTGTGTGTGTGTGTGGCGCGTGTGCTGGCATGTGTGTAAAAACACTGGCTCTGATTGGCTACCATGAAACACATAACTCTGCCTTAGCCAATCATAATCGCTTACCTCGTTATTAACCCACCTCCTCACTAGCTGAGCGAGCCAGGGGTGCGTTCGGATTACACAGTTTATCGGAGAATGTCTAATAGAGTTTATTCAATCAATGCATAGTAACGCACCGCATTTAACGTCCAGTAATATTAACGGCGTTGTAACGACGGGAAAAGTAATTAGTTAGATTACCCCGTTACTGAAAAAATAACGTCGTTACCTAACGCCGTTGTTTTAAACGGCGTTATTCCAAACACTGCTCTACAGAGTGTTAAAGTAACACTGAAGCAGTGTTAAAGTTAATTAGATAATTAAGTGATTAATAAAGTGATAATTTGCTAATGAGCAGAATCACTGAAGGAAAGAGAAACAACTAAAGAGAAAAAAGAGAAACACAAGAACAAAAACTGAGGAGTGTTCCAGAAAGCAAGGTTATCTTACTGTCAAACATACCCTGAACTCTCGATTGATTAAACAGACCTTGCTTACTCGAGGTATGCTGTTTCCAAAAACATGTCCTGGAGTAAGTTCATCCAAATCAGAGTATATTCATGGTTAACACACCAGACATTCACAACAGAGCGACGAATTGACAAGTCACCCTAGATACGGACGCTAGGAAAAAATGTGCCATACTATTTCATTCATACTTCTTCATAGTGCATATCACCACCTATTTGGTGGTTGTGCAATTATTTTCCAATCTTTTTGTTTAAAAATCTTTAATCACTTTGAATAAGAGCTTTAATGTTTGTTTGATTCTAGTTATATAATAAAAAGACTGATTAAACTAAATATAGTCTGTGCTTGCAAAGATAACGGCTGTAAAAGTTTGTTTTGTTTAGTCATTTTGCTTCAACATTGCTTGAAAGGTAAGATATATAAAATATTAGATCATATCATATCATACTGCATATGTCTTTTATTATAGAAATACATTATAGCATAGAAAACCTCTGAATGCAGATCAACGATGTGTGAGATGAGAATTATATAGCTATATAATATAATAAAATTACTATTTCCTCGTTTTTAATAGCCTTTATATATCTGTATTACTATAATATTGTGCACAATCTTTCACGCCCACTGGAGCCTCATCAATAGGGCACGCATGCGCTGAACACCTCTGAAGTAAACTAACGTATTCGGTTACTTACGCAACCTCTGTCCCCTGAGAGATAAGGGAACCAGTATTGCGTTGCAAACACTATGGGAAAACTCCTTTTCTCGAGAATATTGAAGCCTTTATTTTAAAACTCGGTGCAGCTGCACAGCAAGCACATAATAGCTGGCTGAAGCATGCTGATTAGCGGCAACTGCACAAACCTATGGCGATCCAGCAAGGACGCGCGATCCAATCAGAGCACTTGCCGCCTTGCTTGACTTGAGTGCGCCAATATGGGCGTGGCTGAAGGGTATAAATTCTGCATATAGCAATAAGTGCAGAGGGCCACCGTGGGGGAGCCTCAGATATATAGGTCTGGGCCCATATGGGCCAGGGTCCTGGATGGAAAGGACTCGTTCCTGCAAGGCAGGAACCTCTAATTTATAGAATTTTGCAAATGTGGACGGAGCAGACCTACCGGCCGCCGCACAAATGTCTTCTAAAGGAACTCCACTGGACCATGCCTAAGAGGAAGCCATACCTCTTGTGGAGTGGGCTCTTAGACCTATGGGGCACGGAAGGCCCATAGAAGTGTAGGCCAGAGAGATAGCATCAACTATCCATCTTGACAGTCTGTGTTTTGTGACCGGAGAACCCTTGGTGTGGCCACCAAAACAGACAAAGAGCTGTTCTGACTGCCTGAACGGGGCAGAACGCTCCAGATAAATTCTCAAAGCCCTAACGGGGCAGATCATGTATGCATCACTATCGTCTTCTGAAGATGGGAGAGTAGATAGGGAGATAACCTGGGCTCTAAACGGAGTTGAGAGCACTTTAGGTACATATCCATGTCTTGGTTTAAGGACGACCCTGGAGCCATTAGGCCCAAACTCAAGACAGGAAGTGCTTGTGGAGAGAGCTTGTAAGTCCCCAACTCTTTTAACCGATGCTAGTGCTAGCATGAGAGCGTTTTTGAGAGAGAGGGGCTTCAGATCAGCCAACTGGAGTGGCTCGAAGGGAGGTCGGGGGTGCCAGATTGTCCTGTTTGCCTGCGTGAGGAGATCCTTCCTCAGATGGATAGGCAACAGATCTGTCGCTGACAGCTGCATCAGCTCTGGGAACCAGATCTGGGTCCGCCAGAGGGGGGCTACAAGAAGGACTGCACACTTGGTGTCCCTGATCCGTTCGATGATCTGAGGGAGCATAGAGACCAGAGGGAATGCATAAGGGGGGTGGCTGGGCCACTCGTGGGCAAGCGCATCCCTGCTCTTCGAGAAGAAGATTGGGCAGTGAGAGTTGTCTTCTGAGGCGAAGAGGTCGACCTCTGCCCTACCGAAGACTTCCCACAATAGGAGAACCGCCTGGGGGAGGAGAGACCATTCCTCTGGGGGAACGTTGCCTCGAGATAACATATCTGCCCCTTGGTTCAGCGTGCCTGGCACATGAGCCACCCTGAGTGAGCTCAGGTTGGCATGAGCCCATAACAGGAGCTGGTCGGCCATGGTGTACAGGTTGCGAGACCTGAGACCGCCCTGGCGATTTATGTGGGACACCACTGCCATGTTGACCATCCGGACCAAGACGTGGTGTCCCACCAGATGTGGAAGGAAGGTTTTTAGGGCTAGAAAAACCACACTTAATTCGAGACAGTTGATGTGTAGGCGTTTCTCCGAGCTCGACCAGAGGCCGGAGTCAGGCCTGCCCTCGTACAGGGCTCCCCAACCGAGGTTGGAAGCGTCTGTTGAAATAGCCTTCCTTTTTGAAACCAGGCCCATAGTCACACCCTGCTGGTACCAGTGGCCCGAGTGCCACACATGAGCTGGAACCTGTAGTTTTAGCCACAGCTGAAGGGGGCGCATACGCAGTAGGCCTAGTTGGAGTACTGACAATACAGAGGCCATAAGGCCCAGAGCCCTTTGAAACGTTCTGAGGGGCGTGAGAGAGCCCACTTTGATTGAAGCAGCGAGACGCTGGATTGAGAGAGCCTGGTCTGGTGTGGGCCATGCTTTCATATGCACGGAGTCGAGAACTGTTCCCAGGAATGTGATCCATTGGCTGGGGGACAGCATACTCTTGGAAAAGTTCACTCTGAGCCCAAGGCGATCTAGATGGCCGAGGAGCCAGATTTTGTGAGTAAGAGACTCCGCCTCCGACTGGGCCAGTATGAGCCAGTCGTCGAGGTAATTCAGAATTCGCATTCCCCGCTGTCTCAGGGGGGAGAGAGCCGCATCCATGCACTTTGTGAATGTACGAGGTGCTAGAGACAGTCTGAATGGTAGGACTGTGTATTGATATGTCTGCCCCTCGAAGGCAAATCTCAAGAATGGCCTGTGACGGGGGTTCACTTGGATATGAAAGTAAGCATCTTTCAGATCTACTGAGAAGAACCAGTCTCCTGGGCAAATTTGCACCAGGATATGTCTGGTCGTGAGCATCCTGAATGGCCGTACCATGAGGGCCTTGTTCAGGTGTCTGAGATCTAAAATGCAGGGATGCAAACAGCGCGCTTTTCGGCGCCTCCCGCTTTTTTCACGTCAGTTTGGGTGACAAATTCATCTGAAGCCTATTTCATAGCTTAATGTGAGGGACAGAAGTCTATTACATCTTTAAAGTTTACGAAAACTCGTTTTCCCTCCTCTGCGGCTGTCAATCATTCTTCATTCAGTATTCAAACCTTCAGCCTCTTCCGGTTACAGCAGGGTGCACGGTAAAACACTCTACAATATGATATTCATATTATAATGCTTGATCTGTAGAGAAAAGGCTGTGGATTTGCATAAAATGACTTTATTTTGTTGGAGTTTGTTGCTGTTTTTAAACGACCCGCTACCGTGTTCCTGTTAGATCACACAGCACAAGGACTATGAATCGGCATCAAATGCACAATAACTGGAATTTAAAACTGTGAAGAAACAAATGATCAATAAACTGTTGTACAGATATACACTAGGATTTGTGCGCTCAACATTTCTTCGCTTTTGTGCCGTGAACTTTTAAATGTGCACTTGTGTAGCGCAGCGCTGCACACTGTGGGCCCTATTTTAACGATCTGAAACGCAAGTGTCAAAGCGCAAAGCGCAAGTAACTTTGTGGGCGGGTCTCGGCACTGTTGCTATTTTCCTGGCGGGATAAATGACTCTTGCGCCAGGCGCAAATCTTAAATGGGTTGGTCTGAAGTAGCTTCATTATTCATAGGTGTGGTTTGGGCGTAACGTGAAATAAACCAATCAGAGCATCATCTCACATTCCCTTTAAGAGCAGACGCGCTTTTTCCTTGGCGTATTGCTATTATAACGGCGGATTTGCCAGGCGCGCGCCAGGAGCGGTTCACAGCCGAGGAGAGCAACGCTCTCATCATGGCCGTAAAAGAGAGAGAAGTGACATTGGGGATGGAGAAACACAGCCAAATTAACTTCGGTTAAACAGGTATATAATAATGTGGGTAAATGTGTAAGCTAGATGTATGCTTTTATAATAAATTGTCTATCTATCTATCCATCCATCCATCCATCCATCGTTTGTAATAATATGATTTGCAAAAATGAAAACTGCTGCTTCTGTGTAGATTAGAGAATCAAAGTGTATGCGCGTTTTGCACGCTATACATTATGGTCAAGCATGCGCCCTTAAAATAGCATAATGAACAACGCGCAATGCACCACTGACTTTAGACTAGGTTTTTTCTGGCCAGTGGCGCAATTGTTTTATGGAACAGTAAAATAGCACCAGGGATTGTTTGCGCTGGAACACGCCTCCTTTTTTGCGCTGAACCGCCCAGGGAGCGCAAGTTCATTCCCTAGTTTAACGACGTGCTTCTGTGGAGGGAAAAGCGCGCTTTGCGCGGGTGCAAAATAGGAATGAAACATGCGTCGGTGTACAAAGTCAATTGCGCTGGGTGCAAGATAGGGCCTTGTGACTCCATGTTGCTTTGCTTTGAACACATCATTCTGCGCCCGCGATGCGCATACGCGCTTTGTGCGCTCTGTTTTGAAGCGTTTCATATTATCATGGTTTTGTGCACTGAAAGATTATTAAAAGCCTATATTTTTGTATACCTAGCCTGCACAATACATTTAAAATAAGCATAATTTAATTGTATGTTATTTCTGTGTAGTGTAGTGTAGGCTATATAAATATACACACTTCTGAATTCTTGACATTCATATATAAATATAAAATTGTGAAATGTATGATTGCCTGATTGAATTTTATAAGAATACTAATAGTAATTTGTTTTTATTAACATGTTTAGATTTGATAAAATTACTGTGCAGATTTTTTCAAGAATTACTTTTTGCTGCTGATTTATATACTCACTAAGTTTAATAAAAATACATAATAATACATTTATGTAATATTTAAAGGTGTTAACTGTAATCTTACACTGCAAAATGATCACTTACAAAGGATTAAATTCATCACAATTATGTAAGTATCTGGATATTTGCCGCGGGGCGAGGGCTTCGATAACCTCTCTCTTTTTTGACCATACATGTGTTTGCATCCCTTAAAATGGGTCTCAGGCCACCGTCTTTCTCCGGAACAAGAAAATAACGTCTGTAGAAGCCTGACTCGCTTTGGGAAGTGGGAACTATCTCGATAGCCCCTTTCGCCAGCAGACTTAACACTTCGGTGCGGAGGACGTGAGACACACTGCTCCTTACCGAAGTGTAGATTATAGCACGAAGCACAGGGGTCTGCGGGCGAATTGAAGCGAGTAACCCTGCTTTATGATATTCATAACCCAGCCTGACACTTCGGGGATGGCCTGCCAGGCCTGGGCCCGAGAGGCCAGGGGTTGGATTGCATCTGGAGGCGGAATGCCAAGACTCGGGGGCCCGACCTGCCAGATGTTTTTGTGAAGAAATTTGCTCGATTTGTGCTCAGTGTGGGTCGCTGTTAAAACGTACTCGGTTACTAACGTAACCTCGGTTCTCTCTAGAAGAGGGAACGAGTACTGCATCTAGCTAAGACGCTGCGGGAAAAGTCTCTTTTCACGAAATACTGAAGCAAAAAATTATCCTAATTTTGTAATATTGTAAAGCGCATTTGCAACAGCATACAGCCATAGGCGAGACGGCTCGCTCGCTCATTGGCTGCTCTGCGGCAACTGCATAAGCCTATCGAGCGAGGGCTGATGCAACATCAGACCAATGAGGGCGCTTCGCGCCCTCCTTGCCACTTCCCGCCGAAACGGGCGTGGCCTAGCCCTATAAAGGTAGCTCGAAAAGGCTGACTCACTTGATTTATTTCATCGCCGAAGCGAACCAGAGTGAATCATACGCACGGCAGGGAACGCAGTACTCGTTCCCTCTTCTAGAGAGAACCGAGGTTACGTTAGTAACCGAGTACGTTCTCTTACGAGAGTTCTCTCGTACTGCGTCTTAGCTAAGACGCTGCGGGAACCCAATGTAAAACGCCGTGCGTGCAGGGAGCAAACACCAATAAACCTCGAAGCGAAGCCCAGGATTTACAGTGCACAATCACTAGAGGGACTCACAGAGAGTCCTAGAACAGGAGGGGGATCCCTCCGTCCCCATATATAGCAGCGTCCGCAGACGCGATAATATGACATCACATAGTCAAGGAAAGAGCCTGACTAATGTGGGAATGTGGGTCTTACGCAATACTGCCCATATGACAGTCGGCAGCGCGCTGCGCTTGCGATCTCAGTGTTCCAATCAGACTACTGATTCAGCTACACCGACAACAGCTTAGCCTGTAAGGCGGGAACCTCTAGGTTATAAAACCTGATAAATGTAGACGGCGAGGCCCAACCTGCCGCCATACATATATCCTGTAAGGATATCCCACTAGACCAGGCCCACGACGAGGAGACGCCTCTCGTGGAGTGCGCTCTGACACCCAGTGGGCACTGAAGACCCCTGGAAGTGTAAGCTAACGCTATGGCGTCAACTATCGATCTGGATAGGCTTTGTTTCGAAACAGCCATTCCCTTGGAACGTCCACTGAACGAGACAAACAGCTGCTCAGTCTGTCTGAAGACAGCAGAGCGAGAAACATAAGCTCTTAAAGCCCTAACAGGGCAAAGAGAACTTAAGTCTCCTTCCTCTTCCGACACCGGCAGGGCAGACAGGGAAATAACCTGAGCCCGAAACGGTGTGTTGAGGGATTTTGGCACATAACCGTGCCTAGGTTTGATTATGACTCCTGAGTCATTAGGCCCAAACTCCAAGCACGTCGGGCTCACCGAGAGCGCGTGCAGGTCACCTATGCGCTTCACTAAAGCGAGAGCCAGCAAGAACACTGTCTTAAATGACAGATGTTTGAGGCTAATCGTCTGGATGGGCTCGAAAGGGGAACCTTTCATGGCCTCCAAAACCGTAGAGAGGTCCCATACAGGGACTGAGGGAGGTCTGGGAGGATTCAGCCTCCTAGCTCCCCTGAAGAAACGGATGACCAAATCGTTCCTTCCTATTGACTGACCGAGCGTTGTTTCAGAGAACGCTGCGATAGCCGCCACATAAACTTTGAGCGTGGAGGGGGCTCTGCCCTTATCCAACAGCTCCTGTAGGAAGGAGAGAACCTCCGTCACCTCACAATCGAGGGGTGAACATCCCCGAGCTGTGCACCAGCTGGAGAATACCGACCACTTTGAAGCATAGAGCCGTCGAGTCGACGGAGCTCTAGCCTGAGTGATAGTATTTAGCACTCCCACTGAGAGATCAGCGGGTAACCGTTGAGCGCCCACACGTGGAGGGACCACAACTCTGGTCGACGGTGCCAAATCGAGCCCCTGGCCTGCGAGAGGGGGTCCCTCCTCAACGGCACTGGCCACGGGGCAGTGTCTGCTAACTGCATCAAATCTGGAAACCATGGTTGGTTCTTCCAAAGTGGTGCTACAAGCAGCACTGAGCATTTCGTTTCCCTCACCCGTTCTATCACCTGAGTAAGGAGGGAGACGGGGGGAAAAGCATAGAGCGGACAGCGCGGCCACCTTTGGGACAGCGCGCTTTCGTTTTTGGAAAAGAACGCGGGGCAGTGAGCGTTTTCATGGGACGCGAAGAGGTCCACTTCCGCTCTGCCAAATCTCTCCCACAGCAGCTGGACTGTTTGTGGGTGTAGAGACCATTCGCTCGTGGGAATGTTGTTTCTGGACAGTCTGTCTGGACCCAGATTCTGTAGCCCAGGCACATGAACTGCTCTCAGCGAGCGCAAGTTGTGCTGAGCCCAAACCAGGAGGCGTTCCGCCAACCTGTACAGGTCTCGGGATCTGAGACCGCCCTGGTGATTTATGTAGGACACCACAGACATGTTGTCCGAACGGACTAAGACGTGATGGTCCTTGATTCGGGGACGAAAGCGCGTCAGCGCGTTTTCCACTGCCAGCATTTCCAGACAGTTGATATGTCGGAGCTTTTCTCGTTCTGACCACAGGCCAAAGAACGGTCTGCCCTCGAGCAGCGCTCCCCATCCCGAGGTGGAGGCGTCCGTCGACACCACTTTCACTCTCGAGGAAGTCCCCAGGCTTACACCTGATTGGTACCAGTCGTTCGCTGTCCAAGGTTTTAGAGCTGTAACACAGCTCTGATTGACCTTGAGACGCAGCCGACCGGATATCCACGCTCTGCGCGGTACCCGCGCTTTCAGCCAGAACTGCAAGGGGCGCATGCGGAGCAGGCCCAACTGAAGAACTGGTGATGCTGAGGCCATGAGACCTAGCATCTTCTGAAATTCCCTGAGCGGGAAGGTCGCGCCGCAGCGGAGAGAGCTCGCTGCGCGCTGAATGTCCAGCGCGCGCTGTGGCGACAGCCGCGCCGTCATAGACTGTGAGTCCAGAACTATACCCAAAAACGGGATCGTTTGACTGGGGTTCAGTGAACTCTTCGTCCAGTTGACTCTGAGACCAAGTTTCTCGAGGTGATCGAGTAAAATGGCCCTGTGCTCCACGAGCTCTGATCGTGATTGAGCCAGAATCAGCCAGTCGTCCAAATAGTTCAGCACTCGCATGCCTCTGAGTCTGAGAGGAGCGAGCGCTGCGTCCATGCACCTCGTAAATGTACGAGGCGCCAGGGACAGGCCGAACGGCAGGACTGTTATACTGGTATGTCTGGCCCTCGAAGGCGAATCTCAAGTATTGCCTGTGACATGACGCTATCTGTATTTGAAAATACGCGTCCTTCAGATCTATTGACATGAACCTGCCTCCTCTGCGAATATGCGCGAGGATTTTCCTGGTTGTAAGCATTCTGAAGCTGCGTTTCGCTAATGCTTCGTTCAGCTGTCTTAGATCCAGTATGGGTCTGAAACCCCCGTCTTTCTTGCCAGACAGTATCTGCTGTATAGCCCCCCTTCGCTTTGAGCTTGAGATACAGGCTCTATAGCCCCTTTGCTCATCAGTTTTGATATTTCGGCACGAAGTAGGTGTGCTACTTCTGAATTCACCGTAGTTTCGACGCGCGCTGTGAAGCGGGGAGGGCGTCGACAAAACTGTAGCGAGTAGCCTCTCTTTATAATGTCTAGCACCCATTCCGAAGCCTCTGGGCGACAGAGGTGCTTCGGCGTGCTGTAACGTAGGCGTTATGCCTGTGACATTCGAGGCGGGGAGCGCGTTGATCACAGCGGGCAGAGCGCTCGTCCTCGACCCCACTACGGTGCTTAACCGAGAGAGGGAGGGCTGAGCGAGTCTCGTGGGACTCATGTTATCTGTGAGTAAGTGTGGGCGGGAAGCGGGCACATTTACTGCTTTTGACGCGCTGTCTGCCTGAGCAGAGCGAGCGTGCACAGGTTTCGTTTTACAGAAACCACGTGACACGTGTGACATAGTGTTTGTGGCACTGGGGAATGTGCACATTTACTATGTTGGGTGCGCGATCGACCTGAGTCGAATTTATGGGCGCGAGCCCCGTGTGAGGGGCTGTGCTTGTGTGTAGCGATGGGCACTGGCCAGTGGGCATCAGCACTACATTTATAGCACCATCGGCCGTGGCCGGGGCACCAGAAAATACATCCCTATGGGATATTTCTGGGTAGCCGTAAAACGGCTTTTGTGTGCAGGCAAACAGGCACGGGTTGTACCACGTGGCCGTCGGCTGCAAAATACATATCTGCAGTCGCCTCTCAGGGCACACGGGAACCGTAGAAACGTTGTTCGGTTGCAGGCAAGCGGGTACTACGCGCTTGCTGGCTGCAAAAATGCACCTCTGCAGTCGCCCCCGGGGGACTGACAGAGCGGAGCATTGGCGGCATAAATATATGCCACAAGACCGGGAAACGAACTCCGGTCTCCCATGCGAAAAACCTATCATTCCACCACTGAGCCACAGGGGGATACAGGCTTTTGGTATGCGTTGAGCGTCAACATGTACTCTTCGGCGTTTGCTGGCAGGCGTGCGCTTGCTGCAAATGACATTTCCAGTCGCCGACAGGGAACTGGGTAATGTAAGAGAAAAGAGGCCAGTAACTACGAACACACTTTTCTCCTTTCGCCGGTGAATGACGCGCAGAGGCAGGGTAGTTTTTCTTGTAACGTAAAGAAAAACTAACCCCGACCGTCCGCTTCCAGGAGGAGCAGCCTCGGAGAAGGATGCCAGGTGAGTCCTCAGAGTCGAAGCGCCCTCATTGGTCTGATGTTGCATCAGCCCTCGCTCGATAGGCTTATGCAGTTGCCGCAGAGCAGCCAATGAGCGAGCGAGCCGTCTCGCCTCTGGCTGTATGCTGCTGCAAATGCGTTTTACAATATTACAAAATTAGGATAATTTTTTGCTTCAGTATTTCGTGAAAAGAGACTTTTCCCGCAGCGTCTTAGCTAAGACGCAGTACGAGAGAACTCTCGTAAGAGAACAGCGTTTGGGTGCAGGGTTGCGTAACGAAGGACGGGCCCATGTTCTGCATTTAACACATCTCCAGCCGCCTGAACTGAAGAGGGGGCTGTGAGAGGCACTCGAGCGATCTTTAGGGGTGGTCCGGTGATGACTTCCTAGGCTCATGGTCCAGCGTGAGCTTTGGCCGCGGGCCCTGGCGTTTGGGGAGCGGGTAGCGCTTTGCTGGTTTGAAGCGCTGATTGGTCTCAGCCGCTGGGCGGGGCTGGGGGACCTGAGGCGCTGGTTTCTCTGGCTGCAGCGTGCTCTTGGGGCGCCGTGAAGCAGAGCTGGAGCACTTGGGGAGGAAGTGTTTCATGGCAGTGGATGCCTTTTGAGCTTCCGTGAAAAGTTCCGCAAACCCCCTAACAGAAGGGCCGAAGAGACCTAAAGTGGAGACTGGTGAGTCGAGGAAGGCGGTACTGTCCGCGTCCCTGATCTCTGTCAGATTAAGCCATAAGCGGCACTCCAGCACCACTAGGCTGGCCATGTTGCGGCCGACGGCCTGAGCAGTGGTCTTGGTAGCTCGAGGGCCAGGCCTGTGGCGCTGCGGAGGTCTCTGAAGGCGTCTGGGTCAGGTCCTGACTCATCCATAGCATAGAGGAGTTTAGCCTGAAACACCTGAAGAACAGCCATGGTGTGTAAAGCAGAAGCAGCCTGGCCAGCGGCGGAGTATGCACGGTCCGTGAGTGCTGAGGACGTTCTGCACGGCTTAGATGGTTGCGCAGCCTTTGCTCTCCAACTGCCAGCAGTGGGAGGACACAAATGGGTGGTGACCATTTCTTCCAGTGGCAGGAGCTTCACATATCCTTTTTCCTCAGAGCCGTCAATGGATGAGAGCGTCAAAGAGGCAGAAGAGCACGTGCGCTCTGAAAAGGGCGTGAGCCCTGTGAAATTGTTGAGCTCCTCGTGAACTTCTGGAAAAAACGGAACGGAACGCTGGCGAGGGGTTTGCAGGCGCCCCGGCAGGAACCACTCATCGAGGTGGCTTCTAGTAGTCTCTTCTGGTGGTAGCCAGTCAAGACCCAGCTCTGGTGTCGACTCGTTCAGGCTGAGAGAGAGGGGTGGGGTCCGTGGAGCCCGACCAATCCTCACCCTCAGACACCACCACAGAAACTGCATTGTAAAATTCCCCCACCGATCCGCCGAAAGAGACGAGGCCGGCCGGTTCGAGAGAGGGGCGTTGATCGCTCTTGACAAACAGCACCGGTGAAGTGTCAGATTCTGGTGTGGGCGAGGCATGCGCTCATATCACCGCGCTCGTGGAGTCGTTGCTCGCGCCGCTTCTTCTTTCAGGGCTCGAGGGGCGCCGGAGATGGAAGATGGGCGGGCTCGCCCTCTGACCTAGCGAGAGCGAGTTTGGAACAAAGCACTGAGATGAGCATGCTGTCACAGGAAGGAATTTAATTCAAAAAAGCAGTGCCACTGCACAGTCATAACAGTGCAGTGATCTGAGTGTGCCATTTGGAAACATTCCAATAATTTTGAGATCCCTACGACTTAACAGTCTCTGATGCCCAGACCCTTTTAGGGCAGAAAATTTTTTTGTAAAGCCGTACAAATACAATAGGGTCCCTAATACATTTTTACTTGACTTGTTTGATGTGTCCTTTTGCTCTAAAATGTATATTCTGTCACATTTTTATCTGATACAACAGGTGATGATGATGATGAATATTATACAGACTCTGATGAGATCGTGACACGTACTCAGTTCCCTGAGAGTTGGCTTTGGGAAGAGATTGATTTATGTGAGAATTGGTGAGTAGGAGACTTTTAGACAAAAGCTGTGAGTTTAGCCCGGTTCACACCACTAGTGACTCGTAGCAAATTATCTCATTCAACTTGAGCTGTTGGTGACAATGTGCGTGTGTGTGTGTGTGTGTGTGTGTGTGTGTGTGTGTGTGTGTGTGTGTGTGTGTGTGTGTGTGAGAGAGAGAGAGTCTGATAGTAAACAACCATTTGAGGAGTACTTCAACAGTTTTTCTTTTATTTTTCCTCATATCCCAGTCCAGAACCAGTCAGAGATAAAGTGATCTACCTGAAAGACTCTATTACTACCTGGCAGATCTTGGCTGTCAGTCTGTCACCAACACTTGGTAAAGTGAAGCTGCAAACACAGGATACATGGTCTGAAAATCATCATCATCATCCAGGAGCTGCTGCTTTAAACCCTTCTGTGTGTCTGTGTTCCTCCTCAAAGGCATCTGTGTGGCAGAACCTGAGGAGATTATAGTTTTTAAACCATTTTTCATTGACCTCAAGATCCCTTATTCAGCTGTGCGCGGTGAACAACTGGAAATCAAGGCCATTATTCACAACTACACACCAAGGCATCTGAAGAGGGTAGATCGGATTTAATATTGAAAATGCATTCAGAATGTATGTTATACATTAAAACCATGTGCATCGTAATAACCTTTTCTGCATGAGTCAAATCATTTATCCTGAAAAGCATTTCAGGTTTTTTGAGCTGCTTGTGACTCAAACTGAAGAAAAGTGTAGAATACTGAACTTTGCTGAAACAGAAATTTCCTCCATCATCACATATTTCATTTCTGATTCTAATTTATTTTGGAGGTCGTTTCCTCTAGATATTTAAGTGATTTTTGTCTCACTCTCCTGTTTTCACAGGTGCGTGTGGAGTTTATGGAGACAGAAAATGTTTGCAGCTCTGCCAGTAAGAAAGGCAAATACAGAACAACAGTAAACATTGACAAAGACTCCAGCATAGCGGTTTCATATGTGATTATTCCCATGACACTGGGACATCATGATATTGAGGTGAAAGCTTCATTATCTGAGTTTGATGATGGAGTGAGAAAGACCCTGAAGGTGGTGGTACGTTTGATGGCATTTCTGTCAGTTTTCAGTAATTCTGTTTTATTTGATTTGGTCATTTGTTAATATAATGATTAATAGATATTTGTCCTATTTTTTGGAATAGATAAACTAGATAACCACAGGTAGTTAACTTACTCTGTCTCTTTCAGTCTGAGGGTGTGCTGATTCCACTACAAAGCGATATTGTGGAACTCAATCCTGCTAAGAAAGGTGAGATTCCCTGCTCAAGACTCACCAAAACTGTACAACATCTGATCAGCACATAACTCATGACTCTTCCTTCATCTTCCTGTTCTTTATCCCAAATTAAACAGGGGAAAAACCTATACTTATTAGATCTGCAAAACCAAAGGATCGGGTTCCAGACACACCTGCTAACACCTACATCTCTATTGCTGGTAAGGAAAAATATGTTTTTAAGAATATGTAGTGATTATTTCTGACATGTATAGTTGTGCATTTTTTGTTTAAAGAAAGCTGAAACCTGGGGTGGTATACAATTTTGGACACTGTGTGGATTTTTGGTAATCGCAGGTGGCTAAATTAAAGCAATGATGTAAAGTCCATGAACAATTGTGAGGGCTAGAATAATTATCTATATTTGCCTCACATTTTCCCACACAGTATGTTCCTTCTTTTCGGCCAGTCCAAACAAATGTTTTTAAATTATTGTTAGATACCTTATTTGTTAGATTAAAAAGAAGTTTAGTAAACTTAAAATGTGTATTGTTATGCATTGTAGTATGTGTGCACCTATATGTGGTTGGTTCGAGATCCTTAGTGGAATACATTTTTTAATTTTTAATCTATGCCATTGTTGTTATTTTCATATAGTGTGTGCATGTTACCAATATTTGAATCTGTGAATTCAGGCGGTAATGTTATGGTGATATTGTGACGTGCGTGTGTATCTTGTGATGTTTTTGTCTGGAGGATAGGTAGAACCTGTCTTACAGCATATTTTTGTTACACAATTTGGTTCCGGTGCTAATCCGGGGGGCCATGTGAATTTTTTTTGTATGTGACTGGAATGTATGATGTGGATGGCCCCTTAGTAGCCTATATATCCATACTCATCTACTGCATCCTAGGGTGTGTGTGAGTGTGACTCGTTGTCCCAATTTGATGCAGGTGGGTCCAGATACTGTCCATCTGGCCTCCATGGAATTGAAATGACTGTCCTATGAAGGAAAAAAATCATAATTAATTTTTGTTCATTTTAAAGCCTGCGTCACCTAGCATCTGTAACACTTCATCAACCAACTGCAAGTGGTTCTCAAGTGGTTCCTCTGTGGCTATCAGTATGTCGTCTACATAGTGAACTACTTTGCCAGTTCCTAGTAAGGGACTGAGCACATCTGCCACAGCTCGATGAAAAATGGCTGGGCTGTTGTGAAGGCCCTGTGGCATTCGTTCCCATGTATACTGCATTTGATTTACAGTAAATGCTAATTTCCATCCTTCTCGTTTGACTTTAATAGACCAAAAAAAATGTTTGATGTCAAGCACTGTAAACCACGAAGCATTGGTTGAAATGTGATAAGATTGTAGCTGGATTTGCTTGACATTACTAAGACAACACAACCTGTCATAAATATGTCATAAACATGACATAGCAGATTAACTATCAAACTTAAGAAACCACTTAGCTTTATGGGTTAACATTTCATTAAACTGTCAGGTGGTTGGTTTTGACATTGGCTGTCATGAAGCCATTATAACTGTGTCATGAATGTTTTTCTTGACCTCAACTACAGTGGTACAAATTTAATTTGTCATTAAAATGTTATAATGGCTTCATGACAGTCAATGTCAAAACCAACCACATGACAGTTTAATGAAATGTTAACCCATAAAGCTAAGTGGTATCTTAAGTTTGATAATTAATCTGCTATGTCATGTTTATGACATATTTATGACAGGTTGTGTTGTCTTAGTAATGTCAAGTTGCCATAACAAAGACATCTCAAACAATGTCATATTTGCATTAAACATGTCATAATTGAGCGAATGACACTTAATGACAGTTGTCATAAACATGCATAAGACCTCCTTCATATTCATGACTGTCAGGGTTCACAGAGGATGCAGACAAGATGGTAAGATTAACTCTTTTATTTGCAGAATGAGCGGAGATGCAGATAGAAGGTGAGTAACAGCAACACAGAATAACAGTGAATGCTTAGCTGGTTGGTAATGTCTTTCTTTCTCTCTCTCTTGTAGGTGATTGCGGGTCGAAGGCTGAAGAGGATGGCAGGTAGGCTGAACGGAGAGGATGCGAAGCAGGTTAGGATCCAGGTAAGTGCGAGGGAGTCTGTGAGTCATGTAATGATGTATAGACGAGACCAGACAAAGAGTGAGTGACTAAGTGCTGCATATAAAGGTGAGCTGGTGATGGAATCCAGGTGACGGTGATTACTAATTAGAGGAGAGAGGAGAGTGAGTGCAGGTGTGCGCCAAGGAGGATTCTGGGGAGTGTAGTGCAGAGACAGAGGAGGAAGACAGACGGTGGATGTGACATTACTCCCCCCTCCAGCAAGGCGCGTCCCGCGCCGAAGAAGGCAGCATACGGGAGGGGGGGTGGGCATCCTGGAGTCCGTGACGGGAAGGTGGAACAGGTTCAGAAGTACGGACTCCAGGATGGTGGCAGGACAGACAGGAGGAGGTGATCACGACGGTGCAGACAGAACAGGGGACCATGGTGGTGCAGGCAGAGCAGGGGACCATGGTGGTGCAGGCTGATCAGGGGAGCATGGCGGTGAGGACCCTTCGGATGGCCATGGCGGAGAAGACCCTTCGGGTGGCCATGGCGGAGAAGACCCTTCGGCTGGCCATGGCGGAGAGGACCCTTCGGGTGGCCATGGCAGAGAGGACACTTCGGGTGGCCATGGCGGTGAGGACCCTTCGGGTGGCCATGGTGGTGGCCATGGCGCTGGGCATGGCGGAGAAGACCCTTCGGGTGGCCATGGCGGAGAAGACCCTTCGGGTGGCCATGGCGGTGAGGACCCTTCGGGTGGCCATGGCGGGGACGACTTATAGCCCCCCCCCCCCCCCCCCAAAATTCCTTTGGGGAAATATCAGGCTTTAACACTGGACTGGAAGAGGCAGGGGGTGAAAGCGGCGATGAGGGCTCTGCGCTGGGCGGCGATGAGGGCTCTGCGCTGGGCGGCGATGAGGGCTCTGCGCTGGGCGGCGATGAGGGCTCTGCGCTGGGCAGAACCAGCGGCGAAGAGGGCTCTGAGCTGGGCAGGACCAGCTGTGAAGAGGGCGTTGAGCTGGGCAGGACCAGCTGTGAAGAGGGCGTTGAGCTGGGCAGGACCAGCTGTGAAGAGGGCGTTGAGCTGGACAGGACCAGCTGTGAAGAGGGCGTTGAGCTGGACAGGACCAGCTGTGAAGAGGGCGTTGAGCTGGACAGGACCAGCTGTGAAGAGGGCGTTGAGCTGGACAGGACCAGCGGTGTAGGCTTTGGGCTGGGCAGGACCAGCGGTGAAGAGGGCTCAGTGCTGGACGGGACCAGCGGTGAAGGCTCTGTGCTGGACGGGACCAGCGGTGAAGAAGGCTCTGTGCTGGACGGGACCAGCGGTGAAGAGGGCTCTGTGCTGGACGGGACCAGCGGTGAAGGCTTTGTGCTGGGCGGGACCAGCGGTGAAGAGGGCTCAGTGCTGGGCAGGACCAGCGGTGAAGAGGGCTCAGTGCTGTTCGAGACCAGCGGTGAAGAGGGCTCAGTGCTGGACGGAACCAGCGGTGAAGGGGGCTCAGTGCTGGACGGGACCAGCGGTGAAGGGGGCTCAGTGCTGGACGGGACCAGCGGTGAAGAAGGCTCTGTGCTGGACGGGACCAGCGGTGAAGAAGGCTCTGTGTTGGACGGGACCAGCGGTGAAGAGGACTTTAAGCTGGACGGGACCAGCTGTGAAGAGGGCTTTGAGCTGGACGAAACCAGCGGTGAAGGCTCTGTGCTGGACGGAACCAGCGGTGAAGAGGGCTTAGTGCTGGACGGGACCAGCGATGAAGAGGGTTTTGTGCTGGACGGGACCAGCGATGAAAAGTGCTTAGAAAATTTTGGCTCTGGCTCGGGGAGAACGACACTCACAGACTCGAGCGGGCAGGCGACTGGCTCTGGCTCTGGCGGGCAGACGACTGACTCTGGCTCTGGCGGGCAGGCAACTGGCTCTGGCGGGCAGGCGACAGGCTCTGGCGGGCAGGCGACTGGCTCTGGCTCTGGCGGGCAGGCGACTGGCTCTGGCTCTGGCTCTGGCTCTGGCGGGCTGGCAGGATGAGCGGGATCTGGATCTGTTGGGCCGATGAGAGGAGGGAGATCGGAGAAATCATTATCCCTGGAGGTAAGCTCGGTGGGTTTGACTGGTTTGGCGAGATGAGTGGTTTTGGTAGAAAACGCACAGTCGGGGATAAAGCTGTCCCAGCAGACAGATATCACCTCCCTCCAGCCTAGCCCTGAAAGATCAGGGAGCGGTCGTGGGTCAACGTACTGAGCCCCGATCCGGTAACAGTTTATGGGTCGAAGGCTGAAGGCTGAAGAGGATGGCAGGTAGGCTGAACGGAGAGGATGCGAAGCAGGTTAGGATCCAGGTAAGTGCGAGGGAGTCTGTGAGTCATGTAATGATGTATAGACGAGACCAGACAAAGAGTGAGTGACTAAGTGCTGCATATAAAGGTGAGCTGGTGATGGAATCCAGGTGACGGTGATTACTAATTAGAGGAGAGAGGAGAGTGAGTGCAGGTGTGCGCCAAGGAGGATTCTGGAGAGTGTAGTGCAGAGACAGAGGAGGAAGACAGACGGTGGATGTGACAATGACATGTGTCATGTCATGATTATGACGGTGTCATGTCAGTCTTATGCACACCCCTTCAAGTAAAGTGTTACCAAGGAAATTACTAAGACAATTCAGATCATAATTTATTCATACCGCAATGCATGATGGGAGCCATGAATGAGTTTTGATTGGTGGCACCCAGAATGCACTGCAACATGCTTTATTATTGTCACCATTGTTGAGAATCACAGGCTGATTCTTGATGTCTGTGTGTCCAAATAAAAGTCTTCTGTTCAGAACAACTTTTAAGAAAACTTTTTGATTATATTGAAAATGCTGAAAATAGTATACTGTAGAATCACAGGCTGCTGTAATCAACAAGGTAAACCTAACTCTCTAAATTAGTGATGGGCATTCCGGCTCTTTTTCGTGAGCCGGCTCGTTTGACTCGGCTCACTGAAAAGAGCCGGCTCTTTCTGACTCACAAACGGCTCTTTAAAAAAATATATGTTTTAACTCGCTGAAAGTCCACCACACAACTGTGCAACGTGAATATTCACATTTTTAATTGTCCATAACAACCCAAAAACGAGCCTGCTTGCCTTACGCATCTAATTAATGGGCAAAGTTATGACTGACTATTTTTCTTACCTTCTTTTTTTACTTTTTAATGTGGATATTATTGAGCTTGTAGAAGTTTAGCTCTTGCGTTCTTCTGAACATCTTGCGCTTCAATTGCCCGATGTCATTTCTGAGTCATATCAGACCATAATCTGTCTCTCTTTTAAATGCATATTCCACAGTAGGCTACGATTGGCTGTTTTAAAATGTAATTAATATCGAAACAAAATAACAAAATAACCCAGGCGGTCTCATCTAAGAGACGTTTAGGCCTCCTCCAATAGTACTGACAGCTGGGCATAGCTTGCAGGTTTGCTTAGTGGCAAACTTTTTTCATTTGATTGGTTCAACCGCCACCCGCCCGAATTTAATTAAAATATTATTTCTCGTCACATCATCTGCCTGATCCGCGGTTTATCCGCATCTCTAGTGTGTGTGTGTGAGTTTGCTCGGCCCTCCCTCATGCAGTTTAATTGGTTGACATTGCGTGTATGATTGACAGGAACAGATGTGAGGCTGATCAGACAGTCGAAACAAATGTGTGTGCGCCTTTAGGCCTATATAATTATGTTTTTGTTGGTTTTTAAATGTCAATTATTTTAAATGCAATTAAAATCATTCATTATTTCATTATTAGCCTACATAATGATTTAATTTCTATAGGCTATATTTTTAAAAATAGAGTCGGCTCTTCAGATATGCGAGCCGGCTCCCGTCGTTCACCTACAAGAGCCGGCTCTTAGATCCGGCTCATTTGCGAACGACCCATCACTACTCTAAATGAGTTTTGTGATTCAGGTCAAATAATGATTATGTCAAAATATAACCAACACCACCTGATCATCTTTTCATTATTAGTTTAAGGGTCAAGAGCCCAACTAAAGCAAACACTGATCACCATAATGGCAACTTAAAAAAATAGATTTTCTCCTTTGGTGATTCTGCTTGTTAACATCAGGTGTCTTCAATAATGCTCAATCATCACTCAATCAATCATTAATTATCTCATTAACTTTTAACTCTGTAGGACATTGGCCCTCCAGGACCGAAGTTGCCCATCCCTGAGTTAAACCTCTGGTAATTCTCAATAAAAACTTCTGTAGACGTCTGACAGAAATAAAGTCAGTCTGGTTAGTAATAAGTGAAGCTGGTAATGCTGTCTGTGGAGTTGTTTAATCCTCCTCTGCTGAGATCTTCACAGATTTAATGTCTTCTTTAATCTTTAATCTTTTTATTTTGCTCTTGGCTGACATGTGGCCAGAGGTGTAAAGTCCAGGTTCAGAAAGTAAAAGTCCTCCTTAGTATTTTGTTCCAATCACCTGGATTTGCTAATTCAGCAGGAGAGAGAACTAATTAGTGAAATCAGCTGCTGAGTTTATGGGTGGAATAAACATATGGCAGGACTTTTACTTTCTGACCCCTGGACTATACACCTCTGGTTTCAGATGCGGAATATTGATTAATGTGACTGTATATATATAAAATACTGAATTTGTTAACGTTCTGGGTGACACTTTATAATAACGTTCAGTGGTTAGTTAATGATGAACTAATCATTTACAAAACCTGACTATGCGTTCATAAATCCGGTCATTTACAAGTGATTAGTATATGATTTACGAAACATGACTATGTGTTCATAAATGCGTTCATAAATGTATCATAAATAAACGTAATATTCAGTTCTCCTGTTGTTCAGTTTACTATTTGACACAAGATAAGGCTATTTTCGATTTCCCTGCTTATTTTTAATTTTTACCTTCACATAAATCTGTATTTTATTTAGACGCGTTCCTACTTTAAATAACAGCCACGTCTGGAAAGTATTGCAGTTTTAATTTTATTACACTTAAGCGTTTCGATTCCTCCAATTTTCGGATTATTTGCTTTTGCAATTTCAAAAAATTTCAATGAGGGAAAAACCCTGACCAAATAGGCCACGCTTCCAGGGATGATCTCGTTTTCATGGAGACAGACGCACGTGGCGTGCATGGAGGGGAGGGGCTGTGCGCGTGTGTGCGTGAGAGAGAGACGCGTGAGTGACAGAAACCGCGTTTCCATTACCCTTCATATTGCGCAAATTGAAATTGTGAATTGAAAATACGCACAACGCAAACATGTAAATTTCGCAAAAACTCCCTTTTATCGCAAAAATGTTTTTACACTCGCATGAGGTGGTTTTTCAGGCAATTCGAAAAAAGAAATATTTCCCAAAATTGCAATGGAAACGCATTTTTTGCGCATTTACAGGTCACCTGACGTAGACGATGCAGTATGTTTGGACAGAACACGAGACAGAGTTCTTTATTAAATTCATATAAGACAAAAGAATTACAGGAATAATGGATTCTAAACCTCAAATAAATGCCACAATCAAGACCTCGAAGCAGATATGACGGAGAAACACCCAGAAACACCTTATATGTGCCGCTCACAAGTAAAATAAGGGTCGTTCCTTACCATTAATGCTTGGAAAACACACATACATCTCCTTCGATTAATAAAAATGGCTAGTGCAGTGGCTGGAAAATACATAAACCTACCAACGTCGTTGCCATGGTTTGTGGAATGATTTAACTTATCGCGAGAGGGAAAAATTAAGTTTTAGTCGCATAACATCGGTTAATGGAAACGGCGTCATTTCGCAATAGTTTTCAGTCGACATTTAGAAAAAAAATTGCAAAAGTTTTGCGCAAGTTTTGCGCAAGTCTGCGAAAACGCGCCTAGAGAGAGACGGAGGGAGAGCAGGGAAAGGAAATGCAGCTGAACGAATACGCTGCATGTTTAAGCGTAAATTTTCTTAAATAGCGAAACGCAATATGTGGCGGCCGGTGTTGATTCTGTGACGCAACGCCACGAAATAGTCTATGTGTGGGAAAACACTTGAAACACTTTTGTATGACGAGTGCTGATTTCTAAGTGTGTTGTTTTTAACTTTTAAATAGTTTTGGGCAATCTTACAGAAATTTTTTTCAGTTACAAATGATTTTTATCACATCAATTGAGTTCATTACCTTCTTCTCAAAACATGTTCAAGTTCCAAAAGTGAGCAAAACTACAGTGAAAGCAACTGTTTAATTGCAGACCTTTTGAAACAAGAACAAATGCAATTGCTGATAAAGTACCAACTTCAAGAAAGTCAAAGGTCAAGAGCCCAACTAAAGCAAACACTGATCTCCATGATGGTGACCTCAAACGAACCATTTTCAATAAGACATCAACATCTAAACCTCTGTTAATTCTCAATAAGATCTTCTGTAGACGTGTGACAGAAATAAAGTCAGTCTGGTTAATAATAAGTGAAGCTGGTAATGCTGTTTGTGGAGTTGTTTAATCAGATCTTCAGAAAGTTAACGTCTTTTATCTTCAGTTCATCTAAGGCTGTGTCTGAAGAAAGTTGTAGATTGTGTTCTTATTACTCTTTCGAAATATGATTGAAAGAATGTGTCAGGAACATCATATTAACCTTTAAATAACATTCTAGTAACATTAAGGAAACTGGACATTTTTATGTTCTTGGAATGTTAGAAATCAACGTTCCTATAATGTTGAATTTTACATCAAAATTAAGTTGAAAGAACGTTTGAGGCACATTATACCTTTTAAAACACGTTCCTCTAAAGTCAAGAAAACGTACTCGGTTACTAACGTAACCTCGGTTCTCTCTAGAGAGGGAATGAGTACTGCGTAATAGCTTACGCTAGGGGAAAACTCTTTTCCACGAGATATTGAAGCCAAAAATTATCCTTAATTTTGTATTAATGTAAAATGCGTTGCGGGAGCATGCAGACATGGGCGAGATGGCTCGCGTGCCCATTGGCTGCCCTGCGGCAACTGCACCAGCCTATCGTGTACCAGCCACAGTGTAAAACGCCGTGCGTGCTGAGATTCAACACTAACGTCCCAAGGGCAGGTGCCCGGGGCTCATACAGTGCATAATCATAAGGGACTAGAAGAGGGGCTAGAAGAGGGGCTAGAATAGCATCATTCCTGTAGAATATAGCGCTCTATCAAGAGCAGATATATCAAGTGTTCCACACAGCCAGGGCGAGTTCGGCCTGGACTGATAAGTATTAGGGGACTTACACACTGCCCACAGACATATATGGTCGATCAGCGATCGATGCTCTAACAGTTTCAGCATCCTGAGCCGATAGCATCGGGCAGACAATACTGAATTATTAAACCGCGAGCAGCTTAGCCTGCAAAGCGGGAACCTCTAGGTTGTAAAACCTTATAAATGTAGACGGAGAGGCCCAGCCTGCCACCATACAGATATCTTGTAAGGCAATCCCACTAGACCAAGCCCACGATGAGGCCATGCCTCTCGTGGAGTGCGCTTTGACACCAAACGGGCATTGCAGGCCCTTAGATGTATAAGCTAGCGCTATAGCATCAACTATCCATCTGGATAGACTCTGTTTTGACGCAGCTAGTCCCTTAGAACGTACGCTGAACAAAACAAAGAGCTGCTCCGTCTGTCTAAAAACAGATGAGCGAGACACATAGGCTCTTAGCGCCCTGACCGGGCAAAGGAAGCCTGCATCCCCTTCCTCCTCAGAGACCGTCAGTGCTGACAGGGAAATCTGTGCCCTAAACGGAGTGTTGAGGGATTTAGGAACGTACCCGTACCCAACGTACCCAAACTCCATACATGTCGCGCTCACTGAGAGCGCTTGCAAGTCCCCTTATGCTCTTTCCTGAAGCGAGAGCCAGAAGAAACACTGTCTTGAAAGATAAGTGTTTTAAGTCTATTGACTGAATTGGCTCGAATGGGGCGCCTTTCATGGCTTCCAGAACCGTGGAAAGGTCCCAAATGGGAACTGATGGAGGTCTGGGAGGATTCAGCCTCTTAGCTCCTCTAAGGAAGCGAATGACCAGATCGTTTCTTCCCAGTGACTGGCCAAGCGTTGGTTCAGCGAACGCTGCTATGGCCGCCACGTAAACTTTGAGCGTGGATGGGGCTCTACCCTTATCCAGCAGCTCTTGTAGAAAGGAAAGAACCTCCGACACCCCACAGTCTGAGGGTGATATGTCAAGCTGTACACCAGCTAGCGAACACAGACCATTTCGAGGAATAGAGCCGCCTAGTAGACGGGGCTCTAGCCTGCGTGATC
The DNA here is from genome assembly GCA_022829085.1 of Abramis brama. Lineage (NCBI taxonomy): Eukaryota > Metazoa > Chordata > Actinopteri > Cypriniformes > Leuciscidae > Abramis > Abramis brama. Next base: position 48,217,473 of record CM040767.1, read on the forward strand.
GTGTTTAACACTCCCACTGGGAGGTTAACGGGTACCCGTTGATGGCCCACGCATGTAGGGACCATAGCTCCGGGCGAGGATGCCAAATCGAGCCATTGGCCTGCGAGAGGAGATCTCTCCTCACCGTCAGTTGCATCCGAACTGGGAACCAGGCTTGGTTCGTCCAGAACGGGGCCACGAGTAACACTGAGCATCCGCTTTTCCTGATCCGCTCTAATACCTGGGGTAAGAGTGTGACAGGGGGAAACGCATAGAGCGGGCAGCGGGGCCAGATGTGGGCCAGCGCATCCCTGCTCTTGGAGAAAAATTCCGGACAATGAGCGTTTTCTTGAGACGCAAATAGGTCTATCTCCGCTCTGCCGAATGTTTTCCACAGCAGTTGGACTGTCTGTGGATGTAAATACCATTCTCCTGCGGGAACATTGTTCCTGGACAGTCTGTCTGGTCCTACATTCAAGTGACCTGGAACGTGCGCTGCTCTCAGCGAGCGCAGATTGTGCTGAGCCCAGATCAGGAGGCGTCCCGTCAGCCTGTGAAGGGTTCTGGATCTGACACCTCCCTGGTGATTTATATAAGCCACCACCGACATGTTGTCCGAACAGACTAAGACATGGTGTCCTTTTATCTGGGGACAAAAGCGCCTCAGCGCATTGTCGACTGCCACCATTTCCAGGCAGTTTATGTGTAGAAGCTTTTCCCGTTCTGACCACTGGCCGAAGAACGGTCTGCCCTCGAGCAGCGCTCCCCATCCCGAGGTTGAGGCGTCCGTAGACACCACCTTCACACTCAAGGAAGTCCCCAGGTTTACACCTGACCGGAACCAATCAGTCGCCGTCCAAGGTTTCAGAGCTGATATGCATTTCTGATCAACCTTGAGGCGTAAGAGACAGGAGATCCACGCTCGGTGCGGTACGCGCGCTCTCAGCCAGAACTGCAGTGGGCGCATGCGAAGCAGGCCCAGCTGAAGCAGGCCCAGCTGAAGCACTGGAGATGCTGAAGCCATGAGACCCAGCATCTTTTGAAACTTTCTGAGCGGGACTAAAGCGACATGGCGAAAAAATTTTGTCATGCGCTGAATACTCAGTCTGCGCTGTAGCGACAGTTGTGCTGTCATAGACAGCGAGTCCAGTTCTGTACCCAGAAAAGATATCGTCTGACTGGGAGACAGTGAACTCTTCGCCCAATTGATTCTCAAGGTGATCGAGTAATATGGTCCTGTGTTCTATAAACTCTGAGTGTGATCGAGCTAGAACGAGCCAATCGTCCAAATAATTCAGAACTCGTATGCCCCGAAGTTTCAGGGGTGCGAGCGCTGCGTCCATGCACATCGTGAATGTACGAGGTGCTAGGGACAGGCCAAATGGCAGGATTGTGTATTAATATGCCTGGTCCCCGAAGGCGAATTTCAAAAATTGCCTGTGACGTGACGCTATTTGTATTTGGAAATAAGCGTTTTTCAAATCTATTGACATAAACCAGTCCCCTTGGCGAATATGCGAGAGGATTTTCTTGATTGTGAGCATTCTGAACCATCGTTTCAGAAGTGCTTTGTTCAACTGTCTTAGATCTAAAATGGGTCTGAGACCCCCGTCTTTTTCGGGTACCAGGAAATACCTGCTGTACATGCCCCCTTCGCTCTGAGCCTGTGAAACGGGTTCTATAGCCCCTTTGCTCAGTAGTTTCGCTATTTTGGCTCGAAGTAGATGTGCTACTTCTTTTTTCACCGTAGTTTCGATTCGCGCCGCGTGACGTGGCGGGCGTCGAACGAATTGTAGCGAGTAGCCTCTTTTTATAATGTTCAGCACCCATTCTGATATCCCGAGAAGCTTTGCCCATGCATTCGCGCGGGTAGCTGGGGGTAGAATGATATCTGGGCTCTGGTCGCGACCTAGTGGCGAGCGGGGAGCCCCGGTGTGCTGAGACATGAATGCCGTGCTTGCAGCGTGTGAGGCCGGGGGTGCGCCGATAACAGCGGGCAGCCTGCCCGCGCTCTGTTCTCCTATAGCGGTACGCTGAGAGAGAGCGAGCGGGGTGAACCTTGCAGGGTTTATCATGTCTGTGAGCGAATGAGGGCGCGGGACAGCGGGCTAATTCATAATGCTGAAAACGCCGTCTGCATGGACAGACTGTATGTGTGTTGATTTCGTTTTTACAGAAACCGAGAGACATGTAGCGTGTAGTGTTTGTGAGCACTGGGTCGTGGGCATGTTCACTACATCTATTGCACAATCGACGTGAGTCGATTTTATTTGTGTGGGCCGTGTGTGGCGGGCTGTGCTTGTGTGTAGGAATGAGCACTGGGCAGTGGGCATTTTTACTACACTCATAACACCATCGGCCGTGGCCGGAATACCAGAAAATACACTCTTTATGGGATTTATCTGGGTCGCCGTAAAAACAGCGTTTGTGTGCAGGCAAGTGGGCTTTGCGGCATGAGCAAAGGGAGAGAGAATGGGAAGAGCGTCATCATGTTTTGCTTCAGCGTTTGTTTGCAGGCGTGCGTGTATTGTAACAGGCTCGTATGCTGCAATATTGATATTTCCAGTCGCCTGAGCTTAAGAGGGGACTGAGAAATGTGTGAGAAATGGAGGTTAATCCGGCCTCGGCGGGATTACAAACACTCTTTTCTCCTTTCGCCAGTGAGTGACGCGTGAATGGGGCGCAACTAGGGCGGGGTAAGTTTTCTTGTAACGTAAAGAAAAAACTAACCCCGTGACCGTCCGCTTCCGACCTCGCTTGTGAACGGCGCAGTTTGCGCGGCTCGAACAGAGGGAGAGAGAAAGCTAACCCCGTGACCGTCCGCTCCTGACATCCCCTGTGAACGGCGCAGTTTGCGCGGCTCGAACAGAGGGAGAGCAGATATCATCCCCCACAGACGCAGATTCGATATCCACGATGGAACCGGCGAGCTTTGCGGGCTGGGGGGGGTTCCGGGACCCGTTGAGCACGGCACTTTTTACGGCACGGTTCCGCGGCGGGCGGAGGTGCAGTCTCGGAGAAGGATGCCAGGCGAGTCCTCAGAGTCACCATAGGCATTAGCTCGCTGAGGGCAGCCGCCGTCAGCGAGTGCGAGAGCTGCGTGATCCTCACCAGGAAAAAGGGCATCTTTTAGTGCAATGAGAGTGGCGGCGAACACACACACACACAAAACACAGTAGCAGAGAAAAGGATATAACGCTGGAAAGCGTTAGCAGGAACGGTGACTGAAGGCGGCGAGTTGTCGACCAGCGGCTTCAGGTGCAAAGGCTCGTCCCGCAGAAGGCTTATCAGACTTATTCTTCCTCTCGGGATCCAGCGATGCGTGAGCTTCGCCTGAAGAGATGAAAAATCAGCTAAACCAGCCTTCCGAGGCTATATTTATAGCCCGAGGCCCCGCCCATTGAGGGACATGACGCAGCGCGAAGCGCCCTCATTGGATCTGACGTCATGAGAGGGCTCTCTCGATAGGCTGGTGCAGTTGCCGCAGGGCAGCCAATGGGCGCGCGAGCTGTCTCGCCCATGTCTGCATGCTGCCGCAACGTGTTTTACATTAATACAAAATTAAGGATAATTTTTGGCTTCAATATCTCGTGGAAAAGAGTTTTCCCCTAGCGTAAGCTATTACGCAGTACGAGAGAACCTCTCGTAAGAGAACTGGACATTTTTCATGTTCCCAATATCACTGAATATTTGGAGAACGTTCTTATAACAAAAGTCTGTTAGCTGGGCAGCATCTGTTATGGCGCGTTTCCACTGAGCGGTACAGTACGGTACGGTACAGTACAGTACGGTATCCAATTATTTCCGTTTCCACTGTCAAAAGTTGTGAATGGTACCAAAATGCCGAACCGTACACTTTTAACCAAAAAAAGTAAAACATTTGCTGTAAAAAAGGGCCAAATTCTGACAATATCATACCATTTTCCATTAAAACAGTAATATACCGTAGAAAACAAAAATAGATTACAGGAATATACTGTAAATTAACAGCGCTCAAAGTCGACACTCAGAGGCTGTTTTCCCAGTCACACCCTATAATCTCATTCACTATTCCCTACATTAGTTCACTAAGATAGTCCCCTTGAATGAAAAGAAGTGAGTGAATTGAGAAACTGATGAACACCTGATAAGCAGAATCACTGAAGGACAGAGAAACAAGAACAGAAAAAAGAAAAACACAAAAACTACAACTGACTTCCAGCCGCAGAGTGTGAAACCAGTTTACGATTATTTCTTGCATACATGTACAAAAGTTCTTGTTGAGAATTAACAGAGATTTAGTTAATAATAAAGTTTGTTGTCACCATAATGGAGATCAGTGTTTGCTTTAGTTGGTCTCTTGTCCCTTGACTTCTTACCATTCATCTCTCTCTGACTGCTGTAACAGTGAGTTTATAAAACACATTTGTGACCCTGCCTGTGAAAACCCAGCTAAAGTCATTTTTTTGTGATTCAGTGTTTTTTACATAAAATCATCCTACACAATGTAAAGAACATTCTGTGAAAATATAACCTTGATATCTTTAAAATTGACTGAGTAAGGCCATGTCAAAGATTTGCTAAAATTCGGGCTCAGAAAATCATATTTTTGAGAAATTCCAATTTAAAGATAAGTTATTTTTTAAAACTGCAACACATTTGATCCATAGTTATCCTGCATATGTGACTTATAACACATTAAAGGTGAGATTCTCCCCTTTTTAGTGATATATGACACATCAGTGGAAAAATTCTTAAAGTTTTGTAAAACAGATCTATTTATTATGATGTACATGTCCAAAAAGCTAAAAGCATAAAAACATTGAAAACGAATGGGGGTGCCACAAGAGCTTGATCGTAGCAACAGTTACCATGTCAATTCAGTGGAATGATTTGTATAACTTTATTAGTAAAATGAAATATCAGTCAAATGTCAATAATATATCAATTAAATAACATACCATTTCTCATTCTCTGAAATTATCATTCTCTTACTGGCCCACGGTGTAACATTGAGTAAATCTGGAGTAAAAAAAAAATAAATAAATACAATTTCAAGGGATAGTTTACCCAAAAACTACAATTCTGTCATCATTTACTCACCCTGATGTTGTTCCAAACCTGTATGAGTTTCTTTCTTCTGCTGAACAAAAAATAAGGTATTTTAAAGAATGTTTGTAACCAGACAGTTGACAGCACCCATTGACTTCCATAGGTGCCGCCAACTGTCTGGTTACCAACATTCTTTAAAATATCTTATTTTTTGTTAAACAGAAGCAAGAAACTTATACAGGATTGGAATAACATGAGGGTGAGTATGAGTATGAGTAAATCATTTTTGGGTGAACTATCCCTTTAACAGGTCAGTCTCAAACTTTGTACACATTCTAAAATTGTCTAGATGCAAAATAAAATCCTGAGTGACAGCAACTCTCCCTCCTTGAAAAATAAAGAACACTTTTCCCCATTGAAATACTTGCAGTTGCAAGAGAAACTGATTTTCAGTTTCACATCTGGACTTCCAGCATTCGAAGCAAATTCTTCTTGCTGGTGTTCCCTCTTCATGTTCGCCAGACAAATAGCTTGGGGTTCAATCACCAAAACTGGCTTGTCCTCCTCATCATGTTGGTCACTGCCTGAAAAAGCAAAGATAATTTTTTTTCAGTTCAAAGCAAGATACCTAAAAACATGATTGTGTAACATGCAAGAATGGGAAGTGGGTTACATTTAAAATGGATAACAAAGCATTTTATATGAAAATATCAGAAAATATTTTTTCAGTTTAGTCAGACTGGATCTGATTAATTGAGGGGAGGGCATAGGAACAAGAAACAGCCTATAGGTGGTAAGCAGACTTCAATTCAGAGTGTAATGAAACAAATAAACATCATGCCATAAACGTAATTAATTTAAACTGACTAAATCCCAATCAACAAATGTAATAAACATTAAAATCCACTATTTTTGCATCACAGATATGTGTTAGCATTACATTGGCTGGACACTGACAGTATACATTTACATATTTAGCATAAAAAAAATATTCCTCGTCAGTTTCGTCAAAGAAGTGTCCTGTTCATCATCACAATCATCCTCCAGAAAATAATCCGCAATAAAACCGGTTAAATCATAATTTTGGGCAATTCCACCGAGATTAATATCAAGCTAAGTTAGCTGTTTAAGCAAGCAGCTATTTTCCGTTCCTGCTCATACTTCGGTGTCGCCGGCGAAGCCATGGCCATGTCAGATGTCAAAACAACGCATTAACGTTACCATCATCCAGCAAATAACACGTAGCAGGCCAAAAATGTCCTTAAAATAAGTTTAATATTATTGGCAGAATACTAAGCTACAAAACAAATAAGCAGTTCTTAAAATATTGGCAATGACAAGAAAAAATCACCACAGACATCTAAACGCGGCTGACATCTCTCTCTTTTTTTGCATTGTGTTGACCTGATTACCGGCGCTTGCGGATTGATATTAAAGTCTGTTTTTACTCTTTCTAATAGAAAATACACAGAAAAGAAGTTCCTGAACCGATTGATATACGAATCAGCAGTGTTGTTGCGCGAAATAAACCCAGAGACGACTGAAATCAATGTTTAGGAAGCCCACGTCCGTTTTTTTTTTTTTGCGCAAAAGTATAACGTAGTGTCAATAAAATCATTAATTTCAGTATTTATCATGTAATAAATGAAAATGTAAGTATTGCATCTCAAAACCATTGGTATAATCTATCATTTACAGCAATAAACACACATGGACTATTTTTGTCATTTTTATGGCTATGATTACTTTGACGCTCGTTAACTCATAATTCGATTCTGCGACTTTAGCCGGGGTTTCACAGGCGGGGTCACATTTGTTATGGCAAGAAAAAGTCAAAAAGTACTTGATCAGATGTTTTTGGGATTTTGTGTTGACGTCACAATCCTTCTGGACATTGTAAAAGTTTATACGATTAAATACCGTTCCAAATTATTTTACATCCTATCAGGACATATAAATAATCCCGCGGTAACTAAAGAGCCTATCCTTTAGTCGTACTTTTAAGAGTTAGGTGAAAAGTCTCTACAAATTCGTATTTTATTATAAAGATAATAAGAATTATAAATATAATAAATATCCCCTTTGTAGTATAAATCTACCTTTTTAGGTACTCTTCAACCGTGTTTGCTATACAGCAATAACCCTGTTATAAGTTGTTTCTTTAGCCAGGCTTATCAATCAATCAAAGTTCACACTGATTTACTTATATCAGAAAATCATGCTCACCCTCTGTAGTTTTTCCCCCGGTTGAGACCTTCCTGGTCCAGAAAAGGAAGGTGAAAACGCACTCAAAAATTCCAAGTTCCAGTCAGATGATTTAGAATAAATGTTTAACAATATTTATTAAAAGAATCAAAAATGAAAAGAATACTTGTTACAGAATATAATAGAGTACTTAGACTAACAGAGTAATATTAGCTAGGCTTAGCTTCTTGCACCCGAACTGCTGGTGTTCCGGGCTGGAGATGGCAAGGAAGAGCAGTTGATTTTCGTCCAGGTCATTTCTTTTATAGTCCAGATTCGAATACCTTTCGTCATATTTACTGTAAGGCAAATCACATGTACAGATGCTGATCCCAGCAAATGTCTTGACACTCCTATCAGTGGCCGCGTGACTGTCCAGTCAACGGAAATCCCCCAGAAGATACAATAGCTTCTCTGTATGTGTGGACAAAGACCCTTGTCACTGTTCTCTCATTTGACTTGAGAGTAGCAGGAATGGACAGAAAATTATTTATACAAAACACTTATCATTAGACAGTCATGTGCTCTAGCAGACCAGAAAGTGCATCTGCAGCATTATTGGTTACAGGCTTCTTATTGTGGCCCTTTCTGCGTTGTCGGCGAGCTTGAGGCGTTGGGGAAGTGAGTGAAATGCCGTCCTCAGGTGGAGCCTCGTGACACCTCACCACACCCCCTTTCGGCATTGAATGAGCTTTTTTAATTCTTCTGAACTTGTTCAATCTAACTCTAGGTTTTCTTGGTTTTGGTTTCAGTTTATCTACAAAATCTCTTACACCAAATCTATCCATTTTGCTTACAAAATCAGTACAATAAACACTCGGGGTAATACAGTCAAATTCTATCTTGTACAGTCTATGACTAATCCCATCATTTTTACATATCATCACTTTTAATGAGTTGGCTTGATCCTGGCTCATCCCAGCTTGATGACACCAGGTTTTCAGACTCTGGATAATCTTTTGCCTGTCCCACGGTTTGAGTGCTGGCTGCCACTGAAACTCGTGTTTGTTCCGCCACACCTTCAACAGCCGGTCTAGGTTCAACTGGTTGACTGCGAAGATGAGTCCTCTTTCGGCCACATCCAGAGTCAGTGATACCATTGTCCACTCCCCAGGGGCCTTTGATATGAGGACTTTCTGCGGGAACATACACACAGCTATAATTGAACTTTTGTCTAGCACTTCCGGGTTGGCTTGGATTATCCAGAATCCAATGCCTGTAAATTATTCCTACTATCATTTGTAAGTCTCCATTTTTCCTTTTCTTTTGATACACCCTTGGTTCTAGGTGATATGTGGTAGCAGTATAATTATTTCTAGTTCCAGCCTGTACAGTTAGAATTTCACTGGCCTTACAGCATTTAAAGTTCATTGCCATGCACCATTTTATATAACTCTTAGACACCCATGGACCTTTACGGTCCATTCTTCTTCCTCGTTGAGTTACAGTCACTTTTACAATTTCATCCATCTTTACACTTTGTATTGCTGTACAATTTGAACAGAGGTCTTGCCACTGATTCATCAAAAAACATCTTATTCTTAAGCCTCCTGGAAGCATTCCACATATAACACAGTTTGTCTGTTTTTTAAACACATTTCTTGGTCCACAAATTTCATTCGAGATGCAGTCTATGTATCGTTTCCTCTGCCATCCAGAAGTTGTTGCACCCTATTTATAGGTTACAAAAAGGGTTTGTCAGCTCAATATTTAGACAACATTCTTTACCAGTTTTTATCAGTTTTGTTACATAAAACCAATCATTGCTAACTATCAATATTGCTATACCACACATTATCATACCATTCGGCAATCATCATCATCATAAATGCAGTTGCAATTACAGTTATTTCATAAACAGCCATTTTTGTACCTTCAATTTCTACTCTTCTTGTGGCAAGTATTATAAGATACAAAATCACCAATAGTGTAGAAGAGAGTACTATGTTTTTTACAGATTGGATCTCAAGATAATACTTCAGTAAATCACATGGAAAAAGTATTATATTAAGTGTTGCCAATCTGAGTAGGCCTCTAAGTCCAAAAATGGATTTTATCTTAGGGCTTTTTACAACTTGTCCGATTATCATGCTTGCCAGATTTAGCCTTTTCTCCAAATTAAATGAGGCTATGTTACATATTGCAATTTGAATTTGCCATATCTCCTATAAACCCCTCTAACATCAATATCCAATAAAGGATCAAAATTACATTGTAGATTATAATTTGAAATTTATTTACCGGCAATTCAGAACAAGTTGCAGTGGAGTCGTTTCCCCAATTTGGTTTTGTTGAAGACATTGCTCAGGTTTCCTCAAAAACTTCTTAGTTGGTTTACTCAGTTCAGTCTGCTGGATTTCAGGAGAATGAAATGGTTTTAAGAGCTTCTAACTTTTTATGATCTTTGAATTAGCCGTAGGCAACTCTCCTTCACTCTCATTCTCGGACTCTGAAAGATCAGCTGACAGTCGAATCTTTCTATATTTGGCTTGGGCAGCTAACTGTTTTAGCTTCCTACAATGTAAGCATATTTTCACTAATTTAATTAGGATACCTATTATCACAATTATCATTATCGTAATTCCCACACAATAAAGAATAGTTTTTATTATCTCCCATGCGTCTGTCATTATACTCCATACATTTGTGGCCACTGCCTTAATTTTCCCACCTATATCTTCGAATGCTGTTTTCACTATTCTTCCAATTAATTTAATCAAAGTTACGTCTGAAGGGCTTCTGGTTTTTGACCAGTAATCTAAACGGTGAATCCAATGAGCGCCAACACTTTCAGATTCTGTCATATCATCGACCGGGTGTAATAAGTCTTTCCACTCACTTATATATTTAATATAAGTCATGATAGCACATATCTTCCTTATCTGTGTTTCTCCGATCATCTGTTTTAAAATCAGGGGGGTAATTTTCAAGTTCTCCCCTGCCCAAAAGGCGCCTTCCATGGCTTCATAGTTACATGACATATAATTCCTGTCAATACCTCCCTTTGTGTTCTTAGCTGCGTAAGATTGCATTATGGGGGCACTAAAAGTTGCATGCTGCCAATTATTAAATAGCTCTCCAGTGCATAAGTACTTATTCTCTATGCGGTCACTCCAAAATTCGATCTTTTTATTATCCATTCTTTCACCTACCATCAATACTTCTGTTCCTAAATCGAATTCTTTAACACACTTCATGTTATATGCTAATCTTTTTCCTTTTAAAGATTTTACTATCTGGATCTTATGTCTTCTTGTGCACGGCCCTCCAAACCAGTCTGTGACATTCCATCTTTTGTTGAAATTTCCTTTAGTGGGTCTGATATATATTTTACTCTGAGTCCCCCATGGGTAACTATGTGGATCAGATACTTTTAAATAATACCCACTCTCCCACTGCCCAATCATTTGGGATTTATAGGAGTTTAAAATTTTATGTGAACCTAGATACTTCATATGCACCGGCCATATAAGATTACCTTCTTTTCTTCCAGTATGTACATCTTTTATATCTTGATGTCTTCCATGGTATCTTATGTAACCATTAGGTCTTTTAGTGATGGTATAATGCTTTAACGCTTCTCCTCCCTGCATCATGTATAACAACAATGCACTCCTGTATTGTTGCTCCATCACTTTCGTTGTTAGGTATTTTGTTATTCCAGAGATAGCTATAAGTTTCTCTGGAATCCCTGCATTTGGAAAATATTCTAGAGTGTATGGATGTTTATAATTTCCATTTGCTCTTTTCTTTCCTTCTAATGTGGCTTTCACAGTCCACGTAGTCCTATCTGTTTCACTACCTGTTCCTTGTGTGAAATTATAATTCTTTATTATCCATTTGTGCCATATAGTAATAGTATCTTTTTCATATTTTTCCATAAGAGTTTGATTCCATGGAGCTTCAGCTTTTATGACACAATACCAAACTTTTTTATTTTTGTTCAATCTGTGAGCACATTGCTTTTTGTGATCAATTGTTGATCTGTCTTTATTACTTGGCCAGATCATTTTCCCTATCCATGGACAATTCAGCAGCTTACTGCACATCGGCGTAGCCATGGGCCTATTATAACAGTTTATCCACTCCGTGGTTTTTGCAGGAATTATAGGTTTGTTTTCATGGATTGAATGAATTATAGTTTTATCTTGGAATTCACTCATACGAAGCCAACGATCTATTGGTTTTGGCCCTGCGCGTTGCGCTGCAGGTGTCAATGGACTTAGCTTTGGTGACTCCCTTTCTTTGGTCTCCTCCATGTCATCTGTCACTTCTAAGTCATTTGCTACTTCTAATTTACCTCGGTTCTCTTCGTCTAATATCTTTAATCTTTTTATGTTTGCTTTGGCTGTTTCACAATTCCATTCTAAAGTCGAGATTGTCTTTCCATACGAATATGTCCACCATACTAGATCAAAGTTTTTTACACTAATGTTTCTAGCTGCACTACCATTTATTTCTTGGCCTGTTAATAACACATGTGTTTGATTTAGTAGTTGTAGTTTATTCCATTTCATTACAGTTAATCCTTTTTCAGTTGTTGGACCATAATCTGCAGCTGATTCTAAGAAACTTCCTTCACTAGTACAATTCCAGTATTCTGGATCTATGTCTGCTATCCAGTTTCTTATCAGCTTAGCATTATTTTCAGGATTGTATACTATCCCTGCTAAAATCAAAGGTGAACCTTTAACCATTGTTGTTTGATTATAGCAGTGTAATTTAACTATCTTTTCCATTTTAGTACAAGGATAGACAGTATAGATTTCCTCTGTTTCCTTTGTTCCGAATCCAGCCAAAATGCATATAAAAAGAATGAAGGCCATACTTATCCATGCTATCATTTCCTGAAAATGTTCAGTCTTTTCTTGATGGAGCCTTCTGTAGATGTTTTCAGTCTTTGTCTACTCCCCCCTCTAGGCATGTTGGCTGTGGGTGAGAGAACAAAGAATTGCCTGTCTGGCCCTAGAATTGTTGTTTTAGCAGCCAGTCTCGGACCCTTTGTTTAAAAGGTTTAACTTCTGTCATCCAATCAATATTAAAACCCTGTATGGCAAAGCCGATGCCCATGTAACCCCTGGTACAACATAGATTTACCACCAGTGTTTTAATCATAGATGCATCGTTTTCTTCATATTTAATCTTATAACAGGCTTCCCCAGTCATAATTATTTGACTTCTGGACATTCTTGTGATGTCTGTCTCTCTTACACCCAGTTCCCATGTCCTGGTCTCGTAGTTATAGTCTGTAATTAGGAAGCTCATATTTTTAATTTCAGTAATAATTAATTGTTCGGCTGAGCTGCGTTCATACTGTCCCTGTCTTTTCACAAAGATAGTTTGCTTTGGTTCATTTAGATTATGTGAGACAACTCTTTCCCACGCCTCCAAACAAGTGATTTGTCCCAGTACCTGACCTAATACAGATCCAATCTCCAGAGGATCTGTATAGGATGGGCTACCAAGCCCTGACAATTCACAGTATCGATATAGCCATGCTTGTTCATCTTCTTCCATTAATTGGATCGGATTACTAACCCATGCTGTCATAATTTTACCCTGTGAAACGCATCCCATGGCTAATTTCGATTTTCTGGTTAACCAGACCTCTTTCTTACTGACAGTCTGGACCCATTGCCGCTCTTCTAGCTTTTCACATCTGTTGCACAGTTCCAGTTTAGAGTCCCTAAACTTACAGGAACATTTTGAGCCTAGTAAAATTAGTTTTTCTTTACACGTTTTACAGGTTCGGCAGACACAACTGGTTTCTCCTCGTTGTATCTTTTGAATGACCCATCTTTGTTTGCCTAGTCTGCAATTTCCGCATACTGAAATCTCTCCCAAGGCACAGTGGCCGATTCTACCTTCTGGATTGTACCAGGAGAAAAGGTTATGCTCTCCCTTGCTAGGGAGTGTTTTTAAGCTCGTTTTGGTAGGCCGAGACTCATTCGGACCTTCCCAAAGTAATTCTGCCACGTCAGTTGCTTCACAAATACAACAGCTTGTGAATGGTATCAATTTACTAATAGTACCATCAGGGCAGTCCTCATGCCATTTTTTAACCCTTAGTAGCTCATACGCTTCATTTTGGCACCTGACCCATCCTGTTTTTGATTCAAAAATGGACTCAAATACTACTTTCTTCATGATTATGCCTTAATTAAGTCTCTCAAGGACCAAATGCCGTTATTTTCTAATTGTACAGTAGTATTCGAAGTGACTTTTGTTACCGTGTCCACGGTCCCAGTTTTATGCCTAAATCTTTTACCTCTGATTTTATGCAGTATAATTACTTGATCGCCTACCTTAAATGGATTGGCTTTAAAATTTCCCTGCTCAGGTTGATCTTCACTTTTGAGTTCACTCGGTTTGATTCTGTAATTTAGAAAATGCGTACATTGGTCAATCAAGGTATCCCACTGCCCTACCTGTTCGTTCTTCACGAAAAATTGTTTACATCTCTTAACAGCGTTTTCCGCTATTCCATTGCTTTCCGGTCGATATTTCACACTTTTTATCAATTCGACCCCGATTTTATTACAATATTCCTCAACTTCTCGTCCTGTAAGGTTCGGAGCACCATCCCCCCTAATTCTTTTAGGTGGCCCCCGAAACCTGATCCACTCTCTTAGTGCTTGTACGACTACCGCACTAGTAGCTTGTTTGCATGGATATATCTGCAGAAAATTAGAACAATTATCTACAATCACTAAGAAGTAACAGTTTTTTAATTTCGTGGCTGATAGGTCCTCCGTAGTCCAGTGATATTTCCTCATTCTCTTTATCTGTTTTAATTTTTCCATACTCATTGAACCTGCTGGTCATGACTTTTCTGCATTCAGGACATTTTTTCCTTATTTTAAGGTAGGTAGCTTTTAGATTCTGTATATTGAGTCCTGTGGCCTTACAATACTTTGACATATAAGCTAAGCTGGGATGCATTAAATCCATGTGCAGTGTTTCAACAATATTATTCTCACTTGTCTTAGTGATAACTTTAATAATTTTTATTGTCTGTACTGTTTTATGTCTAATATATTTGTCTACTTCAGCATTACCTTTGGCAGCTGATGTAGTCTGCACTGTGTGACTGCTTTGGTGCAACACTACCGGTTTAACATCTTCCAATAATATTGCAATTTCTTTCCACAAACTGTCCTGTTTTAATGGCTTTCCCTTTGCTGTGCAGAAACCATTCAGTTTCCAAGTGGCAACATGCTCTGTTAGTGCTTTGTATACATAATCACTATCTGAGACAATGATTCCACTATTCGTGGCTGTGGCTTTCATATGCCTTAGGGCTTCTAAGACAGCTTTTACTTCTGCCAGTTGCGTTGAGTCTTCACTAGACAATTGACCCTTTTGTTTAAAAACTATTTTTCCTTTTTCCTTCCTTATGAAGCCCCACCAGACTTCCTCATTTTCTTTTGAACCATCTGTAAAATAACAAATATTAGCCCCTTTAGGGATTTCTGTTATTTTGTCTTTCTTGTTAAGTTTACTTTGTCCAAAAATTATCTGAGTATCTTGCAGCAATTTGCTCCACTTAGCCCAAGTAAATTGATGAATCTTAGGAGCTTCACTGACTAGGTTTTTGGATTCTCTCACTAGCTGTGCGATGCCTTCACCTTTCGATTCTACAATTATCTGTTGATCTAGAGCTAAGGTTTTTATCGGTATCAAACATTTAGCAATACTAGCTAAGATGTCAGTTGCTGATTTAGGTTCCTGTTTTAGCTGATTAGCAGGCTTTGGGTATGACATGAACTGTATCTTTTTCATTATACAAGACCAGTTCTATTTCATCCGCAGTATTTTCAACACTTACTACCAATCTTTGATCCGATTCTCTTCTTGCTATTTTACCTGAGGCTAATGCTAAATCAATTAATAGCCTGATATTTTCTAATTCATCGCTCCAATTAAATTAATTTCCTTTTGTGGCCCCATAAAGTGGTTTTGCTAATTTTGCGTATCCTGGTACCAGATCCCTGATAAAATTCATGTGTCCCATGAAGCTTTGTAAATTTTTTAGGCTTTTTGGGCTGTTTTGTCTCAAATCTTCCAGTTTTTCTTTGGTGGTTTTTGAGAGTCCACGATCCATTCCTGTCATTGCAAAGCCTAAAAAATCTACTTCTTCTTTACCTATTTCGATTTTCTTGTAACTTGGCTTAAAACCTGCATTTATTAGTCTAGTAAACACTTCATCTACGATTCTCAGGTGTTCATCCGGATCGTCATTTATGATCAAAAGGTCATCAATATAAACTGTCACAGGTAATTTCGACATTAGCGTGACCACGATAGACTGGAAAGCGTTAGGCGAATTTTTATAGCCCTGGGGCAATCTTGTGTAACAATAGGATTTTGATCGGCAGGTAAATGCAGTTTTAGCCATACTATTTTCAGTTAACGGAACTGTCCAGAAACCGTTTGCTAAGTCAATTTTAGTCAATATTCTACCCTTAGGTAGACCATTGGTTACATCTTTCGCATTAATTAAGTACCTCGTATCCGGTTCTGATAATTTTATTCAAAGATTTGAAGTTATTAACGACCCGGTAACTT
Organism: Abramis brama; assembly: GCA_022829085.1. NCBI lineage: Eukaryota > Metazoa > Chordata > Actinopteri > Cypriniformes > Leuciscidae > Abramis > Abramis brama. Next base: position 48,233,295 of record CM040767.1, read on the forward strand.
TTATCAGGTTTAATCACAGCTTGCAGCAGAGAATTAGTAATCGGATTTTGTATTTCTTTAATTACTCCTAATTTTTCTAATTCTTTAATAGTTTCTTCAATTTCAGGTAAAGCTTTTTTATTAATAGGGTATTGCCGCTGTGGTTTATGCACTCCTCCCTTAATTTCATACTCATATTCTTTACCTAATAGGCCTACATCATTTTTAAATTTAGCGGCTCCACCTTTATGTTTTTCCAGGATTTCTCTCAATTTGTTTTTATCAAGTATGGTTTCCTGTACCATTCTATTAATTTCCTTTTTAAGGTCGACCATTTTCATCCATCTGACTGTTATTTCTTTATCAATTTTACCTACAATTTTAGTTGCATCTTGCAATGTCATCAGGTTTTCTGACTGATTAGGAATAATGGCTATGTCCTTCCACAAATACCAGTCTGTATCAATCGGGCCTTGAGTTTTATTAAAGCTGTATACCCTCATCATACCTTTTTGTTTTATGGCATCTTCAGGTAAGTCAGTAAGACAGCTAATCTCATCTCCTGTATCTAGAATGAACGTTCTACCATTGTATTCTATATAAAAGAAACCTTCATGTTCTTTAACTAAATCAGATTGGATGGTCGCTTTTCCTTTAAGGATTTCCTATTTTTGTTTTTGTTCAGACTTGTTAAGTCTCACAGATTTAGGCTTAGACTGACCAGCACTGGATGTTTTTTCTACAGTCATCTTCTGTTTAGCTCTCTGTTCCCTGATTTTGTTCTGTTGCTCAGGAGTCATTTTGTCCCATTCATCCCTAGAAACATACGTGGAGCTAGTTTGCTTACTTGCATTTTTTGTCAATGGAGGTCTTTGTTCCCAATTAGGCTTTCTCTGCACTCCTCTGCTCCGAGATCTGCCTCTCCTCTGAAAGCTTGCTGGTCTAAATTGGTCTCTTTCCTCCCTGTAAGGTTTCTGTTGCCCATGATATCTGGACCCCTGTTGACCATCACGGCCTCGAGCCTTAAGTCTCTCTGATTGTCTCAGACCTTGCTGTTTGCTATTTCCCTGGAAATTTAAATCTTGACTGCCTTTTTTCTCTGTCTCTTGTTTAGTCCTTCTATCATACCTCACAGCAAAAGTTTGTAACTCGTCCCATTTAGTCTCATAACCCCAAGATTTTAAGTTATTTAGACCTGGGAGATCTTTGTCAAACAGCAACAGTTCATCCACAGTTTCTGATGTGCTTTTTCCTTCAAGGGCTCTATTTTTGCAGAATAGTAGTAACCCTGTGCTTTTTATTTCTTTCAGTCTTTTCTCATACCATTCTTTTTTAGTCTCACCAGAAATGTTCCTCTGATGTAGAGAAACATCATTAATTCCTATATTTAGACCCAATAGTTGATTAATCATCAGCTCTATATCTTCATCATTGATATTAAGCCTCTTCCCTAGCTGCACTATTTTCTGGCAGCTTCTCATGTTATCTTTCGGATCTAACTTCATTCCATTGAACATTCCTATTTCTGTAGCTGTTATAGTATGTTTAGTTCTCGATCTAGATTTTCTCTCTGAGCCCTGGTTAAAGTCATCCTCTAAGCAGACAGACACACTGGATACAGAGTCGTCACAATAGTCATATTGTTCCCTATAGGCCCCCCTATTCTGAGGGCTAATTCTTTCTTTTTTCACTGACGAGGCTGCTATTTCAGCTAAGTTTATGCCTAGCCCCCCTCTGGGCAATCGTCCTTCTCTCTCTACCTCAGAGTACACTTCATCTTTTTGCACCAGTTCAGTCTTTGTTGTAATTTCTGGTAAAGGTCTCCTATAATATACAGAGTTTTTTGATTCCTTTAAAACTTCCTTTCTGAGTTCAAATATGTCACCCATAATGGGATCCCTACCACTTCTTCCTCTATTTTCAGATAGGGTTAAACGCAGTAATAATGACAGAGCTTTCTGACAAGAGTCTTTTTGTTCTGCAAGCATATCTTGTTTAGCCTTTATGCTAGTGTTCGGCATATCCAAAATTTCATCAGCAGTCGGCCCTGTGGACGCTAAGAATAGCCTCTGCATATACTCAGGTTCCCTTCTGATTTTCTCTTTCAGATTATGCCCTGGTGCTGTTAGAGTTTTTCTCCCTGCAAGATCTATATGTTCTCTAGCATAACTACTACTCTTTCTTTCACGAGACAATGGTCTTGAATTTTTTTGATTAACTCTATTTCTCTGTGGGATGGGTTCGTCCCACTGACACACTACACTTTCTTCACCATCCCATTCAGTGTCTTCGCCCTCGGTGGTTGTATCCTCACCTCTAGTTTTAGTCTGGGCTTTTTTATTCATACTATTTAAAGTATGAACCAATTCATTTGCCAGTGGTATATATTGAAGTCCTGGACTAGTTTCTTGAAAGTCTAGTCTTTTCTGAGGGCTAGGGCCAGGTTTTTCTACATCCGAATAATACATTTCTGTATTATTAGAATCCCTGCGTTTTCTCTGGGGCATTGCTGTACCATCATACATCACCCTCGTTTTACCATAGTATACTTCTATACTGGAATCTGTTGTTGGCTTGTATGTAACTTCCATCCCTGGCTCGAAAAGAACTTTAATTCTGTCTCCGTTCATCCTATTGTCATCAATTCGGCCAATAATGGCCCTTACATCTGCTGCTGAAGTACAGATGAACTCTAGTCCATTATTTATTTCATAATCTCCTATATACCATGCCTCATCCTTCTCTCTGGCTGCTTTCAGCCTTTGGAAATTATCACGTTTTGTTACAGTGATACGGTATACGGATTCCTGATGAGGAGTTGGGCATACATTTAAATCTGCTGGTATTTGAGCCATTTGAGTCATTTTGGGTCTTTTATTTTTGGAAATGCAGACTAGGAAACTTTTATCCTCTATTACGGGATTGTTTTTCAATATCTTTACAGATACTCTTTGGTTCTGCCGCGCGGATTCGCTTTTCTTTTAATAGAGCGTCCTCTATTTATTTTTGCGAAGTTTTTTGGGTCATTCAATTTGATTGATTGAATTATTTCATCATTTGCTCCGGGTTTTACTCTAAGACCGACAAGCCCCCATGTAAAAGTTTATACGATTAAATACCGTTCCAAATTATTTTACATCCTATCAGGACATATAAATAATCCCGCGGTAACTAAAGAGCCTATCCTTTAGTCGTACTTTTAAGAGTTAGGTGAACAGTCTCTACAAATTCGTATTTTATTATAAAGATAATAAGAATTATAAATATAATAAATATCCCCTTCGTAGTGTAAATCTACCTTTTTAGGTACTCTTCAACCGTGTTTGCTATACAACAATAACCCTGTTATAAGTTGTTTCTTTAGCCAGGCTTATCAATCAATCAAAGTTCACACTGATTTACTTATATCAGAAAATCATGCTCACCCTCTGTAGTTTTTCCCCCGGTTGAGACCTTCCTGGTCCAGAAAAGGAAGGTGAAAACGCACTCAAAAATTCCAAGTTCCAGTCAGATGATTTAGAATAAATGTTTAACAATATTTATTAAAAGAATCAAAAATGAAAAGAATACTTGTTACAGAATATAATAGAGTACTTAGACTAACAGAGTAATATTAGCTAGGCTTAGCTTCTTGCACCCGAACTGCTGGTGTTCCGGGCTGGAGATGGCAAGGAAGAGCAGTTGATTTTCGTCCAGGTCATTTCTTTTATAGTCCAGATTCGAATACCTTTCGTCATATTTACTGTAAGGCAAATCACATGTACAGATGCTGATCCCAGCAAATGTCTTGACACTCCTATCAGTGGCCGCGTGACTGTCCAGTCAACGGAAATCCCCCAGAAGATACAATAGCTTCTCTGTATGTGTGGACAAAGACCCTTGTCACTGCTCTCTCATTTGACTTGAAAGTAGCAGGAATGGACAGAAAATTCTTTATACAAAACACTTATCATTAGACAGTCATGTGCTCTAGCAGACCAGAAAGTGCATCTGCAGCATTATTGGTTACAGGCTTCTTATTGTGGCCCTTTCTGCGTTGTCGGCGAGTTTGAGGCGTTGGGGAAGTGAGTGAAATGCCGTCCTCAGGTGGAGCCTCGTGACACCTCACCACAACATGTCTGATTCACTGATCTTCCCTGTATATATTCTTTGAGTTAATGGATATTTCATATTTATCATTATATCTGTGAATCTACAACATGAAATCAATATTTCTGTAATCAGGTCTTCTGAAGAATATCGTAATCATAAAGTGATTTAAAACATTTTTAACTCCTTGCTCGACTCAGACACACACAGACATCAACAATCAGCACATGAATCTCAACAATGGTGACAATCAAAAGTTTCATGTCGCAATGCATGCTGGGTTCCAGGATAGCATAAAACTCCCAGCATGCACTTCTGCATGAATAATAATAATAATAATAAAAAAATATTGCCAACATTGTTGAGATTCATGTGCTAAATTGTGATATCTCTGTGTTTCTAAAAGACATTGTAGCTCTGTTTCTTTTGTTTATGCATGATGTGTTTAAAAAAAAATGAGTCATTGTAATTTATTGCTGTGGTTTCACAGTGGTGGTAATGTAACACTTTTGATTGAGAATTAAACTCTGAATGAGTGAGAATGAATTATTTAGTGAATGAACAGGCAATATGATGATTTTGTCATCATCATCATCATCATCATTATCATTATAACCACAATCATTCATAAACTGTGTGTGTGCACAAGTGTGACTTGCACAAAAACACAGCTCAAGCAGCAAAAGAAACACTAATGTTTTAGCATCAGCATCCCAACTAAAGCAAGCACTGATCTCTATAATGGTAACTTCAAACCAAACATTTTCAATTAAACTTCTCAACACCAACTTCTGTAGATGTATGACAGAAATAAAGTCATACTGGTTAATAATAAGTGTAATAATGTGTAATGGCTGTAAGTCAGTTGTAGTTCTTGTGTTTCTCTATTTTCTGTTCTTGTGTTCCTCTTTCCTTCAGTGAATCTGCTTGTTAACAGCAGGTGTTCATCACTAATGCTCAACAATCACTTACATATTCCCTTAATTATCTCACTGCAACACTGTGTCAATGTTACTTTTACTCTTTGTAGTGTGGATTTTCCTGTGGGGTTGAAAGGGTTAACAGTGTAAGATAAAAAGACACACCCACAAAATGTATTTTAACAGTAATAAACTGTACGTTATAAAACAGGTTTATACTGGCAACACTGTTGCCAGTAGTTTACTGTAAAATCTTGTTTTTTGGGTCACCATTGTGCTGAAGAGTAGAGCCTGTGCTTCAGTCCAGGAGAAGATCTACTAACATTGATGATTTGCTGCATGTTGCTTTATTTAACAGATGATAATTGTGTAGTTGCTGGTCCAGTGGAAATCTATTTATTTACAAAAGTTTTGTTGTGGTTTCAAATGAAACAAGTTCACAGTAATACTTTGCTCACATTATTAATGAATTATGCATTTTAGTTAATACATTTAAATGGCAGTTGGTCAATTTAAGGCAGTCGGTTTCTGCAAGTGAAATGAGTAAACTTGAGTTTTAATTTAGTGCAGTTGTACAGTAACATACTGTAGATTACAGTAAAGAACTGTACAATTAACAGTAAATTTTACTGTAAAAAACCTGGTAAGGTCTAACAGTGTACCGCACCACTTTTTAGGTACCCTTCCGTTGGGGTACCTAGCACAGTGGTACGGTACGAAAGGGTGGAGCTAGACTCATTGCAGAACGTTGATTGGTTGGCAGAGTATCGTCACTTGCGCATTCTACAAGGGGAATGACAACATAAGAAGCGCCATTTTTTAATATGCAGTTGAAATATACTACCGGTTTTGTGTCACGAAATGTAATTTTAAGAGTTTTTCAGGCGAGAATGTAGTTGTTTAAAGCTCAAATCTGTGGTTTATTAATAAAGATTTATGAAAATTTGATCCAGGTTGTGAGATCCAGGCGATCACCGGCCGCTCGGCGCTCAACCCTGCCTGGAACAGCCTTTCCTCGGCTAGTCGTTCTGACATTTGCCGCTGACTCTGATGTCTCAGTAGTAGTGATCGATAAATCGGGCCGATATTTGCAGGTTTGACGTGTATCGGCGATAGTTTTTTTCCCGGCATTAATTACAGACAGGCGTCCGCAGGCAGCTCTGTGTTGCTGGAGACACTGCAGTTCACGTGCAGCCCATGCACTAACCCCACACTAGCAGAGTGCTGGAAGCCTCTTCAAGACAACCATTAGTTTTAAAATTTCAAAGCATCTTTTAACTGTTTGACTTAGCTGAAATACACTTTGAAAGTGGAAACACTTTGCTCTATATGTGCGTGCAACTATAGCTAAGCAAGTTTGTGGGTCCAAATGGAAAACGCGAATGCCTCATCTATAAAACTGCTTTTCATTGTATTTAGGGAGCTGCAAATAGCTAAGTTTGAGGCTATCCATATGCATATGGCAGCTGTTACAAACACTGGTCATAGGATTAAATAATGCCGACGTTGTTCGGTGATTCCGTGATATTTGTGGGAGTATTATTCAGCGACCACCTGAGGTTTGGACGTGTGCTCATAAAAGAAGCGACGCGGTTGCGACACGCATGCGATGCAGCGCGCTCGTTTGTCCAGGCGCTCCTATGCCGTGGTGAGATGAAAACATCTAAACTTTTCAGAATGCCGCAAGCGCACGCAGGTCATGTGACAAAAAACAACTGACCTTTCTATGACAACATCGAAAGCTCGGCCGAACAGCGGATCATAGCTGGACAGGGCAGGTTTTTATTTCTCATCTCCATAAATATATGTAGTCATAAAGGGCTAGAAATAAATTAATCCTTACTTCCTTGTCATCATGGAGAGAGCAGTTCATGGTTGCATAGCAACAACAGACGCAAGCACTTGTAGAAGCGGCGCGGCCGTGCTTTCCACATGTTTAGACGCGATCCCTAATTTATAATAAACTTAGAATCTATTTGGTTTAAAATCGTTTTTGTTTTGTTTAAAATGGAGATCATGATTACATATATCAGACAACTACACAGAATAACATGTTCCAGTCAAATTATTTTATTTATTATGCTTAAATATTTATTTTCAGAATTTATTTTCAGATAAATATTTATTAAATATTTATGCTTAAATATTTATTTTCAGTATTTTCAGCACTGAACTTTTTTTGTTTTACTTGTTCTACCTCACATGTTTTTAATATTTGTCAAATATTGTTTTTTTTTAAGTTCAATAAATGTTCCTTTCTTAATTGAGACTTGTAACAGTTGTTATCATTATATATTATATATGTGTCATTTTTATGATGTATACTGAGTGAGCAAAAGCAGTATCGGCTCCAAATATCGGCCCAAGAAAATCGGCAACCCGTATCGGTCATCGGCTAAGGCTGATGAAAAAAAATCGGTATCGGCATCGGCACTAAAAAATCCATATCGGTCAATCCCTACTCAGTAGTGGACTAGTGGTTAAACATGAGATATAATTCATCTTGTGTATATCTAACGAGCGATTTTTGGTCTTGTGAATCTATAATTTGTTCCCTGCCCAATCGTTTTGGCTGAGGGTTAAGTGAAGTTTCATAACTTTATATATTTAAGCTATTTAACTTTACCGTTGTAAGGTTAGACTAGAGCGCTGACTTTGTATGTTTGACTGAATTGTTTGCTTTATTTCTTATTGTATAGCTTCTTGTACCTTTTACTTATACTTTTATAATGGCTAATATTGATAAAACTGAAATTTAACAAAAAGAGACTGGGTTGAGTTTTGTCATTTTAAATTTTATTATAGTGAAGATGATCTGTAATGTTGTTTACTGCAACATCTGTTGTTTAGTACAAATGCACATATTGCCTCGACCATATTAAAATGTTTAATATTTTTATATTATATTTAAACGAAAAGAGGTAGGGTTGTGTTTTATATTTCGTTTTGTTATAAATAGGCTAACATGCAGTGAATATAATCAATACGCGTTGCCTGAACCACATTTGTGTGGCTATAATGTTTAAGATTTCTTTAAATGAAAACGAAAAGAGGCAGTGTGGTGTTTATATTTAAAAATATTAGAACTATTATAACTTTATAACTGTTAAAAATATTTCATTTTATTGTTGCCTAAAATATACATACAGAGATATAATATACATACAGAGACAGAGCGAGCTGAGTGACGCAGAATTACTGGACTCACGTCCTCGGGAGTCATTCACTTGGCAAGTCCGAACTTTGCGTACTTGCTATTGAGAAATGGTGACAAACAAGCTGAGAAGCAAGAACAAGACATGCTGTAGGTCATGCAATGTTGTTTATGTCGCTTTATTCTTCGCGCGAAAATGACGTCGATTGCTTCTTTCCGGCATAGGCTACACCACGCCTATCAAGTAAGGGTACTGTTGGCAGTGGAAACGCTAGCCGATTCATGGTTTACCGAACCGTACCGTACCGTACTGTACTGTACCGTACAGTACCGTACCGCTCAGTGGAAACGAGCCATTAGCTGGGACGTCACAATGTTGCTATGTTGGATAGTGTTGAAAGTGTTGCATAAATTACAGCTCATCATAAAGATAATTTAAAAACTGAATTCTCAGCCTTCATTCCCTTTTTTCTTCTTCCAGGTGAAGAGATCTCTCAGACAGCCGAGCAGGCCATCAGTGGAGACTTCATGGGTAGCCTTATTATCCAGCCCAGTGGATGTGCAGAGCAGAACATGATCAGAATGACTCTACCTGTCACTGCCACTCATTATCTGGACAACACCAATCAGTGGGAGACTGTTGGAATAGACCGCCGTAGTGAAGCCATTAACCATATCTACACAGGTCAGCAGGATACAATAGATACACAGAATCTGACTAGGATTTGAAAAGAAAAAAAGGAATAAAAAAAGGAAGCAAATAATAAACATATCAATATTATATCTTTATTTCTTTTTGTATTAAGGTTATCAAAATCAGCTGAAGCATCGTCAACCAGATGGATCCTACCATGCCTATTCATCCTCGAAGAGCAGCACATGGTATTTTCATTTCAATCAATCAATTTGATTTGTTTTTATTTGCATGCCCACTCTCTCCTGTCATGTTTTTATTTAATAACATTTAGATTAATAGTAGCATATTATTACTTGTTATTTATTAGCTCTTGTTTCTGTTTGTTAAAGGCTGACAGCATATGTGGCTAAAGTCTTTGCCATGGCCAGTAACTTAATTACTATAGAGAGAAATGTGATCTGCAGCGCCCTCAAGTGGCTGGTTCTCAACAAACAACAGCCAGACGGCTCTTTCAGAGAGGATTCACCTGTATCTTCGAGAGCGATGGCGGTAAGTTAAATGTGGCTATGACTGACTGTATTTGAACTCATCTGTGGAGGAGAAATTGCAGTAACCTACAATTAATGTGTAAGATGCAATTAAGTTTCCATAACCCTTGCAGAATCTGCAACATGTTTACCATTTTAAAAAAGAGGAACTATTAAAATTGCATTGTTTTTATTACTGTACTGAATAAGCTGTTTCACAGAACATGTTTCCATGGTTGTTATTAACCAAGAAAACGTCTCGTGTTACGTTTGTAACCCTTGTTCCCTGAGAAAGGAACTCGGGCTGCATCAAAGATAACACTTTGGGGAACACCTCCAGCGTGATAGCGTCTGAGCACATGTGGAACTAGTCCAATCTTGATTCATGTTGTGTCATGACATCACAGTTACGGTGTAAGCGGAAGCTACAAAGGGACACGGCTCATAACAGTGTTAGCTTCTGATAGGCTGAAGCAAGTCTTTCTCAGGCACTCAGGAGATGTGGCAAAGGGACACAGCGTCTCTTTCCCTTCTCAGGGAACAAGGGTTACAAATGTCACCTGAGACATTCCCTTTCAAAGGAACTCGCGCTGCGTCGAAGACGACACTTTGAGGAACAAAATACTGCGCGCCACACTGACTAGTGCCTGTCCTGATGTAAAGCTTTTCTGGCACAGCTGAGGAAGAGAGGACTAGAAAACCCGGCGGCGTGGAGGGCAAATCCAAGCTATATTATCTTATAAAAGTGTGTCCCCGCCAGCAGCATCACAGACCTCTTAAAGGGAAACCCCAGATAGCAGGGCCACTCCTCTAATCAAGTGGGGTCTTATCAGGAGAGACGAGGGCAGGCTGTGCTCCCCATACGCTGAAGAAATAGCCTCCACAATCCTCCTGCTAATCTGCTTAGAGGCAGGAGAAACCTTCCTATGTGACCCAAAACACACTAATAGCTGGTTCGACTTCCTAGGCAACTACACTGTAAAAAAGAATACATTGATTTTATTAATATCTAATTAATAAAAATGAGGCAACAGATTACAAGCAATATTATTAATTAAATTTAACAAATTAGAATTGAGTAATAATTAATCAAATGAATTCCTTAAAAGTTAACCATTTAAAATGAGTAAAATTTACAAAATATCTTTTATTGCCAACATTGAAGACACCTGGTGTTAACAAGCAGAATCACTGAAGGAGAAAACCATAATTAAAGTCACCATTGTGGAGATCAGTGTGTGTTTTAGTTGGGCTCTTGACCTTAAATTATTAACTTTAAGTTTTGTTTGGCTGCTGTACATGAGTTATAACAGCCAGATGAACAAAGAGAAAAGGTGATCTGATGGTGTTGGTTGTGTTTTAACACAATCATTATTTCACAATCATTTGACCTGAATCACTGAACCTCATATAGAGTCCAATTTATGAGTTAAGTTAACTTTATTAACTACAGCAGTATAATATTTTTAGCCTTTTCAATGAAATCCAAATGATCAAATCAATAATAAAAAATAAATAAATAAATGTATGTGTTTTTTTTTTTTTTTTAGGCACAAACACACATCAAGGTTTTGTGTATGAATCTCAGCAATGGTGACGAACAGATCACCTCTGAACATAAGCTCATTATTTATTCATGCAGCAATGCATGATGGGAGCCATGAATGAGTTTTGATTGGTGGCACCCAGAATGCACTGCAACATGCTTTATAAATGTCACCATTGTTGAGATTCACAGGCTGATTATTGATGTCTGTGTGTCTCCTTTTTATGTAAGAGAAACTTTTTAGAAATTATTTGCCTTACATTGTAAAAGTTAAAAAATATTATGCCGTACAAGGCCAGTGCTGCTATAATTAATAAAGTAAACCTAACTTATAAATTGGACTCTATATGAGTTCAGTGATTCAGGTCTAATGATTGTGAAATAATGATTATGATAAATCACAACCAACACCATCAAATCATCTTTTCTATTTGTTCATCTGGCTGTTATCACTCATGTACAGCAGCCAAACAAAACTTAAAGTTAATAATTTAAGGTCAAGAGCCCAACTAAAACACACACTGATCTCCACAATGGTGGCTTTAATTATGGTTTTCTCCTTCAGTGATTCTGCTTGTTAACATCAGGTGTCTTCAATGTTGGCAATAAAATATATTTTGTAAATTTTACTCATTTTAAATGGTTAACTTTTAAGGAATTAATTTGATTAATTATTACTCAATTCTAATTTGTTAAATTTAATTAATAATATTGCTTGTAATCTGTTGCCTCATTTTTATTAATTAGATATCAATAAAATCAATGTATTCTTTTTTACAGTGTATACATTTCTAGTGCTTTGGATCTTTTTAGAAAAAAAACACACCAAATAAGATAGACAAGTCAACACAGAACGCTTCCTGAAGAGCAGAAGCTGTTTGTAGCTTCCGCTTACACCGTCACTTGTGACGTCATGACGCAACACTAATCGAGATTGGACTAGTTCCACATGTGCACTGAAAAAATATAAACCTTGGATCAACTTCTGGACCTCAATTGAAGTAATCAATCACACAAAATATTTGACATTGACTCAAAGTAAATCATTTAATTTAGTTTAACCTGAAAAGTTTAAATCCATGCAACCACTTTTCAAAGGTTGATCAAACTAATTATTTTAGGTTGGAACAAACTAATTATTTTATGTTAAAACAAACTAATGCTTTTAATACATTTCGATCAATGACTACTCAGAACACTTTCCTTTAGAACACATTTATATGTATTGTTCAATAAACTGACAACATTGAACATCTGTTTCAAATGTATATAGATTAAGAGTCTGCTTCACACAAAAATACTTTGAGCCCACAAATTTGTTACAAATTAATCAAATCATCACTTGATGACATCACATTAGTAGTAATATTAAATTAGGAAGGTTTGTCCTAGATTACAAAAACCTCAGTGAATCAGTCTGTTTCATGATGATTATAAAACCATCAACAAGTAACCATCATCACCTTAATTCATTTCACTTTAGCTTTTTGCAAAAATGTTTGACAAACACACTGTCACAACAGCCAAAAAAGATAATAGATATAATAAGAGTTAAGCGCCCAACTAATGGAAACACTAATCACTGTTATGGTGACACTAGTGATTCAATCAAGTGACTGATGCTTGAAGCCACCAACTTTGTGGGCTCAGAGTTTTGTTTGAGCTATTACATATAAATTAGTTGTATTTAAATGTAGAGCTTACAGCTCTGTATCAGACACTCTGTCATGTCTGAGGAGCAGTTCCAGGATTGGAAGGACTGAAAGAGACTGTTCATCATCATATACATTTGAAACAGGTATACAATACTGTCATAACATTTAATTGTATTTTAGAATGTTTTATGGTGAAATGTGTTCTGTCAGGACAAACCTTCACTGTAAAAAAAATCCTAATTTTACATTTTTGACGATCATTTTCTTTCATTTTAAATTATACTCAAAACACTGTAAAATTACAAATAATATCTGTAAAATTAAAATGTAGCTGTTATTTTAGGTATTGTGACATTAATGACAAATTCCAGTAATTCACATTTTTTATACAGAAAATTGATTTGTATTTTTCATACAGTATTTTTTCTGTTTTCTTAAATTACATAAAAATGTATGTAAAATTACAAATATAATCTGTAATTAACCCTTGTGTGGTGTTCATATTTTAGTTACTCAGCCAGTGTTCGTGGGTCTGGTGGACCCGTTGCATTTTTGGGGTTTTAAAATACTCAACAGATGTTTACATCATCCCAATTACAAGCAATATAAACAGCATATATGGTTAATATTTCCTCTTTAGCTTTGTTAGATCACATTTAAGAATTGCAACCTCGTGTGGGAATGGCAGGACACTCACCCACAACACACACACCCACAACACACACCCAACACACACCCAGACCCAGATTTTTTAATTTCAAAAAACACCATTTAGTATGTTTTAGTATGAGGACACAGATGTCATCATAAACCATGTTTACGTTGTAATACCCATGTCATTATTAGGGCTGGGCGATTTAAATCGGGATATTGTTATGCGCATCTCGTCAGTAAAGCCGGTTCCTTGATTAGTAGTAAATCGCCATCACCTGCTTTCAGATGGAGCGGCATTTAGGGCTGATGAGATAATTAAGTGATTCATTTAGTGATGATTGAGCATTATTGAAGACACCTGATGTTAACAAGCAGAATCACTGAAGGAGAAAATCACAAATTGTAAGTTACCATTAAGGTGATGGGTGTTTGCTTTAGTTGGGCTCTAGACCATTATATGTTTAATTTAATATTTACTGTTGTTTGTCTGCTGTTATTGATTTATAAAAGTTAAATGAACAAAGTAAAATGTTATCTTATAGTGTTGGTTATGTTTTGACATAATCATGACAGTGTTGCCAGTGTTGCCAGTATTTTACTGTAAAAAAACCCGGTAAGGTCTAACAGTGTAGTTAACTGACAAGCTGAGCCATATCACATTAAATATCGCTGGCGATACGTCCGCGATATTAATGCGATATGGCTCAGCTTGTCAGTTAACTACGGCTCTTTGTAGTAAATGCCGCTCCATCTGAAAGCAGGTGATGGCGATTTACTACTAATCAAGGAACCGGCTTTACTAACGAGATGCGCATAACAATATCGTGCGATATATCGCCCATCCCTAGTCATTATACACATTTGTGTCCTCATAAACCATATACAAGAACATACACACACCAACAGCAGGCCCTGACAGGAGGAGGACAGAGTAAAGTTACACAGGACCTACAATTTCCACACTTTTATTAGCCCCGGGTCCAGTGGACCCGAACATCCTGTGTGTAATATAAATGTGTAGGGGGGGGTGTACAGTGTGTTTTCATTGAAAATGTGTTCTGATATATATTCCTCAAAGAAAATGAGCCAAGGCCAATGAGTCTCAGTTTGAAAAAATAATTAATTGTATCATTTTTCTTTTGATAAAAAATGAAAACGGGTCCAACAGACCCGAACACCATACAAGGGTTAAACAGTAACAAAACAGTTAAATGATAATGACTGTCAAATGACTGTCAGCTCCCCAAAAAAACATGTAAAACATCCTAAATTAAATAAACCGAAAAACACTGTTATTTTACCGGTATTTCCTGAATAATCACAATCAAACACCTTCATTGTAAAAAAAGGGTCAAATGACTGGCAGCTGTGGCTGCCAAACAAAAACCATAAAATTAAAGTAAATTATGCTAATTTAAATAAAGTGTAAAAAAAAATTAAAATAAAGTTGATGTCACCATGATTGAGATCAGTGTCTGCTTTAGTTGGGCTCATGACCCTTAAGGTTTTAACATTAGTTTTCTCTGGCTGCTTTAACTGTGTAGTTGATACACATTTGTTTTAGCAAGAAATGCAGGAGAAAATATTAGATGATCTTGGTCATTCATTGGTGATGTTATAATCATCATATGATGATTTGATTAACTGTTATGACAGTTAAATCTCTGAATACATTTAACTCATTTTACATTTAAGATGGAGTTTAGCTTTATAAAAAGTCTACAATTAATAAGTTTTCACATGACCCTTGAAATATTGTGGCATCAGTATTATAACTACGGAGCCCCTAAAGGGACGTGGTGGTGGAAAAAATTTTAGGTTGGGAGATTATTATTTTTTAAATCTTTTGTGTTCCCTCGCAAAACTTTTGCGTTCCCTCGAAAAGATATTTGCGTTCCCACGCAAAACTTTTGCGTTCCCACGCAAAACCTGTTTTGAGCTCGGACAGACACTTCCTGTTGTAATGTCCCGCTGGCAGTGTTTCAGAGCTCCGTACGGTAATGGAGCGTTTCATAGCTTTTTGAACTTGGACTCAAATATAAAGAAATGCGGTCAGTGCTTATAAGGAGTTCAGTGAAGTTGGCAATATTCACATACCCACATAGCAACATTGTGTCGGCCCAGATCCGGCCCATATCTGGCACACGTGGAAAGATGGTCTGGCCCACATGCAGCGTGGAATTACGGCACTTGGGTGGGCCACTCCTGTTTGCCAGATCTGGGCCACAAGCAGGCCATAGCAATGCCACATCTCAGCCAAGAGCAAAGAAATAAACCAGAACTGGACCTTATCTGAGCCACAAAATCTGTGTATATTAAATATGAAGTCATCTCAGCCTGTTAACAAAAAGAATCACTGAAAGAAAGAAGAGAACAGAAAAAAGAGACGAGCAGAAACACAAGAACTACAACTGACTTCAGCCACAGCCTTAGATGAAATCAACTGAAATAAAAGAAGACATTAAATCTGTGAAGATCTCAGCAGAGGAGGATTAAACAACTCCACAAACAGCATTACCAGCTTCACTTATTACTAACCAGACTGACTTTATTTCTGGCAGACGTCTACAAAAGTTTTTATTGAGAATTAACAGAGGTTTATCTCTGGTTCATTTGAAGTCACCATAATAGTGAATAGTGTTTCCTAGTTGGGCTCTTAACTCTTATTATATCTTTTGTCTTTTTTGGCTGCTGTGACAGTGTGTTTGTCAAACACATTTGCAGCAGCAAAGAAAGCTAAAGTGAAATGAGATCAGGTGACGATGGTTACCTGTTGATGGTTTTATAATCATCATGAAAGACTGATTCACTGAGGTAATTTTTAATCTAACAACTGTGTTGTTCCACTAATATATTCTCATCACAAACCCTGTGTTACTGCAGCGTGAGGTCCAGCAATATTATAACAATCAGTTAGAAGATGTTAACGAACATGAACATAAAAAATGAATCCACGGTGACACACAGAGATATAAAAAATCAGCACATGAATCTCAACAAGGGTGACAATATATATATTTTTTAGATAAACAGATTAATTCAGAACATCACTGAAAAGCTACTAAATGTCACAAAAAAAATTAGATTGTCACCATTGTTGAGATTCATACGTTGATTATTGATGTCTGTGTTTGTCATCGAACAGTAATTTTTCGTGCTCATGTTTGTTAAAATCTTCTAACTGATTGTTATAATATTGCTGGACCTCACACTGCAGTAACACAGGGTTTGTGATGAGAATATATTAGTGGAACAACACAGTTGTTAGATTCAAATTACCTCAGTGAAACAGTCTATTTCATGATGATTATAAAACCATCATCACCTGATCTCGTTTCACTTTAGCTTTCTTTGCTGCTGCAAATGTGTTTGACAAACACACTGTCACAGCGGCCAAAAAAAAAAAAAAAGATATAATAAGAGTTAAGAGCCCAATTAATGGAAACACTAATCACTGTTATGGTGACTTCAAATGAAACACATTAGAGTTAAACCTCTGTTAATTCTCAATAAAAACTTTTGTAGACGTCTGCCAGAAATAAAGTCAGTCTGGTTAGTAATAAGTGAAGCTGGTAATGCTGTTTGTGGAGTTGTTTAATCCTCCTCTGCTGAGATCTTCACAGATTTAATGTTTTTTATCTTCAGTTGAATTCATCTAAGACTGTGGCTGAAGTCAGTTGTAGTTCTTGTGTTTCTGCTCGTCTCTTTTTTCTGTTCTCTTCTTTCTTTCAGTGATTCTTTTTGTTAACAGGCTGAGATGACTTCATATTTAATATACACAGGTTTTGTGGCTCAGATAAGGTCCAGTTCTGGTTTATTTCTTTGCTCTTGGCTGACATGTGGCATTGCTATGGCCTGCTTGTGGCCCAGATCTGGCAAACAGGAGTGGCCCACCCAAGTGCCGTAATTCCACGCTGCATGTGGGCCAGATCATCTTTCCACGTGTGCCAGATGTGGACCGGATCTGGGCCAACACAATGTTGCTATGTGGGTAGGCTATTCGAACTTCCCTATTCTTGAGCTAAACGTTGTTAAAACACAAACAACACCTATTTACAATCACAGTAACCTAGACAACAAGCTACAACCCAATTCTCATCAAGACGAGCTTTATAGGCTAATATTAATTTCTCTTACCAGACGAATGAGAGACAAGTCCAAATAAGGGGCCGTCTGTAAAGTGCAAATCTCAAAACCCTTCTGCACATTTTATAGCCTATTATTAAACATATTCAAGAGCTTCACTGTGCTTCACTGTGACACACTGTAGGACTTTCAGTACAGTGTGTCACAGTGAAGCTATTGAATATGTTTAATAATATAAAATGTGCAGATTTGTCACCAAATTCAGTTCACACATCACTGCTCTCCTGCTGTTTATACTACATTACTTAGTTTGATAAAAAATGCAGAATTTTTATGATTATTTATTATGAAATAAAAGCAATAACTTCACCCTTTTTAGAAAGAAATATTAAATAACTTTACACTGTGTGAAGTGTAGGCTTACATACAGTGTACAGTGTAATGCCATCAAATTCAGTAAGCAAATATAATGCAAAAGCTGCGTAGCCTACAGTACCAATATCATTTGTGTAAAGAATAGGCCTACTTATTTTTATGTGCAATTACTTCCCTAACTAACTGTTGCAACATTAGAGCAGTGATGTGTCATGTGTGAACTAAATTTGGTGTGTTACAGTGAAGTTATTGAATATTTTTCATAATATAAAATGTGCAAAAGCAGTGTAGTATGACCAGTGGGTCACCATTGATGTGTAAACTGAATTGGGTGGCACTACAGTTTGTAACATTGAAGTTAATGACTATTTGACTGTGAGTTGATGCTGTAGTCGTTTTTGGGTTATATTGCATTTTGCAGACGGTCCCTCTCAGCCGCCTGCTCATAGAGATCAATTTAGCCTATATTATAAAGCTTGTTTTGATGAGAATCGGGTTGTAGCTCGTTGTTTAGGTTACTGTGATTGTAAATAGGTGTTGTTTGTGTTTTAACAACGTTTAGCTCAAGAATAGGGAAGTTCGAATAGCCTATGTGAATATTGCCAACTTCACTGAACTTCTTATAAGCACTGACCGCATTTCTTTATATTTGAGTCCAAGTTCAAACACTATGAAACGCTCCATTAACGTACGGAGCTCTGAAACACTGCCAGCGGGACATTAAACAGGAAGTGTCTGTCCGAGCTCAAAACAGGTTTTGCGTGGGAACGCAAATATCTTTGCGTGGGAACGCAAATAACTTTGCGTAGAAACGCAAAATTTCTCGGGGGAACGCAAAAGATTTAAAAAATAATAATCTCCTAACCTAAAAAAATTTCCACCAACCACGTCTCTTTAGGGGCTCCGTATATAACAATCTAAACAAAAAAAAATACAAGAATATACAGGAATGTTTTGAGCTGGTTCATTTTTTTTTTTAGTAGTATAGAGACATCAAGAATCAACATATGAATCTCAACAATGGTGACAACCAACAAAGCATTTTTTGTGACTTTATAGTAGTTCAGAGTTGATCAGATTTTTTTTTTCATTGTCACCATTGTTGCGATTCATACGCTGATTCTTGATGTCTGAGTGAGTCTATATGATCCTGTCAAAACATTTTTTGTATGGAGCTTTTATAGCAGTTTTGGCATGCAAAATTAACTAATATTTAACGACTTAAATCAGATATTACACTTTAGATGGTATCAATGAAGCAGGACACTACATGATGACTATTATCATTAATAAGTGACCAACATCATCTGATCTGTGTTTCTCTTGGATTCCTACCATACACTGTTAATCCTTGCTGTAAAAAAAGGCCAAATTCTGACAATATCATACCATTTTCTATTAAAACAGTAATATACCGTAGAAAACAAAACTAGTCTACAGGAATATACTGTGAATTAACAGCTCTCAAAATCGACAATCAGAGGCTGTTTTCCCAATCACACCCTATACCCTCATTCACTATTCCCTAGTTCACCAATAAAGTCCACTTGAATGAAAATAAGTGAGTGAATTGAGACACTGATGAACACCTGATAAGCAGAATTACTGAAGGAGAGACACAAACAAGAACAGAAAAAAGAGAAACAAAAACTACAATTGACTTCCAGCCACACTGAGTGTGAAACCAGTTTACAAACCAGTTTACAATTATTTCTTTCATACATGTACAAAAGTTCTTGTTGAGAATTAACAGAGATTTAGTTAATAATAAAGTTTGTTGTCACCATGATGGAGATCAGTATTTGCTTTAGTTGGTCTCTTGTACCTTGACTTCTTACCATTTATTTCTCTCTGACTGCTGTAACAGTGAGTTTATAAAACACATTTGTTATGGCAAGAAAAAGTCAAGAGGAAGTTGATCAGGTGTTTTTATTCTTTTGTGATGATGTGACAATCATCTTTCAGATTTTTCCTGTATGTATTCATTGAAATTATGGGTTTGTCATATTTAGCATAAATCGGTGTATCTACAAAATGAAATCAACATTTCTGTAATCAGATCTTCTGAAAAATAACAATCATATAGTGCATTCAATTTTATTTTACTCCTGCTTGGCTCAGACACACACAGATATCAACAATCAGCATATGAATCTCAACAATGGTGAAAAGTTTCATGTCGCAATGCATGCTGGATAATATAAAACTCCCAGCATGCACTGCTGCATGAATAATTTAAAAAAAAAAAGAAATATTGCCACCATTGTTGAGATTCATGTGCTAAATTGTGATATCTCTGTGTTTCTAAAACACAGTGTAGTTCTGTTTCTCTGGTTATGCATGATGTGTTAAAAAAAAATGAGTCATAGTAATTTATTGCTGTGGTTTCACAGTAGTGCTAATGTAACACTTTTGATCGAGGATAAAACTCTGAATGAATAAGAATTAATTCCTTAGTGAATGAACAGGCTATATGATGATTTTGTCATCATAATCATTATAACTGCAATCATTCATAAACTGTGTGTGTGCACAAGTGTGACTTGCACAAAAACAGCTCAAGCAGCAAAAGAAACACTAATGTTTTAGCATCAGCATCCCAACTAAAGCAAGCACTGATCTCTATAATGGTGACTTCAAACCAAACATTTTCAATTAAACATCTCAACAACAACTTCTGTAGATGTATGAAATAAAGTCATACTGGTTAATAATAAGTGTAATAACGTGTAATGGCTGGAAGTTAGTTGTAGTTCTTGTGTTTCTCTATTTTCTGTTCGTGTGTTCCTCTTTCCTTCAGTGAATCTGCTTGTTAACAGCAGGTGTTCATCACTAATGCTCAACAATCACTTACATATTCCCTTAATTATCTCACTGCAACACTGTGTCAATGTTATTTTTACTCTTTGTAGTGTGGATTTCCCTGTGGGGTTGAAAGGGTTAACAGTGTAAGATAAAAAAACACACCCACAAAATGTATTTTAACAGTAATAAACTGTAAGTTATAAAACAGGTTTATACTGGCAACACTGTTGCCAGTAGTTTACCGTAAAATCTTGTTTTTTGGGTCACCATTGTGCAGAAGAGTAGAGCCTGTGCTTCAGTCCAGGAGAAGTTCTACAAACATTGATGATTTGCTGCATGTTGCTTTATTCAACAGGCAGTGACTGTGTAGTTGCTGGTCAAGTGAAAATCTTTTTATTTACCAAAGTTTTTTTGTGGTTTGCTGTAAACTCAAAATCGAAGACCAGGAGACTTGGTTGTTTCTTCAGCAGGATTGTTTATTGAAAACACGAGCTGTCGGTAGCTGCAGTCACCAAGTCTGAATCAGTGAGATGTTCTCTTACAGTTTATATACATTTTAGAGGCAGGAACCAAAAAGACAGGTTTAGGAACCGGTTCTAGACTGAGAGTGCTGCCCACCCT
The DNA here is from genome assembly GCA_022829085.1 of Abramis brama. Taxonomy (NCBI): domain Eukaryota; kingdom Metazoa; phylum Chordata; class Actinopteri; order Cypriniformes; family Leuciscidae; genus Abramis; species Abramis brama. The sequence goes on from CM040767.1 coordinate 48,254,343, forward strand.
AATTCACTCAGCATATCTATTCAAATGCTGAGACCCGAGTACAGGACTGGCAGGACTCTCTTGTTAAAACACAAAATCCGAGAGTCATTAAGAGTTTCTGTAAAACAGGACTGACCGGAGTCTTTTGCTAGAAAACTCTGCTAATTATCTAAATTCAATGTAAACCTAAATTAAACCTTTTAATAAATTTGGAATCCCACAGGTTTCAAATGAAATAAGTTCACAGTAATACTTTGCTCACGTTGTTAATGCTTTATAAATTTTAGTTAACACATTTAAATGACAGTTGGTCAATTTAAGGCAGTCAGTTTCCGCAAGTGAAATTAATTAACTCAAGTTTTAGTGCATTTTTACAGTAACATATTGTATATTACAGTAAAGAACTGTACAATTAACAGTAAATTACTGGCAACAGTGTTGCCAGTATTTTATTGTAAAAAAATCTGGTAAGGTCTAACAGTGTAACTAATATGCATCAGAGACACACAGTTAAAGCAGCCAGAGAAATACTTATGTTAATAACTAAAAGGTCAAGAGCCCAACTAAAGCAAACACTGATCTCCATCATGGTGACATCAAACTTTATTCTTTTCAATAAAACTTCAACTTCTAAACCTTTTTAATTCTCAATAAGAATGTTAGTATGAAAGAAATAAAGTCTGGATTGTAATAAGTGAAGATGCTGAGATCCTGAGAGATCTGGTAGTGTTTAATGTTCTGTTGGGGTTTAAAGCGTTTCTGTATGGTTTGTTTCGTCACCATTGTGTTGAAGAGTAGAGCCTGAGCTTCAGTCCAGGATGAGCAGAGAAACACTGATGAAATGCTGCATGTTGCTTTATTTAACAGTCAGTAACTGTTAGTAGTGAGAAGTTTGGATCATTTTACTGACTCGGATCTTTGAGTCTCGTTCAGCAAAATGAACGAATCGTTCATGAACAACACATCACTAGTAACTGTGTAGTTGCTGATACAGTGACGTATAGTCACAGCAAATCCTGCATGTAATTAACTGCATGTTTTTTAGTAAGAATTTCAGAAAATAAATGTGAAATAACTGTGTTTCTGTTAAAAAAGATTAATGAAGATTTCTGTAAAAGTATTTTGCACTTATTTAAATTAGGATATTTTACATTAATTTTACGTTTTTTTGTATGGCAGCCATTGCTGACAGTCATTTGACTGTTTTTTTTATGGGATTTTTTTACAGTGAAGGTGTTTGATCGTAATAATTCAGGAAATAGCTGTAAAATAACAGTGTTTTTTTCTGTAAAACATTTAAGGAAAATTTCTGTAAACGTTTTTTGCACTTCACTTAAATTAGGATATTTTACTTTATTTCTACGGTTTTTGTTTGGCAGCCATAGCTGACAGTCATTGACAGTTTTTTTAAGATTTTATTTTTTACAGTGTCCCTAATTTAATATTACTACTAATGTGATGTCATCAAGTGATGATTTGATTAATTTGTAACAAATTTGTGGGCTCAAAGTATTTTTGTGTGAAGCAGACTGTTAATCTTCATACATTTGAAACAGATGTTCAATGTTGTCAGTTTATTGAACAAGACATATAAATGTGTTCTAAAGGAAAGTGTTCTGAGTAGTCATTGATCAAAATGTATTAAAAGCATTAGTTTGTTTTAACGTAAAATAATTAGTTTGTTCCAACCTAAAACAATTAGTTTGATCAACCTTTAAAAAGTGGTTGCATGGATTTAAACTTTTCAGGTTAAACTAAATTAAATGATTTACTTTGAGTCAATGTCAAATATTTTGTGTGATTGATTACTAAAATTTTTTTAAGTTGATCCAAGGTTTATATTTTTTCAGTGTGCTCAGAAGCAATCACGCTTGAGGCGTTCCCCAAAGTTGTTTTCAGAAGGGAACCCGAACAGCCAGTGATCATCATACATTTTAGTTATTTGAAAAAAAAACAACCTGATTTGATATTTTGATAATGAAATGAAAATACAGTTGCATACAACCCCACATAATTTCCATATGAACATTTGAAGAAAGATAAATTAGTTATGTCTATTCTGTCTATCTTACAATATTTTAAAGTCCTGAATGGATTCAGTTGTTGGCCACTGATTAATAACCCTAGTAAAAAGGGCTAGATTTGCTGATTTATTATAAAACGCATGTTTTTTTGTTTTGTTTTTTGGTGATATTCTGTTTATTTGTGCTTTATTCCAGGGTGGCGTAGATGGCAAATATGCCGATGCTGATGCCTCTCTGACGGCCTTTGTTGTGATTGCCATGCAAGAGGGCAGAGAGATCTGTGCTGGATCAGTTGGTGTAAGTACAGCTCTTCCACATTTTTTTCATTAAAACACTACATTCTAGATTAACAGTTAATTTGTTTGGTATTTTTTTAGATTTTTCTCTTGGGTTTAAAGCAGGGCTCAGTAATTTCGGGATTTCTTCGCTGTATTCTCGCTTTTTGCTCGCAGGTTTCTTTCTAGAGCTCCCCCTACAGCTTCGGAATAGATATTTGACAACACTGTTGTAAAAACTTGTTGGCGATTCTCAGACACCAGAGGCTAGTAGATCAACGACATCAAAGCAGATGGGACATTCTTTAAAACGTCTTCTTCATTCGGGTTCGAACAGCGTGAGGGAGCGCAATAATGACAGCATTTTAGCAGATTGCTTTTGGCCGTAAAGCAATTCGTTACATCGCGAGACCTGATATCACGCGATACTTCCTGACGCGGCGGCCGGCGGCCCGCCGGCTCAAAGTTGCAAGTGCGGATTTTCCGCTCACGGGCACCAGGGGGGTGCGAAATGACCACCATTCAACCCGAAATAAGTAATATAACCATTCCAGTGACTCCGAAGCTGTTCAGTTAAGGTAAAAAAGTTACTTAGTTCACCTTAAAAGCCACACTAAGTAGAAATTGTGTTTTTGTCAAACAGCGACCCCTAGAGTCGCTGTGGAATACTTGCACTGTCGTAAATATATTAGCCTATATTAAACGTTTTTACATGATTGCAGCTAAATCACAAGTAAATAGTCTATAGTCTAGGCCTACTGTATAATTTAATTTGTGTTGTTTTTATTGGAATGTAAACATTACAAAATGCCAGATAACATCAATTAAGTTAAATGTACGTCGCATTATTTCATAACATTGGCCGTTATGATGTCATTAGACATGATTATTGAAATTTATCATAATAGTTTGCAAATTGTGCTCGTTTACACTATTTACAACCTCTACGTTAGGCTTATTTATGTCCTGATAATTATGTGATATTGAAAGCTGTTCTCATGATAATCGCAGAAATCAACGTCAACAGCGTCGTCTGATATCCGTCAGGACTACGTGATAAATACACCTCACAACACCTGTTCAGCTGGCAAACTAATTTGTGAGGCATAGCTATCTGATTTATCAAAACGATTCAATTTACACCTGGTCACATAAATGTATTTTTGCGAAACTGATTTAAATCTGATCTTCAATTCTCGCGCTATATGCAGATTTAATGGAATGCACGTCACCGAAAGCAACAGATATGAGCTGCATTTTATAGATCATCAGCTAAAATTTCAAAATCAAAGACCGCAATAGCCTAAGAGAGACCAGTAAGCCTGGTAAGATCATTTCGTTTCTTTACTTTTAATGATGAAGATTGTGTGTTAAGCGTCTGCGACTTACTTTCACTTTGATTTGCGATAGTTTGCACGTTGGCTTGATGCAGTTGCTCATCTGCGGTGATGCGTGTTCCAACGCGTCGTCATATCTGGATATAACATATAGCCTATAACACGCTCTCACACGTTTTTATTTATTTTTTTAGCATTTTTGGGAGGAGTACAATTTACATATGTGGTTTCTTTCAACAACCATATGCATTTACACCTGTCCAGTTTCGTCTGGAATGCGTCTCAGATCTCCTCCTGAAGTGGTTTGAGGGATCGGATTCAAATCCGTCTCAAATGCGTTTCGGAGGGCATTTAAGCCTGGACTTTTTCACGATCGGATAGCTATCCGATCTGAGAAAACGCATGAAGTGGCCAGGTGTAAACAGCACCCATTACAAAAACATACGCACGAAAGCCGAAAACAAACGCTGGTTGGCCTCTCACGTCCAAATTTGACGAAGTGGTGGGGGAAGTGACGTATGCCGTAAAGCAGTCAAATTCTGAGTTCTTTTTGTGCTCTGGTTACTACCCGAACCCTGAAGTTACATAGTGCCAGTAAAAGCGATACAGACCCTGTCAGGCTATGGCAGACGTGTCATTCAACCTATTGTAAGTCGATGTACCATCACAAGGATCTTGGAAATATATTATGAAGGTTGAAAAGTTCCATGTTGTTGCTTTAACCTCTTCCACTGTTTTGTTTACCAAAAACATTAAAAATGAACAGTTGTTTTTTCCGTCTCTTCCTCTTGATTTAAACATTGCACACACACTTTATAGAGTCTGGATGAAAGTATCAGGAGGGCTGTTGCATTCTTGAAAGGTCGACTTCCACAACTGACCAATCCTTACGCTGTTGCGTTGACTTCTTACGCCATAGCCAATGCTGAAACACTCAATAAAGACATCTTGATGAGGCATTCCACCCAAGGAGAAGGTCAGTCACACCAACAAGTCATCAAAATGTGTTGTGCTTCATTTAACATGGAACAATAAAATAAACTAGAGTGGAAATTTCTAAAGAATTATGTAAGTTTTGTGGTGTTATGATTGCTGCTTGTCTAGGGCCCTTTGAAATCCGTTTTATTTTTTTCTCAAATTCCGTTTTTTTTTTTTTTTTTATTCCGTTTTTTGGGAATTTATTTTCAGCCCTTTCGGATTTTTCGGATTTGCTTGTTTTCTTTTCACTTCTAAGCAGTATTGATCTTTAAAAATTCAGTTACACAAACTCACAATTCAGCTTTTTTTATTTAAACTGTTAATATATTCAGCAAAGCACATTCAAATTTCTCCAAAATTCAGCCAAACCTTTAACAAATCTCTGGCCAAAAATAACAGTAACATGAAGGCAACAGTTACAAGGTAGGATTGATGAATATTAAATTAAAGATTAAATTAGCCTTTAAATCATTTTTCACAAAGAATGTTTTATAAATAGATAAACATCACATATTTAAGCCTTTAAATAATTTTTATAAAAAGAATGAGTCAAAAAAGATAAATTACTGACATTTACAAATACAATGCATATTAGCTTATCTTTTATTATTAACACTCTCAGAAAAAAAGGTACAAAAGCTGTCGCTGCGGCGGTACCTATTCAAAAGGTACACTTTTGTACAGAGTTGTATAGTCCAGGGGTCAGAAAGTAAAAGTCCTGCCATATGTTTATTCCACCCATAAACTCAGCAGCTGATTTCACTAATTAGTTCTCTCTCCTGTCTGAATTAGCAAATCCAGGTGACTGGAATAAAATACCGAGGAGGACTTTTACTTTCTGAACCTGGACTTTACACCTCTGCATAGCAATGTCACATGTCAGCCAAGAGCAAAGAAATAAACTAGAACTGGACCTTATCGTAGCCACAAAATCTGTGTATATTAAATATGGAGTAATTTCAGCCACAATCTTAGATGAAATCAAATGAAAACAAGAGACATTAAATCTGTGAAGATCTCAGCAGAGGAGGATTAAACAACTCCACAAACAGCATTACCAGCTTCACTTATTACTAACCAGACTGACTTTATTTCTGTCAGACGTCTACAGAAGTTTTATTGAGAATTAACAGAGGTTTAACTCTGTTTCATTAGTATGAAGGACTAAAAATGACAGAACGAAAAATAAATAAATAAATAAATAAAAGTAGAAATAAATAAATAAATGCAGAAATAATAGTGAAAATAAATACATTTTGGTAATATAAACGGCTATTTCTGTATTTTTACATGTATTTATTTCTGTATTTCCACATTTCTATATTTATTTATTTCTGTATTTCCACATTTCTACATTTATTTATTTCTGTATTTCCACATTTCTACATTTATTTTTCCCTGCGCATGTATGCTAATTGACCAATGGCTAAGCCACGCCCCCAAACGCGATGAGCCAATCACAGTACGCATAGCTAACCCAATACACTCGGACATTCTCTGCTTGCTTCCTCGTCCATTGCAATGCATTGCGGTTATCGGTTTTCATTCGTTTTTATGTTTTTTCTTGTCATTTTGGCTTTAAACAGCGTGTGTGTGTGATTTTGGTTGGGTGACAGTTGTAGGTTACAGTTTGACAAGAGTTTACAGTTTGACAAAAGCACAATGTTGTGTTTTACACAAATATAAGTAGGCTAAACACTTTGCAGTTTTAATTATGTCCTGTATGAACAAAATGGAGTATGTTTTTATGTTTCCACTGTTCGATCGCGCCCGCTCTCTGACACACACACACACAGACACACACAAACACACACACACATTCCAGCAATGCAATCTTGACATCGCAGCCTGTTCATTCTGCGCTCACACCAAACGCGAATAGAGCGTCAAATTCGCGCGTATCCGCGTCTAGTTCACGCTTGAACATTTTGAATCCAAAGCGAATAGGACACGCGTACACTGTAAAAAATAATACATTGATTTTATTAGTATCTAATTAATAAAAAATGAGGCAACTGATTACAAGCAATATTATTAATTAAATTTAACAAATTAGAATTGAGTAATAATTAATCAAATGAATTCCTTAAAAGTTAACCATTTAAAATAAGTAAAATGTACAAAATATAATAATATAATAATATAACTCATGTACAGCAGCCAAACGAAACTTAAAGTTAATAATTTAAGGTCAAGAGCCCAACTAAAACACACACTGATCTCCACAATGGTGACTTTAATTATGGTTTTCTCCTTCAGTGATTCTGCTTGTTAACACCAGGTGTCTTCAATGTTGGCAATAAAAGATATTTTGTAAATTTTACTCATTTTAAATGGTTACCTTTTAAGGAATTCATTTGATTAATTATTACTCAATTCTAATTTGTTAAATTTAATTAATAATATTGCTTGTAATCTGTTGCCTCATTTTTATTAATTAGATATCAATAAAATCAATGTATTCTTTTTTACAGTGTATAAAGCGAGCGTTTGAAGCGAAATAGCACCAAACTATAACGTTTACACTGTGAACTGTAAATCTTTGTTCTGGAGCTGAAGCTTATCGACCTTCTCAACTATAAAATTATTATTATAACCCTCCAATGCATATTTAAGGCCCTTTTGGTGACATCGAGATGATATATAATCTTTCTGTCTCCAAAAAATCATCAATTGACTCCTGTGAAATGTCTCCTACTGTGACAGCTGCCATAGCACCTGTTACCGAATGTTGACTGTTTGTCCGAGTGAGTGGAGGGGGCGTGGTTAGCCATTGGTCAATTAGCATACATGCGCACGGAAAAATAAATGTAGAAATGTGGAAATACAGAAATAAATAAATGTAGAAATGTGGAAATACAGAAATAAATAAATGTAGAAATGTGGAAATACAGAAATAAATAAATGTAGGAATAAATAAATGTATAAATAAATACATATATAAATATATAAATAAATAAATATATAAATACATAAATATATAAATAAATGTATAAATACATAAATAAATACATATAAAAATGCATAAATAAATAAATAAATACATGTAAAAATACAGAAATAGCCATTTATAATACCAAAATGTATTTATTTTCACTATTATTTCTGCATTTATTTATTTATTTCTACTTTTATTTATTTATTTATTTATTTTTCGTTCTGTCATTTTTAGTCCTTCATACATTTGAAGTCACCATAACAGTGATAAATGTTTCCATTAGTTGGGCTCTTAACTCTTATTATATCTTTTATCTTCTTTGGCTGCTGGCACAGTGTGTTTGTTGAACACATTTACTGCAGCAAAGAAAGCTAAAGTGAAATGAGATCAGGTGATGTTGGTTACCTGTTGATGGTTTTATAATCATCATGAAATAGACTGATTCACTGAGGTTTTTATAATCTAACAATTATGTTGTTCCACTAATATATTCACATCACAAACCTTGTGTTATTGCAGCATGAGATCCAGCAATATATCAATCGGTTTAAATCTTTTAACAAGGCTGAAACAAAAAATCTGACCTATGCTGACACACACAGATATCAACAATGGTGACAATCACAAATAATATTTAGATAAACAGATCAACTCAGAACATCACTGAAAAGCTACTAATTCACAACAAAAACAACAGCAAAAAAATGAATGTAAATATTTAGAATTAAACAAAATAATAGGACAATTCAGCTGCATAATTTATTCATGCTGCAATGCATGCTGGGAGTTTTGTACTATGCTGGTACCCAGCATGCATTGCAGCAAGGTACTTTTGATTGTCACCATTGTTGAGATTCATACGCTGATTGTTGATGTCTGTGTGCATCGTATAAACTAACTTTTGCATGCCCATGTTTGTTGAAGTCTTCTAACTACTGGATCTCATGCTTTAGTTACACAGGAATCAGATTAAAATATTTCACTTAATCAGTCTATTTCATGACGATTATAAAACCATCACCAGATAACCATGATCACCTGATCTCATTTCACTTTAGCTTTCTTTGTTCCTGCAAATGTGTTTGACAAACACACTGTCACAGCGGCCAAAAACGTCAAGAGATGTAAAAAGAGTTAAGAGTCCAACTAATGGAAACATTTATCACTGTTATGGTGACTTCAAATGAAACAGAGTTAAACCTCTGTTAATTCTCAATAAAACTTTTGTAGACGTCTTGACAGAAATAAAGTCAGTCTGGTTAGTAATAAGTGAAGCTGGTAATGCTGTTTGTGGAGTTGTTTAATCCTCCTCTGCTGAGATCTTCACAGATTTAATGTCTCTTGTCTTCATTTGATTTCATCTAAGATTGTGGCTGAAATTACTCCATATTTAATATACACAGATTTTGTGGCTACGATAAGGTCCAGTTCTGGTTTATTTATTTGCTCTTGGCTGACATGTGGCATTGCTATGCAGAGGTGTAAAGTCCAGGTTCAGAAAGTAAAAGTCCTCCTCAGTATTTTGTTCCAATCACCTGGATTTGCTAATTCAGACAGGAGAGAGAACTAATTAGTGAAATCAGCTGACTGAGTTTATGGGTGGAATAAACACATGGCAGGACTTTTACTTTCTGACCCCTGGACTATACAACTCTGCTTTTAGCTAAATAGTACATATTAGTCCCTCAAAGGTACATATTAGCAGAGGTGGGTAATCCAGGGGCCAACGAGTAAAAGTCCTGCCATATGTTTATTCCACCCATGAACTCAGTCAGCTGATTTCACTAATTAGTTCTCTCTCCTGCTAATTTAGAAAATCCAGGTGATAGGGCTGGGCGATATATCGCACGATATTGTTATGCGCATCTCGTCAGTAAAGCCGGTTCCTTGATTAGTAGTAAATCGCCTTCACCTGCTTTCAGATGGAACGGCATTTACTACAAAGAGCCGTAGTTAACTGACAAGCTGAGCCATATCACATTAATATCGCGGACGTATCGCCAGCGATAATTAATGCGATATGGCTCAGCTTGTCAGTTAACTACGGCTCTTTGTACACAGCAAAAACTCCAGTGTTAATTTAACACTCCTGGGAGTGTATATGAACACTCAAGAGTGTTGAAGTTAATGAGATAATTAAGTGATTAATTTAGTGATTATTGAGCATTATTGAAGACACCTGATGTTAACAAGCAGAATCACTGAAGGAGAAAATCTCAAATTGTAAGCCACCGTTATGGCGATGATTGTTTGCGTTAGTTGGGCTCTTGATCCTTATGTGTTTACTTTAGATTTTGTTTGGCTGTTGTATCTGAGTTATAACTGCCAGATGAACAAAGAAAAAAAAGTAATCTGATGGTGTTGGTTATATTATGACATTCATCATTTGAACTTGATCACTGAACTCATTAAGATCCTTCTTACTGACTTTGATGTCTGTTGTTGGTTACAGCATAACTGAGAATCTGCATAAATGGCCAGAATTTTTTATATAATATAAAGGATTTCTTAAAAGTTGTTTTAAAAAAAGTCTTTCTTTTAGGCACACACAGATGTCAAGATTCAGTCAATGCATCTCAACTATGGTGACGAGCAGAATATTCAATTAGGAAAAGTAAATTACATAGACAATTCAGATCATAATTTATTCATACCGCAATGCATGATGGGAGCCATTAATGAGTTGTGATTGGTGGCAGCCACTGCAACATGCTTTATTATTGTCACCATTGTTGAGATTCACAGGCTGATTCTTGATGTCTGTGTTTTAAATGAATTTATTTGAAAGTCTTTTGATCAGAACAATGTTTATTAAATATTTTGAATCATAAGTAAAGTACTGATAATCATAGGCTGAAGAATCACAAAACTGCTGCTAACAAGTTAAACCAAACTATTTCAATAAGTTTTATTTTTCAGATCACAGCATGATTTTGTCAAAACATAACCAACACTATCAGATCACATTTTACTTTTTTCATTTAACTGTTATAAATCAATAACAGCAGACGAACAACAGTAAAAATTAAAGTAATCATGTAAGGTTCAAGAGCCCAACTAAAGCAAACACCCATCACCATAATGGTAAATTACAATTTGTGATTTTCTCCTTCAGCGATTCTGCTTGTTAACATCAGGTGTCTTCAATAATGCTCAATAATCACTTAATTAATCTCTTAATTATCTCATTAACTTTAACACTCTTGAGTGTTAATTTAACACTCATATTTTAACACTTTTTACACTCTTGAGTGTGGACTCATATACACTCCCAGCCCCAGGAGTGTTAATTTAACACCGCTCCATCTGAAAGCAGGTGATGGCGATTTACTACTAATCAAGGGAACCGGCTTTACTGACGCGATGCGCATAACAATATCGTGCGATATATCGCCCAGCCCTAGAACAAAATACTGAGGAGGACTTTTACTTTCTGAACCTGGACTTTACACCTCTGCATAGCAATGCCACATGTCAGCCAAGACCAAAGAAATAAACCAGAACTGGACCTTATCGTAGCCACAAAATCTGTGTATATTAAATATTGAGTAATTTCAGCCACAGTCTAAGATGAACTTATGGCAGGACTTTTACTCATTTGACTCTGCTAATATGTACCTTTGAGGGACTAATATGTACTCTTTAGGTACAAAAGTGTACCTTTTGAAAAGGTACTGCCACAGTGACAGCTTTTGTACCTTTTTTTCTGAGAGTGAATAGTAAAATTTGGTCCGATTTTCCCGCGTTGTCTGTCATTGCTATGCAACCATGCACTGCGCTCTCCACAACGACAAAGAAGTTTTAGTAGCTAATAGATTTCCACCACCGAAAAACGCTTGCTGTAGCTCTGCTACAAGATTTATTTATGGAGAAGAGAAAAACACCAAGTGTTTGTGGTGCACCCCCATCAGAGGTGGAAAGTCCAGGGGTCAGAAAGTAAAAGTCCTGCCATATGTTTATTCCACCCATGAACTCACACAGCAAAAACTCCAGTTTTAAATGAACTCTCCTAGGAGTTTATTTGGCTCCAGACTCAAGAGTGTTGAAGTTAATGAGATAATTTAGTGATTGATTGAGTGATGATTGACCATTATTGAAGACACCTGATGTTAACAAGCAGAATCACCAAAGGAGAAAATCTCTTTTTTAAAGTTACCATTATGGTGATCAGTGTTTGCTTTAGTTGGGCTCTTGACCCTTAAACTTTTGACGTTAGATTTAGTTTGGCTGCTGTAACTGAGTTATAACTCTCAGATGAACAAAGAAAAAAGCTGATCAAGTGGTGTTGGTTATATTTTAACATATTCATCATTTGACCTGAATCATTAAACTCATTTAGAGTCTAATTTTATAAATTATATATTGGTCATTACAACATCACTGTGATTCTACAGAATAAGATCCAGAATTTTCAGTAAAAATGACAGTTGGTCAATTTAAGGCAGTCGGTTTTACAGAAACCGACTGGCTTAAATTGACCAACTGTCATTTAAATGTATTAACTCAAATTTTAACGCATTAATAAAGTGAGCAAAGTATTACTGTGAACTTATTTCATTTGAAACCACAAAAAAAGGGTAAATAAAGAGATTTCCACTGTACAAGCAACTATACATTCACTGCCTTTTTAATAAAGCAATATGCAGCGTATCATCAGTATTTGTAGATCTTCTCCTGGACTGAAGCACAGGCTCTACTCTTCAGCACAATGGTGACCCAAAAAACAAGATTTTACAGTAAAATACTGGCAACAATGTTGCCAGTATATGTAAGTGATTGTTGAGCATTAGTGATGAACACCTGCTGCTAGAACAGAAAATAGAGAAACACAAGAACTTCAACTGACTTCCAGCCATTACACATTATTACACTTATTATTAACCAGTATGACTTTATTTCTGTCATACATCTACAGAAGTTGTTATTGAGATGTTTAATTGAAAATGTTTGGTTTGAAGTCACCATTATAGAGATTAGTGTTTGCTTTAGTTGGGATGCTGATGCTAAAACATTAAGTGTTTTTTTGCTGCTTGAGCTGTGCACACACACACACACAATTTATAAATGATTGTGGTTATGTTGATTATGGTGATAAAATCATCATATAGCCTGTTCATTCACTAAGGAATTCATTCCTACTCATTCAGAGTTTTATCCTCGATCAAAAGTGTTACATTACCACCACTGTGAAACTACAGCAATGACTCATTTTTTTTTACCACATCATGCATAAACCAAAAAAAAAACAGAGCTATGCTGTCTTTTAGAAACACAGAGATATCACAATTTAGCACATGAATCTCAACAATGGTGGCAATATTTTTTTTATTATTCATGCAGCAGTGCATGCTGGGAGTTTTATATTATCCTGGAACCCAGCATGCATTGCGACATGAAACTTTTGATTGTCACCATTATTGAGATTCATGTGCTGATTGTTGATGGCTGTGTGTGCCTGAGTCAAGTAGGAGTTAAAAATGTTTTAATGCACTCTGATTACAATATTTTTCAGAAGACATGACTGCAGAAATGTTGATTTCATGTTGTAGATTCACAGATAAATATGCAACACCCACAAAATTCAAAGTATTTATAGAGAAAAGACCTGAAAATCAGACATGTCCAGGATGAATGTTTAATCATCACAAAAGTCAAAAACACCTGATCATCTTCCTCTTGACTTTTTCTTGCACAACAAATGTGTTTTATAAACTCACTGTTACAGCAGCCAGAGAGAGATGAATGTTAATAAGTCAAGGGACAAGAGACCAACTAAAGCAAATACTGATCTCCATCATGGTGACAACAAACTTTATTATTATCTAAATCTCTGTTAATTCTCAACAAGAACTTTTGTACATGTATGAAAGAAATAATCGTAAACTGGTTTGTAAACTGGTTTCACACTCAGTGTGGCTGGAAGTCAATTGTAGTTTCTGTTTCTCTTTTTTCTGTTCTTGATTCTCTGTCGTTCAGTGATTCTGCTTATCAAGTGTTTATCAGTTTCTCAATTCACTCACTTCTTTTCATTCACTCTGTCAAGGGGACTATATTAGTGAACTACTGTAGGGAATAGTGAATGAGGGTATAGGGTGTGATTTGGAAAATAGCCTCTGAGTGTCGACTTTGAGAGCTGTTAATTCACAGTATATTCCTGTAGGCTATTTTTGTTTTCTACGGTATATTACTGTTCTAATGGAAAATGGTATGATATTGTCAGAATTTGGCCTTTTTTTACAGCAAGGGTTAACAGTGTGGCTCTGTGGGCATTATTGTCCGACTACGAATGAAATGAACACCGCAACTGAGAGTTTCTGTTCTGATATTATCAGATTAGATTGTCCTAGCTCTTAGCGTGAGCTCGTGAGGCTCCGCCCTTTTCTCCTTCAGTGATTCTACTTGTTAACATCAGGTGTCTTCAATAATGCTCAATCATCACTCAATTAATCACTTAATAATCTCATTAACTTCAACACTCTTGAGTGTTCATTTAACACTCATATTTTAACACTATGACAGATTACCCGTCACGCTCCAGCTTCATCTCCACAATTGTTTCTATTCCTGTTTTGTGATTGAAACAGCCGGTACGTTCTGGACTGTCGCTGGAGAGCGTCATCACTCACGGGAGGCGACGGCCTATGCTGTGCTGGCACTTGTGAAGGACAAAGACTTTGATAAAGCAGGAGAGGCAGTGCACTGGCTGGGCAGACAACAGGACCACAATGGTGGTTATGGCACCACACAGGTACTCTAACATCTCATCATTTCACTGTAGCTTGAGTTGACAATAGCAGTAGCTTGAGCTTACTGGGGGGGGGGGATAAATAATTATGAAATAAATTATTTAATCCAAAACCTAAACAATAAATAGATTAAAATGTGTTTCTTTGAGTGCCTTGCGATTGCTTAGCAACGCGTCATATCTGAACGGACTGCAAAAAAGCGCGCTGCACCTGAAGTGACAGGGAAGTGGAGAGGTGAGCAGGCCGCGATATTTTTTTTCAATGGCTAATTTCATTGCGGACAGTTCTGGTAAAACTGGCGATGACCAACTCGAAAATAGTGTAACATAAACGACTCTGGGTAAATGCGAATTAGCTCAAGGATATAGGGAATTTTGGAAATATTAATAATCATAACTAGGGATGGGAATTGATAAGAATTTAACGATTCCGATTCCATTATCGATATTGCTTATCGATCCGATTCCTTATCGATTCTCTTATCGATTCTTATTGGGTGAGGGAATAAGTACAAATTTGTTTGTATTAACTCGCTTTAATATCTGATCAGAAGACACAGCACAGAGTATACACAAATTATGTGTAGCAACCTCAGAACAAACCTAAGTAGGTGAGCTACTTCTCAAAGTAAAGTCCAGGGACCTATAGCCTAGGGCAGTGTTTCTCAACCAGTATGCCATGGCACACTAGTGTGTGCCTTGAAAGTTTATCAAGAAGAGTGCCTTAGGATTAGGAAATTGACAATTTTCACATTCATTGGTCCGGACAAAAAAATAAAAAAAAATGCCATTTATGTGCCATAAAAACTAAAAACACAGACTGAAAACAGTTTAGGAAGAGCTTGTGTCTTTTGGAATATTAACAGTGCTCATTTGGATTAGGCTATTGAGTTACTAAAACAATCTTTGTCAAATAATACACGGGTTTTCTTCACATTTTGAACGTTTTTGTTTCCATTTGTTTAATTTCAAGATCTGATGTGACTTATCCATTGTTGTTTTTACAGCTACAAAGCTGGGAGCACTAAATGATATTCAGTCACTTTATACACGCTTTTAACATTAAATAAAGCACAAAAATAGTACCTGATATTATCATTGCCACACTTGAGATTGTTGTTCCAGCGCGACGTCGCAGTAAAATAGGATCCGTTTCAAATAGAATCGTCGCGTGTCGCGGCTGGTTAAACTTTGATTAACATGGAAAATTATACTTTTTATCGCGTCGCGCCGTCGCGTCGCATGTAGTTAGGACGCGGTCAGAGCGCTTCTGCCTCGATGCCATGTTTGCTCATAGTGTTTGCTACGTTCTGAACCAAAACAACGCAGCACTTGTGTGACGTCGTGTCACATTTGAACGAGCGGAACCGATAAGCGGAATCGTTAAGCAGGCATACTAACGGTTCCAAGGAATCGATTCACTGGGCACCGGTTCTGAAGAAGAACCGGTTCTCGGTTCCCATCCCTAATCATAACTCATGGTCATAATTCATAAGTCGCATGTACATTTACTTTATCAATTATCGAGATTACCTTGTTCTGTAACTGGTCTGGTCATCAGTCATTCGTCCAGCGAATAAATGTAAGATTATCACAGTTAAGAAGTGGTATTTACAAACTCCAAGAAAGTTTATCTTCTGGCCACGAACATCAAACTTTCTGAGTTTATTAATTAAAACTACTCAATGTAGTCTATAATATCGAGCTTGTAGCTTAATTAGATCTTTTAATTTCATTGACTTTAAAAGATGGTTTTCAAATACAGAGACAGTGAAAAGTATAAATGGATTTTAATAAATGCAAAACTAGAGAGATTATATGAGCTACAAATATAAACGTACGTAAAAATGCAAACAATAAAAACAAACAAACATTTAACCAAACAAGAACATACGTGATCAGAATGAATGAAAGAAAGAAAGGAAGAAGGATATAGAGAGAAGGGAAAAGCTAGTAATTATTACATACAGAACCTAATTTCACAAGACACCGGGAATCAGCTTTAGACAGATAAATATACTTTCAAGTTTGGTCTCTGTTCGAGTGATGCTGAGGCAGGAAGCGTGGACGGTGTCCTGTTTCTGCTGCGTCTTCCGGTGTCGCGGGAAGCTTGAAAGGCTCACTGAATGTAACGTTTACCGGAAAATAAGATTCATCTCCCGTGAAGGAAGAGGCAAATATATATATCTTAGTTGCAAAAACGGCAGCTACGACTCGAACATGTGTTTGTTCGATAGAGAAGGCCGGAGCCTTCTTCAGATGTTCCTTGAAGACGGGGAGAAGAGGAGGAAGGGTGAGAGATCAGGGTAAGAGAGAGAGAAGAGAAAGACTTTCTCCTCTTAAAGACATCTGTTTACGCCCTCTTTTTAGGACAACAGCGAATCGGATCTTCTGATCTGAAATGGGAAAAAGTTTCTTTGTTTGTGAAGAAACGCCTACTTTGACTTTGTATTATGTGAGAGATATAATTCGTATTTTCTCTTTCGGCAAGATAATACCCATAAGCATACATTTCACTGTAATCTCATACATATATGCAATTCCGTGAGATCGCTACGATTAGAATGATATCTAAAAATGTACAGAATATGGGAATACAGGTATATGCATTTCAAATGTAGATTTCTGAGCATTTTCGGTATCAATTGATTACTACGATAGAACATAGATATCTCAATCTGCCATGGAAATTGTACACACGTAAAAATACATATCAAAACATTGCTATTGGATCACATGTGTGGAAAGTTCAAAGTCCAGAGTGTGTGTGTTTTTTTGTGTGTTTTTTTGTGTGTGTTTTTTTTTGTGTGTGTGTGTGTGTGTGTGTGTGTGTGTTGCATCCCGTGGTACGCGTACCACGTGAGGGGTTGGGGGTTTAATTGGAAACGGCAGTCTCAGAGACAAAGGTAGTATTGTATGCAAACACTGATCAGCCTTGGGCATCGTATAATTTTGCTAGTTGTCCTAGACAACCAAATGGAGCCAGTTTGTAATTTGCCTTCAGTGCACAAAGAACAAACGTTAGACACAGTAAGGGAATTGTTGTCGCAGTACGTGATAGTTTGAGAAACAACATAGGCCTGTTCGTTGATTTCATTAAGTCGTGGTAAACATTAACCAGCGATCTGCTTGCACCCTTGGAGACATGCTACCAAGCCACATTATTCAACGCTTTCTGAATACGAACATGTATATGCTCATATGTGTTTTAGCATGAGAGAAACAATCAGGATTCGCTAATTCAGACCATCGGGCCGGATGTCATTGTCATTGTTGCAGAGAGAGAGAGAGAGAGAGAGAGAGAGAGAGAGAGAGAGAGAAAGAAAAAGAAAAGTCAAGCTTCATAAATACAATACCTCATACATTAGGTATGGATATAGGGCTGGGCGATATATCGCACGATATTGTTATGCGCGTCTCATCAGTAAAGCCGGTTCCCTTGATTAGTAGTAAATCGCCATCACCTGCTTTCAGATGGAGCGGTGTTAGATTAACACTCCTGGGGCTGGGAGTGTATATGAGTCCACACTCAAGAGTGTAAAGTGTTAAAATATGAGTGTTAAAATAACACTCAAGAGTGTTAAAGTTAATGAGATAATTAAGTGATTAATTAAGTGATTTTTGAGCATTATTGAAGACACCTGATGTTAACAAGCAGAATCACTGAAGGAGAAAATCACAAATTGTAAGTTACCATTATGGCAATGGGTGTTTGCTTTAGTTGGGCTCTTGGACCTTATATGTTTATTTCAATTTTTACTGTTGTTCATCTGCTGTTATTGATTTATAGCAGTTAAATGAACAAAGTAAAGTGTGATCTTATAGTGTTGGTTATGTTTTGACATAATCATGCTGTGATCTGAAAAAGGAAACTTATTGAGATAGTTTGGTTTAATTTGTTAGCAGCAGCTTTGTGATTCTTCAACCTACGATTATCAGTACTTTACTTATAATTCAAAATATTTAATAAACATTGTTCTGATCAAAAGACATTCGGATAAATTCATTTAGAAACACAGACATCAATAATCAGCCTGTGAATCTCAACAATGGTGACAATAATAAAGCATGTTGCAGTGGCTGCCACCAATCACAACTCATTAATGTCTCCCATCATGCATTGCGGTATGAATAAATTATTATCTGAATTGTCTTTGTAATTTACTTTTCCTAATTGAATATTCTGCTCCTCACCATTGTTGAGATGCATAGACTGAATCTTGACGTCTGTGTGTGTCTAAAAGAAAGATTTTTTTTTTTAAACAACTTTTAAAAAATCCTTTGTTATATCAGAAATTCTGGATATTTATGCAGATTCACAGTTATGCTGTAACCAAATCGAAGTCAGAAATAAGGATCTTAAGGAGTTCAGTGATCAAGTTCAAATGATGAATGTCATAATATAACCAACACCATCAGATCACATTTTTTCTTTGTTCATCTGGCAGTTATAACTCAGTCACAACAGCCAAACAAAATCTAAAGTTAATAATTTATGGGTCAAGAGCCCAACTAAAGCAAACAATAATCGCCATAACGGTGGCTTACAATTTGTGATTTTCTCCTTCAGTGATTCTGCTTGTTAACATCAGGCGTCTTCAATAATGTTCAATCATCACTAAATTAATCACTTAATTAGCTCATTAACTTAAACACTCTTGAGTGTTCATATACACTCCCAGGAGTGTTAATTTAACACTGGAGTTTTTGCTGTATACAAAGAGCCGTAGTTAGGCCTAACTGACAAGCTGAGCCATATCGCATTAATTATCGCTGGCGATACGTCCGCGATATTGATGTGATTTGGCTCAGCTTGTCAGTTAACTACGGCTCTTTGTAGTAAATGCCGCTCCATCTGAAAGCAGGTGATGGTGATTTACTACTAATCAAGGAACCGGCTTTACTGACGAGATGCGCATAACAATATCGCGATTTAAATCGCCCAGCCCTATATGGATATACGACAACAGGCGATTCCGTGGCGCCAAATCCGTTGTGTGTTATTTGTGGTGAAAAACTGTAAGCTGGTTTTCGTTCATATTTGTGAAGCAGACCTTTTTAAATTTCGTTTTATTGTATCCTGGAATTTGTGTGCATTGTTTTGGATGCATATGTTTTTTATGGATGCTCAGGAAGAACAGCTTGTCTTGTGCACAGCTACAATATAGTAATATCAATAAGCAGTTCATGCTCACATTAAAATAGTTTTGTTCTCATTGGTCTGATCTGGTATTTTTTGTTAAAGGTTAAAGCTTAATCTCTAATTTTATACTTTTAAAAATGATTGGCTGAAATCACTAAGTTATGTGTTTGCTATTGTACTCTGAAACTGTCTGACTGTTGAAACTGGCTCTTATTTTCATACAATTAGCCTTTGTTGTCACCTGTTGGTGAGTGAAAACACTAAGTTGCTGTTGAAGTGATTGTCTTTAGTGGTTCTGGAGAGATTTGACAGGTGAAATGGACTGGTATTTTCATACAATTTGCCATTACTGCCACCTGCTAGTGAGTGAGTGCTGTGTGAGTTGCTTTTGAAGTAGGGCTGCACGATATATCGCATGGTATTGTTATGCGCATCTCCTCAGTAAAGCCGGTTCCTTGATTAGTAGTAAATCGCCATCACCTGCTTTCAGATGGAGCGGCATTTACTACAAAGGGCCGTAGTTAACTGACAAGCTGAGCCATATCGCATTAATATCGCGGACATATCGCCAGCGATAATTAATGCGATATGGCTCAGCTTCAGGGAAGTCGTTAGGCCTATTTTAGGGGGGGCTGAAGCTACCCCAAAATGTTCCTAAGCCCCCCTAAATGATAATAAGAACAACAATAACAATTCGTTTTATCAATAACCGTATCCTCATTCATATTAGACGCAAGTCACGCAACAAATGATATATATCCAGCTACAAAAAAATAGCCACAAAGTCGATGATGCCAGTCATCACTGAACCACTGAACACTGTTGCCAGTAGTTTACTGTAAAATCTTGTTTTTTGGGTCACCATTTTGCTGAAGAGTAGAGCCTGTGCTTCAGTCCAGGAGAAGTTCTACAAACATTGATGATATGTTGCATGTTGCTTTATTTAACAGACAGTGACTATATAGTTGCTGGTCCAGTGGAAAGCTCAAAGTTTTGCTGTGGTTTCAAATGAAACAAGTTCACAGTAATACTTTGCTCACATTATTAATGCATTATAAATTTTAGTTAATAAATTAAATGACAGTTGGTCAATTTAAGGCAGTCTGCAAGTGAAATTAGTTAACTCAAGTTTTACAGTAACATACTGTAGATTACAGTAAAGAACTGCACAATTAACAGTAAATTACTGGCAACAGTGTTGCCAGTATTTTACTGTAAAAAAACCTGCTAAGGTCTAACAGATAGAGAAAAAACTGATGTTAAAAAGTCAAGGGTCAGCATCCCAACTAAAGCAAACACTGATCTCTATAATGGTGACTTCAAACCAAACATTTTAAATTAAAGGCAGGGTAGGTAGGACTATAAAAAAAAAAAAAGATCCAAATTTGTTAAAACTTTCTATATATATCAATACATAATTAAAATGTAAGTACTCTGAAAAAAAGAGTATAAAAATCAAGTGACTCTAGACCGTTTAATCTGTATTAAACACAGCTCATTATTTCGATTCGGGACGAATCAAAGGATTGGCTTAGGCGACTGTCACTCTCTCTCGCAACCATGGCAACAACCCTTTTGCCACGGGATCTGCCCACTTGCGCGCGGCCGCGCGCACGTTTGATTTGAGGAATTCGAGAGGCACTGAACCTAGGAATAGCAAAACAATGGAAGAGAAAGAGCAATCAAAATTCACATTACCGGCATGCAGTTAGTGAAGGCAAACAAGGCAAAAAAAAGAAGACAGTACAAGAAAAGGTAATGAACAAAAAGTCTTTGGATAAACAAAGAAATAAAACGCGTGTCAATATCAGCGTAGCTTTCCAGCGACCACCCCGTCCTCAGCCTCTACTTCCTCGGACCCTAGTTGCACGCCACGGCCTCTTGCACGACCTCCTCTGCTTCGCCCTAAAATTATTTTTATTTTACAAAAGGACATTTTACAAACCTACATTTTGCGCATGTGCTCCTGCATGCACTTTTCCAGTCACAACACAGCAATCAAAGGAGGACGCGCTGAAAACTGTAATGCTGTTCTCTTCCTTCGAATGTTTGAGTTGCAGAGGAATTTGTGACTGTTTCAGCTGTTCAACCACATCAAAGTTTCGTAATTAGTAAGTCCGTGCTTTTTCTCTTTTTGTTCTTATGTGCTGAAGGGCTGCTGTGCCTTGGTGAAACGGTGTTTGTACGTGAAGAGCTCTTTTCCAAAACGCCATAAACCTAAAAAGCTGCCTCAAAGAACCAGCAAAAGTAATGATTATGAATGTGTAAAATATTGCAATAAGACATTTTAATTGTTTATTAATTTCTGTGTCGGCTGCAAAGATGAAGTTGACGATATTTGACTCGCGATCTTCGCAGTAGGCTAGTGAACGCATGCACCGGAGAAATGCACATTTAGGCTACATAGTTTTATTTTGTTTTGGATGGTTTTGTTTAGAACCAGATTTCTGTAAATATATTCCACATTTTTTAGGCCTGTGAGGCGAGGCTACGGTTCGGTTCACGATGATATAATCTCCAGTTCAAGCACCTTATGTTGTGATTGATAGCCTATATTTACTTTATGTATTTAATGCAGGAATGAAAATATTAATGAATTAATGAAAAAAAAATATATTAAAATTAAGATACAATTAATACAAAACGAAATTCGTTTTAAAGAAAGGCTTTGTGCTTTCTGTTTTGAGGTCTCTGTTAAAGTTTGAAAGTCTCAGTGCAGCTTTCAGAGCGCTCGCGTCCATAATGGAGAACTGTCAAGTAATATTGTTTTTTCCTCATAAATGCAAACACGAAAAATAAAAGACAAAAACTTTTTTAAAAAGACAAACCATAAATTTAGAAAAAAAAAAAAAAAAAGATGGATTTATAGCGTTTTGGGGGAAAAATGAATGGATTTATACCGTTTTGAAAATGTTAATTTTTTTTTACTTTGAATTGATCATCAACAATATTGTTGTTTGATTTAATAATCACTGTTGCAAGAAGTGCCTAGTTAAGTTTTTTTTTTTTTTTTTTTTTTGTAAGTGGAAAAAGTAGGGGGTGCCACAGATTCTGTTTAGTTAGCTCCTTTATTGTTTTTTCTATAGCCTAGAATAATATAGGTCAAATGCAGCAAGTCAAAAGACCAACTGGACCTTCTTTGCCAGTTTGCTCACATTTCTTTGAAGGATGGCAAAAATATCGCCTGAATATCTATATCTAGATATTGGAAAAAAATATCGAGATATTCATTTTTGTCAATATCTCCCACCCCTACATGCAGAACACCATATATGTTATGAATCTTACACGAAATTCATCTTCATCACAATATAACTGATGGTAATGTAAAAAAGTGTATCAATGCAACCTGTTTTTAGCTTATATAACTAGCTCGTTAGCGAATCAAAAAATATATATTTTAAATTTACCAATATCAATATGCTAGCTTGATAGTGAGTACTAAAATACATCTTATTTGTTTATATTCATAAGCAATTAGCGTTAGATTTTTTTATTACATGTGATTCTGACATGATGTCACTACATGCACTGTGCTCCTTCCTCTCTGCTTGTCTCAGGTAAATAATGCGTCTTCAGCTCAGCGGTTGGAGTCGCGCGTTCATGTGTTTTGGGGGCGTGGCTTTGGAAGGAGCCCAGAAGGGAGGGGGTGGAGTGAATGGAAATAATGAACTGTCTTTAAAACAGTCCTGAGAGGTCTACAGACACTCGATTTTTATACTTTCTTTTTCAGAGTACTTACATTTTAATTATGTATTGATATGAACATAAAGTTTAAACAAATTTGAAAAAGAAGTTTTTTAGACCATTCCTACCTACCCTGCCTTTAAACATCTCAATAAAAACTTCTGTAGATGTATGACAGAAATAAAGTCATACTGATTAATAATAAGTTGAGTTGAGTGAGTTGAGTGAACCGAACTCGAAAGGGAACAAACAAAACAAGGCCTACAAATTAATGAAATAACATTATACTGACAGGTAATATGTAATGGTATTAGATGATTTCTTAAAAACACTTTCAATAAAAATTTGCATGTTTTTATGCATGTTTGGGGATGTCATTGCATTAACACCATTCTGACCAGTGTCGTGTTTTGAGTGCTTTGAAAGAGCAAATCATTTTACGAAGCAATTGATTCAAAGTTTCAAAAATCTTTTGGCGCTTTTCCACTACACAGTACCTCAGCTCGCCTCGACTCGACTCGACTCGGCTCTGTTTGGTTTTCCACTGTGTAAAAGTTGTACCTGTACCTGCTTCCAGGTACTTTTTTTCGTACCACCTCCGGCGAGGTTCTAAGCGGGCTGAGGCAATACTAAAATGTGACATGAATACACGGCAGACTGCTGATTGGTCAGAGAGAATCGTCACTATTCACTGCGTCATCATTGCACGCGCCAGACGGAGTATCCCGAATAAAAAACAGCAAAAACAAAAACATCCAAAAACAGCATACACTCGATTTCCTCCATTGTCCTGTGTGTGTGGGTAGTGGGTGTGTCTCGCGTAAAAGATTAAGTCACGGCAGTTTCCTGTGGCGTCGCTATTACGACCAGGTACTATTGTGGAGGTACTATCTGCAATGGAAAACGGAGCGAAAAGCGAGCCGAGCAGAGTCGAGTCGAGCTGATACTGGTAATGGAAAAGCGCCATTTGTTTCTCACATCATTACATTTTAGTCACAGTCCGGAGATGTCTTTGAATGCTGTTCTGCACTTTCCAGACGACCATCATGGTGTTCCAGGCCGTGGCAGAGTATCGCACGCAGGTGAAGGACCGACAAAACTTCAATCTGGAAGTGGAGCTGTCAGTGGCAGGAAGAAGCAAACCTGTCAAATGGACCATTAAAAGAGACAATGTGCATCTTAAACGGTCAGACAAGGTGAGGAGAAACTCATCAAGATTGTTCAAATGGTTCCTACTTAATTTTTCTATAGATTATTTGTTGTATTATGGGAGATTTTGTGTTTGTCATACATCATTTTTAATTGTCTATGTCAAATTAATTGTCTAAGTGTTGTGTTTGGTCAATGAAACCTTCAGGTATCTCTACTATCATGAATTTGATTATTCTGATAATATCTGCGTTCACTCAACAGGTGGAGATCAACAAGGACTTCAATGTGACGGCTAGAGGAACTGGAACAGCCACTCTCTCAGTGAGTGTTCATGAGCGTTTATACGGTCAACAGCAAGATTAAAGCGTTTGAACATCTAATCTGAGACGTGCTGCTCTTTTCAGGTTCTGACGCTGTACTACGCCAGACCTGTTGAGAAGAAGTCTGACTGTACACTCTTTGATCTGACTGTTAAAATGGAAAAAGCCCCTGAAAGTAAGACTGACTGACTTCAGAGCCTTTCCGTAGCACTTTTCACACTGTGCTTTATCTTCACTCTAAACCCTGTGTTTAACCCCAGGTATACCTCTATAGAGGATTGTTTGACACTTGTAACTACAATTACTTCAGATGTGTGGTTAGCACTGCTTTTTACACAAGTTATGAAACCTCATGCTTTTGCAGTGCTAACCCCACATTGCAGTGACAAACTTTTTGTCTTTATACACTGTTAAAAAACACTTGCTGTAAAAAAGGCCAAATTCTGACAATATCATACCATTTTCCATTAAAACAGTAATATACCGTATAAAACAAAAATAGCCTACAGGAATATACTGTGAATTAACAGCGCTCAAAATCAACACTCAGAGGCTGTTTTCACAATCACACCCTATACCCTCATTCACTATTCCCTACATTAGTTCACTAATATAATCCACTTGAATGAAAAGAAGTGAGTGAATTGAGACACTGATGAACACCTGATAAGCAGAATCACTGAAGGACAGGGAAACAAGAACAGAAAAAAGAGAAACACAAAAACTACAATTGACTTCTAGCAACACTGAGTGTGAAACCAGTTTACACACCAGTTTAACATTATTTATTTCATACATGTACAAAAGTTCATGTACAAAAGCAGCAAAAGAAAAGCTAATGTTTTAGCATCAGCAACCCAACTAAAGCAGGCACTGATCTCTATAATGGTAACTTCAAACCAAACATTTTCAATTAAACATCTTAATAACAACTTCTGTAGATGTATGACAGAAATAAAGTAATACTGGTTAATAATAAGTGTAATAATGTGTAATGGCTGGAAGTCAGTTGTAGTTCTTGTGTTTCTCTATTTTCTGTTCTAACAGCAGGTGTTCATCACTAATGCTCAACAATCACTTACATATTCTCTTAATTATCTCACTGCAACACCGTCTCAATGTTACTTTTTACTCTTTTGTAGTGTGGATTTTCCTGTGGGGTTGAAAGGGTTAACAGTGTAAGATAAAAAAGTCACCCCCACAAAATGTATTTTAGAGTAATAAACTGTAGTTATAAAACAGGTTTATACTGGCAACACTGTTGCCGGTTAGCCTGGGAAAACCCAGACAACTTCTGGCAAATTCAGATTTGCTCAAGAAGTAGTCTGGCAAAGAGCTCATTCAAACCCATTTCCATGGCCGAGAAATCGAGGCACCAATCAGAAACGTTGAGGCGGGCTTTACACAATGACGATCGCTCTGATTGGTTTTGCGCCCAGAGGCATTTGAGCAACGTCCGTTCAACTTTTAAATGCATTATTATATTCAAATTGTTAACACATGAGGACAGTCTCCATGAAAGACCCACTGGCAGATGAAATTAAATTAGATTTAATAGAGGATTTTAACTGTGACACAATGATTGACAGGGCAGTTTAAGTGACAGGATGCACGCGACAGATCCATCCGATAAAGATGACGAAGTAGTATGTCCCAAAGCTTGCCTACTTTTTTGCTACACATTCAAAAGTAAATACCTTTTCTTCACAAAGAGAGTACATACTTTTATGGCGTAGTGTAACTTAGGCGAATTGGGACGCATCATATGGCTTTACACGATGATGATCGCTCTGATTGAGCGACGTCCGTTGGTAACGCCCCTTTGGAAATGATTTGTCTATGGAGCTTTGCCAGACCATAGTTGGCTAACGATGCTTTCGGGAAGCGCACCCCAGGCTAGTTGCCGGTAGTTTACTGTAAAATTTATTTTTTGGGTCACCATTGTGCTGAAGAGTAGAGCCTGTGCTTCAGTCCAGGAGAAGATCTACAAACATTGATGATATGCTGCATGTTGCTTTATTTAACAGGCGGTGACTGTGTAGTTGTTGGTCCAGTGGAAATTTCTTTATTTACAAAAGTTTTGTTGTGGTTTCAAATGAAATAAGTCCACAGTAATACTTTGCTCACATTATTAATGCATTATACATTTTAGTTAATACATTTAAATGACAGTTGGTCAATTTAAGGCAGTCGGTTTCTGCAAGTGAAATTAGTTAACTCGAGTTTTAGTGCATTTTTACAGTAACACTGTAGATTACAGTAAAGAACTGTACAATTAACAGTAAATTACTGGCAACAGTGTTGCCAGTATTTTACTGTAAAAAAAACTGGTAAGGTCTAACAGTGTAGCCTGAAAAGTCCATTCAGAAAAAAAAATGTAGTATAGTTGGCAATATACAAAATGAAGTCACATTATGCATTTGTTAAATCAATGACACAGCAAATATGCAAATAAGAATGTAACCCAGTGTTTATAAATTTAGGCTACAGTGTGAAACGCCAGAGAATGAATACCCAGGATTAATTGTTAACCCCAGGAAAATTATGAGCAGTGTGAAACATGAAACAAGATAACCGAGGATTCTGTTTACTCAGGGTTTTGAATGACCCAGGGTTAACTAGTTCAAGTGTGAAAAGCTTTATTTGTTTTTCATTTATGTTTTTCAATTTAATATTTATGTTCCCTTTAGAAGGGGAAGACCTGACCTGAACTAAAACCATCAAATACTTTTGTTTCCCTTTAGCAAAAAAAGGAGCCATTGAAAGTTTCAACTTCATTATGGATTTCTTGTATGTGAACAAATACCCTCATTTATTTTTATGTCAAGAAACCATTTTATTTGTAATTAATCAACATGTGCTCATTTAGGCTGTTTTCACACTTGGTTTGTTTTCTTAAGTTCGATCCCACCCCACATTTTCCCACAGTTGCTGTCCCAGTCAACACGTTGATGTCACAGTGATCTCTCCATATGATCACAATGTGAGTTCACAGTAAGCTAAAAGTGTAACCGCACAGCGCACTCACTGTGTGCTCATATTATGGCCACAATGTGAGTCACCCCAGCTAGAAATGTTATTGGACATGGACTCCAACATCGCTCAGATGTCAAATTTTGGTTTAAAATGAGAATTGGGATGACGTCTAAACATCTGATGTCAGGCTCCAACTTCATTAAACAACTCCACAAACAGCATTACCAGCTTCACTTATTACTAACCAGACTTTATTTCTGTCATATGTGTGGAAAAGACTTTATTGAGATTAACAGAGGTTTTGATGTTGATGATTTATTGAAATTGAGTTTAGTTTGTTTGCTACAGTTGGCAGTTCTAATGTTTTTCTCTGGCTGCTGTAACTGTTTGTTATGACAAAAACAGTAAGAGAAGATATGATCAAATGATGTCAGCTACTTGATGATGATGAGTGATAACAACGACATAATCATTATGTAATGCATTGATCAGCTTCTAGGTAATCATGTGTGTTATTAATGTCAAAAATTAATAAAATAAAAAAAAATTGAATTTGTGTTTCACTGAGACATATTCAAACCTCAAGAATCAGCGTGTGAATCTCAATAATGGTGACATGCTTCATGCCGCAATGCATTCTGGGAGCCACTGATAAGGTTTGTATAATGCACCCAGAATGCATTGCAGCATGTCACCATTATTGAGATTCACGCGCTGATTCTTGAGGTTTGGGTTTATCTCAATGAAGAAGATTAAAACTTAATGTATACAGGCTTAGTTTTTAATATTAAATACTACAAATTTTCAGGCCACTACATTATGATAATATCTTTATTGTCAACAAGTAGCCAACATACTTGATCACATATTCTCTTGTTATAACAAACTTATATAGCAGCCAGTGAAAAACTAAAATCAAATAGTCAAGGCCAAAGAGTCCAACTAAAGCAAACACTGACCTCCACAACGACCAAACCAAACTATTACTTTTTTAAGAGGTTCAGTCCTGTGTCTGCTGGGAAACTTCCCGCTAAAACTTAAGATTGTTAGGGGATAATGTTCTATCGATGTTATCACTAAACATGTTTAAAATGTTTTTAGAGAGTGTTATCCTCCCTTTTAGGAGAACATTCTGGTAACAAAAATAAAATTAACTACAGAAAACAATACAAAAACATAATATAATGCTCTCAAAACATTCATAGAACAATAATATTTCTAGTTGGGATGAGCTCATATTGTGGTCATAGTTTGAGCACACAGTGAGAGCGCTGTGAGATTACACTCTTAGATCACTGTGAACTCAGATTGCTGACGGTGTGACCACATAGTGACATCACTGAGAGATCAACGTGTTGACTTTTGTATGTTTGCTTCATGAATGTGAGTACTAGTGACAGCTGGTTACCGATGTGACTGCATTCACATGCAGTTTCAGCGCATCTGACAATGTAACTTGCTCTTCAAACACTGTTTATTCAGAGACGAGCAGATCTGTGTTATGTAAGGGATAATGTATAGCGAAGGCGGTTGTTATAGCGAATAACAACCCCGACAGGCTGAACGGGACAGTCTTGAATCAGCCTGAAGGGGTTGTTATTCGCTATAACAACCGCCTCGCTATACATTATCCCGCTTATTACATGGCTACCTACAAAATAAATAAATAATTTGACACAAAATATTGATTTAAAAAGGAGTTTATTGATTTAAAAACGATTGTATTGCTTTCGCTAAAGAAAATAGTCCGTTCCGCGTCCATAGCAACGCTCTGTTTTTCATGGCAACGGTCTGTTATACTTCGCAGCGGTCTGTTATCAAGAAATAACAGACCGCATTCTACATTGGAATTCAGCCAAGCCATATATATAAACAACAATATTGGAGATCTGACGGGTTCAAACCAAAAGCTCTTGTGTGAAAGCAGCCTTAAACGCAGCCTGAGTAGGCCTACTAAACCTGTTAATAAAATCTGCTCTTTATCTCCATCTTTACAGCTACAAAAGTGATAAAACCGATGCCACTATGACTATTCTGGACATTGGCATACCGACGGGATTTGATGTTGAAGAAAAGGATCTTAAAGAGGTATTATATTGATAAACTGATGCAGTGATGCCTCACTTTGGTATTTAGAAGAGGAATCCACACATCTGCAGATAGGCCATAAAACATGTTGGTCATTATGTGATGCATTGAGATTTTTTTCTCATTTTCTTGCCCTCAGTTGTCCACGGGAAAGGAGAGATACATTCAGAAATATGAAAAGAATAAAGTGCTGTCAGAGCGAGGATCCCTCATCCTTTACTTAGATAAGGTATTTCAGCAGACTGTGTTGCCTGATGATGTCAAAAACAAATTTGTTTTCTTTGTATCATAAAACCATGTACCAGATCACAGTATAGAGTGCAACGTCGGCTTCCAGAAGTAAAAACTAAATTTTAACAATAACTTTTAATAAACCTTTAAGGCAAGGCAAGTTTATTTATATAGCACATTTCATACACTATGGCAATTCAAAGTGCTTCACATAGAGAGGAATAAAAATAATCACAAAATAAAAGCAAGGGAAATTCAAACAGTTATTCATAAACTTTACATAGAAAGGAATTATAATAAGCACACTATAGCAATTCATAGAGCTTTGCATTGAAAATAGACTAAAAGCAGGGGAAATTAAAACAGTTATAAAAGGAATTAAAAGATATAAATTATACAGTTATAAAATTAATTAAAATAGTAAAAAGATGATACATAGAATAAACTTCTCATCTGGCAAAACACCGTTGTATCTTATTTTGACTCTGAGATTTCCCCATGATGGTCAGTATTCTTCTGTGGATTTTCATTTATAACTCTAGACATCTCTAGAGAGATACATTTTCACCTCAATTGAAAAAGGTGAGCACAAATTTGGTCATCAGGACCATCGGGGTTTCCCCCACTACTACAGTACCGTGGATTATCTGAGCCCATCAGATTAGTAATCTGTACCAATCCAGACCAGTAATCTGTACTAGTCACCACAGTGTCTAGTGTTACCACAGTAGGGTTGACGACTCTTACGAAACAAAAATATACGGGAATATATTGCAAAATATAATGCACATGACGGAATTGTCACTTGCACAATCGGGCCAGTATTGCATCGTAACTAAAGTTGATCATTTTCACTTCTTTGAGTCTTATCAGTTTAAACATTCAAGCTGAGAGAGTTGTCGGCTTTGGGAGGGGTGGACGTGCGCGTGTCATCCAGAACACAAAACAAAATAAGAGTGTTCTTGCAAAACAACATGGCAAAATAATCGTTTTTACTCGATTGTACTAAAATCGAAATCGAAATTCAAGTAAGTGCACAGCCCTAATCTACGTCATACATCGTCAAGTGTTACTCTTTTGGCGTAAGTCGACTTGCGTACGGCCGTCTGCCGGAAGCTAGTTATTTCAGTCGATAAAGTTTTAAATATGGATATTTTTCTTACACAAATGCTTCACTTTAGAAGGCCTTTATTAACCCCCAGAGCTGTGTGGAGCACTTTTATGATGGATGCGCTTTGATGGACTAAAATATTCCCATTCACTGCCATTATAATGCTTGGAAGTAGAGGTCTGCGCGGGACTGTTTTTTAAGTCCCGCTCCCGCCCGCTCCCGCTGGGGTTATATCCCGCACCCACCCGTTCCCGCTATATATACACTATTTGTTCACCCGCTGTCTGCTTAGAATAATTTTCTTCCCGACCCGACCATCCCGCTTAATATAGATCTCCCAGAATTTCACATGTACATTTTCACAGAGAAAATAAAAATGTAGTCTGCACAAACATTTTTTAGTATTATTTTATTCGCCTTGTCAATATACAAAATTTAACATTTTGCTGCAGACAGTAGGGGAAAAAATGTCGCAGCGAAAAAAAAATGAAGTGTAGGCTATTATTTTTATTCGTATTATCAAAATTCGTAACATTTTGCTGTCAACACAGGAAAAGTGTCAGAGAAAGAAAGAAAATATGACGTCATTAAGCAAAATATGTAGGCCTTAACCGAACAATATGTAGGCCTTAACCTTCTCATCCCTGAGAAGAATGTGCTGACGTACGTCTCTCCAACAAAATATATAAATTCAACAATAACTAAAAAAAATATTAACAACTCAAAATTGTAGGCAAAATATGTAGGCCTTCCATCGCGAAATTAAATCACTTTTTAACCAAACAATTTAAGAAAAGAATATGCCGAACATCGATTTCAACGTCTCCCCTACAAACGAAATAAATTCAACAATAACTAATAATAAATTAACAACTCAAAATTGTAGGCATTCCATCGCGAAATTAAACCACTTTAAAACAATTTAACATCCTTGGGAATGTGCCGACATCGGTTTCAAGTCTCTCCTACAAACAAAACATAAATTAAATTCAACAATAACTAATAATAAATTAACATCTCAAAATTGTAGGCAATATGAAATGAACGAAAGCCGTTTACTTACTTGGAAAAATCAGCTTTTTCCAGACTATTTTAAATATCCATGCAAGAAAAGAATGTCATTGACAAATGATCCAGCAAATACAATCAATGAGAAAGAACCGTTACTGGACCAGCGTGCAGCGCGTGCATAACGGTCCTGAGTAGGCCTACAGGGCAGACTGTAGCCTATACCGGGTGATCGTTAAGATTAAGATTAGGTAAAGCGAAGATATGCTGTTCTGAAAGAACGTCGATGTCGGGAACGTGATATTGAATGACCGACCGCTCCCGTTCAAATTACACCGGAGTTACCGACCGCTACCGTTTTTTAGTCGGAAATTTAATCCCGCGGCGCAAAATACATGGAAACTGGGTGCAAAACTGGCTGGGTCCCAGTTAGATAGCCCAGGTCAAACCCATTTGGGCCCCACATGGCTCTGCTGGCTGGGTATGATGACTTCAGAGTGAGTAAATCATAGGCTAATTTTCATTTTTGAGTAAACTATCTCTTTAAATTTTTAAATATATTTGCATATTTTGCAATAAACGTAAAATATATTAAAATATATGTTTGTCCGATTTTCAAATCAAAGTTGTTTGATTCACCTTGTAGCTTGTTGGCTTGGTTCATGGCTTATAACGCTTTAACGAATACTTTTTAAAAAAAATGTATGAGAGAAATGAATGAAAAAAATACTTCTGGAACCTAGTGCACTCATTTATTGATTTTTATTTTATTTTATTCTGATTGGTTGACAGATGTTTCAAAATGCTCATTAACTGTAAGGCAATATCATTCCATGTACACAGCAAAAACTCCAGTGTTAAATTAACTCTCCTGGGAGTTTATATGACTCCACACTCAATAGTGATTCAATAAGTGATTCATTGAGTGATGATTGACCATTATTGAAGACACCTGATGTTAACAAGCAGAATCATTGAAGGAGAAAATCTATTTTTAAGTCACCATTATGGTGATCAGTGTTTGCTTTAGTTGGGCTCTTGTCTTGACCCTTAAACTATTAACATTAGATTAAGTTTGGCTTTTGCAAATGAGTTGTAATTACCAGATGAATAAAGAGAAATTAAATCAGGTGGTGTTGGTTATGTTGTGACATAATCATCATTTGACCTGAATCACAAAAGTCATTTAGAGAGTTAGGCTTACTTTGTTGATTACAACAGTCCTATGATTCTGAAGCAGACGATTTTCAGCATTTTCAATATAATCCAAAATATTTATTAATGGGGTGGTATAATGCCCTTTTCACAAGATGTAAAATAAGTATTTGATGTCCCCAGAGTGTGTAAGTGAAGTTTTAGCTCAAAATACCCCACAGATATTTTTATATAGCATGTTTTATAAATAAAATAAATAAATAAATAAATAAAATAAATTAAATAAATTAAATAAATTAAATAAAAATACATGTTAAAATTGTCACTTTTTGAGAGTGAGCCAAAACGCACCGTTCAATCAATAATCATCCTGAATGAATCTCAACAATGGTGACAATAATAAAGCATGTTGCAATGCATTCTGGGTCCCACAAATCAAAACTCATTCATGGCTCCCATCATCCACTGCGGTATGAATAAATTATGATCTGAATTGTCTTAGTAATTTCCTTTCCCTAACTGAATATTCTGTTTGTCACCATTGTTGAGATTCATACACTGATTCTTGATGTCTGTGTGTGTTTACAAGAAAGATTTTGTTTTATCAGAACAACTTTTATGAAATCTTTAGAATTATTTTGAAAAATCTTAATCTAATGTTGTAGTATCACAGTGATGCTGTAATCAACAATATATTATTATTATTATTATTATACATTATACATTACTTTAACACTGCTTCAGTGTTCATTTAACACTCTTGAGTGTGGAGTCAAATAAACTCCCAGGAGAGTTAATTTAACAATGGAGTTTTTGCTGTGTAACTGGATATTCACCTGATTGTACATTACAGAC
Organism: Abramis brama; assembly: GCA_022829085.1. Taxonomy (NCBI): domain Eukaryota; kingdom Metazoa; phylum Chordata; class Actinopteri; order Cypriniformes; family Leuciscidae; genus Abramis; species Abramis brama. Next base: position 48,288,345 of record CM040767.1, read on the forward strand.
TGCATATTAGAATTTTGCAGAAATTTATGCAAAAGAAAATGTGCTAATTGAATTTGTAGAGTGAGCCGATGACTATACAATTTACATGCATTTTATTTTCTGCTATCCAAAACAGAATACTGTTACAACATTGTTAAATGACTGCAAGAAAGAAACACCAACCACAATTCATAAGAAACATAATAATTAAGCATTTTGACTGCAATTTTTTTATATGGTTCTTACTTATTATTATTATTTGTCGCCTGTGCAAATTTTAATGTGGTCAGTTTCACATTTAATATCATATACATTTTTTTTTTTATTATTATTTTTTTTTTTTTTTGCTTATCAGGTTTCTCATAAAGAGACAGAAAGAATTGCCTTCAGAATGAACAAGATGTTTAATGTGGGTCTGCTTCAACCTGTTCCAGTCACAATATATGAATATTACTCTCCAGGTAAGATATTAAAGGCCACCTATTATGCAAAATTCACTTTTACATGGCGTTTAAAAATAAATGTGTGTTGGTAGTGTACACAACCGCCCTATAATGATAAAAATCCACCCAGTGCTTTTCTTTAAATCCCCATAAATCATAAGCACAGTCTCAGAACAAGCCGGTCTCAGATTCGGGGCAATGTGACATCACTTTGCACAGGCTCTTCCCGCGACTGTTGATGGACACTGCAGTTTTAGCGTAGACCCGCCCTGCACAGCAAAATCACCAGTGTTAAATTAACACTCTCAGTGTTTATATGAGTCCACACTCAGGGTGTTATAAGTATACGGAGCCCCTAAAGGGACGTGGTGGTGGAAAAAATTTTAGGTTGGGAGATTTTTTATTTTTTTTAATCTTTTGCGTTCCCTCGCAAAACTTTTGCGTTCCCCTGAGAAACTTTGCGTTCCCACGCAAAACTTTTGCGTTCCCTCGCAAAGTTATTTGCGTTTCCACGCAAAACTTTTGCGTTCCCTCGCAAAGATATTTGCGTTCCCACGCAAAACCTGTTTTGAGCTCGGACAGACACTTCCTGTTTAATGTCCCGCTGGCAGTGTTTCAGAGCTCCGTACGTTAATGGAGCGTTTCATAGTGTTTGAACTTGGACTCAAATATAAAGAAATGCGGTCAGTGCTTATAAGAAGTTCAGTGAAGTTGGCAATATTCACATAGGCTATTCGAACTTCCCTATTCTTGAGCTAAACGTTGTTAAAACACAAACAACACCTATTTACAATCACAGTAACCTAGAGAACAAGCTACAACCCAATTCTCATCAAGACGAGCTTTATAGGCTAATATTAATTTCTCTAACCAGACGAATGAGAGACAAGTCCAAATAAGGGGCCGTCTGTAAAGTGCAAATCTCAAAACCCTTCTGCACATTTTATAGCCTATTATTAAACATATTCAATAGCTTCACTGTGCTTCACTGTGACACACTGTAGGACTGTCAGTACAGTGTGTCACAGTGAAGCTATTGAATATGTTTAATAATATAAAATGTGCAGAATTGTCATTGACACTAGGGCTGGGCGATTTAAATCGCGATATTGTTATGCGCATCTTGTCAGCAAAGCCGGTTCCTTGATTAGTAGTAAATCACCATCACCTGCTTTCAGATGGAGCGGCATTTACTACAAAGAGCCGTAATTGGGTTGTAGCTTGTTCTCTAGGTTACTGTGATTGTAAATAGGTGTTGTTTGTGTTTTAACAACGTTTAGCTCAAGAATAGGGAAGTTCGAATAGCCTATGTGAATATTGCCAACTTCACTGAACTTCTTATAAGCACTGACCGCATTTCTTTATATTTGAGTCCAAGTTCAAACACTATGAAATGCTCCATTAACGTACGGAGCTCTGAAACACTGCCAGCGGGACATTACAACAGGAAGTGTCTGTCCGAGCTCAAAACAGGTTTTACGTGGGAACGCAAATATCTTTGCGAGGGTACACAAAAGATTTAAAAAAAAAAAAATCTCCCATCCTAAAAAAAATTCCACCTCCACGTCCCTTTAGGGGCTCCGTATAAGTAACACTGAAGCAGTGTTAAAGTTAATGAGATAATTAAGTGATCAATTGGGTGATGATTGACCATTATTGAAGACACCTGATGTTAACAAGCAGAATCACTAGAAAATCGTAATTGGTATGTTACCATTATGGTGGTCAGTGTGTGTTTTAGTTGGGCTCTTGGCCCTTAAATCTTTATTTTGAGATTTTTTTTGGCTGCTGTATCTGAGTTATAACAGCCAGATGAACAAAGAGAAAAGGCGATATGATGGTGTTAATTGTGTTTTAAAATAATCATTATTTCACAATCATTTAACCTGAATCACTGAACTCATATAGAGTCCAATTTCTGAGGTAGGTTTACTTTATTAATTATAGCAGCTCTGTCCTTGAAAAGCATTACATTTTTAACTTTTGGATTATTTCAATGTAATCCAAATAATTTCGTAAAAGTTGTTCACATACAAAAACTGTTTTTGTTGTTGTTGTTTTGTTTTTAAACTGTGTGCATGATGGGAGCCATGAATGAGTTTTGATTGCTGGCACCCAGAATGCACTGCAACATGCTTTATTAGTGTCACCATTGGTGAGATTCACAGGCTGATTCTTGATGTCTGTGTGTCCAAATAAAATACTTTTGATCAGAACAACTTTTAAGAAATAATTTTGTTTATATTGAAAATGCTGAAAATAGTATACTGTAGAATCACAAGCTGCTGTAATCAACAAGGCAAACCTAATTCTCTAAATGAGTTTTGTGATTCAGGCCAAATTATGATTTTGTCAAAACATAACCAACACCACCTGATCAACTTTTCTCTTTGTACATCTGATAGCTATAACTCAGATACAACAGCCAAACACAATCTAAAGTTATTAGTCTAAGGTTCAAGAGCCCAACTAAAGCCAACACTGATCACCATAATGGCAACTTAAAAAAATAGATTTTCTCCTTCAGTGATTCTGCTTGTTAACATTAGGTGTCTTCAATAATGATCAATCATCACTCAATCAATCACTAAATTATCTCATTAACTTTAACACTCTTGAGTCTGGAGCCAAATCAACTCCCAGGAGAGTTCATTTAACACTGGAGATTTTGCTGTGTGAGTTCATGGTTGGAATAAACATATGGCAGGACTTTTACTTACTGACCCCTGGACTTTCCACCTCTGTTTGTTCCTTATGATAGTTGTTTGTTTTTTGATTTTATGTAAAGGAAAGGTAAAACCAATTTTTTTTATGATCTATTCATCTGCCACAATAATGTCTTCAAATCCTCTCTCTCTCTCTCTCTCTCTCTCTCTCTCTCTCTCTCTCTCTCTCTCTCTCTCTCTCTCTCTCTCTCTCTCTCTCTCTCTCTCTCTCTCTCTCTCTCTCTCTCTCTCTCTCTCTCTCTCTCTCTCTCTCTCTCTCTCTGTCAGATGCACGCTGTATGAAGTTCTACCATCCTGAAAGGGCAGATGGCGCTATATACAGACTGTGTAAGGGAGACATGTGCATTTGTGCAGAAGGTATAATCCTTCCGTCTACTTGTAATTTTAAACATTGTTATGTTTTTCTTTATTCTTGTATGTAAACGATGAAAAAACTCTTTATTTATGTGTGTGTGTGTTTACAAGTATGCATTAATAACTTCTCTGAACGCAGAAAGCTGCACTTTCCAGAAGAAAAACAATGTTGATGAAAATGCTCGTATGAATAAATCGTGTGAAGCTGGCATGGATTATGGTAGGTTATTTAATTGTCATGACTGTTATACTTTCATACTTTCACTTTCACCCCCCATGTTGTTGTAAACCTACATGATCCGGTTGTTTTTCAGTGGAACTCAAAAGGAATTGTTTTCCACGCTGCTCTTTTTATAGTGAACAACTGCAAAGGGTCAGTTCACCCAAAAATGAAAATTCTGTCATTAATTACTCTCCATCATGTTGTTCCAAACACATAAGACTTGTTCATCTTCGGAACACAAATGAAAATATTTGTAATAAAGTCTGAGAGATTTCTGTCCATCCATTGACAGCTACGTGTAGCACATTAGCTCAAGAGGAAAATATGTATAATTAATTATAACAAATTACCTAGTTCCGTCATTAAACACTAGATGGCGCAGGCTAATAGATCTTTAACTAATTTGGTAGCAATCACATCATTATCTACATAGCGCAGCTGATTGGTTGCTGTTGCATCAGTAGCCAATAAGCTGTGGCTCAACATTTAAACAAATACCGGTTGTGTTGCTGTTACCAGTCTAGAGTCCGCTTTCAGAAACCCTTCACCCTCCCCAGCTCCACTTGTATAGATCTACTATCAGGGTTAATTCATGTATGTTACATGTGCAGCAGCAGCATTATGTCTTACAGGCTCACAGGAATGTCTGTGAGTGTATTGGCTGTAGAAAGTTTCGTAGCAGATCTATTCCATCAATCTCTATTACCATACCAATCTCCTGAGAGTTATCCATGACAGAATTATACAAATATTTTGATTAGTTAACTGACTGTAGCAGAATTAATATTACAATTATTTAATCAGTTTGACCATCGTACAGACAGCATAATCAGTTATCAATTCTGGGAAATAGATGATCTTCCTTGCCAAGAAACGATAACTTTTCCCTATTGTATACAGTACTAAGAGGGTATTATCATGTAGCAAAATTCTATTATTTGATTATTTGATCCCAGGCAAGACAGGAATTTGAAGACATTAAAACAGTGATACATAACGCAAGAGAAAAGACTATATATAGTCTGGACAGTTTGATTGTGGGTAAAAATTTGTCAATGTCCATATCTGTGTGCATTGCAAGTTTGTCTCTAGTCTCTGGGCCAAATGTCTGGTGATGAGGGATGCGGAGAGCTAGGGTCACTCAGGGGAGCAAGGGTGATAACGGCCTTTGAGGGGAACTTGTTTTGCCACTCTTTGGGGTCGGTGATTTAGTTTAAACAAAGGGGAAAGGGGGAATGCTTTTTATGATGAACACTTTGATCACGTCCATTCGTTACATACGCAACTACTACCACTTTGACGCTTCAAACAGTTCTTAAAAACATAGTAAAATGAACCCATAGGAATTGAGCTGTGGGTAAACGTGAAACGTGTTGTGTAAAACACGAGAAATAACCTCATTGGTTCTCGCATGTCAAGCGAACATGCTTGAGCTTTCTGTTTACCACATCTGATGTGTGTGTTGATTGATGTTTATATGTGAATAAAAGCCTAACTCAGATCTTTTCAGCATATAAAGTGATTGAGTCTCTTCAGAAAATTTGGATTAAACCGCTCATTCAATATGGATTAGTTTTACAATCTATTTATGAATTTTAAACATCAAGTGGTAGTTGTGTAGCCTGTCAAAAGAGGGACAGAAAGCTCTCAGATTTAATCAAATATATCTTAATTTGTCTTCCGAAGATGAACGAAAGTCTTACGGGTTTGTAATGACGTGGGTGAGTAAGTAATGACAGAATGTTTTGCAAAAAAAAGTCGGCACACTGTTGCTCATAAACCAGTTAACCAAAAAAGATGTGATGTGTTCACTTTTCATAGTGATAATTTCTGTTAAGCTCCAAAAATGGCAAACTTTGTGAGAGCAACAGACCCAAATTTCACTTTTAAATCACTGTAAATATATTAAATATTCCCTTCAAGTGAGTTGTTAACTCAAGAACTATCGGAGCCAATTCATACAGTGAGCGGTCTGACCACATGGAGTTTTTCTTTTTCAAGTCAGAAGTCAGAGGTCTGGAACAACATGATGTAAATGATGACAATGTTCCTATTTGAGTGAACTATTCATTTAACCCCTGTGTAAATTAATAAAAAAAAAAAAAAGATTTCTGCCACTGAAATCCAATCTAATCAGTTATTATGCCAGTAACAATATTACACTTATGTTTGACAGTTTATAAAGTGACAGTGGATAAGATGGATCTGGCACATGACTCTGATATCTATCACCTGAAGGTGGACCAGGTGCTGAAAGAAGGTACGGTTCAATCTTCTATCCATGCTACTCCACAGATCATGAAATGCATTTGAAATCTGTATGATTTCAGTTAAATGCAGTTTGTCCTTTATTCAGCATGAGGCTAATGTTGAATTGCAGTGAAAGTGTGTCATAAACACTGTTCTGTCCTGTAGGCACTGATGATGATGTTGAGGGGAGAGTCAGACCATTTTTGGCTCGTCCCAGTTGCAGAGAACATTTGGGATTGGTAGAAGGCAAGTCGTACCTCATCATGGGCAAATCCGAAGACCTGCCAAGGCTCGGAGGAACGTAAGTGTCCACTCTGTGTCTGTAAATTACAGGATTTGCCTGAGCTTTATGTATTTAAAGTCTGCAGAATGTTGTTCATGGCTCAGTGTTGGGACAGTTGTATAATGCATTTTATATAACCTAGAATAGACTTGAACGAAGTAAGATTTCAGTAAACTTGAATAAATAAAGACATACAATTATCTCTTTCCCCTCCAGGTTTTATTTATTTATTTATTTTTTAAGTTGGCTGTTCCCTCAAGCATTTTTGATAATTTTCACAAACATTTCATGCCCCCAGAATATTTTGTTGAATGAATATCTGAACATGCAATAAATTGGCAAAAGCCAATTTTATTCTAGTTGTATGCATTCTTTATCAACACTTGTGTGTTGGTAAGTTTAATTAAAAAAAAAAAAAAGTAAAATTTTGAGCAAAAAGCTGAGAAAATCTTGTTTTTGTCAGATTGGATTCAGAACGATGATCAAAACACAGATGGAGTAGATTGTGTCCATCAACACCCCTAAAGCTTTACAGTCGTTTCCTCTTTATGGGTCGACATTTCATTCGGTAACATTAGCAAGTTTTGAATAATATGCTGTTTAATGTTGGTGATCACATTATTTAGCATATGATTACATATGATATCGCTTCTTCTCCTGTGTTTTGATCAGGAGATTGTCTACTCTGAAATATCTTGTCAGTGGCGGGGAAAGAGTTAAAAATAAAATGACTTGAATTCAAATCTCCTGTGATGAACATGGGTTTAAGTTATTTTGATTATTTTTGTGGGGTTTAAAGTAAAAAATGGTATATATGGTATTACTCTTTCCCTGCCATTGATGGAATTTTCCAGCAATCCATGTTTTCACTGTTATATGGTAGGGGGCGCTATTATGCATCTGAAAGAGTACAGAATCTTCCGATCAAAACACAGGCAAAGAAGAAAGAAAAACAAGCAATAGAAGTATTACTTACGCACGTGTAAGCTAACGTGATCATAAACATTACATAGCATATAAATCAAAACTGCCTAGCATTTCCGAATGAAATGTCGACCCAGTACGAGCTGTAGGACTGTGAAAGCATTAGGAGTTTTGATGATTATTAGGGGCATTAGGGGTCTAATTATTAGGCTGTAAAAAAATAAATATTGACATAAGTGAACACTAATATTTATTTAAAGACAAAAAAGCTTTTTTGTTTTAAAATGTATGATAGGGTTGGGCGGTATTAGGGTAATATCGGATACCGCGGGATCTTAAAATAGCACCGGTATCAGTTTCAATACCATCATTACCGGCACTTATATAGCCTACAATATATATAATTTATTTATTGCCTAAAAAATGCTTATGTGTGGTTGCAGTTTGGCAATATTTCTGGTTCCAACCGAATGAGAAGGGAGAGGCGGTAAATACTGACGAGGCAATTTGTAAACTGTGCCATAAAAAGGTGACCGCGAGAGATGTAAACACCTCTAACCTAATGTCGCATCTCCGAAACAACCACCCACTCACTGCTGCCAGGATGCATTTTGTTCTCGAGTTCATTAAGCGCATTAAGTTTTGTATTTGTTAAAATATTATAATGTTTCATAACAATAAAGGACAGCATTCACAGAGATGGCGATCGTCAATGTCTTTAAACGAAACAATTCAAAACGAAAAGAAAAAGGCCACTCTGATTATTTAATCCATGATGTGCATTTCTCTCTAGGCGCGTTCATACAGAAATGCGATCATCAATTTCAGTAAACGAAACCATACAAAACGAAAAGAAATATAGTCTGATTAATCAATGATGTGCATTTCTCTCCATATGGGGCGCGTTCACTACAGAGATGGCGATTGTCAACTTCCATCTTTGCAGAAAAGTTTTATTAATAAAAATCAATGGTCGGCCGGACTCAGACACAACGTGCACGGCTTGATTTTTATTTTTTTGCCCAATCTGGCATTCAGTTTCTGAACGGTGTAGGCACAAGCCAACAATTTGGTGACGCCGTCTGAGCCCATTATGTCATAATTTTTAATTAGTCACGGTAATACCGTATACCCCGGTAAAATAGGGAGGAGGTTTGACGGTATCAAAATTTGAATACCGTCCAAGCCTAATGTATGACAAACTTCACGTAAGCATTATGCAGGAGGCAATTATTTTTGACAAGAAAATCATAAACCTGAGAAGACTCCATTAGACACACATAACACATATTTTGACCTGTTATTAAAATACATGTTTTGGTTCAGGTGAAACTGAGTGTGTATTAAATGTTTTTCAAAAATGTATAAAAACCAACACAAATACAAAGATTGTTAAAATAATTCTCCTTTTTATCACCTTGGACATCCTTATTGTTCATTGGCCCTTACACAAATGTATAGAGTGTAGTAGCTAAGTCAGTAATTTTGTCTGTTTTGTCTTCACTTGTCTGTTGTATTAGTCTGCAGTACGTCTTTGGAGAGCACACCTGGGTTGAATACTGGCCAACGAGACAGGAAAGCCAAACTCGAGAATACAGGGAGCGGTACATCGGCATCTCTATCCTCCAGGATAGCCTCCTCAATCAAGGATGTGCTTCATAATGTTGATTAAATGTTCAAAATGTTGATTACAGGATATTTTAAACATCCTCTCTTGCATACTCTCAATAAATCTTAAATAATATTGTTGGAGCTATAATACTCCAAAAAATGGTCTAAAAAATGGTGACTTGAATTCATTTTAGAATCCTGACTAACTAATACTTTGCAAGAATATTCTGATAATGTTTTCCAATCTGAATCACAAATCCAACATTATAATTTGTTTTGTGTGATATTTTTAAATCTGTATCTCATTTTAATAATCATAAGAAACTTTAAAGGAGAATTTCTGGATATCTGAATAGGCTAAACATTATTTGAAAGAAAAATAAATAAATGCGTTCAGATGATTATTTCTGGCATTTGCTTTCTGACAGGAGTTGATGTGGATGATAAAAGATATGGAAGAGGTATTGGGATAAATTACTTTCTAGAACATTCAAAAAGCAAAACCTCAAGAGGCCTGATGTGGAGCATCTCAAGTCTGGAAGCTTGTAGAAGAGGAATCTAACATCACACAGACAGGAAACTGATATATTCTATTGATTATTTTTCAATAAATAAACTGAATTAATGTTTTTTTTGGCACGCATCACCACCAACAATGCTAAATCAAGACAGAATTTCATTTATAGTGATAATTGGTCATTTTGAATGGATAAATGAGGCATTTTGGCAAGATTTAAAAAAAATGACTGTTCATCTTATTGGTCCAAGACATGGGAGATTTGTCGCACTTGAACTTTGACTGGATTCGAGGAGTTTATGTGGTTGTAATAAAAATTGTAACAAACACTTCCCTTGCGGGTCAATTTGACTCCCATAGGAATGAATGGGAAATGGGATTTTTTTTATTGGTCAAAAAACTAAAAAATCTGGCATAATCCAGACTTGAGAGCACCCCCCAATGCAGAACACACACACACACACCAGTTTTTTTCAATCAGTCAGAATGCAGAATGCACATATATGAAGTTTACAATGCAGAACATGGTTTTATTTTTTGTGTGTGTATATATATTGAGCAGATTATTAAATGACAATATATGTATGACATACATGAAGAATATCACAACCTTTAATCAAAATTGAAGCTAAAATTTGAAAATAATATAATAATTATAAATCAAACAGCTTATCCATAAATCTTGTGGAATTAACACAAGACATTAGCCTGACCACTTTGCAATGATAACATTATCCCATTTATTTTTTTAGCGCGCCAGGCTACTGCTCACATGTCATGGAACAAACGTAGTTGTTTTTGTTAATCCTGTCATCCCGGCATTTCTCCCCTTGAGTTTTAGGTTTCGGGAAGGGAAAAAAATTCCACCCCCCTGCCCAAACTTTTAGGATGCCGGGTATCAGATTTGCACAATCCATACGCTTCGGCATGTTTCCCTCGCTCGAAAGCTTGCCAGACCTCCCGTGCCTAGTTACGGTTGATAAGCCACGATTGGCTTGTGGCAGTTTTTGGGCGTAGCTTAGCGAAGGGTCAATTCACAGTAAGGAGCACCTACCAAGGGACGAGATCTCAAGTCCTCCATGAAGGATGTATATCGGAGGCATTTGAGGTCTCACCCTTTCTTTTTCTCCTTTGCATAGACTGGGTGATGGAAGTAACAACCAACAATAGACGAACCCGCATACAGTGGAGCTTGACCGAGCAGCTAGAAGATCTCGATTTCACTGATGATCTGGCACTACTGGCTCACACACACCAACAGATGCAGGAAAAATCTGGAAAACTGGAGGAAACAGCTGCTCTGCTCGGTCTCAAAATAAACTCATCAAAAACTAAAGTATTGCGTATCAACAGCAAGAACAATACACACATAACCATGGAGCAAAATGCACTAGAGGATGTAAACAGCTTCACATACCTAGGTAACCACACTGTAAAAAATAAAATCTTAAAAAAATGGTCAATGACTGTCAGCTACGGCTGCCAAACAAAAACCGTAAAAATAAAGTAAAATATCCTAATTTAAACGAAGTGCAAAAAACTTTTACAGAAATTTTCCTTAAATGTTTTACAGAAAAACACTGTTATTTTACAACTATTTCCTGAATTATTACTATCAAACACCTTCATTGTAAAAAAATCCCATAAAAAAAGTCAAATGACTGTCAGCAATGGCTGCCATACAAAAACCGTAAAATTACTGTAAAATATCCTAATTTAAATAAGTGCAAAATACTTTTACAAAAATCTTCATTAATCTTTTTTAACAGAAACACAGTTATTTTACATTTATTTTCTGAATTGTTTTACTGAAAAACATGCAGTTAATTACATGCATGATTTGCTGTAACTATACGTCACTGCATCAGCAACTACACAGTTACTGTCAGTTAAATAAAGCAACATGCAGCATATCATCAGTGTTTCACTGCTCATCCTGGACTGAAGCTCAGGCTCTACTCTTCAACACAATGGTGACACACAAAACGCACCATACAGAAACACTTTAAACCCCAACAGAACATTAAACACTACCAGATCTCTCAGGATCTCAGCATCTTCACTTATTACAATCCAGACTTTATTTCTTTCATACTAACATTCTTATTGAGAATTAACAGAGGTTTAGAAGTTGAAGCTTTATTGAAAAGAATAAAGTTTGATGTCACCATGATGGAGATCAGTGTTTGCTTTAGTTGGGCTCTTGACCTTTTAGTTTTTAACTTGAATTTTTCTCTGGCTGCTTTAACTGTGTGTCTCTGATGCATATTTGTTATGGTGGGAATCCGAGAGAAACTCAGATCAGATAATGCTGGTCACTTTTTAGTGATAATAGACACCATGTAGTGTCCTGTTTCATTTATACCATCTGAAGTGTAATATCTGATTAAGTTGTTAAATATGTAAGGAATAATTGACGACAGGCTGTTGAATTATTATAAAAATAATGCACACCCGAGGTGGTAATGCGGTCACGACGCGAAGCGTCCTTATACCTCGATACCCTCGCGAAGTGTCCTTAAGCGTCCTTATACCTTATACCTCGCGAAGCGTCCTTATACCTCGGGTGTGCATTATTTTTCTAATAATTCAACGGCCTGAAGTCAATTATTCCGCTTATACTACAGTTACCACACCTCGAAACATTGTTCAGATTATGTATTTCAAGACGTTTGTAAAGTTTTTGTCATTAAAACGCTCTTGTATGTAGGACTAATTTCTTACGCATCTAATCCCACGCCTCCGTTGCTAATTCCAAAACGTCAGTTTAGAGTTAGTAACGGAGGTTTGAGCCACTGATAGCAGACTAATGCTGGAGACACACAACTAGCTGACACATTCTCTGACTGTTTTCATCGAATGCAGCAGATTTTAAACACCGACTCTGAACACAGACTGAACGCGCTGAACACGCGTTTGGACATGATCGGTCATAAGTAGCCTATCAAATTACATTCATAACCGGCCTTAAGTGTGTCCCCGGCTTAATGCAGTTATTAATGCAGTTATTAGAGAGAGATGATGCAATAATGAGACAGAAAAGCATGTGCGTCATTAATATTATTTATTTATTAATTCAATTCGTTTTAATTAATTCGTTCATTTTTTTTCTATTATTGACAGATGACAGTAGACTAGCCAAATAAATGAAACACAAAGCCCTTTTAACAAGTAGGCCTATCAATAATTATTTATTTGTTAAATTATCTGCAAAAATCCGTGCTGCAGGACTATCCATTTATTTAGCCTATATTCAGTTTAATTTTCTATTGATTATATAGGACTATATACTTTATCTATTAAAATTAAATTGCATGTTTCCATTGATTGTGAAGCTAGACATTGAAAATTGCAGATCAAGCGCATGGGGCTAAATGTTTTTTCTTGTTAGGGCCCGAGCACCGATGGTGTGAGGACCCTCTTGGAATTGCTCTGTTTATTATTATTATTAGGGCCCGAGCACCGATGGTGTGAGGACCCTCTTGGAATTGCTCTGTTTATTATTAGGGCCCGAGCACCGATGGTGTGAGGACCCTCTTGGAATTGCTCTGTTTATTAGGGCCCAAGCCCTGAAAGGGTGAAGGCCCTATTGTTTTCGGTAGGATTATTATTATTATTATTATTAGGGCCCAAGCCCTGAAAGGGCGAAGGCCCTATTGTTTTCGGTAGGATTATTATTATTATTATTATTATTATTATTTTGTCAACCTTTCGGCCACTTTTGGGGCCCTTAACATGCTCGAAAACTCTTGAAATTTTGCACACAGGTCAGAACCCGCGGCCATCAGGGCCGGACTGAAGCTGGTACCCGGGCGTGGCAGGGGGGCTCGACAGCGCCCCCTGGAACGGGATCCGAACACTTGTCCATAAATCAGACACGCTTGCATGTAATAATATGAAACTCGGTACACATATAGAACTCATCGGGCCGAACAACTTTCGTGCTCTAAGTTTTACGCCAGCCCAACAGGAAGTCGGCTATTTAGGGTTGTTTGGAAACGCATGCTGTGGAATTTAATGTACTCCTCCTAGGGAATTCATCGATTCGCCTCCAAACTCGGTGTGCATGAAGTCAAGACATTGAGGATGCTAAATTGCGGACGGATTTTTGATATCTCGAACGGTTTGGCCGTGGCGAGGAAACGAATTTATGGCGAAAAAATGAAACAGGAAGTGTGTTATAACTTCTGCATACATTAACTGATCTTGATGAAACTTCAGCAGTGTGTTCGTTGTAAGAGGCCGATCGCACAGATGTGACTATTGTGAGTCAAAGTTATAGCGCCACCAACAGGCAGCAGGAAGTACATCACTATTAAAATGCTTTGAAATCACTGTCTTATTTTTACCAGATTTGCTTCAAACTTTATGTGTACAATGTAGACACACGGCAGATGTAAACCTGTGAAAGGATTATTGATATCTTAGATACTGTTGCCGTGGCAACGCATCAAACTTTAATATTCTTTTTTTATGCTTTTGAGACTCTTAACATACTTGAAATTGCATGAAACTCGACAGACACATCACATTTATTATCCAGTAGACATGTGCAAAGTTTCAGAAACGGGCGTGGTGAGGGGCTCAGTAGCGCCACCTTTAGTCATAAGTGGGGGTGTTAGTTTTATCAACAGCAACAAAACTTGGTATGTGTATTGTTCTCATCAAGACGGACAACTTTCTAATTTACATGAACCATCTCTGACCAACAGGAAGAGAGATATTTTGGTTTGAATGTGGATTTTCTGAAGAATTTTCTCTCCCTCTCTGTGTCTGTGTGTGTGTGAGGGGAGGGGGGGATTTGACTATTGCTTTTATATTGTTAATCAAGGTTTCAGGGGCTTTTGGGGTCCTTAACGTGCTCAAAAACTCTTGAAACTTTGCACACAGGTCAGAACCCACGGCCATCAGGGCCGGGCTGAAGCTGGGACCCGGGCGTGGCTGGGGGGCTCAACAGCGCCCCCTTGAACGGGGTTCTAAAACTTGATCCATATATCAAACACGCTCGCATGAATTAATATGAAACTCGGTACACATATAGATCTCATCGGGCCGAACAACTTTACCCCAGTCAAGTTTTACGCCAGCCCAACAGGAAGTCGGCTATTATGGGTTGTTTGGAAAACGCTTGCTGTGGAATGTGAAATACTCCTCCTAGAAAATTCACCGTGCCCCCTTCAAACTCGGTGTGGATGTAGTCAAGACATTGAGGATGCTAAATTGCGGACGGATTTTTGATATCTCGAACGGTTTGGCTGTGGCGAGGAATCGAATTTATGGCGAGAAAAGAGAAACACGGAAGTGGAATAACTTCTGCATACATTAACTGATCTTGATGAAACTTCAGCAGTGTGTTCGTGGTAAGAGGCCGATCAGATGGATGTAGCTATTGTGAGTCAAAGTTATAGCGCCACCAACTGGCAGCAGGAAGTGTGTCACTTTCAACATGCTTTTGACAAAAGTGGGGGGGTTAGTTTTAACTACAGTAAAGAAAAAATAGTTTGTATATTATTCTCATCAAGCCGGACAACTTTCTAATTTACATTCAATAGCTCTGGCCATCAGGAAGTCAGATATTTTGGTCTGAATGTGGATTTTTTTGCAAAATCAGCCTCTGAATTTTTAGCCACTCCTCTTAAACTATTTATTTTATTCGTACCAAACTTTTTCAACATGATGAAACTACATTAAATATGCTAAATTGTGAATGGATAATAAATATCTCAAACGGTTTTGCTATGGCGAGGGATTAAATAATGTCCAAAAAGGAAACACTAAAAATCTTCTAAAAATGTAATTATATACCATTTATTTCTATATAAAAGTATACAAATATCACAACTAAACCCATTTTATTCTGTTTTTGCAATTCAAGAAGAATGAAAAAGTTAAAACAGGCTATTTAGTGCTATTTGGTTCAACAAAAAAGCAAACATAGGGCTATACTGCCCTCTTGTGTCCAAAAGGACATCAAAATAGTATATAAAACTTTTTACCAGGTAGGCCAATATTGTATTTAAATATACATGTATTAGGTATGTGTCTGAGGATATTTTCCCACCGGTTAATCGACGTGTGACACGAGTGGGTGCTTTTAAATCGCTAATATAATAGTGTAAGAAAAATAATGATAATGTTGCACACACAAATCACACACGTGGGAAAGAATGATGCTTTTAAACAACACTAAACCGCCATTAGGTGTCGCCAGGCATCCATCTTAATAAGCGAGTCATTGATTCATTCGTTCAAACGATTCGTTCGAATGAGTCGATCATGATTAAGACAGATGTTTATGGATTGATCATTCAATCTTTGAGTCAACCGATTCGTTAAAAATGCTGAATCGTTCAGTTATGAGAAAACACGTGATGCGTGATGGTTCTGCCGTGATCTTTGTTTAACTATTTTCGCTGCTGAAACAGAACAAAAACAGTCAACATTGCATCTAAAATGTAAGTGACTTAATTGTAACTGTTTATTAACCTGTTGTATGAAATCTAGGGGTGGGAGAAAAAAATTATTCTTAGATGCATCGCGATGCGGACGTGGACGATTCTGAATCGATTCACAAATGTCAAAAAATCGATTCTCTAAAAAAATATTTTTCTAATAACGTAATATTGACGGACGGCAAAAGGCGGAACTCTAAGCGGACGTGCGTGCAGTCTGTGGCGCGCACATACAGAGAAGTTTCTTCTGCTCACCAAGGCTGCATTTATTTGATTAAAAATACAAACAAAAACAGTAATATTGTAAAATATTATTCCAATTTAAAACAGCTGCTTTCTATTTTAATATATTTTAAACTGTTATTTATTCCTGTGATCAAAGCTGAGTTTTCAGCATCATTACTCCAGTCGTCACTGTCACATGATCCTTCAGAAATTATTCTAATATGATGATTGATACTCAAGAAACATTCATTATTATTTTAAATGTCGAAAACAGTTGTGTACAGTCTTTGATGAATAGAAAGTTCAAAAGAACAGCATTTATCTGAAATCTAAAGCTTTTGTAACGTTAAACACTACCGCTCAAAAGTTTTGGGTTAGTAATAATTAAAATTTTATTTTTTGGGGAAATAAATAAAATAAATCAGTACTTTTATTTATGAAGGATGAGTTAAACTGATCAACAGTTACAGTAAAGACATTTATAATGTTAAAAATATATATATTTGAAATATATGCTGTTCTTTTGAACTTTACATTCATCAAAGCATTTTGAAAAAAAAAAAAATCTGTACACAACTGTTTTCAACATTGAAAATAATAATGAATATTTATTGAGCATCAATCATCATATTAGTATGATTTCTGAAGGATCATGTGACACTGAAGAGTGGAGTAATGATGCTGAAAACTCAACTTTGATCACAGAAATGAATTACTATGTAAAATATTTAAAAATTGAAAACAGCTGTTTTAAATTGGAATAATATTTCACAATATTACTGTTTTTGTTTGTATTTTTAATCAATAAATGCAGCCTTGGTGAGCAGAAGAGACTTCTCCTAAAAACATTAAAAATCTTACTGACCCCAAACTTTTGAACAATAATATATATATATATATATATATACATATATATGTATGTGTGTGTATGTATATATATATATATATATATATATATATATATATATATATATATATATATATATATATATATATATAAATATAGCTGCGAGCAGCGATGGAGGGCCAAAGCCGGCGGTACCGCCACCCCGGTGCCTTTAGGTAACTAAAGGCACCGGGGTTGCGGTGCCACCGGCTTGGGCCCGTAATCGCTGCTCGCAGCTATATTTATATATATATATATATATATATATATATATTTATTATTATTATTATTATTATTATTATTATTTTGTCAAACTTTCGGGCACTTTTGGGGCCCTTAACATGCTCGAAAACTCTTGAAATTTTGCACACACGTCAGAACCCGCGGCCATCAGGGCCGGACTGAAGCTGGTACCCGGGCGTGGCAGGGGGGCTCGACAGCGCCCCCTGGAACGGGATCCAAACACGTGTCCATAAATCAAACACGCTTGCATGTAATAATATGAAACTCGGTACACATATAGATCTCATTGGGCCGAACAACTTTCGTGCTCTAAGTTTTACGCCAGCCAAACAGGAAGTTGGCTATTTAGCGTTGTTTGGAAACGCATGCTGTGGAATTTAATGTACTCCTCCTAGGGAATTCATCGATTCGCCTCCAAACTCGGTGTGCATGAAGTCAAGACATTGAGGATGCTAAATTGCGGACGGATTTTTGATATCTCGAACGGTTTGGCCGTGGCGAGGAAACAAATTTATGGCGAAAAAATGAAACAGGAAGTGTGTTATAACTTCTGCATACATTAACTGATCTTGATGAAACTTCAGCAGTGTGTTCGTTGTAAGAGGCCGATCACATGGATGTGACTATTGTGAGTCAAAGTTATAGCGCCACCAACAGGCAGCAGGAAGTACATCACTTTCAAAATGCTTTGAAATCAGTGTCTTATTTTTACCCGATTTGCTTCAAACTTTATGCGTACAATGTAGACACACGGCAGATGTAAACCTGTGAAAGGATTATTGATATCTTAGATACTGTTGCCGTGGCAACGCATCAAACTTTAATATTATTTTTTGATGCTTTTGAGACTCTTAACATACTTGAAATTGCATGAAACTCAACAGACACATCACATTTATTAGCCCGTAGACATGTGCAAAGTTTCAGAAACGGGCGTGGTGGAATGGCTCAGTAGCGCCACCTTTAGTCAAAAATGGGGGCTTAGTTTTTCCTAGAATCACAAAACTTGGTATGTGTATTGTTCTCATCAAGACGGACAACTTTCTAATTTACATGAACCATCTCCGACCAACAGGAAGAGAGATATTTTGGTTTGAATGTGGATTTTCTGAAGAATTTTCTCTCCCTCTCTCTGTGTCTGTGTGTGTGTGAGGGGAGGGGGGGATTTGACTATTGCTTTTATATTGTTAATCAAGGTTTCAGGGGCTTTTGGGGTCCTTAACGTGCTCAAAAACTCTTGAAACTTTGCACACAGGTCAGAACCCACGGCCATCAGGGCCGGGCTGAAGCTGGTACCCGGGCGTGGCTGGGGGGCTCAACAGCGCCCCCTTGAACGGGGTTCTAAAACTTGATCCATATATCAAACACGCTCGCATGAATTAATATGAAACTCGGTACACATATAGATCTCATCGGGCCGAACAACTTTACCCCGGTCAAGTTTTACGCCAGCCCAACAGGAAGTCGGCTATTATGGGTTGTTTGGAAAACGCTTGCTGTGGAATGTGAAATACTCCTCCTAGAAAATTCACCGTGTCCCCTTCAAACTCGGTGTGCATGTAGTCAAGACTTTGAGGATGCTAAATTGCGGACGGATTTTTGATATCTCGAACGGTTTGGCTGTGGTGAGGAATCGAATTTATGGCGAGAAAAGAGAAACACGGAAGTGGAATAACTTCTGCATACATTAACTGATCTTGATGAAACTTCAGCAGTGTGTTCGTGATAAGAGGCCGATCAGATGGATGTAGCTATTGTGAGTCAAAGTTATAGCGCCACCAACTGGCAGCAGGAAGTGTGTCACTTTCAACATGCTTTTGACAAAAGTGGGGGGGTTAGTTTTAACTACAGTAAAGAAAAAACAGTTTGTATATTGTTCTCATCAAGCCGGACAACTTTCTAATTTACATTCAATAGCTCTGGCCATCAGGAAGTCAGATATTTTGGTCTGAATGTGAATTTTTTTGCAAAATCAGCCTCTGAATTTTTAGCCACTCCTCTTAAACTATTTATTTTATTCGTACCAAACTTTTTCAACATAATGAAACTACATTAAATATGCTAAATTGTGAATGGATAATAAATATCTCAAATGGTTTTGCTATGGCGAGGGATTAAAGTAATGTCCAAAAAGGAAACACTAAAAATCTTCTAAAAATGTAATTATATACCATTTATTTCTATATAAAAGAATACAAATATCACAACTAAACCCATTTTATTCTGTTTTTGCAATTCAAGAAGAATGAAAAAGTTAAAACAGGCTATTTAGTGCTATTTGGTTCAACAAAAAAGCAAACATAGGGCTATACTGCCCTCTTGTGTCCAAAAGGACATCAAAATAGTATATAAAACTTTTTACCAGGTAGGCCAATATTGTATTTAAATATACATTTATTAGGTATGTGTCTGAGGATATTTTCCCACCGGTTAATCGACGTGTGACACGAGTGGGTGCTTTTAAATCGCTAATATAATAGTGAAAGAAAAATAATGATAATGTTGCACACACAAATCACACACATGTGGGAAAGAATGATGCTTTTAAACAACACTAAACCGCCATTAGGTGTCGCCAGGCATCCATCTTAATAAGCGAGTCATTGATTCATTCGTTCAAACGATTCGTTCGAATGAGTCGATCATGATTAAGACAGATGTTTATGGATTGATCATTCAATCTTTGAGTCAACCGATTCGTTAAAAATGCTGAATCGTTCAGTTATGAGAAAACACGTGATGGTTCTGCCGTGATCTTTGTTTAACTATTTTCGCTGCTGAAACAGAACAAAAACAGTCAACATTGAATCTAAAATGTAAGTGACTTAATTGTAACTGTTTATTAACCTGTTGTATGAAATCTAGGGGTGGGAGAAAAAATGTATTCTTAGATGCATCGCGATGCGGACGTGGACGATTCTGAATCGATTCACAAATGTCAAAAAATCGATTCTCTAAAAAAATATTTTTCTAATAACGTAATATTGACGGAAGGCAAAAGGCGGAACTCTAAGCGGACGTGCGTGCAGTCTGTGGCGCGCACATAACAGAGAAGTTTCTTCTGCTCACCAAGGCTGCATTTATTTGATTAAAAATACAAACAAAAACAGTAATATTGTAAAATATTATTCCAATTTAAAACGGCTGCTTTCTATTTTAATATATTTTAAACTGTTATTTATTCCTGTGATCAAAGCTGAGTTTTCAGCATCATTACTCCAGTCGTCACTGTCACATGATCCTTCAGAAATTATTCTAATATGATGATTGATACTCAAGAAACATTCATTATTATTTTAAATGTCGAAAACAGTTGTGTACAGTCTTTGATGAATAGAAAGTTCAAAAGAACAGCATTTATCTGAAATCTAAAGCTTTTGTAACGTTAAACACTACCGCTCAAAAGTTTTGGGTTAGTAATAATTACAATTTTATTTTTGGGGGAAATAAATAAAATAAATCAGTACTTTTATTTATGAAGGATGAGTTAAACTGATCAACAGTTACAGTAAAGACATTTATAATGTTAAAAATATATATATTTGAAATATATGCTGTTCTTTTGAACTTAACATTCATCAAAGCATTTTGAAAAAAAAAATCTGTACACAACTGTTTTCAACATTGAAAATAATAATGAATATTTATTGAGCATCAATCATCATATTAGTATGATTTCTGAAGGATCATGTGACACTGAAGACTGGAGTAATGATGCTGAAAACTCAACTTTGATCACAGAAATGAATTACTATGTAAAATATTTAAAAATTGAAAACAGCTGTTTTAAATTGGAATAATATTTCACAATATTACTGTTTTTGTTTGTATTTTTAATCAATAAATGCAGCCTTGGTGAGCAGAAGAGACTTCTCCTAAAAACATTAAAAATCTTACTGACCCCAAACTTTTGAACAATAATATATATATATATATATATATATATATATATATATATATATATATATATATATATATATATATATATATACATATATATGTATGTGTGTGTATGTATGTATGTATATATATATATATATATATATATATATATATATATATATAAATATAGCTGCGAGCAGCGATGGAGGGCCCAAGCCGGCGGTACCGCCACCCCGGTGCCTTTAGGTAACTAAAGGCACCGGGGTTGCGGTGCCACCGGCTTGGGCCCGTAATCGCTGCTCGCAGCTATATTTATTATTATTAGGGCCCAAGCCCTGAAAGGGCGAAGGCCCTATTGTTTTCGGTAGGATTATTATTATTATTATTATTATTATTATTATTATTATTTTGTCAACCTTTCGGCCACTTTTGGGGCCCTTAACATGCTCGAAAACTCTTGAAATTTTGCACACAGGTCAGAACCCGCGGCCATCAGGGCCGGACTGAAGCTGGTACCCGGGCGTGGCAGGGGGGCTCGACAGCGCCCCCTGGAACGGGATCCGAACACTTGTCCATAAATCAGACACGCTTGCATGTAATAATATGAAACTCGGTACACATATAGAACTCATCGGGCCGAACAACTTTCGTGCTCTAAGTTTTACGCCAGCCCAACAGGAAGTCGGCTATTTAGGGTTGTTTGGAAACGCATGCTGTGGAATTTAATGTACTCCTCCTAGGGAATTCATCGATTCGCCTCCAAACTCGGTGTGCATGAAGTCAAGACATTGAGGATGCTAAATTGCGGACGGATTTTTGATATCTCGAACGGTTTGGCCGTGGCGAGGAAACGAATTTATGGCGAAAAAATGAAACAGGAAGTGTGTTATAACTTCTGCATACATTAACTGATCTTGATGAAACTTCAGCAGTGTGTTCGTTGTAAGAGGCCGATCGCACAGATGTGACTATTGTGAGTCAAAGTTATAGCGCCACCAACAGGCAGCAGGAAGTACATCACTATTAAAATGCTTTGAAATCACTGTCTTATTTTTACCAGATTTGCTTCAAACTTTATGTGTACAATGTAGACACACGGCAGATGTAAACCTGTGAAAGGATTATTGATATCTTAGATACTGTTGCCGTGGCAACGCATCAAACTTTAATATTCTTTTTTTATGCTTTTGAGACTCTTAACATACTTGAAATTGCATGAAACTCGACAGACACATCACATTTATTATCCAGTAGACATGTGCAAAGTTTCAGAAACGGGCGTGGTGAGGGGCTCAGTAGCGCCACCTTTAGTCATAAGTGGGGGTGTTAGTTTTATCAACAGCAACAAAACTTGGTATGTGTATTGTTCTCATCAAGACGGACAACTTTCTAATTTACATGAACCATCTCTGACCAACAGGAAGAGAGATATTTTGGTTTGAATGTGGATTTTCTGAAGAATTTTCTCTCCCTCTCTGTGTCTGTGTGTGTGTGAGGGGAGGGGGGGATTTGACTATTGCTTTTATATTGTTAATCAAGGTTTCAGGGGCTTTTGGGGTCCTTAACGTGCTCAAAAACTCTTGAAACTTTGCACACAGGTCAGAACCCACGGCCATCAGGGCCGGGCTGAAGCTGGTACCCGGGCGTGGCTGGGGGGCTCAACAGCGCCCCCTTGAACGGGGTTCTAAAACTTGATCCATATATCAAACACGCTCGCATGAATTAATATGAAACTCGGTACACATATAGATCTCATCGGGCCGAACAACTTTACCCCGGTCAAGTTTTACGCCAGCCCAACAGGAAGTCGGCTATTATGGGTTGTTTGGAAAACGCTTGCTGTGGAATGTGAAATACTCCTCCTAGAAAATTCACCGTGCCCCCTTCAAACTCGGTGTGGATGTAGTCAAGACATTGAGGATGCTAAATTGCGGACGGATTTTTGATATCTCGAACGGTTTGGCTGTGGCGAGGAATCGAATTTATGGCGAGAAAAGAGAAACACGGAAGTGGAATAACTTCTGCATACATTAACTGATCTTGATGAAACTTCAGCAGTGTGTTCGTGGTAAGAGGCCGATCAGATGGATGTAGCTATTGTGAGTCAAAGTTATAGCGCCACCAACTGGCAGCAGGAAGTGTGTCACTTTCAACATGCTTTTGACAAAAGTGGGGGGGTTAGTTTTAACTACAGTAAAGAAAAAATAGTTTGTATATTGTTCTCATCAAGCCGGACAACTTTCTAATTTACATTCAATAGCTCTGGCCATCAGGAAGTCAGATATTTTGGTCTGAATGTGGATTTTTTTGCAAAATCAGCCTCTGAATTTTTAGCCACTCCTCTTAAACTATTTATTTTATTCGTACCAAACTTTTTCAACATGATGAAACTACATTAAATATGCTAAATTGTGAATGGATAATAAATATCTCAAACGGTTTTGCTATGGCGAGGGATTAAATAATGTCCAAAAAGGAAACACTAAAAATCTTCTAAAAATGTAATTATATACCATTTATTTCTATATAAAAGTATACAAATATCACAACTAAACCCATTTTATTCTGTTTTTGCAATTCAAGAAGAATGAAAAAGTTAAAACAGGCTATTTAGTGCTATTTGGTTCAACAAAAAAGCAAACATAGGGCTATACTGCCCTCTTGTGTCCAAAAGGACATCAAAATAGTATATAAAACTTTTTACCAGGTAGGCCAATATTGTATTTAAATATACATGTATTAGGTATGTGTCTGAGGATATTTTCCCACCGGTTAATCGACGTGTGACACGAGTGGGTGCTTTTAAATCGCTAATATAATAGTGTAAGAAAAATAATGATAATGTTGCACACACAAATCACACACATGTGGGAAAGAATGATGCTTTTAAACAACACTAAACCGCCATTAGGTGTCGCCAGGCATCCATCTTAATAAGCGAGTCATTGATTCATTCGTTCAAACGATTCGTTCGAATGAGTCGATCATGATTAAGACAGATGTTTATGGATTGATCATTCAATCTTTGAGTCAACCGATTCGTTAAAAATGCTGAATCGTTCAGTTATGAGAAAACACGTGATGCGTGATGGTTCTGCCGTGATCTTTGTTTAACTATTTTCGCTGCTGAAACAGAACAAAAACAGTCAACATTGCATCTAAAATGTAAGTGACTTAATTGTAACTGTTTATTAACCTGTTGTATGAAATCTAGGGGTGGGAGAAAAAATTTATTCTTAGATGCATCGCGATGCGGACGTGGACGATTCTGAATCGATTCACAAATGTCAAAAAATCGATTCTCTAAAAAAATATTTTTCTAATAACGTAATATTGACGGAAGGCAAAAGGCGGAACTCTAAGCGGACGTGCGTGCAGTCTGTGGCGCGCACATAACAGAGAAGTTTCTTCTGCTCACCAAGGCTGCATTTATTTGATTAAAAATACAAACAAAAACAGTAATATTGTAAAATATTATTCCAATTTAAAACAGCTGCTTTCTATTTTAATATATTTTAAACTGTTATTTATTCCTGTGATCAAAGCTGAGTTTTCAGCATCATTACTCCAGTCGTCACTGTCACATGATCCTTCAGAAATTATTCTAATATGATGATTGATACTCAAGAAACATTCATTATTATTTTAAATGTCGAAAACAGTTGTGTACAGTCTTTGATGAATAGAAAGTTCAAAAGAACAGCATTTATCTGAAATCTAAAGCTTTTGTAACGTTAAACACTACCGCTCAAAAGTTTTGGGTTAGTAATAATTAAAATTTTATTTTTTGGGGAAATAAATAAAATAAATCAGTACTTTTATTTATGAAGGATGAGTTAAACTGATCAACAGTTACAGTAAAGACATTTATAATGTTAAAAATATATATATTTGAAATATATGCTGTTCTTTTGAACTTTACATTCATCAAAGCATTTTGAAAAAAAAAAAAATCTGTACACAACTGTTTTCAACATTGAAAATAATAATGAATATTTATTGAGCATCAATCATCATATTAGTATGATTTCTGAAGGATCATGTGACACTGAAGAGTGGAGTAATGATGCTGAAAACTCAACTTTGATCACAGAAATGAATTACTATGTAAAATATTTAAAAATTGAAAACAGCTGTTTTAAATTGGAATAATATTTCACAATATTACTGTTTTTGTTTGTATTTTTAATCAATAAATGCAGCCTTGGTGAGCAGAAGAGACTTCTCCTAAAAACATTAAAAATCTTACTGACCCCAAACTTTTGAACAATAATATATATATATATATATATATATATATATGTATGTGTGTGTATGTATGTATATATATATATATATATATATATATATATATATATATATATATATATATATATATATATAAATATAGCTGCGAGCAGCGATGGAGGGCCAAAGCCGGCGGTACCGCCACCCCGGTGCCTTTAGGTAACTAAAGGCACCGGGGTTGCGGTGCCACCGGCTTGGGCCCGTAATCGCTGCTCGCAGCTATATTTATTATTATTATTATTATTATTATTCTTCTCCGCATTTAATTGCATTTTTGAGGGCCTAAACATGCTCGAAAACTCACGAAACTTTGCACACGCGTCAGAACTGGCGAAAATTTACATCTGATATAGGTTTCAGAATTGGACGGGGCAAAATGGCTCGATAGCGCCACCTATAAAAGTTCAACGGAGTGCGCCTCCCGCAATGTTCCACGTACGTGCACGAAATTCGGTACATACATGCAATGACCTAATACCTACAAAAAAGTCTCTTGGAGCATAGCCCTAAACACAACAGGAAGTCAGCCATTTTGAACTTCCTCTCAGATTTTTGTGCAGTTTTTGACATTTTCAGGCCTCGTACTTTAACGAACTCCTCCTACAGTTTTAATCTGATCATCTTCAAATTTGGTGAGTGTAATCTTAAGGCCTTTGCGACGTTAAATTGCGAAGATCTTGAGTTTTCGTCGAAGGGCGGGTCCTCGGCGGCCTGACAAATTTCGATGTTTCGCCATGAAACAGGAAGTTGCTGTAACTCAGGCATGGAATGTCCAATCTGCCCCAAACTTCACACGTTTGATAAGAGTTCTGTCCTGAACACATGACCATGCTCATATTCAGTTATAGTCATAGCGCCACCTGCTGGCAACAGGAAGTGACATGTTTAACACTGTTATGGACTCCTAATAACATATAAAAAAGTGCCAGCAAGTGCTAAACATGCTAACAACATACTAGAAGCATGCTAAAACATGCTAGCAAACTCTTAGCTAAGTGCTAAAGCATGCTATTATTGCAATTAAATAGGAATTTGCTGTAACTCAGGCATGGAATGTCCAATCTGCCCCAAACTTCACACTTTTGATAAGCGTTCTGTCCTGAACACATCTACATGAGAATATTCAGTTATAGTAATAGCGCCACCTACTGGTAACAGGAAGTGTCATGTTTAACACGTTGATGCCATTCTAGCAACATGTTAAAAATGCCATTGACTTCTAAACATGCTAGAAACATGTTAAAACATGCTAGCAATACTTAGCTAAGTGCTAAAGCATGCTAATTCAATGAACAATGTTGTTGTTACTCAAGAAGGCAATGTCCAATCTGCGCCAAACTTCACACTTTTAATAAACGTTCTGTCCTGAACACATGACCATGCTCATATTCAGTTACAGTCATAGTGCCACCTGCTGGCAACAGGAAGTGACGTTTAACACTGTTGTGGACTCCTAATAACATATAAAAAAGTGCCAGCAAGTGCTAAACATGCTAACAACATACTATAAACATGCTAAAACATGCTAGCAAACACTTAGCTAAGTGCTAAAGCATGCTATTACTGCAATTGAATAGGAATTTGCTGTAACTCAGGCATGGAATGTCCAATCTGCCCCAAACTTCACACGTTTGATAAGAATCATGGCCTGAACACATGTCCATGCTCAAATTCAGTTATAGTAATAGCGCCACCTACTGGCAACAGGAAGTGACATGTTTAACACGTTGATGCTGTTCTAGCAACATGTTAAAAATGCCATTGAGTTCTAAACATGCTAGAAACATGTTAAAACATGCTAGCAATACTTAGCTAAGTGCTAAAGCATGCTAATTCAATGAAACAGGATGTTGTTGTTACTCAAGAAGGCAATGTCCAATCTGCCCCAAACTTCACAGGTTTGATAAGAGTCATGGCCTGAACACATCTACATGAGAATATTCAGTTATAGTAATAGCGCCACCTACTGGTAACAGGAAGTGTCATGTTTAACACGTTTCCAATCTGCGTCAAACTTCACACTTTTGATAAGCGTTCTGTCCTGAACACATGACCATGCTCATATTCAGTTACATTTATAGCGCCACCTGCTGGCAACAGGAAGTGACATGTTAAACACTGTTGTGGACTCCTGATAACATATATAAAAGTGCCAGCAAGTGCTAAACATGCTAACAACATACTAGGAGCTAAAACATGCTAGCAAACACTTAACTAAGTGCTAAAGCATGCTATTACTGCAATTAAATAGGAATTTGCTGTAACTCAGGCACGGAATGTCCAATCTGCCCCAAACTTCACACGTTTGATAAGAGTCATGGCCTGAACACATCTACATGAAAATATTCAGTTATAGTAATAGCGCCACCTACTGGTAACAGGAAGTGTCATGTTTAACACGTTTCCAATCTGCGTCAAACTTCACACTTTTGATAAGCGTTCTGTCCTGAACACATGACCATGCTCATATTCAGTTACATTTATAGCGCCACCTGCTGGCAACAGGAAGTGACATGTTAAACACTGTTGTGGACTCCTGATAACATATAAAAAAGTGCCAGCAAGTGCTAAACATGCTAACAACATACTAGAAGCTAAAACATGCTAGCAAACACTTAACTAAGTGCTAAAGCATGCTATTACTGCAATTAAATAGGAATTTGCTGTAACTCAGGCACGGAATGTCCAATCTGCCCCAAACTTCACACGTTTGATAAGAGTCATGGCCTGAACACATCTACATGATAATATTCAGTTATAGTAATAGCGCCACCTACTGGTAACAGGAAGTGTCATGTTTAACACGTTGATGCCGTTCTAGCAACATGTTAAAAATGCCATTGACTTCTAAACATGCTAGAAACATGTTAAAACATGCTAGCAATACTTAGCTAAGTGCTAAAGCATGCTAATTCAATGAAACAGGATGTTGTTGTTACTCAAGAAGGCAATGTCCAATCTGCGCCAAACTTCACATTTTTGATAAGCGTTCTGTCCTGAACACCTGACCATGCTCATATTCAGTTACAGTCATAGCGCCACCTGCTGGCAACAGGAAGTGGCATGTTTAACACTGTTGTGAACTCCTGATAACATATAAAAAAGTGCCAGCAAGTGCTAAACATGCTAACAACATACTAGAAACATGCTAAAACATGCTAGCAAACACTTAGCTAAGTGTTAAAGCATGCTATTACTGCAATTAAATAGGAATTTGCTGTAACTCAAGCATACAATGTCCAATCTGCCCCAAACTTCACACGTTTGATAAAAGTCCTGCACTGAACACATCTACATAGCGATATTCAGATATAGACATAGCCCCACCTACTGGCAACAAAAACTGACATGGTTAACACAGTAATGCAGAACTAACCACATAACTATTGTGTACTAAGCATGCTAGAAACATACTAAACATGCTAGCAACTACTATTCCTCCTTAAATGCACATTGCCCAACCATGCTCTGTCTTCCTAAAGCCACCGAGTGACGATGGCACGGGTGCGAGGGCCCTTTCATCGCTGCTTGCAGCTTTAATTATTATTATTATTATTATTCTTCTCCGCATTGAATTGCATTTTTGAGGGCCTAAACATGCTCGAAAACTCACGAAACTTTGCACACACGTCAGAACTGGCGAAAATTTACATCTGATATAGGTTTCAGAATTGGACGGGGCAAAATGGCTCGATAGCGCCACCTATAAAAGTTCAACGGAGTGCGCCTCCCGCATCGTTCCACGTACGTGCACGAAATTCGGTACATACATGTAATGACCTAATACCTACAAAAAAGTCTCTTGGAGCATAGCCCTAAACACAACAGGAAGTCAGCCATTTTGAACTTCCTCTCAGATTTTTGTGCAGTTTTTGCCATTTTCAGGCCTCGTACTTTAACGAACTCCTCCTACAGTTTTAATCTGATCATCTTCAAATTTGGTGAGTGTAATCTTCAGGCCTTTGCGACGTTAAATTGCGAAGATCTTGAGTTTTCGTCGAAGTGCGGGTCCTCGGCGGCCTGACAAATTTCGATGTTTCGCCATGAAACAGGAAGTTGCTGTAACTCAGGCATGGAATGTCCAATCTGCCCCAAACTTCACACTTTTGATAAGAGTTCTGTCCTGAACACATGACCATGCTCATATTCAGTTATAGTCATAGCGCCACCTGCTGGCAACAGGAAGTGACATGTTTAACACTGTTATGGACTCCTAATAACATATAAAAAAGTGCCAGCAAGTGCTAAACATGCTAACAACATACTAGAAGCATGCTAAAACATGCTAGCAAACTCTTAGCTAAGTGCTAAAGCATGCTATTATTGCAATTAAATAGGAATTTGCTGTAACTCAGGCATGGAATGTCCAATCTGCCCCAAACTTCACACTTTTGATAAGCGTTCTGTCCTGAACACATCTACATGAGAATATTCAGTTATAGTAATAGCACCACCTACTGGTAACAGGAAGTGTCATGTTTAACACGTTGATGCCATTCTAGCAACATGTTAAAAATGCCATTGACTTCTAAACATGCTAGAAACATGTTAAAACATGCTAGCAATACTTAGCTAAGTGCTAAAGCATGCTAATTCAATGAAACAGGATGTTGTTGTTACTCAAGAAGGCAATGTCCAATCTGCCCCAAACTTCACACTTTTAATAAACGTTCTGTCCTAAACACATGACCATGCTCATATTCAGTTACAGTCATAGCGCCACCTGCTGGCAACAGGAAGTGACATGTTAAACACTGTTGTGGACATATAAAAACATATAAAAAAAGTGACAGCAAGTGCTAAACATGCTAACAACATACTAGAAACATGCTAAAACATGCTAGCAAACACTTAGCTAAGTGCTAAAGCATGCTATTGCTGCAATTAAATAGGAATTTGCTGTAACACAGGCATGGAATGTCCAATCTGCCCCAAACTTCACACGTTTGATAAGAGTCATGGCCTGAACACATCTACATGAGAATATTCAGTTATAGTAATAGCGCCACCTGCTTTCAACAGGAAGTGACATGTTTAACACTTTGATGCCGTTCTAGCAACATGTTAAAAATGCCATTGAGTTCTATACATGCTAGAAACATGTTAAAACATGCTAGCAATACTTAGCTAAGTGCTAAAGCATGCTAATTCAATGAAACAGGACTTTGTTGTTACTCAAGAAGGCAATGTACAATCTACCCCAAACTTCACACGTTTGATAAGAGTTATCTCTTGAACACATGTCCATGCTCATATTTAGTTATAGTCATAGCGCCACCTGCTGGCAACAGGAATTGACGTTTAACACTGTTCTTGACTCCTAATAACATATAAAAAAATGCCAGTAGGTGCTAAACATCCTACCAACATACTAGAGACATGCTAAAACATACTAGCAAACACTTAGCTAAGTGCTAAAGAATGATATTACTGCAATTAAATATGAATTTGCTGTAACTCAGGCATGGAATGTCCAATCTGCCCCAAACTTCACACTTTTGATAAGCGTTCTGTCCTGAACACATGACCATGCTTATATTCAGTTACAGTCATAGCGCCACCTGCTGGCAACAGGAAGTGACATGTTTAACACTGTTATGGACTCCTAATAACATATAAAAAAGTGCCAGCAAGTGCTAAACATGCTAACAACATACTACAAACATGCTAAAACATGCTAGCAAACTCTTAGCTAAGTGCTAAAGCATGCTATTATTGCAATTAAATAGGAATTTGCTGTAACTCAGGCATGGAATGTCCAATCTGCCCCAAACTTCACACATTTGATAAGAATCATGGCCTGAACACATGTCTATGCTCAAATTCAGCTATAGTAATAGCGCCACCTACTGGCAACAGGAAGTGACATGTTTAACACTTTGATGCCGTTCTAGCAACATGTTAAAAATGCCATTGAGTTCTAAACATGCTAGAAACATGTTAAAACATGCTAACAATGCTTAGCTAAGTGCTAAAGAATGCTAATTCAATGAAACATGACTTTGTTGTTACTCAAGAAGGCAATGTCCAATTTGCACCAAACTTCACACGTTTGATAAGAGTTCTGTCCTGAACACACATCCATGCTCATATTCAGTTATAGTCATAACGCCACCTACTGGCAACAGAAACTGACATGGTTAACACAGTAATGCAGTACTAACCACATAATTATTGTGTACTAAGCATGCTAGAAACAGACTAAACATGCTAGCAACACTTAGCTGAGTCATGAAGCATGCTATTATCACCATTATACAAAACATTTTGTAACTGACTTTGACATACTCTTACTATATATACCTCCTTAAATGTACATTTCCCAACCATGCTCTGTCTTCCTAAAGCCACCGAGTGTTGATGGCATGGGTGCGAGGGCCCTTTCATCGCTGCTTGCAGCTTTAATTATTAGGGCCCGAGCACCGATGGTGTGAGGACCCTCTTGGAATTGCTCTGTTTATTATTATTATTATTATTATTATTATTCTCCGCATTAAATTGCATTTTTGAGGGCCTAAACATGCTCGAAAACTCACGAAACTTTGCACACGCGTCAGAACTGGCGAAAATTTACATCTGATATAGGTTTCAGAATTGGACAGGGCAAAATGGCTCGATAGCGCCACCTATAAAAGTTCAACGGAGTGCGCCTCCCGCAACGTTCCACGTATGTGCACGAAATTCGGTACATACATGTAATGACCTAATACCTACCAAAAAGTCTCTTGGAGCGTAGCCCTAAACACAACAGGAAGTCAGCCATTTTGAACTTCCTCTCAGATTTTTGTGCAGTTTTTGCCATTTTCAGGCCTCATACTTTAACGAACTCCTCCTACAGTTTTAATCTGATCATCTTCAAATTTGGTGAGTGTAATCTTAAGGCCTTTGCGACGTTAAATTGCGAAGATCTTGAGTTTTCGTCGAAGGGCGGGTCCTCGGCGGCCTGACAAATTTCGATGTTTCGCCATGAAACAGGAAGTTGCTGTAACTCAGGCATGGAATGTCCAATCTGCCCCAAACTTCACACGTTTGATAAGAGTTCTGTCCTGAACACATGACCATGCTCATATTCAGTTATAGTCATAGCGCCACCTGCTGGCAACAGGAAGTGACATGTTTAACACTGTTATGGACTCCTAATAACATATAAAAAAGTGCCAGCAAGTGCTAAACATGCTAACAACATACTAGAAACATGCTAAAACATGCTAGCAAACACTTAGCTAAGTGTTAAAGCATGCTATTGCTGCAATTTAATAGGAATTTGCTTTAACACAGGCATGGAATGTCCAATCTGCCCCAAACTTCACACGTTTGATAAGAGTCATGGCCTGAACACATCTACATGAGAATATTCAGTTATAGTAATAGCGCCACCTGCTGTCAACAGGAAGTGACATGTTTAACAGTGTTGTGGTCTCCTAATAACATATAAAAAAGAGCCAGCAAGTGCTAAACAGGTTATCAACATACTAGAAACATGCTAGCAAACACTTAGCTAAGTGCTAAAGCATGCTATTACTGCAATTAAATAGGAATTTGCTGTAACTCAGGCACGGAATGTCCAATCTGCCCCAAACTTCACACGTTTGATAAGAATCATGGCCTGAACACATGTCTATGCTCAAATTCAGTTACAGTAATAGCGCCACCTACTGGCAACAGGAAGTGACATGTTTAACACGTTGATGCCGTTCTAGCAACATGTTAAAAATGCCATTGAGTTCTAAACATGCTAGAAACATGTTAAAACATGCTAGCAATACTTAGCTAAGTGCTAAAGCATGCTAATTCAATGAAACAGGACTTTGTTGTTACTCAAGAAGGCAATGTACAATCTACCCCAAACTTCACACGTTTGATAAGAGTTATCTCTTGAACACATGTCCATGCTCATATTTAGTTATAGTCATAGCGCCACCTGCTGGCAACAGGAAGTGACGTTTAACACTGTTCTTGACTCCTAATAACATATAAAAAAATGCCAGTAGGTGCTAAACATCCTACCAACATACTAGAGACATGCTAAAACATACTAGCAAACACTTAGCTAAGTGCTAAAGAATGATATTACTGCAATTAAATATGAATTTGCTGTAACTCAGGCATGGAATGTCCAATCTGCCCCAAACTTCACACTTTTGATAAGAATCATGGCCTGAACACATCTACATGAGAATGTTCAGTTATAGTAATAGCGCCACCTACTGGCAACAGGAAGTGACATGTTTAACACGTTGATGCCGTTCTAGCAACATGTTAAAAATGCCATTGAGTTCTAAAGATGCTAGAAACATGTTAAAACATGCTAACAATGCTTAGCTAAGTGCTAAAGAATGCTAATTCAATGAAACATGACTTTGTTGTTACTCAAGAAGGCAATGTCCAATTTGCACCAAACTTCACACGTTTGATAAGAGTTCTGTCCTGAACACACATCCATGCTCATATTCAGTTATAGTCATAACGCCACCTACTGGCAACAGAAACTGACATGGTTAACACAGTAATGCAGTACTAACCACATAATTATTGTGTACTAAGCATGCTAGAAACAGACTAAACATGCTAGCAACACTTAGCTGAGTCATGAAGCATGCTATTATCACCATTATACAAAACATTTTGTAACTGACTTTGACATACTCTTACTATATATACCTCCTTAAATGTACATTTCCCAACCATGCTCTGTCTTCCTAAAGCCACCGAGTGTTGATGGCACGGGTGCGAGGGCCCTTTCATCGCTGCTTGCAGCTTTAATTATGAATTGTATCCTATTTTCCATTATTACAGTTGACTACGCGAAGTGATATGGAACTGTAATGCGGTCAAGACCTGCCTGGAACTACTTTAGCCGTGCGTCTCCCTGAAAATAATGCACACCTTAGAACGTTTGTCAACCAATCAGATTCAACCATTCAACGGCCCTGTAGTATAAAAGTTGTTAATTTTGGATGATAAAACTGCTATAGATGATCCTGCAGTGCTGTGATACTCAGATTTTATGAAGTCATTATACAGAAAATGATCCGTGCTGAATTCGTCTGGTCTGACTCAGTTCATCATTGATTGGGAGAGAACAGTTCAAACTAGGGCTGGGCGATATATATAGTAGGGCTGGGCGATTTAAATCGCGATATTGTTATGCGCATCTTATCAGTAAAGCCGGTTCCTTGATTAGTAGTAAATCGCCATCACCTGCTTTCAGATGGAGTGGCATTTAGGGCTGATGAGATAATTAAGTGATTAATTTAGTGATGATTGAGCATTATTGAAGACACCTGATGTTAACAAGCAGAATCACTGAAGGAGAAAATCACAAATTGTAAGTTACCATTAAGGTGATGGGTGTTTGCTTTAGTTGGGCTATTGACCCTTATATGTTTAATTTAATATTTACTGTTGTTTGTCTGCTGTTATTGATTTATAACAGTTAAATGAACAAAGTAAAATATTATCTTATAGTGTTAGTTATGTTTTGACATAATCATGCTGTGATCTGAAAAAGGAAACTTATTGAGATAGTTTGGTTTAACTTGTTAGCAGCAGTTTTGTGATTTTTTTTACGATTATCAGTACTTTACTTATAATTCAAAATATTTAATAAACATTGTTCTGATCAAAAGACATTTGGATAAATTCATTTAAAACACAGACATCAATAATCAGCCTGTGAATCTCAAAAATGGTGACAATAATAAAACATGTTACAGCTGCTGCCACCAATCACAACTCAATAATGGCTCCCATCATGCATTGCGGTATGAATAAATTATGATCTGAATTGTCTTTGTAATTTACTTTTCCTAATTTAATATTCTGCTTTTAAGAAACTTTTAAGAAATCCTTTATATTATATCAAAAATTCTGGCCATTTATGCAGATTCACAGTTATGCTGTAACCAACAACATAAATCGAAGTCAGAAAGAAGGATTTTAATGAGTTCAGTGATCAAGTTAAAATAATGATTGTCATAATATAACCAACACCATCAGATCACTTTTTTTTTCTTTGTTCATCTGGCAGTTATAACTCAGATACCTCAGACAAACAAAATCTAAAGTTAATAACATATGGGTCAAGAGTCCAACTAAAGTAACCATTGATCTTCATAACGGTGGCTTACAATTTGAGATTTTCTCCTTCAGTGATTCTGCTTGTTAACATCAGGTGTCTTCAATAATGTTCAATCATCACCAAATTAATCACTTAATTATCTCATTAACTTAAACACTCTTGAGTGTGGACTCATACACTCCCAGGAGTGTTAATTTAACACTGGAGTTTTTGCTGTATACAAAGAGCCGTAGTTAACTGACAAGCTGAGCCATATCACATTAAATATCGCTGGCGATACGTCCGCGATATTAATGCGATATGGCTCAGCTTGTCAGTTAACTACGGCTCTTTGTAGTAAATGCCGCTCCATCTGAAAGCAGGTGATGGCGATTTACTACTAATCAAGGAACCGGCTTTACTAACGAGATGCGCATAACAATATCGTGCGATATATCGCCCAGCCCTAGTATGTATGTGTTGGTTTTAAACCTAAATCAAACATTTTATCAAGCATTTGTTGTTTCTTAAAACTTTTCTCACAAAACCCATAGCCCAATCAGAACAAATATAGACTGAAAGTCTTAATAATTCACAAGATTTAACAAGTTGTCAAATTCGTACGATACTCGTACATATTTGTATACTCGTACACAATCCTGCAGCTTTTACTCCTAGTGCTGTCATTGGCTACTGCCTCAATTCCTGTACATATTTATCGCGATATTTGTAAATCAGTTGCGCCACTTCTTGGAAAGTTGTCGGATGTCACACACACTGTCAGAAAGTTTATATTAATTGCAAATTGGTCCCCGTCTGTTTATGATCCAGTGATACATGATGTCTCTCCACACCTCATAACCTACCTCTGTTTGCAAGAGTGGAAAAGCTTATCTGACATGTCACATGACATCAGATACTCGATTATTTTGTCATAATCAGATCAGTTACACTGCTGATAACTGTCCCGTTTGCATGTAAATCATTTTCATGATTATTGCTTGCTATTAAAGACATACTTTTATTCATAGAAATGCCCACATTTCAGTGAACTTAATACATAAAAATGCTTTTAACATTTAATTATGCAACACTCTTCACAGAAAAATATCCCACAGTTATGGATAAACTCACAACGTCATCAAGTGCTGTGCTGGGCACATTGGGCAACAAGTGTCCTCCAACGTATTCAATCCATGGCCAAGTTCTTCACATCTTCCCATGGGACACTGACAGTCTTCAGGTCTTCGTGAAACATCTGTCTCCATGTCTTCCTTGGTCTTCCCTGTCTCCTGCATCCTCCTGGCGGTGTCCACTTCATCACTGTGTTTGGGTGGTGTTGTTTGGGCATGTGTAGGATGTGTCCAGCGAGGTGCACCCTTTGCTCTGTCACAGTTTCTGAAAGTCTTCATGTGGAGTCCCACTCCTCCTCAGGATCTCTTTGATATGCAGAACCAATATTGAAAATAGTGATTTATCTTTTTCCATATTGTTAAAGCATTTTGTTTTCTCTTTTCAGCTTCATAAACTGTACTTGATGTCTGCCTAATGCCTTTTTCAAAAAAGGGTCAGTGCTCATCAGGTGTTTTGCTAAAGGACATATTCATTGCATAGTTACAATAAAAGTGACCAATAATCACAAGGATATAGAATGAAAGTTGAGAATGTACAATGTTGTGCTTATGTTTTTGCCTATTTGTTCTTTAAAGCGAAGAAACAAATGTATGTTCACATAACAAAGTTGAATCTCATCTCTTGGTTTGTAAATATATAACTTCATCATAGCAATTTTTTAACGTTAATGTATGTGTCACTATAAAAGATTGCTCCTGTATCTGGAAATTTTTAATTAACTGATTTTTATACTGTTGTGCAGTAGTTTTGGCACTACATTTGTCTTTAAACAGTTTGACATTAAATATTGGAATAAGCTTTCAAAATGGTGTCCATTCATTGTGCTTTTGCTACATTTATTTGAATATAACTGATATACCTTTAATATACTGTACATACACTGTACATGTTAGAAGCACTTTAGTACATGTAATTATTTTTAATTAAAATACTGCAAAACTACCCCTGCTGTAGGACATTGCTTAGAAAAAAGTTTCCCTTTCAAATGTATTTATGCTTCAGTCTAAGCAAATTTGTGTCATTGATCATGTGAACTCGTTTTTGGATGGTAACCACACAAAGGAGTCTTTTGTTTTTAAATATGAGTTTTATAATTTAATTAGAAGGAATGCATGTTTAACAGCCTAAATATAAAATATTTAAGGTATCTATCCATGCAGGCGGAACCAGAAGAGAGCTGTCATCATTTACCATAAATGGGCATGTAAGTGTGACGCATCTGTTCAGCTGGGTTTGTATTGGCTGTGACTTTATTGCAGAACTCGCTGTGATTGGACAATCGTTTAACCCATATAAAACGGCGGTTCATGTTACAAAGTATGTTTTGGTGTTATTATTACGTTAGTTATACATTAAGCTAACTATAAAGTGCCTTTATGTTGTGAGAAATTACTCCTTTACCAAGATCCTAACCCTAACCCTAAGCATGTCTGCACATTTCAATGAACTACAATACAATGCTTCCTGTTCCACTGATAGAATGACAGAGATATGTGGGTAATGTAGTTTAAAACGTTTAGTAATAAAACAATAAATGTTAAATAAATAATATATTTAATGGACAACTGGATATCTAAATTTGTTTATTGTGCAAACCTTTATGACATATATGAGGGACAGGCTGAAATTTGATATTTTACTGTGAGCACTATAAAAATAACCTTTATGCCAGCTTTCCATATATGTCTGAAAACTGTGGCCAACATTATTTATTAAACATAGTATAAGCAGTTGTCCAGCCAATTTTCTCTTTGATACACTAACCGGACTTTGAGTTACAGCCATTTGAAATGTGCATTTGTTTGCTCTTCTGGGGGCCATTGCTGGGGCCCTGGGGGTGGAAGGACAGTATAATCTACACAGATCTACACATACTATTACTATTACACAAGGATAATGCACCATTCAGTAAAACAACAAAAAAACAGTGCCAACATTTCCTTTTCACCGCCTCTTGCTGCTTATATTCCTGACATCAGTGATATATAGAGTATACTATATAGAGTATACTAGAATGATCAACATGGATCATCTTCAGTTAAGCTTTAAGTATTTATAGCAAGATAGCCCACTGCAGCCTTGTTATTCACATAGCTTCCTTTTATTTCACTGCAAACTGGCATACATGCATGTATGTGCAACTTTTGTTGCATTGTTGTCCCAAATATCATTAACCCTTGTGTGGTGTTCATATTTTTGTTACTCAGCCAGTGTTCATGGGTCTGGTGGACCCGCTGCATTTTGGGGTTTTTAATTCAACACAATCAAAAATGTTATGTTAAAATACTCAACAGATGTTTACTTCATCCCAATTACAAGCAATATAAACAGCATATATGGTTAATATTTTCTCTTTACCTTTATTAGATCACATTTAAGAATTGCAACCTCGTGTGGGAATGGCAGGAGTATAAACACAAAACTCACTCTTGCACTCTTATACACAATCTCTCATTATTACAGTGTGTGGTCATTGAAAATGTGTTCTGATATATTTCTGTCATGTTCTGTCATTATTACAGTGTGTGGTCATTGAAAATGTGTTCTGATATATTTCTCACAGAAAATGAGCCAAGGCCAATGAGTCTCAGTTTGAAAAAAGAATTAATTGTATCATTTTTCTTTTGATAAAAAATGAAAAAGGGTCCAACAGACCCGAACACCATACAAGGGTTAACCAGATCTAAATTTGTATGTCCCAAGTAAAAGAATCATGGTCATTAATTATATGTAATTATTTATAAGTTATTAATTATATGTAGTTATTTTAAAAAAAATAAGAAATTAAAATTTCTCAAATAAAAATTTATATTTACTGTACCAAACACCACTTTCAATACACAATAGTCACTATACTTTATTAAACAACACTTTATTGGAGAACAAAGCATAAAGTTGATAAAGTAGCATAAAGACAAATGAGATTCAAGATAAATAAAAATGTGTCTTCAAAAATACATTAACATCATATGAATCCATTCACAGCTGCTGAAGCCACAAAACGAGTGCCAGATAATCATATTCAGTCACCTACAGAAAACAGATTTGATATTGTGTTGGAAAATAATGATTCATTATCACAGCTAAACTGGTTTCTTGCTCTTCCCTGTATGTCTCTATCGTGTTCTTCTTCCTTGTCTAAATAGTTTGTTCAGTTGAAGAACAGAAGATGTGATCACTGATGTGGTGTAGCTTTTTCTCAACCAGAAGAAGAAGTCTCAATATCCCATTGTCAGGCGTTCTCCAGTCCTGGTCTGAAAGTAAAACAAAAAACAGAAACCATTCAAATAAAGTTGTTTAATGGACAGTCGGGTCAGCTTATGTTCTGCGTTATTTAAAGCAGTGATGGTTTACTCTGGCCCTCAGCGTCCACTGTCCTGCACATTTAGCTCCAACCTCAAACCCTCCTGCCTATTGTCTAGAAGTAAACCTGAAGACTTTGGTTAAAATTTTCAGATGTGCTTGATTAGGGTTGGAGGTTAACTCTTAACTAACCTCAAAAAGTAGAATGCAAAGGGCCAGAGTTGCCTGTTCCTTACAGAAATTTACAAAGCAGCAGTCAGTACATTATATAATATACACATTGAAGTATTATATATATATATATATATATATATATATATATATATAATATTGCAGCACATAATATAAGCTAAGTACTGAACAAAAACAGTTTTACCCATATCAACAGCAACATATTTTAAAAGATTTTTAAGAAAGGCATGGTCTCTTTTGAGCCTTTGCCAGTGATGCTTGATTTCTTTCCAGACAACATACTCTTCTGTCAATTGTTTCAAGAGCTTCACTTGGTCAAAAACCAAGTGATAACCTGTACAATGTAAAATTGTCAACATCAAAATTATGTACAACATATTGCAGCCTTGTTTCAATACAATACATACCAATGGACTCGCGCACTTTTCTGTCGTCTTTGGGCACCAGATGTTCCTTCCTCACCCGAAACAAAGGACTTATTCGATTAGCTTGCGTTGATATAAGGACTGGTCTTCCTTCTCGGCTGTAAAACAAGAAAGTCTCGACTTACTCTATGTGCAATTACTATTGTTCTTTAAAAACATAAATTAAGACAGTTATATATAAGTTAATTTACCATATGATTCAGGAGAGAACATTTGATGAGTAAATACTGATATATTTAGAAACTTCACCTGGGAAGGGCTGATCACGGCAAGATTCGCTGCGACTCACTAGTAGCTCTTGTGAGGGTTGAGTTTGATATTGGTAGAGCTTTAAAAAAAAGGACTAAGTAATCCTGCAAAACAGAAAGGAAGGTAATTTTAATACATTACTTGCAATTAGTCAGTTTATAACTGTAGGATATGTTTTCTGTGAAGAGTGTTGCATAATTAAATGTTAAAAGCATTTTTATGTATTAAGTTCACTAAAATGTGGGCATTTCTATGAATAAAAGTATGTCTTTAATAGCAAGCAATAATCATGAAAATGATTTACATGCAAACGGGACAGTTATCAGCAGTGTAACTGATCTGATTATGACAAAATAATCGAGTATCTGATGTCATGTGACATGTCAGATAAGCTTTTCCACTCTTGCAAACAGAGGTAGGTTATGAGGTGTGGAGAGACATCATGTATCACTGGAACATAAACAGACAGGGACCAATTTGCAATTAATATAAACTTTCTGACAGTGTGTGTGACATCCGACAACTTTCCAAGAAGTGGCGCAACTGATTTATAAATATCGCGATAAATATGTACAGGAATTGAGGCAGTAGCCAATGACAGCACTAGGAGTAAAAGCTGCAGGATTGTGTACGAGTATACAAATATGTACGAGTATCGTACGAATTTGACAACTTGTTAAATCTTGTGAATTATTAAGACTTTCAGTCTATATTTGTACTGATTGGGCTATGGGTTTTGTGAGAAAAGTTTTAAGAAACAACAAATGCTTGATAAAATGTTTGATTTAGGGTTAAAACCAACACATACATACCATTGCGAATATTTGCCTTTGCAGCTGTCCGTCTCCTCCGTTTACTTCTCCTCAAACAATAATGGGCTGACTGAGTCCGAAAGGCCCTTTGGTCTTTTCAGCTGAAAAAAGAGAAAAGAAAATATCATTATGTATAATATATAGGATTATTTAAAGGAAAAAGTACTGATATACCTTACAAATATTGGATGTTACATTATAAAGCCTTACAAGCATGGCAAGTGTTGTGGTTAATATGCATTTACAACAAATATCACTTATATATCAATACTGAGGTAAAAGCATGGTAAGTTTTGTGATTACTGTCCTTTACTAAATCAATCACAGTAAAACTATGGTTACTGTGGTAAAAGCATGGTAAGTGTTGTGGTTACTGTGGTAAAAGCATGGTAAGTGTTGCGGTTACTGTGCATTTACAATAAGTACCACATTAAAACTACAAATACAGTGTGGTAAAAGCATGGCAAGTTTTGTGATTACTGTCTTTTTACTACACTTATCACAGTAAAACTAATGTTACTGTGGTAAAAGCATGGTAAGTGTTGTTTTTACTGTGCTTCTACTACAAATACAACTTTGGAACTAATTGTACTATTTTTAATCTGATATGATTATCTCTAGGCCTATAGCACGTCACGTGACAGGCAGTGTTAATCACCCTGTTTTGAATTAGAAAGCAATGAAACGCAAAGTCTCCGTGGAGATGGCAGATATAATGGCAGATTAATATCGACAAACAGAAAAGACATTATATCACACATTATTAGGACAGCGTATTTAGGTATTTACTTACCAACATCTGACACACGTGAACTGATGCCAAATATCGCGATGTGTTCGGAACGAGACTTCTTCAGCGCGATTTCCTACTGATAAAATATAATTTTAAAAATATCAATAACAGCAAAGCAATCCAGCTTCCCTGGCAATAAGACCGAAATAATAACATTAAAAAAAAATACATAAAAATACATATGATCTCGTGAATAAATGTTGATTACACAGCTTTTCTTCTCGATAAATGATAGAAGAAATTATAAAAATATAGCTTTCTGCACCAAATGTGCAGAAAGCTATATTTTTATAATTTCTTCTATAGTCATAAGAAATGGCCATCTTACAAATCTAAAGTTTCTAAACACAACTTATTGTCCTGACTCAACAGTTTGTAATCAAACCTCCGATAAAAATACGTTATCCAGCTTCTTAAAGCAGTGTCCTACCTATGACAAGAAAACGCTAAAACTGCAATTACTTGCAACTGCAAGCGTCTTAGAGCGTTGTTAAACTCACCTTTTAATGTCGTTTTGCCTGCAGTTGAGGGTTGCTTTGGTCAAACTCACCTCTGAATGCCGTTTTACCTGCAGTTGAGTGTTGTTAAATTCACCGCTGCGTTGTTAAACTCACCGCTGAATGATCACGTGCGTTGTTAAACTCACCGCTGAACGCGCTAAACCTTTGCGGGGACTTTAATATCAGATTGCGAGGGGTTTTAAACATCAAAAACCAGTTGGAGGGCCAGATAAAAATGATCTGGGTGCCGCCATTTGACTCGCCCTGGCATAGATAATATTTTGTAGCCCAATGAGAAAAAAATGGAGTAAATAATTTAAACAAAATGAACAGCATTAGCTGCTATAGGAAACCTGCTTTGGATGTATTATGTTCAGGACAAACGTAATAGCACTGCAATAGATTGGCTATATTAGGTTAAGGACCAACGTAATAGCACTGCTTATATGTTGGCATGTAACGTAATTGCGATTTGCAAAATAGTTTCCTCAGAACGTATTTCATGTGATACAGGGTTGCAACCAACAGTAAATTAACAGTACAAGTAACAGGTTTTTTTTTTATGTAAAAAAACCTGGTAAGGTCTAACAGTGTAGTTCAGAAAATAATCATCTTCAGTTTTGCTTTGTAAGGTTTTTGAAGTGCTATGTGGCTGGAGATTAAAACGTTCTGGAAGTTTTTAGGGGTTCAAGCACGAAGTGCTGAAACCCTATTGTAATTATTATTATTATTATTATGTCAGGGTTCTTTACATAATCAGTGCATTGATAGTTTTGTAAATAACAAAAATATATAACTTTGTGAAACTTAAAAAGGTTCTCCAGTGACATTAGAACTGCTGCTCATTGGATGTTTTGACATCGCTGAAAAAAATAAATAAATCAAACTTTCAGACATCATTGCAGGTCTGCAGTTTAGACATTTCATGACCCCTAAAAAATCAATAGAGCAGCTCCCAATTTACCAAAGGTTACATTTACATTACTGTTATTTGCAGGTCATTTACTGGAAAACTGCCCTCAATTTGACTGACATCAGCAAAAGTGTTCTTTCATGATAGACATCTTTATGTGGTTTTCAAGCCTGCCGATCATGAAATGATCTCCATTTGCTGAAGTAACAATGACAAGCTTACAGGAGGAGTCACTAAACAAAGTCTAGTGGACAAATATCTAGTGGACTATTGGTCTTTGATTCTGAATGTTTATGTTAAATAAATTCAGTTCCCTGAGAGAAATCAAAGTATCCATTTACAAAATAAAAATTCAAAAAGGTTATTTTAAACATAGCAATACGTGCCATACTGTTTAATTCTACGTGGGTGAACTTAAATACTCCCTTGTGTAATTTCCAGTAAAACAAACTGCAAACAAAAAAAGCAAGAAAATAGATAGATAGAGAAATAGACAGAGAGATAGAGAAATAGCAGTTTGGACTGTGAGGGTCACGGAGGCGAGTATAAATCTGAGCTGCTGCATGTTCAAACACACACACACACACAGACACGATGGACGTGAAGCTGCTGTGTCTGACTGTTGTTCTTCTCTCCTCACCC
Organism: Abramis brama; assembly: GCA_022829085.1. NCBI lineage: Eukaryota > Metazoa > Chordata > Actinopteri > Cypriniformes > Leuciscidae > Abramis > Abramis brama. The sequence goes on from CM040767.1 coordinate 48,332,653, forward strand.
CTCCTCACACTGTGTGACCCGCTGTGAGTATTAAACACACTGTTTGCTCATAGAGTTACTAATAATCAGGTTTTAAGATTTCAAACGCTGTGATTTGATCTCCTCAGGTTTGTTCTGTCAGCTCCTAATTTGCTGAGAGTGGGTTCCTCAGAGAACGTGTTTGTGGAGGCTCAGGATTACTCTGAAGGATCTTTTGATGTAAAGATCTCAGTGAAAAACTTCCCAAAGAAAGACACGGAGATGACGTCCAAAACAGTGACACTGACTGCAGAAAACAATTACCAGATCCTTACAGATATAAAGGTGATGCCACCTTATGTAATTTACAGTACATTTTTGTTTGTAAATTGAAAAATGCCTTTTCTTTTATTCAAAATTTGCAAAAGACTAATTCATTTTCTGTTCTTTAGATCCCTGATGATAAGGACTTCTTCTCTGATGACCCTCTGGAGAAGCAGTATGTGTATCTACAAGCTCAGTTTCCATCCAAAACCCTGGAGAAAGTGGTCATGGTCTCATTCCAGTCTGGATATATATTTGTACAGACAGACAAGCCCATCTACACGCCTGCTAGCACAGGTACGATTCAGTGATGAAACA